>CM070755.1:2108851-2708851 GCA_036346245.1 Bonia amplexicaulis | reverse complement strand
TTACCTGATCTTAAATAGTTGGCATGTTTAGTTTTAATAAACAAGTACATTTATCATTCTAATTGGCGAGTTGACCCTGTTAAGAGTTAACCAAATTTGTGTTATCTTGAACAGAAAGTCGTATTATATTTGGCACTAAAAACTCAGCCATATGCATGGGTGATAAGCTATCAGAGATCGCAAGGTGGGTAGGGAGAGGCCAACTACCACTGAATGCTATTAATTACTTTTATTGGCGTAGAAATCATAGACAATTGAGTTCTCTAAATGAGAAGCATGCATTAGTGATGTCGTGGTATGATTCCAGATAATGCTGTCAACCTTTTTCCATGGATTAGTTTCAGCGAGTACATTTACTGTCACATGCATAGTTTGATGAGTTATAATACAAGTTTGATGTTATTTCTTTGAATAGTAGTACAGAAGAGTTGTTGGGGATATGATGACTACTCAATTTATTATTCTTATATTTATCTTATAATGTTCAGTAGAAGGAACATACATTTTTCAGGATTTTAGCGGTCCTTTGGCCATGCACAGCGCACATTGAGACATAATTAGCCCCATAACTGGTTCTGAAGTGACTTGTATGACTTATGTCCTAGATTTGCCTATTATTGTTATGCTTAGGTGTCTTCCATGTGTGGCCACACATCAACTGGAATTATTAGCACTGTGAACCTTGGTGGCAATTATTTGAACAGCGCTATTACGAGCGCGCAAGGTTATTTTGTTAGGGAGTTCCTTCTGTAGAAAAGGATAATGCTGTGCATGACATAGTAGTGGGCCTATGATTCAGTTGTTTTCTTATGGGATCACATGGAAACATTCATTAGCTATATCTGTTGGATCCAACAAACTTCAATCTCAGTCCCTTGTTTATTGTCTGCAACCAACAGATCTCATCTATACATTTGGTTTGTATTCTGTTTTCAAGAATACCATTTACAGTACTGAATATATATAGTTCATGCGTTACATGAACCACACAATCAAATCTTTAGCATTACTTGCGTAATATAGTAGATCGTTATGATATATTAATGTTTTGTTAAAGACGAGCCTTTCCATTAGAAAGAAAAAAATTGTGGTTCACCAAACAGATAAAGCGCAGTAATTTCAGACTTCAGAGTGCATTCATAATCTTAGGGTATGCAGCAGGTTTGAACATAGCAAAGTCTTCCTGTCTCAGCTGTTGAAATACATTGTCAATTTGGTGTTCCTTATGACATGGCTTTTATCAGGAATTGAAGTCAATCTGAAATTGATTTCTATGATATTTCTTGTAGATTCTTACATGTCTACTTTACAGTTTGGAGTTTGTATTATGCACCTTTTGGCTATTTTAGTTATAGCGGTTTGAATATATGATTCAACAGGAAACCCACAAGATTTGGGGCCTGAGTTCTATGAAACACTAGCTAAGATGGCACCGACCAAAGAGGAAGAGCTGAAACTAACAGATTATAGTGGTGATTTATCAAAAATTGATCCAGCAGAGCGCTTTCTGAAAGGTGTACTTGATGTTCCTTTTGCCTTCAAGAGAGTGGATGCGATGCTGTACAGAGCAAACTTTGACACTGAAGTGAATTATTTAAGGAAATCTTTTGGAACTTTGGAGGTAAATAGCTATGATGATTCAATCTTTTCATTTGCATTTTATAATACTTCCTCTATTATAAACTACCAATCGACTATATCAACTAGTTAGACAGGCATTCCTTTATTGTAAAGTAAATTTAAGGTAAGAGCTTCCGTTCTTCACAAAATAAATCTTTCGATTTTCTAACACGTGTGCTGTTAGTAATTTTTTCATAGTACATCGTTTATTAACTTCTCATTTTATCTTAGGATTTGTACAGTTTATGTCTAGAAGCACTTTACTAGGGATTGTTTGCCAGCTCCATCATAAATTTCATTAACTTGTGAAATAGACATTATGAACATTCATGTCAATTATCAAAATATAATATTCCTCCAGAACTTTTTCAGGCAGCTTGTGCAGATTTAAGAAGCAGCAAGCTATTCTTGAAGTTGCTAGATGCAGTTCTCAAGACTGGGAACCACATGAATGATGGAACTAATCGAGGTGAGGCAAGGGCCTTCAAACTCGATACTCTTCTAAAGCTTGCAGACATCAAGTCAACAGATGGTAAATCAACATTGCTCCACTTTGTGGTTCAAGAGATCATCCGATCAGAAGGCTTCGATTCCGATCAAACAGCAATGCATCCTGGCAGTGCCAGCAAAGAACAATTCAAGAAGGATGGCCTGAAAATACTTGCAGGGCTCAGTAGTGAGCTCTCAAATGCGAAGAGGGCAGCCACATTGGAGATGGACACGTTGAGCGGTAACATCTTAAGGCTCGAAACGGACCTCGAGAAGGTTAAGCTGGTCTTGCAACTTAAGGAGACATGTGCCGATCAAGGCTCAAGCGAGAAGTTCTTCGAGGCAATGGATATGTTTCTCAGAAGGGCCCAAACGGAGATTGAGAGCATGAAAATGGCGGAGAGGAGCGCATTGCAGCGCGTAAAGGAGACCACGGAGTACTTCCACGGTGGCGCCACCAAAGAGGAACCTCACCCTTTGAGGATATTCATGGTGGTGAGCGACTTCCTCTTGATCCTGGACCGCGTGTGCACGGACGTCGGCAGGACACCGGAGAGGGTGATGATGGGGTCCGGTAAGTCCTTTCGCGTCACCGCAAGCACCTCATTGCCACCTCGTCGGGATGAGCCGCGAAGGGAGCCTAGCTCCTCGGATGAGGACAGCTCGTCATCTTAAGAGTAATGTAGGAACCTCTTTTTTTATGCATTGGATAGTTGTTCAGAGTCTCAGACCTGAGGGCAGTGATTCTTGCACAGTTGAGCATGTGTAATCATCGTCAGAATAACTCAAAAGGTACCGTCACTGTGTTATAGATGTTCACAGAAGTTAAAAGCTAGCTGTACAAAGACAAGTTTTTCTTGATTCTGTATGATGATATATTCGTTATTCTCCTTCTGTAATCCTCACTAGTCTGCACAAATGGCATCTGCTTGAGAGTATCGTATTATGTAAGTACATATTCATTCTTCAGTCCATGATTGTAGTGCTGAATCTGCTGAAACAAACCTGCGCTCTTTGCAGGTAGACTGTGACACCTCGGTCTCTGTAGAATTAGATCTATGATGGCTCATATGCGTCTATACATATAAAGGTGTTGATTAGTTCTACCTTACTAGTTTAGCTTGAGAATCACTAATATATAAGCTTAAGGCTTTTAATGGTAGCAATCTCCGGTCAATCATTTTATGTGAAGTGAGGACAAAAGTGCAAATGGGTTACTACGTATGCGTAGGCTATCCAGAATAGGGTTAGGTCTAAGCCGGTTTGGATCCTAATACGTTACAGATGGTATCAGAGCCGACTCTCGCGATTACATGAGCGTGTGCGAGTTAGGGGCGCGGGCATATGGCACATGGCGTGTGTGGGTTCGGAGTAGACACACGGTATGGCATATGTGCTAGCACGGAACGCATAGACATATATCAAGAGGGGAGATCCTGATCATTTGCCCTAATGTGGGTATGTTCGGTTGATGAGGACGTCAGGTCCTTTGAGGGTGTGTGTGTGACACCTCAGTCCCTATAGAATTAGGCCTATGATATATGTATATGCACATGAGGGTGTTGATTAGTCCTACATTACTAGTTTAGCTTGAGAAACACTAACATATAAGTTTAAGGTTTCCAATGGTAGCAACCTCCGATTAACCATTTTGCGCGAAACAAGGACGAAAGTACAAACGAGTTGCTGCGTGTGCATGATCTATTCAGAATAGGATTAAGTCTAAACCAGTTTAGATCCTAATGTGTTATATAGACCCAACAAGTAGTCATGATTCTTAGATCCAGGGCCTGCGCCTTTTGCTACCTGCAGCCTGCATCATCGCTGGGGTTGCTGCACAACGGAAAGGTAGGTACCATACGATGGAATTTTTATGTACGGAATGCATATGAACACCAAAGTATGACAACGAAGAGAAAAAGGGAAACAACAGACCAATCCTGAAGATAGGTAGGGGGGAAAAGAAGGGGAAAGCGACTCCAAATGTGATTCCTGTTCTGTATTTTTGTGCATATAAAAGAGAAGAAAAAAATGCCCTCGTGAACCTTTCTGCTATCCATGAACCACGCTGCAACCATTACGACCTCTGAAAGTAAGCAACGATTATGGTATCTGAAAGTAAAAATTCCATGGTTCCTGATGTGTTGTTCAGAATGACGAGGCGGGGTACGTACGAGCCGTGGCGAAGAAGAAGACGAGCGGTAAACCGAAGACGGCGTCCTCATACGCCCGGCACGCATCCCGCGTCCGCCGACGCCGGCGCGACCAAATCTGGCATGATTGCACCCAAAATTCGCCAAAAAAAAAAAAAGAGTGATTCGGGCGTCGGCACGGGTGGATTTGGAGAGCCCTGGACTATGACTTTTCTTTTTGGATTTTCCGGAAGTTAAAACAAATAAAGCAGTTTCTCCAAATTATTTCTGGAGCTAAAAAAGCAACTAAAAGGCAACCACAATCCAAAACCATCTCTTCGGGGCCTCGCGCTTTGGGCCTTGACTTGCAGGAAATCTTAACAGCACCTAAAAAAAAACCAACCTTGAGTGCGAGCCCAGGCGGTTGAGGCCGTCTCCCGGGCCGAGCGCCGCCTAACAGCCGTTCAAATCCACCGCCGCATTGCCCGCCACAAAACCTGTGTCACTCTCTCCGAACCATCAAACATCTCGCGCCTCCTCTCCCTTCCCATCTCCGTCCCGATCCCGTACTCCGCAAATGCCGCCGCTGCCGGCGTCGTCGAGGCCGGCCTCGCTCCCGTCGTCGCCGCACATGCCGGCTCTCCGGCCGGGCAGCCTTCAGCGCCTGCTCCGCCAGCCCGACCCCACCGACGACGACGACTCCGCGCCCACGCCGTGCTCCCGGTCCCGTGCCCGCGTCCTGCTCCAGCCTCTAGGCACCAACAGCACGCCAGCGCTCTCCGGTGCCGACCCCTTCTTGGGCCATCATGGCTTCTACCTCCGGCTCTCGGACTCCGCGCGCTCCTGCTACGTCTCCTTCCACGCCAACCACGACGACCTCATCCTCGCCAACGGCCTCCACAACGGCCAGGTCATCGAGGTCGAGCACCTCGTGCCGTCCTTCCCGGCGCCGGCGCTCCGCAAGTTCCGCGTCCTCCCCGGGCGGTACCCCTGTATCCAGCAGGACTCCGCCGACGACAACGGTCACGACGCCACCTGCTCCGGCGGCGCCGTGGTCAAGGAGGTCATATCCGAGCGCCCGCGCCGACCGTCACCGACGCCTCCCCTCCCGGAGATGAGGAGGGCGCGGCAGGCGGGCTCCCCTGCCGCGATCGGCTACCACCACCACAGGAGGTCGTAGGGAGAGGCCGAGGCAGGTGCGGCAGCAACGGCGACCAAGAGGAGGGGCGGGGAGCGGAGGGGCGCCGATGTCCTGAGGAATCTGAGGAAGATCAGCGTCACGTCCGTCGACGGCAACAGCAGCGAAGAGGACGACGACGTCGTCGTACTCCTCGTCGTTCTTCTCCCCGAGGAGGAACTGGGATTTCACCGGGAGCATAAAGTCATTTCTTGAAGCATACAAAAAGTGTGTACTTAACCACGAAATGCCAAGAAATCAATCTAATTCAGTGGTGGTATGGTCTCTGACCGAATGCAGTGGTGTGGAAGGACCGAGAAGGCACGGTGATAAAAATCGGGACAACATCCAGGTGGGCGGTGGTGTTTGCTGGTTTGTGAACGATGATTGCCGACTTGGTTTGATCAAATGGGAGAGAGGAATGAGGGGATTGGTGGAAGAGGCTGTCAAGGGTTGAGGTGGGTATTGAATTGGGCAAGAATTTGAATGAAAATGAATTTCGAAGAAATTCAGATTGCTTTCAAAATCTGGTTTGTTTCAGAGACTACTTGAAGCCTAATACTCACGATAGAGAGCAATATAGAGAGCCAGCACCACTCTTAGTCTTTACTTAGACCTTTTCTTCTCAGAAAATGTTCTCCCCCTATGTCGGCCTAGAGGCCATATTTATAACTATGAGAAAGTTGTTTATACAAACGCTCCATTAGAGTTTGTAATAGTAAGAACAAACATATTATTTCCTTGGCATAGTCATATTGGGCTTATCATGTAATTACACACATAATGAGTTTTTTGCGTAGTGGGCCAATTGGGTCACGGTAGGGGGCCACTCCCTCAGCAGATAGCGTATTTTCTGAGGAAGAAGAGAGCGATGCATGCAAGAGGGTACAGAGGAAGATATATGGAGCCCTTCTAAGGCATGTCCATTATGCTGCAATGGCGCTAGAGAGTATAAATAGTGTAACTGATGAGGAGAAAGAGCAAGGATAAGTGGGATTAACTTAGCAAAGAGCTCTAGCCACACATAGCATGAATATTTAAGAAGGTATTGTGTAGTGATAGGCTGATAGCACATGATCTAATTGGATCACCGTCAGACATCAAGTATAATCTTAGGTCTAACCTCCAAACGCTTTGATGTTCTATGTTGGATGCTTGGATAATAATGTTGCCACACTATGGGTGATTTATTGTAATGAAACATGACATCTTCAAACTAACAAAGGGATAAATATGTAACCTAAGTTTAGGGATATCAAAGGTTAAAGTGCTTGGTTATTAATCTAAGTAGGATATACAAACAAGGTTAATGACCTCTGTTGCAATTTAATCTGTGATAATCTTTTGAAATTATAGTTATTGATCATCACATAACTTGCTACACTGGTCATTACATGGATGCCATATGATTTCATCTGATTCTGCATACATGGTGCTCTTCAGTATATTTCATATGGTCTTGAGCATGGGCGATGTCAATTGTCTCAAATGTGCTTTTTTTTTTGTTTTTTGCAATGCTCTACAGTTATTTGTTTGCAGGTATGAAGCAAAACGTTATTTGTCGCCTATCTCCTTGTTAGTATGTGCACAAGAAATTTTCAGTACATATATTTTATAGAAACTAGCCTATCTATTAACGAAACCAAGCTTGCAGTCCAACACCAAGTTATAGAATTACAAATGCCAACCCTGTGACATGAAAAATAATTCTCTTAAATGTGAAGTCAATCATATCACTGTGATCTTTAATCATTAACATGATCATTGTATGGATTTGTGGGAAATTGCCAAGATATAGGAAGAAAAATCAAATAAAGTTACATTGCATGTATGATATTTGGGACTATATGGACCAGAATAAATTAATCCCTATGCAATTCGGTGTTAGCTCTGTATCTTCGATGCGATATTTATTTTTGCAGAGAAGAGATGTTCAGATCAAAATTGCTGATGTTAACTCCATTGTAAGCGATGGGTGCGTACATCCACATGTCGTCGGAGCTCAATAACTGCACACGATTGTTTTAAAAAAAAGTTAGTAAAATTTTGCTTCTTTACAGTTTATATCACAATTATTTGATTACTACAAATCTTTAGTGAGATGACACGGAAATATAGATTTACACACCTTAATCTGAAGCTGCAAAAATTTGACATATTGCACTGCTTCCTCCAGCATTGTACTTATGTCAACCTGTCAGATCATATTTATCCAAGTTAGACCTGAATTTCTATTTCCAATTACCATACAGAAATATATGAGACAAAAACTAAGTTCTTGCAGATAAATACTCTTCAAATAGGAACTTACTTTTGTTCCATTGGGAACCAAGTTCTGCAGGGTTTTCAATCTTTCATTGATCCTCTCTCTCCTCTTCTGTAGAATTGGCATTTACATCCATCAGAATTCAGAAGCAAGCCCCTGAGAAACTGTGTAACTTCTTTTTTTACAACTTCTAATTTTGTGTACTTACCCTTGCGTAGAGAGACTGAGGATCAGTTGCCGCCCCACGACCGGCCCTGGTGCCTGTCTTCTTTGAGCTCGACCTCGCATTGCCTTCCAAATTGCCCTCCTCTGAGGTGCAGCTGCTGGAGCTTTGTGTGTCGGCATACGCATTGCCGCCTTCGTCGTTAGCAATAGAATCCCTTTTGCCAGCCTTCTTGGTCTTCTTTGATGCCTGGATCAGTTCAGCAATCTAATAAGGCATGGAACAAAACATGAAACCGAAGTAAATCACTGATCTATTAACATTGTGCAATCATACCGTCATGGCAGCACCGGACCTCCTTTTGTTGGTCACTGGTGCATCATTGGCTGCTTCTTCCCCTCCGACTGATGAATGGTTGCCATGTAGAGGGCTCAGGTCCTCACTAAGGTAGGGGATGGCACAATGCGGCTCGAAGTCGGTAGGCGGGAATGGATCCATGACAGCAAACTCAAAGCTCTCATAGCTCTGTGCTGGATCAAGGAAACTGGTAACACTAGAGCTATGACCTGGTTGAGGCCAGCATTGCGGAGACACATCGTAGTTCAGACAGCTAGAAGAGGAGTTGGAGTCAGTGTCGAGGCTAGGCAAGAACATGGCCGCCATTGCCTCCATAGACTCATCCTGTTGCTCGTAGGCGAAGCAGTGATCATGATCTCCTCCAAGAAACTGCGCCATCACGTCGGTTTCGATCGACGGCACAGCTGAACTGTGGGAGCTCTCCATTTCAGCAATGTGAAAGGCCTCAAGGCAAGGAAAGACACTAGCTTAGAGAGATGCTACCGCCACAATGCCTAATTGCTTCTGCCGTGCGTCTGCACAGGGTATTTGTAGGGTGCAGGTGGCCTCTACTGTCGACCAAGAAGGATGGCAGCACCACAATCATCACCAAATTGTCTTGTTCGTAGCAAAGAAATGTTATCTCCAGTCAACCCCGTGGGGACGGTGCTAAGTTGTTGCGGCCGGATTCTTGATCTTGATATCGACAGGATAAACAAAACCGCATGCGCAATTATGACGCGATAGTACGACGCTATTATTTTTCTTCCAAGCAAGATTGGTATGCTGAGATTGTTTATCTTGGAGGTGACATTACGCTTGCCCATTTGCGCAATTACTCGTCCTGTAGAACGTGGGAAGTGGTGGTGAGTTGAAGTGAGAGGTGGAGGCAGGCAAGATTAAGTTCTTGTGTGGTTGTTATTGAGATCAGGGATCGATACATACCACTTCATGCCTGTGTGATCTCGTGCTTCCCATGGAGGTTGCAGAAACTACATTGTTGCCATTTCCTGCAGCTTGAAGAGCTGTCAGATCCTCAAGATGGGGAGAAAACAGAATACGTTGCGCGGAGCTGCTGGGGCGACACAATTTTTTGTGTTCATTTGCTATTGTATACTGCATGTGGGTTCAATTATAGCTTCAAAGTGTCGTTTTAATATTGTGACAAATTGTTTATATTCAGCATATTAGGTTATTGTCAGAAATGGTAAATGGTGGCCAATCTTGTACTGCGAACTAAATAGCACTAATCAAATATGGGTGTAACTATGTCAGATTTTTTCCTGTTCTGTAAGTGCTACTACATCCGGTGCACTATATTTGTCCAGGACTTCAGGAGTATCCATCTTAATATATTTGTCCAGTGAGGAAATCTAGAATATAGTTATTGCAATTTTTTCACCCTTTACCCTTACTTAAATGCTTTGGAAGAGATCAAATGGTTATGGTATGCTATTTAATATAGATATGTACAGTCATTTCTCATTAATTTTTTTTTAGAATTAGTGTTTTCTTGTTCTGCATGCATGTGGACTGTGGACAAATATAGCAAATAGAGGGAGTAACTGTTTTTCAGGAAGAATATGCTAAACGCCTTAATGCAAACTCTCTGCGATACTAGTCGAATTGAAAAAGGGTTGCATCCTTTCTAGTCAATGTTATCGAAAAACTAGCAGATTTATCTGCGCAATTGCGTTGCTAGATATTATTGTCTTTGTTATACAACTCTACTGCCTATAATTGAAATATAATTATATTTGCTATACAACTCTAATATACATATATGATTAATCTGCACCGTTATAATCTGGTCCTACCAAAAAAGTGGTAGAGATGTTTCTCTTTTTTCTCGACTAATGTGAGAATTTATAAGATTTTTTCTTTTTAGGATTATTGTGAGATTTTCTTTTCCTCAAAACAAAGAAGGTGTCTTAAATACTACCGGTTGTTTTTATTTATATAGATAGTTGTGTGTCTATATCTATCTATGTGTATGTATGTGTGTGTATCATTCGTAGCGATTAAATATAAAATGATCGGTAGTTGGCAACTCTAAACTGTAGCTGGCTAAAATTACACTATAGCTGAAGGTGACTTATTTGACGTAATTAAATTTAAAAAAATAAAAATAGAAAAAATATGTTAGCTTATCACGGACAACGCAAACGAATACAGAAAAAAAGAACAAGAAAAAACCTCAAAAAAGTCAAAAATTCAAAAAAAAGATGAAATTTATTAATGGTAAAAAATAAGCCAGATGCTCAAGCTGAAATGAGCGGAACCTAAAATTGCATGAACTACTTTATGTACTGTTTGTTCATTACATAACTCTTTTTAACTGGAGATCAGCAATTGACTTGTGTACTTGAGAATCTTAAGCTCAGAAGACTATACCATGTATTGTTCTTTAATTGTACTCTGTACTTTGCTAAATAATTTGCAACAATGAATTAACTTCAATTCCACACATCTGATTGGTCATACGTTATCAATGGTACTCATATTTTGCTTATACTGAATTTCAATTTAACTGTGCTAGTTGTTCAGTTCTATTCAATGAGCCCACAACTATTTTTCAGGAAGCTCATGCTTACCTTTTTAGCTAAAACTCTGTGTGAAGCTTTTCAAATTGAAAAAAACAAAGTTTCAAAAAATCCATTCTAGGCAGTGTTATTGGAAAAGTAGGGTATAACTTGTTCAATCATTATGATGGTTAGATATGAATGATCAGTGGTTGAATCAGTAACACTATACTTAGGCATCGAATTCCACAATCTACTTATGTACTATTTGTTCTTTCTTTTCTTTTCTTTCTTTTTTTTTTGATGAGAACAGTAGGGGAGAGCCATACTGAAAATTAAAACTAAAAGAAGTTATAAATATTACAAAAGAAAAGGAGGACCACAGCACCCTAAAAACTTTTTGTTCGTCATATACATGTTTTTAACTAGAGCTCTGCAATTGACTTTCTTGTGTACTTGATGTGGTTTAAGTTCACAAAACTATACCGTGTATTGTTCTTTAACCGTTCTCTGTACTTTGCAAATGATTGCAACAATCAATTAACTTGAATCGTCCACTTACCTGATTGGCATCATGTTACTAATGAAAGTCTTCGTACTTTGTTTGTGTTTACATTCCAATTTATCTGTACTACTCGTTAGTACAGTTCTTATCTTGAGAGACTGAATCTATTCTGAAAATTTCTTGCCTGCACTTCTGAATAACTCAAGGCTGAAACTCTCTTTAGTGTTAGAAGTGTATTATTAATTGTGTATTTCCCCCGTTGTATAAGGGGTTATTTGCATATATGATATACCTATACGTGTATATATATAAGCTCATTGGTCTCATGATGAATACAAGCGCTATTCATAACATGGTATTAGACCGCACCTAGGGTTTTTCTTCCTCAATCACCGCCGCTTCCGGTTCATCTTCTCCTGTAGTGTCGCCGCCTGGTTCTTGCCCGCCACCGTCGCTGCTCTTCTCCACAGCGGCTCTCCATTCGCTGTCCTTGATCTACCTGTCATCTATCATCTTGACCGGTTGCCCACGCCACCATGCTCGGCCGCCCGTCGCTCGCATGGTCAACGTCTGTCAGCTTCAGCAGTCTCACCTGAAGCTTCATCGCATCTATGAATTATTGAAATGTCTCTTGTCTGAGTTTGAGTAGACTAATGCTCAGTTGCTGGCTTGCCACCCTCGTGTGACTCTGTTGTAGGCTCTTGCAGTTGTTCGTACTTAGGAGATTCGCCTTCGTGGTGCGGGTCTGCTTCCGTCACCACCGTTTCCTTCGGTTTTGATAGCTCCTTCAGCTTCTACACCAGTTGCTCCTCTACTTACTCTTTCACCAGTTGCGCCTCTACCAGTGATAGCTGTTGTTAGTAGGGGACTCCAGTGCACCTATTGCAATAAGGATGGACATGTAGAGCAGTTCTGTTACAGGAAGAAGAATGATTTTTGTCGTGGTGGCCGTCCTCCGAAGGGCACTAGAGGTTCCTCCTCTCAAAGGAGTTCTAGTGCTTCTGACACTCTAAAGGGCACTGGAGGTTCGGGTATGGTCCATCTCTCAGCTTGATATTAAAAATACCTTTCTCAATGGTGAGCTATGTGAGGAAGTTTATATGCAGCCATCATCGGGGTATTCTGTTCCTGAAGGTATGGTTTGTCGCCTTCATTGATCTAAAAGCCTCAAGCAAGCTCCTCATGGCTGATTTGATTGTTTCTCTTCTATTGTCACTACTGCTAGTTTCTCTGCCAGTGCTCATGATTCTGCTCGTTTTATTCACACTTCACCTTGTTGTTGGAGGATCAGTTTGTTACTCTTCAGTATGTGACTTCAGAGTTTCAGTTGTCAGACTTTTTCACAAAGGCACATACCAAAACCTAGCACAGTTTCTATCCCTCTAAACTTTATGATGTTGATGCACCATAAGTTTGAAGGGGTGTTAGAAGTGTATTATTAATTATGTATTTCTCCTGTTATATAGGGAGTTATCTATATATGTCATACATGTGTGTGTATATATACATACATACATACATACATACATACATACATACATACATACATATATATATATATATATATATATATATATATATATTCGTTGACCTCAAGATGATACAACTATTATTCATAACATTTAGTGCTCCTTAAAAAAATAATGGTAGCCCCGAAAAGTCAATGGACAGATGGCTTGTACCATCTCTGTCTCCTAGGCTTCACATTTCAGTCATTGCTGGATCAATCGGGACCATAACCTTTGTGCACCCATTCTTAACTGGAAAAAACTGTACTTCATTTGTATCCAAAATAAAAAGAAAAGAGAGATAGAATTTGCGTGATATATTTTGTCGGCTAGAGGTCAAAGAAAGGAGATCTTTCTGTGCCTTAAATGTTTGAAGTTAACATCAACTAGGAAAGGGAACAAGCACCACTGCAGAAAAAAGGGTAAAATTAATGCGTTCGAATATTGTGTCCTTCTCTAGACACATAACTTACTCCTAACTTATCGTCAGTCAGTGACGGAGTCAGGATTTAGTTACGTCTCAGGCTCAGTGGTGAAATGATCTAGACTATCTAGGCTTGACCATAAAAATATTATCCAGGCTAGACTGGATTTATCCAAACTATACACTAGATATTTTTCCACACCCCGAGCTGAAACCTACCCTACCCGGGGTATGGCTCCGCCCCTGAAGGCAGTTGACATTTGTTTGGTATGATATGAGTAATTAACATCTTGAAGCATTGATCTTCTTCACTAATATTGGCTGACTCTTGGTTTGCAAACAGAGAAGGAAGTTTCCTAGATGCCACTGAAGCAGGGTAACAGATCTCTAATTTATTAAGATAATGTGCATTTGAATTTAATTAGATTGCCCTTCCTCATGTGTTTCTCCTGTCAATTCCAGTGCATTGAACCTACTTCAAATTATGCTAATTTTTCTCAGTTAATAACAAAAACTGAATAAGTCTACTTAGAAAAGTCATGCAAAATACATTGAACATTCTTAATTTTAGACAGCTCTTACACAAGAGGATTCACAGCTAAGTTAATGCAAGAATAAAAAGGCTTGGTCTTGGCTGTCAGTGTTGTCACCAATCTAGGCAGCAAATCTTGTGTTGGAATAAAACCACACAATTGGAATCCGTCAGTATTTGCCAGCACCCTTGGTTCATTGTATTGGACTATAGTTACTCCAGTATTTCACTAGCTAGTTAGCACTAAACTAAACTGTTTTCTTGTTTTTAATTTTAAGCAAACATGTCCCTGCTCCATGACAATTATCCAAAGGATAAGCTTGGAGGTTTTATCACTAAGATGCAGTACTATTGTACTGATTAAGAATCAATGACATGCATTATATTAACATATCAGGAATACGCACGTACTCCCCAGAAGAGAGGGCTTATCAAAATTGGGAACAAGTTATTTAATGAATTGTTCGATCCTTGTCATGTTTTGACATGATTAAACTACCTACCTACCAATCCCTAACCACCTAGCATCCTATTAACTCTTGTCTGATGTAACTAACAAGATGAGATAAATTAAGCAATCAAGTACAACTGCATAGACCAAAAAAGAAACAGCACATAGTTACTGAATTTATAAAGAACACTAGCCAACTTGCAAATCTTAGCATAACACATCATCACAGCAAATAGAAGTTAACGGGTTCTCTTTTTTTAGACGATCCTCTTGTTGGGGTTCTTGCAATGATGATGCAAAGTGTGCAATGTTCTTATATAAAAGTGCACTTTCAAGACCATACTTAATTAGAGCAGCATACCATTGACAATTGCCTGTAATTAAGTCTTGTGCTGCATACTGAAGCATGCCAAATTATCAATTAGCTCCTGTTTATAGCCTAATCTTCTAATTAACATACAGGATACTCGACTAAGCAGACCCAAGTTATTTGCAGAATAAGCCGTTATAAACTAACAACTTTTACCAGCTACTCTCTACCAGCTTCAGTCGCCTCTTCTTGAGAACAAGTTTCGGTTTCTTCTTGAAAGTGCTTAAACTTATAACTTAAAATTAAAATTTTCTTGGGATATTCTGTTGTCTTTAAACTCTAGTTTCAGGTAAACCATACTTAATATTTCTTGCAAAAAAAGGGTCTTTAATAAGGTTATTTCCAGATTAGGCTAATCTTTGTTGCAATTTAATGGAATAAATATAGGGATAATGTCATGATACCTCATTAATGGCGCCACTAGCCCACTAATCTCTCACACACAAATCTTGATTTAAAATACCTAGAAGGCTAGAACCAAACCAGACATTTAAAATCGTATCAGTGCTTTTATTTTAGTTTCTTAGCGGTGTATATATGTAATTAACCTTTTCTTTTAGTTAATTTCATCGATATAGTAGCAACAACGTGGAAGATCTCGGATTACTTGGCATTGTTTTATCTAAGCCCCAACATAAACATTCTTGTCTATATATGTTTTTTTGCTGTGCACGTGTAATGATCATTTGTAACTGACATTTTCAAAGAAGTTTGATAGCTTTACTTTTCTTTGAGCTATATATTTTATTTAGAGCCTTCTCAACAGTTATCTCCAAGCTAACTATATATATAATCAGTAAACTACTCGGTTTGCCATCCCGTTGAATATCAAAGTAATTTCACTATAGTATTTTAACCTAGACACGCACACATTGAAGAAAGGGACAAATCGATGGTTCCACCAAACAACATGAACATCTCTCGTTTTCTTCAGGTGCAGATATTCCAACTGGCAAAAGGTAGATTGCCTCGCAGCAGAAAGAATTTTTTTCCTTTAAAAAAAGTGAATAAACTGGTGCTGGCAATAGTTAACACATCTAGAATCTTCAAGATATTTTGTATACGTGCGAATAAACGACTCGCGCACTTTCATGGAGAATAAGGTTTAAGACGCGCATACATCTTTGATCACCTTGATCATTCTATCCAACTGTAACTGGTATTATCTTGTGCATCTGCGTGGAACACATCCTACAAAAAAATATTTTGGTATCTGTACCACTACACACCAATGATCTGAACTGCTGACACAACACCACATAAATTTTGCATCCTCTGAATTTGTATATTTCCCAGTGGTAACTTTCTTTTGCGATTACAAGGAACACGCATGCGCGTAAAATTTCCCTGTGGTACCTCATAAAATTTCTACTGAAATCGCATTCGCGTGTGCGTAAAGGTGGGCACCAGGATTTGAATCCTGGTGGGTGAAGTTGTACACCCATAATTTCACCACCCTATAAAGAGGTGGTTCTCTCCTATGCTAACTGTTTAAACATCATCTTTCCTTATCATCTTAAGCTTTAGGTGAACTGGTAGGTACATATAACTCAATATAATATTAGAGTCGAGAAGTCCTGGGTTCAAGACCTGGCTAATGCAATGTTTTAAAAATAATTACAGTCCACTTTAAAATCATTGGTCATGAGTTTAAATCATAGAAAATACTAGTGAAAAATACATATAAATAACCCATTCAACCTGTAGTTGGTGGAAATCTAGAGACACATAGTGCCACAATGCTAAGCTTTCCTACGGTTGGCAAATTTTGGCCCGGTCTAGTACCAAGTCAATAGCAATTTATGTTTTATTCAGACAGAATTTGAACAATTTAGGCCGTTTCCAACCGTTTGAAGGTACTTCAAGTAAACTACGTAAACTGTCCAGTTTTCGACAAACCCGCAGGAGCCACGAAATAACTCTTTTTCCAATTTTGTGAATCTAACTTCAGCTTGACATGATCATACAGGTTCTTTTACTTTCATATCTGCATTTTGCTGCAAACAAGGAAACAACCATGCTATACCACGTAGTTTGCTTACATTTTTTGAAGATCCATTTGAAATGGAGGATTGGAAAAGAAATTCCAGAGAACTTGTACGGCTTGATGCAGAAATTCTGGTGAAACTCCCGCGTTTCGAAACGGCCCTGAACCTGATCACTTGAGAGCAGCACAATTCGTTCTGCAATGGACGTGGGCTCTTGACAAAGAGCAACAGGCCTAGCTCCAGCCCAAGGCCCAACTGATGGCTGAACTCAGGCCAATACCACGAGGAGGCCGAACCGGTTGGACTCGGTCGGATTGGCCCATTTGGCCGCGACCGACCATTCCCCGAAACCTTCTCCTTTATAGAGAAGAGAACCCCGCCTTCCTGTCCACCCTCCACCGCTCGGGTTCAAATTTCGAACCCCTCCTCCTCCGCTTCCCACCGCGAAACCCTGCAATCCTACGCGTAGCCAGTGATCGCCACCGCCGCCTCCTCCTCCTGAAACCGCCATGAGCGGCGCATCCACTGGCGTGCCGCCGGTCCTCGTCCCCCTCGCCGATGGTGTCGGCGGCGGGGGGATTGGGACGGGCAAGGAGCTGTCGCACCCGCCGTCGGACGGCGTCTCCAGCCTCCGCTTCTCGAGGCACAGCGACCTCCTCATCGTCTCCTCCTGGGACAAGGTGAGTGCACTCAGAGCAGCACGCGCCTCGCGCGCCTCCTACTTGTATGGGGGAAACGAAACCCTAGCTGTCTGGTTTGACCCGTCGGGTTTGATGGGGGCTTTGGCTGTGCGTGTGCTCGCTGCTTCCAGACGGTGCGTCTCTACGACGCGGAGTCCAATGTTCCGATGGGGGTGTTCATGCACGCGGGGCCCGTGCTCGACTGCTGCTTCCACGACGACTCCTCGGGGTTCAGCGCCGGCAGCGACCAAACTGTGCGAAGGTGATAGCGATCACATATTTGTAAACATGAAAGGTGCTTTTGTATATTGCAATAGTCCATGGGCCTTATATAGTATAAGGACTCAAACCCTAGAACCATAGGAAAAAACTCTTAAATGTAAGGTGTATGTAATAGTATTACATCTGAAAATGATAGACACTAAAATAGAGAAAAATCTAAAGTCCGTATCTTGAAGACATCATCATAGCGTGCAGCTCTTGGAAAATTGTGTCAGAAAGATCGTCTTCTATCCGAAATCGTGTGACAACTCATAAAACACAAAAATGCAGGGGCCAAGAAGGTAGAGGTAAGTGGGAGCAAAGTCGGCCGCAGTAACACGACGAAAAGGATTTGGAAGGTGACACAAGTAGAGAACTAACAAATCAAACCAAAAAGGGAGATAGAAGCATAGCGAGACGGATCGAACATCGAGGCAGTGGCGGCGGTGCATAAGAAGCGCAAGCGGAGGCGCGCGCATGCAAAAAGCGCTACGCCTTAGAAGCTCGGAGTGGCGACTCAAAGAGAAGCGGTGCCATCATAAAGATTTCTACGACCTGTAGCGGCTCAAGGAGAAGAACGACGACTGCAGATATGCGAAAGGAAGGAGAAGACCACATTCGATTCAAGAGGATGAATTGTGGCTAGCAAAGCAATCGGCTGACTGACAGATTTTGTGGACTCGCACGACTTTGACGAAATGAAAGATAGATACTTCAGACTTAAATGGACGTAATGGAAAACTCAAAAGAAAAGTGAGAAAAAAGACCTTAAATCTTAAATCCACCTAATACTCCCCCTCTTCCCCACTCTGTCTTCCTCTCTCTCTCCCACACCCGACTCCCTTCTCTGGCGAACGGTGGCCCGGCGGCGGAGTTGGAGACGCAGAGCGGCGTGGACGGTCGGCGAGGTGGCCAAGGCGACGGGGATCCGGGGAGGCGTAGGTCGGATCTGGGGGAGGTGGCGGGCTCCGATGGCCAGGAGGGACGAGGCGGCGGCGAAATCAGCCGGGGCGGCAAGGGCCGAGGCAGGCGACGACGGCCTGACAGAGGAGCCACCGGATCCGGCGGCGGTGGAGACGGGAGGGAGCCAGATCCGGCTGGATCTGGCTGGAGGAGACGATCGGAGAGGGTGATGGCGCTGGATCCGCGCGAGGAGGCTGCTGGAGCGGTGGAGAGATCGGCGATGGCCGGATCCGGGGTAGCGACGGCCAGGGCGCGCGTGGGTGTGGGGCGGCGGCGGCGGCCTGGCCAGGTGGCATCACGGCGCATAGGCGCGTGTGGGCGACCACAGCACAGAGGCGTAGGCGAGCACAACGGCTCGGGCTCGGGCGGGCGCAGATGCGGATGCGACGACGGCAGCGATGGAAGGAGGTGGCCGCCCGGCGCCGACGCGTGCGCGAGCGTGTCTGGGCAGTGGCGCGGTGGAGTCGAGCGGCGGCCAGAAGAGGTGGCCGCCATGGGAGTGGAGCATACTCCTCCCGAGGGCGGTGGCGGCAACGGCAGGAGCGAAGGTTAGGTTCAAAATCTAGACTCTGATACCATGTAAATGTGAAAGGAGCTTTTGTATATTGCAATAGCCCATGGGGCTTATATAGTACAATGACTCAAACCCTAAAATAATAGGAAAAGAACTAAATACCCTTAACACTATTCACCTTCCTGTCCCGTTCGATTGGTTTTTCTGATGAGCGATTTAGTTGGAACGATTGCACACATAGTTGTTGTGCAGTCCTGAATAGATTTAGCGGAACTCTCCGTTAACTTGGTTCTCCATTTTGCAAACGTGCGTTAATTTGTGATACTAAAATTGGCTAGGAAGAGAATTTTGGGGTATGATTTTAGTTTGTTATGAACCCAATGATCGGCAACCCCTATGAGGCTACAACAGTACATTGCTTCAGAGGAATTTTGGCTTATCTTCTGTTTTCCAGTTTGGTTAGATTATTCATAGGAATTGAAGCGAAATTTATGGCTTGAATGCTTTGGAATTGTTTTTTTTCAGCTTGGCCTTTAGTTCTGGTAAAAATGATCTCTTGGGACTCCATGATGGTCCAGTTTGTTGTGTGGAGTACTCCTATGCTACAGGTACTTGCTTTTGCTTTTCTTTTCTTTTTGCTATGGGTGGAAAGCGCTGTTGAATCTTGAGTTCGTCAAACTTGTGTTCGGGGAACAATGCTAGTTGAATTCGTGTTCTAGTTGCTAAGAGATGGGTTCAATGTTCTAAAAACAGGTCTACTATGCCGAATACTCTAACAGGTCGCCTCCCCTGTTACGAGTATGCAAAACCAAGTAATTAACAGGTTTAACAGGTCTAATCGCCCGATTACTTGGGATACTTAGGTAAGAGGCCGGTTACAAGGTGGTGGCTCTCCACATGAGGGAGCCAGGAAGCGGCATCTCTCTGCTCTTTGTGACCCTCTATGTGTTGTTTATTTGTGCTATTTTGCTTCTAGCACTCCCATTGCATTTCTATTCATTTCAGTATTGTGTGAGAGGTACAGATAGCTCTGCAAATGTTTTAATTTAATTCATTGAGTCTTCTCCTTATTTCTAATCTTATATGCCATGGTTTAATTCTTCAATTAGCCTACCAAATCCAAATGGCTGGTTTTTCATGGTCATCATCTTAAGATTGCAAATTAGCCTATTTGTAGCTTTCAGATCATGTTATATTGAAACATGTTATGTCTATTTGATGGCATCCTGCTGCTACTACATCAAGTGATATGCATTAGAATTTTGTTTTGATGCTATATGAATGTATGTATATAAATCCACAATTTAAATAGGAAAACCAGTTACAAGGCCGATTACCGTATACTCGCTACAAGGTGTGATGACCTAACGAGTACCTGTTACCGAGTTTTAAAACCTTGGATGGGTTAAGTCTATCTTAAGAAGATCTGACCACAATTGTACTAGTTCAACGGGAGAACATAGCTAGTTGAGTTCATGTTTTAGTACCTGCCGATGGGGTAAGCCTGCCCTAATAAGCTTGTCAGTTTGATCTTAAAATGAACTATCTCCTTGGTGTAAACATAACCATCTTCAATCACAGTGCTACAAGAGTTGAAATTGTTTGACTATTTTCTTTATCCTTTTGGGTAGAGAATTTAATAAATATCCATTCCATGTACTTGCTTATGATATCCATCTTTTGTAGTTGTGGCTTAATTCTCTATATGGTTAATCTGCTCGTTATTTAAGCTTATGCGGCGGTCATTTATACGTGAATTCTTCAACAGGTGTGGTTCATAATGCAAGAACCAGAAGGAGCGTTGATAACTATTGAATGAATATTGATTAATCTCAGCAGGATAGCTACCTGATGGGCCATGTCTTTATTGATATACATTGCAACGTTAATGAAGACTACAGTAAACAGTAGTGGAATTTGGGCTTAAGAAACAGGAGTTCTAAGATAGGCTGCAAAATTTTGAAGTTTGTGCATTTCCTGTATAATTGTAATTCATTTAACAAAGTCTTTAATTTATCACTTCTTAAGAATAATGTGGAACATCATATGTTTATTTGTGCCATGTATCGTGTCAGGACAAGTAATCACTGGCAGCTGGGATAAGACTATAAAGTGCTGGGATCCAAGAGGTGTGCATCGGGCAGAGAATACACTTGTTGGGACGTATATCCAACCTGAGCGTGTATACTCGCTTTCATTAGCGGGATATAAGTTGGTTGTTGCAACAGCAGGAAGGCATGTGAATGTTTATGACTTGCGCAATATGTCTGAGCCTGAGCAAGAAAGGGAGTCTTCACTGAAATATCAAACACGGTGTGTTCAGTGTTATCCAAATGGAACTGGTAATACATTGTTATTCTTGATTACATAATTCTGCTAACATGCAAAAATCAATATTTCTGCTAAGTACTGTTCACCTTATTTTCACCTTGTCTTTATGATTTGTTTAATACATAAAGATGTGTTAAGTTGATAAAGATATACATTTCTTGTTTGATATTGAGGATCCTTCTAGTTCATTTGGAAATACATAGTAAAGACTGCTATCCCATCCTTTTTTAAGCTTATCACAAGTTACTACCCCATTATTTTTCCTGTCTTCCATAGATGATCGATAGGTAAGTTGCTTGAAATTCATGCAATTATTTGATTAACTGGTCATCATTTTTTGTATAGATCATTTCAGTTCCATTGCTTCTTCTCAATCTACCTGATGTTTTTGCCAATTCATGAGCATTTAGTCCTACAGTTTTAGAACTTCAGTTTGAATTTTGAACTTGGAATGATCTAAGGATGTGGAATGTCTATGAATACCAACATCATTGTGATCTTTTCATCAACTATTCAAAGTGCACACCTGTAACAGATCAACCGCTTGGGAGCTTGAATTGCCATATTACTTCTGCCTCAGTCAGCATACAGGAATTTGTTTTTTGTTTTTGTTTTTGTTTTTGTTCTTTTTCGAGGAAGCATGCACGAATTTGTTCAAAGCATGGCTTTCTAGAGTTTGCTTAATTACTGTTTAACATTTAGCTTGTTAGTGTCTCTTTAATGATCTAATTTTCCAGCTGTACAGCTTCAGCAAAAGTCTGTCCTAATTTTGAATGGTTCACAACACAACCTAGATTTTGAATATACTTTCAGACTCTAGTAATATTGTGCAAACATCATGTTTGTATATAGTACCTGTCATCTACTAAGAATGTGATATTTGTAACTGATCTCTATTAATTTTTTAATTGTGGATCAGTTACAAATATCACATTCTTAGTAGATGACAGGTACTATATACAAACATGTGGCTCCAGACCTCCAGTGCTGTTTTGATTGTGGATGCCTCATATTTTTGCTTAGTCCTCTTTTCATCAGTTAATGGTTGATATCCTTGATGTGATAATCTGCATGACTGCATCCATGGGTTCTTCAGTACTATATGGCATTTGACCATGTTTTTGAGTTTTTCACCTTCTCACACAGTTATACCTGATTTCCAAATTGCATTGGCAGGATAATGGTAATAATTATAAATAGTAACTATACATGAATGAATCTTTTTATTTTTGTCTTGGGCTCTGGCCTTGTTTAAGTTTTGTTTTGCACATAAAAATTTGGGTGGTCTTGAAGGCACAATATGACTGAAACATTCAATATTTTATTTGTCTTCTAAATGTTCATTTGCAAAACTAACTGTAAGGATCACTGTCTTGAACTCTAGTTGCATCTATGTTTTTTTGTGGCTTCTTTTAATTCAGCAAAGTGTCATTGAGTTTTAAGGGATTCAGCTTTTTACTAGTGTCCACTTGCAATTTATTGAATTAGCTCCTCCCTCGTTGCTACTTTGATTCAGGATTTGCTCTGGGTTCTGTGGAAGGACGAGTTGCTATGGAGTTCTTCGATCAATCTGAGTCTACTCTCTGTAAGAAGTATGTATCCAAACTGCAAAAGAAAAGCTGCTTTCCCGAATACCCATTTTTCTTAAGCTAACAATAAGGGCATTTTGTGTGCGTGGCTTCTTATCTACATATGTTTTAGTTATGTTCCATTTTCGCACGTAGCTACATGCTTTTTCATTACCTGTTTATTCCATCCAGGTATGCTTTCAAGTGCCATCGATTACCTGAGGATGGAAAGGACATTGTTTATCCTGTCAATGCAATATCATTCCACCCAGTGTAAATTTCCCTTCATCTCTCTCGCACTGTTAATTAACTAATTAACTTTCGGTTTCTTTAATGGCTTCATCTAACATATGCAGATATGGCACATTTGCTACCGGTGGATGCGATAGATTTGTGAACGTTTGGGATGGTGCCAACAAAAGGAGATTGTTTCAGGCAACTGCCCCCGCGATTTATCTGTTGAAGATCTATTCTGTATCAGGAATATTCAGGGTGTCTGAAATTCTGTCTTTTGATCATTGCAGTACCCCAGGTACCCAAGTAGCATCGCTGCTCTATCTTTCAGCAGGGATGGCAGTCTGCTTGCCGTGGCGTCCAGTTACACTTACGAAGAGGGAGACATACCGTAAGACCAAAATTTGGCTATTAGCCTAAGAACAACTTCCTTTCTGTCCAAGATAGATACACTGAATTGTCGACTTAATCATCGCTTTTGCACTTTGCAGGCATGAGTCCGATGCGATCTTTATCCGTGATATTAACGAAGTGGAAGTAAAGCCGAGGCCCAAGACATTTCCTGCACCGCCACAGTAGCGTCCCCATCAGTTTGAGACGAAGCACTGTTTCTTCACCAGGTTTCTTTCTCCCGCTTTAGTTCTGACGCTCGCTGAAGTGTGATCACTTAGCTCAAAATTGTCCATTCTATTACTTGATAGAAACCTAGCCTACGCTCAATAGCTCAAGGAATACTAGCAATCTATTTGTACAATCTACGCGCGTTAAAGAAGATTATAGCTTGGCATTATTACACCGCTGTAATTACCAAAGGTACAAACATGGAATCTCTCGACGAATATACGAACTTAACTGAGTTCACACTGGCATGTTGAGTCCAATTATCTGTAGCTTCCTCTTAACAAGTGACAAAGAGATCAGCTCATTTATGACAGATCCCACTGGTCGAGCAATGTGACCTACCGCTTGCTATAGGGCCTGTTCTTTTAATTGCGAACATGGCTTTTTGGTGAAATTTTGAATTTTTGCTGTTTACGGTACAGATTACGGAAAAACAGATACTCGCTTGCAATTTTGACAAGTACAGATGTTGGGCTTTTAACGTGTAGATCGTTTAACCTGTAGACCCCATCTTGAAAAAAATACTCCGTTTGAAAGTTAGGTACTGTAGCAAAAGCCAAAAGCCGTCGGCTTCGGAGGAAAAGAACAGGCCCATATACAACTAGTGTATTACCATTCCACCAACATAGGTAGACAGCGACTCGTGGGGATTATTCTCTGCGGAGACGGTTAGGGGAGCACTGTGCATCTGCTCCCCAATCAAGCGCGCTTAGGCTTTTCTAATTGAGCATGTGGGAAGCTAAGCTAATTAAGGCACAGCTAATGCTGCCTCCCATTAAAAATGCCAGTGCATGTTAGCATGTATAGTAGTAGCAGTATATGATCCTGTATTAGTAATTCCACATCCCACGTCGAGAGTGAGTGGCACAGCTGCAGCTAGCGCCTGGCGGTAGTACTATATGGTGTGGTGGTAGATCTGCCTGTGTGTGGTAGTATATACATACATTGGTGTGGTGTTTGATGTGCGAAGTGATCTGCAGTACTGGAGCACAACTAAGTGAGCTAATAATTGGGCCATGCCATTATTACTGTTGCTGCATTAATCTATAGGAACGGTCGAGCACGCCACTGCACGGCCGCGGAACCTTCTGTTTGTTCACACGTTGCCTCACGTTTCTTCTCTAATGTGTAAGGCCAGATGTTTTCTGTAAACTTGGGAACAAAGATTAATTAGTAAGCTACGATCATATCATTTATTGCGGAGGATGTACATGTACTCGGCTGTGATGTGTGCAACATACGGAAGTGTTAAACAATTCGATATCACAGTTCGATCGAGACCAGTGGAGTTAAAACGGTTGGTGGGTTGCGGAGTACACTTTCGCGAGTTTTCTTGATAATGGTTGCAACAAATCCAAGTTGATATCGCACGTTAGAACATGGTATCGCTGTATGAACTTTCACTTGTTTAACGTGCATGCGGCATATAATTCTTCGATTTCTAGGGCTTAATTCGGCTCATAGTTACATGTCACAATGGTAGGATGAATTTCCAAATAAATCATGAACTGTACGTGTTGTCCAAAACAATAATTCAGACATACATGGGTCGTCTAACTAAATCATTTCCAAAGTCCGGCAAGGGCGCATAGACTAGGGCTCTGTTTTTTTTTTTTTTTACTTCGGTTCCTTCAGAAACCGTAATAAATGACGTGGCTTCTCCGAGCAATTTTCTAAAATCGCTTCTCCAAATGACTTTATAAGGTAAAAATCATGTGCGTCGTTCTCGTCAATAGTTCTACTATCCGTTGTCATTTTTAAAAATATAGATAAAAATATCGGCCATAGCCAGTGTAGTACGTAAAGGCAGAGGATTTGAAATTTGCAGTTTGTTGCCGAATGAAAATTCGCGTCTGCCAGAGGGCTTGGAAGCCCAATGTTACCTGGTTGGATCCCGGAAATCTCGCTCATCTGAATTCACCACTAGTACTCCTAGTATCGTTGTATGAACCTACACTTGCTTAACGTGCGTGACATAATTCTTCTTTAGGATCACTCCTTTCAGCTCGTAGTTGCAGCAAGTCTTTTTGGGCTCAGAACAACGGCAGGAAGGATCTCCTCCTCCCTAACAAATCGGTTTCATAAAGCTGAAGATTAAAAAAAATAAATCATGAATTGTAAGTACGGGTTGCAAAAAACAATAATTCAGATACACAGCAGGGTCGATGGTCGGCTAACTAATAAATCATTTCCAAAGTCCGGTGAAGGCGGCTCGTCACTCGTGACCGCCGTACGTGGAACTCGGTCGACGACGCCCCCGCGAAGGCTCTCATGGCAGGTGAGGTGTCCCGCCCATGCAGCACCTGGAGCGCCCACACCCAATAACGTGCCTGCACTGACGCAGCCACACACACAGTTGGCAGAGCCACTTAATGCCCTGTTCCAAACAATTTTGGTTCTCTTTTAAAACGAATTGGTTTTTTAATTTTCACTCTTTTTGTTTTTTAATTTTTTTTATTCCTTCACATTGTTCGTAAAGATATAACGATATTCATATAACACTCCGCTCATCTTCTAAGCCTTGAGTGCTATCATCATTGCATAATATTACCTTTTTTAACCACTGCTAACAATTTTAAACAAACACTACTTTATTTATTTTGGAGTGACAAGATAGACATCATCATACCATTTTAAGTAATTACTCTTGCATATCAATAGAGTCTAAACATACTATCAAAAGTTGATATGTGAACTGCTTCTGGTACGTGAAATTATTTATGTACTACTCCACGTGCATGATGTATTCACTAATATTCAAAGAAAACAACAAACCGTGTCATACTCCGTATGTATTATCATGTTCATAACATCATTCCTATGTTTTAACATTGTCATACCATTGTGCGATGCAGCACTACTCTACATGCTTCTTTGCCCATCTTGTTGCATATACTGGTATTGCCAAGCCGTCGATGTTCACCCAAATCTTAGGCCTATCCTTATCGGCACAGGGTCTCTTCACTCCCGTAGAGGCCTACCAAAGTTGGTCTTGCGGAATCCACCCAGGCGGATCCCAGTTCTCATCTCATGAGTACATATGATGCAAATACATATACCCATTGTCATAACTATATTCACCATTATCATCATTAACATGTAAGCATTATTGCTCACCCTGCTCCATTATCATTATCATCATTTAGCATGCAACATCATAAAGCTAAAGCATCACATGTTTCGCAACAAATATCGTCTACTGCATTACCATGCACTTATCTGTTTATTCTCGGGGATGATGCGTGGACGGCTTCCCACTAGGACCTCCACCTGTACAATCGTCAATCTTGACTCAGAATAGTGTATCGGTACATGCGCTTAAATGAACGGCATCAATTCTACGTGTAAAGCCCGTTGTTGGCACAAAACGTTCGAGCTAAGGATCCAATGCGTACATCACCAGTTCTACGCACAACACCTGTCATCGACATAAACACGTAAGGATGAAGATTCGACGCACACAATGTAAAACCCTCATTTTTTTCTTTTCGTTTTCTCTCGCTTTTTTCTTTTCTTTTTCTCCCTTTTCTTTCTTTTCTTGTCTCTCTCTTTTCCTCTCTCTCCTCCATTTGGTTCGGCCGAACTGGCCTTATCCCTTCCTCTCATCCCCTCCCTCTCTTTCTTTGGCGTCCCCAGGCGGCGTAGTTGCTCATGGCCGAGCTCGGGCACGCCGGCCCTGAGCTCACCGCTGGCCACTGGCCGCCTCTGTATGCCTCCCACTCTAGACCCACTCGTCTCGCCTCCTCCTCTCAATCCCCTCCAATCTAGCCCCATGGCTCCTCTCTTGCACTGTCGGCCACCTAGCGCTACGCATCATTGATGGGCTCCCCCTCGTCCTTCGGCTCCAGCCGCCGTCCTCCATGGTGCCTTAACCCCTCCAAAGCGACGCCACCGCCTCGGGCGCCAAGGGCACGTCGGCCTTGGGGTCGCCTTCGACCGAAGCTCAGGCACGTCGCCGCAAGCTTAAGGCCGGCCAGAAGCTCGACGCCTTAGCCTCATCCTTCGGCGCCTCACCTCTGCACCCACCCACAACTCGGCGTCATGCCAAGGTTCCCTCAGTATGCTCCTTCCTACCCCCTTCTCTATTTCCCCCTTTGTTTCTCCTGGCCACCAGCTCGACTCGGCCATGGCCGAGCTCCATGGCTCTCGGCCAGTGAGGATTTGTGTTGTGCCATGGTGCTAAAAACAAAAATGGCAGGTGAGGGGACCTACTTGCTTGCTGGTTTACAAAAGGAATGGGCGAGGACGAAGGTCATGGTGGTTGTGGGCTTGATTTTCCTTGTCTGGTTTGCTTGGAGTGGTCCTGATCGTCGTCGAAGGCTCTATGCCTCCGCGGTCGATGTCTTGTCTCCTTCATCTTCCCCTACTTCTCTAGCTCCTCTCCTCCGGCTCCCTCTTACTCACTGTCTCTCCGTGGCTGGTTGGTTGGGCTTGGTGTTTTCTCTTGGCTGTGTTCTTGTGGTCTAGCCGTGCCGGCTCTCGATTGTGGAAAGCAAAATAGGAGAGATGGAGGTGTGGATGCTGGAAGTAAGATACTGGCTTGGCTTTGTGTCTCGGCCGAGAGAGAAGGGAAATGGCACTCTCTCTCTAGGCTGGTGTTGGCTTTTGTAGGGCAGTCACGGCCCTGGAACTCTCTCTCTCTCTCTCCCTTGGATTATGAAATGACCAGATTGTTCCTCCCTTATCCCTAACTCCTACTCATGTCTCTTATGGCTTTAAGAACTTTTGGTCCAACGGGTGGGCTCTGCTCTGTTTGCTGGCTTTTCTACTGTGCGAGGTTAAGGATGGAATCCCCCGCCGTACGATGAAAACCCGAAATGCGAGATGGTGCCGACCGGCCGGAGACGGTCTGGGAACCTCAATGAGCGCTATTTTTATTCGGCATTCTAAAGTCAAATGGGTTCTGACGGCAAAACATTTTATTTTCTTTTATTTTCTCTTGGATTGTTTCATTTCTTGCTTTTCTTTACTACTGGTATTACAATTTCTCATTTTCTCAAATTTTTATTTTCTGTAATTTCCCGCTAATCGTCGCTACAGTGCATTTTCAATGGCTATAGTGTGTTTTAAGCCAAAATCCAACAGATAGAAGCTAGTTAGAGCACTACTACCTAAAGCTGTGAGGTTTTTTTCCAAATCATCAAATACAAGTAAAATTCATACCAAAATCCAGAAAACAATAAAAAATCTATAGAAATTGACACACAGATATAAAAAATCATATGCTAACTCCACCACTGGATACACATGCACTCCACACGGCGGAGAACTACTGTACATATTCCGCGAGTCCGTGACTTTTTGTCGCTGTTCCTGTGGATGATCACCGGCTGAATCCGGGGCGTTATTGGCATTTCCGTTTGCCGCGTGGGCGGTGCCGGTTTGGCCATCTGTCTTTCTGTTCCAGACTTTTGCCATTTTGCTGGAGGCAAGCAAAACAAAGCAAAGAGAAGGTGTAAGCAACAGAACTAAGCTGGAAGGTCTAAAATTACACTGTTCCAGACTTGATTAGGATAAAGTAAGCTTGTTTATAGCTAAAATTATACTGTAGTTGGCTAAAATTACACTATAGCTGATAGTGGCTTATTTGACGTAACTAAATTTAAAAATAGAAAAAACAGGTTAGCCCATCACGGATAATACAAACGAATACGGAAAAAAATCGGCAAAACAACTAAAAAGGCAAAAAAACAAAAAAATGATGAAATTTAGGAACAGTGAAAAATAAGCTAGAAACCAGAAATTCAAGCCGAAATGAGTGGGACCAAAATAAGATAAATTTGGAACAGTGGGTTCTCATGGGGACTTCTTTTTGTTGAAATACGTCCTTTGTTTCTTGCAAATTTTTTTTGTGGAATCCAAGTGCATACCTAGCATCAATAACAAAATCAATATGTACATCCAAGTGCATGAATTTATTACGGTACATCAATTATTCGATCTCTGTACCCTTCTTTTGCTCATTCAATTTCACTCTTGAGATACACCCATCATCAAATTTTATGTTCGTTTCTTTATGACGGAAGGGCAGGATCGAGCCACCCATGCCATGCATAAATGTTTTTTTGTCGAAGGGGAGATAAGGGCCATCAATGCACACGTATCTCTCCCGAAAGCTATATGTATGTACGCACGTGTCACGACTCACAAGTCGCAAGTACGTGTAGCACATACGAACAAGCATATGTACCATCCTCTTTATCCTTCATAAAAAAAAATCTTATATCACTTCAAAGCCAAAACAAACGGCCCAGATGGCAGGATCTCAGAGCCCAACAACCCTCGAACCGTCAGATCACCTTCCATATATATAACACACCGATGGCGTGACCACCAAGTCACACACACAGCTCAGCACAGCAGAAGCGCCCCCCCTTTGCGCCGCTGCCTGCATACGTGTGCATCGCGTGGGCCCCGCGTCACTTAACGCCTGCCGCCTCCCGCCCGCACCACTGCTCACTTCGCTCGCCCCGGGCTATATATATAGCTACCCAGCCCACGCCTCCCCGACACACACCCACCTCTCCTATTTGTCCACCACTCTCTCTGGTCAACTCCGCATCGAGATCGATCTGCCATGGTGCTTGACGTGTCCAGGAAGCCGCCTGTGCCCCCACCGTCCCCGCCGCCGATGGACTCGTGGGCGCGCGGGGGGCACAGCTCCAGGCGCCGCGGCGGCGGCGGAGGAGGTGGCGGCTTCGGCGGCGCCCAGTCCGAGGAGGAGTACCTGGCTCTCTGCCTCCTGATGCTCGCGCGCGGCGTCCGGGGCGAGGCCGAGGACGGCGGCGGATTCGGAGGCGGCAAGGACGTGGGTGCGGCAGCGGCGAAGGCGAGCCAGCAGCAGGGGTACGAGTGCTCGGTGTGCGGCAAGGTGTACGGGTCCTACCAGGCGCTGGGCGGGCACAAGACGAGCCACCGGAAGCCGCCGACGCCTCCTCCTACGGTGGCGGACGGCGACGAGAGGTCCGGCGGCAGCGGAAGCGGGGAAGGGAAGGTGCACCGGTGCTCCCTCTGCCTCCGCACGTTCCCGTCGGGGCAGGCGCTGGGCGGGCACAAGCGCCTGCACTACGAGGGTGGCGCCGCGGCGGAGGGGATCAAGGACAAGGAAGCCGTGAAGACCAAGGCGACGGCGACGGCTGCGACGGCGACGGCGGTGCTGAGGGACTTCGACCTGAACCTGCCAACGGCGGCCGCGGCGGCGACTTTGGGGGACGAGGCCGAGAACGCGCCGCCGGAGGCGAAGAGGGCGCGGACGATGCTACTGGTGGTCTGATCCACGGCGGCGGCGACTAGTCGGTTTAGGTTTCGATGCTTTTAGGAGTATTTCTTCTTTTCTAGGATTTAATTGTTGTTTGGTTGTTTGATTGCTTGATTTCTTTTGGTTCCTTTTGGCTGTGTGTTGGATTAAGAATCCGACGGCTACCTGGGATAGTACTTGTAAGCCTGGGTCAAAACTATATAAAGAAACTTTCTTTTCCTTTTCAACTTCGTGTCGTATTCTGACTATCTGGGTGTTAAGGTGAATCACCGAAACATCTACAGCCAGCTAGCTTATAGGAGTTTATGGCAGTATTTCAAGGAAGGAATTCAATTTGATTGTGTGATCTTCGCACTATTTCATTAGCGGCCGCGCAGTGTCCAACAACATACGGAGGCTGCTGCAGGCTACTACATGTGTGTTAAAAATATGGGTATTGATAAATATTATCCGGATGTTTTCTTTCTAACCATTATTTAGATTTGTGACCGTTAGATTAGAGATTCAATGGCCACGAATCCATTCCGTCCCCTCTAAAAAAATCTCCTCCCATACGATCTGAAATTTAGATAATTATTAAGAAGAAAATATTCGAATGATATCTAGACACACTCAATTCTCATGCGTGCTGCTTACATGGGCAGGGACGTGGGCACGGCTTTGACCTCTTACCTCGGGAAGGTTCCACTCTGTCGTAATTAAACGTGCAGGAGTCCACCTTAATTATCCCAATAACTAACCACCATCAAGACTCAATTACGCTTGATCAGTTTCAGAACAAAAAGTGGAACTCAATTAAGGTTCAATGCACCTTCAACAATGCTTGGGAAAATCTGTTGGCTTTGTCAAAGCTAGTGCTGATTAGTTTCCATTAAGTTCAGAGACTAGCTTCCACATGGGAGATCAAGTGGCCTTGTGGCACGCACCTGGAAGCTTCTAGCTCTAGCCTCCATCCATCTTGTTGCTATGAATTACGTCTGAATTCAACGCACATGTTATGACCAATAGTAGTAAGTGGTTAACTAGTCTATCTTGGCTAATCACCGCGTAAAGTAGAGTGCGATTTGACATGTGTACCTGCAAACTGACAGATTTGGATAAGGATCAAACAAGCAGCTAGTCAGTCACCCCTTTAAGTTGTAGTACTAAGAAAAGCGAAACTGAGAGGTCATGTCACTCGCTCGAGCATCCTGGGTGTCCTCCGTCAGATGGTATGTGACCGGATGTCATTTGTCGATGGAGATGGAGCCATGGGACGCATACATGCGTACCTCGGCTCTAGAAGACAGGCCAACGCGGCAGCGTAGACCAGACGCGTGGACTTCGGCTGTCGAGTGCAAGTGTTGCATGCACCGTGAATGCTAGCTAGTACCAGTGTTGTTGTGCGCTCCTTGGCTTGTTTGATTGATCGGGAAATCACTCCAGCCAGTGGAGTTCTTTTTCTCTCTCTCAAGCTATTACTTGCAGTAAATACCTGCAAACTTGAAAGGAAATGCAACTTTTGCAAAATGTAGGGCCTGAACTTTGCCGACTGCTTAACTGGCCACGCCCACTGCCAATTGAGGAGGAAAGAGTCCGCCTTCTTCACGAGGTACTATTCTGTATTTTACGTATATGTTATATTGAAGTATTGAACTTTCAAACTCTCCCATTGTGTTCTGCTCATGTTATTTGAATACTTTGTCACTTGTCAACTTCCACACTCCACCCAAATTCTTCGATGTAAATTCCGCAATAGTTATCCACTTCATTTTGAGATCTTCTTTGGCTTGTTGATATATGCTCTAGTTTTATATCACTATAACCAGTGGCGGATCTAGGAAAAAAATCTAGATAGGGCGAAGTCCAGTGACGGACCCAGGAAAAAAAACTAGGCAGATTGAAGTCGGAAGCGTGAAATAAACAGTAGTATCCAAAAGCAAAATAATTCATGATCAAACTATGTTGCAATCACAATAATAAAAGTATGTGATACGAAATAGAAATAACTACTACAATTCGCATGTTAACATATGTAGATAACGGAAGGACAATGAAAAATACCTCACTAATGAAGACTAATTCACAGTTGTAGTGAAGTCGTAGAAAGAAACAACCTCTCAATTGTAAAAAAAACAGGTAGATCAGTAGTGTCATAATTTGATAATGGAACGTAAAAGATGCAATAAAACAAGAAGATAAAAGATATACCACTAAATAACTAAGTGTGTCTAGAAGAACAGGGCTTTTTCTCATTCTATTCATTCTGAATTTTGAATATCTATCACTTCCTGTGTGAGGCGTTTCTTATTCAGGAAAGAGCACCTGCAAAAATAACAGAAAAAACCATTCACTTACAATTCTACAAAGGCCACTACAATTCTCAGTCCAACATATGATCATATCTAGGCTCTGATTTTCATAGGTTGTCAGGTACTCAGGTTGATGTGCTGAACCAATGGTCATCAGTCACTTAAATTCCTAGCTAAGTGCATAAGTAAGGTCTGGTGTTGGATGGATCATCCCAAGCAACTCCAATTCTCGAAACAACTTCACTATTCAGATAGTAAAACAAAGCCCCATGTAGCACAACAGGTACTGATTGTTTGGAAAGCCCAAGGCTCACTAGTCACCAGACATGCATCTTAAACAAAGCAAAGGCTGATCTGATGCTGATAGAAAAAACTGCCTACAATGTGAGCAGGAATGAGACCATGCAATTACAATGTACCAAACATAACAGGATTTATCGCCAAAATGGAGTGTTCATTTGGCGCTTCACTAAAGTAAATCGATTCCATTTGTTGATCATTGTTATTTCTAGCTAGACTACAGGAGTGTTATTTCTAACTAGACTACAGGAGGATGTTGACAAGTGACAACATGATTTACCACCAAAAAAGAACTACACATCGTATTCCACCTTAATCAAGACTCAAGAGTTATTACTCGTATTAAACGCCACTATCAGCTGGAATTTTGGAACAAGCATTTCAACGAACGACTTGCGGACATCTTGAGGTGGCAGGGGAGGGCGGAGGAAAGGAAGAGCAAGTGTTATGCTTTAGAACTTGCAAGAGTCCTTCACATAAGGAAATACAACAGATTTCACAGAAACACCAAAACAATTTTATAGACTTAACAGTATACCAAACAAGTCCAAAGTTCACCACTAACACCGCGCCATTGCCACCAGCCCGCCGGCCACGACCAACGGACCGCAGGACGCACTGCACAGTCCACACCATTGTGGCGCCGGCTTTGGAGAGGGGTTCCATCGGTGACGGAGCTCGGGCGGCCGCCCGAGCTCGCCCGAAGGGCGGGTCCGCCACTGACTATAACTATCATGTTAATCATGGTATGTGTCGACAATCCAAATAATTGCCTTGCCAGCAATTTCTTTCTTTTTTGTTCTAAACTATTTTGGGAAGTGATAAGTAGCGTTTTTTGAATTAAGAGCACTTATATTTTGAGATGTTAGATCTCTATCAAACGGATCTCCATATTCCCTCTAAAAAATGAATCTGGGCTCCCATTCAACGGATCCCTTATACCACTTATTTTAAAGAAAATATGAATGCTCTGAATATAGGGGTTTGGATAGAAATTCAGTATCAAAAAATCTAAGTAATTTTAACCCTAGAAAACACTCAGTGCTCTATGTCATTTTCCTGGTAAGCCTGCCATTACACTTCTACTTGATAGCATCATTTTCAGCTCTTTAGTTTTAATTAGACCAACGTCCCAATCTGTACTTCTCCAGCTATATTGTAGAAAAGTTCAACGGTGTACAATATTTTCTTTGGCTCCTGTCTAGTCTACGCTGTTGTAGCCTTGTAGCTGCCCATGCAGATATCATTTCACATATTTGGAGGGTTCTGTTCGTAAGAGGGGTTATAAAGTATTGCTACTAGTCATGATGTGCGTTATCAAGTTTTAAGAGGATGTTCAAGACAACAATATGATTAGCTAAGGCTAAAAATGTATCATAGTCTTTTATCGGTCTTGGTGTTTGGTTGGAAGACTGGATTTCTTGTATATGTTATCATACTATTAAGAGAGGTCATATTTAGCAGCTTGAGTCTCATCATGTGTTGGTATCTCAAGCTCATCTCTTATAGCTCATCTTGGCATAAGACTTGTATTTGCGAATGTGTTTTGTAAATAGTTGAAACTCATGTGTTGAATTCTTATAACATAGGACTATGCATTGAAAATATGTTTTGCAAGTGCTTGAAATCTATGTTTCTATTCTTTGTGACATGAGGCTTGTATTTGCAAATAGTTGAAACTCATGTGTTGAATCCTTGTAGCATGGGACTATGCATTGTAAATTTGTTTTGCAAGTGCTTGAAGTTTATGTTTTCATTCTTTGTGATATGAGGCTTATATTTGCAGATGTGTTTTGCAAATAGTTGAAACTCATGTGTGAAATCCTTGTAACATGGGACTATACATAGCAAATGTGTTTTGTAAGTGTTAGAAGTCCATATTTCCTACTCTTTGTTGTATGAGGTTTATATTTGTAAATGTGTTTCGCAAATGGTTGAAGCTCATTTATAATCCTTGTAGCATGTGACTTAGGTTTGCGAATATATTTTGCAAATGTGATGAGTCAATGTACCTATTCTTTATGTCATGATTTCAAAAGTATGCAAATGTATTTTGCAACTTGTTGAGAATCATGTTTGATCCTTATGTGCATGATACTATAGTTTACAAATGTGTTTTGCAAAATCTGTTGAGATATATGCACTTGTCAGGAAAATCAGAACTACCGTTGTGTTTGTAGCGGTACTACCGGAGGTCGGAAGTATCGGCTCTATGTGAGCGGTACTACCGGCATCGGAGGTACCGGCATGTGTTGCGCGGTACTACTGAATGCGACTGGTCTGATCGGCTCTACATGAGCAGCTAGTACGGCCGCGGAAATACCGGCTCTCTGTGAGTAGTACTATCAGAAGGCGGAAGTACCGGCGTTCGTTGTGCGGTACTACCAGACTTCAGAAGCTCAAGATTTCCCTACGGAACATTTTTTCCAAAGAGACACCTGTGTGGCGGTCTTCTCTTCCCCGCGAAATCGGTAGTTTCGCATGTGTGGAGCGGAACTTCCGAATATCGAAACTACCGGGATTTCAATGGCGATAATTCCACACTGACTTCCAAAGGCTAGTTCAGAAGCTCTGAAATAGCCATTACTGTTGAGTCAGAACAAGTGTGAAAGTACCGGTCATTGCAGTGTGGTACTTCCGCTCGCCCTGATTTTTCAGGGATTTGGCTCCAACTGCTAGTTTTCTTGTGTGCGGTATAAATACCCCCTTGTAGCCGGTTGGAGACAAGGCTGTTGGTCGTATTTCTATTCTCTTGAGCTAGAGTAAGCATCTCCACTCAATTGTGCATATAACGCTCTTTGTGAGCAAGGAGAAGGGATCTAGATTGCATGCGTTACATCTAGAGGTGGACTTAGTGTCCATTTGAGCTTGTGCATTCGTTGCACGTGATGAGAGTCCAGCGAGGGGCTAGACTTGTTATTCTTAGAGTTTGTCGACTCCTAGACGGTGTTGGAGGCGTCGTACGCGGTTATCTTCTCAAAGAAGGTTGTGAAAAGACTTGGCGAAGTGTGAAAGTTGGAGTTCATCTACCCGGAGCGGTAAAGAGCTACCACCAGTGGATTTGAGGTGGAAGGCTTAATTCGTGGAGCTGGTCCAATTAGTTTGGGCTTACCTCAACGTGGACTAGGAGAGACCGACACGTCTCCGATACCACAGTAAAAAGGAACCGTGTCATTACGGTTTATTTTCTTGTGCTCAATTTACATTCAAGCAATTATATTCATAGAATTAAATTGATTGATTGTCATTCTAAGATTGCAAAACTTTGACATAGACTTAGTTTGTTGATGCACTTGGGTGAACTTAATTGATATAGGCATTATTTGTACTAAACCAAATTGATTTAAGTTTTCGTATTATTTACTTGGTTTAGACAAATAGGAAATGTCTTGAATTGTTAAAAATAGTTAGAAAAGAGAATTTTAGACCGCCTATTCACCCCCTCTAGTCGGCCTCCGCGATCTTACATTGTTGTCGAAGACTTTGTGACCGGTAGTCATAGGCTTTGCGATATGTTCTCGTAGATCTCGCAATCGGTAGTCGTAAGCTTTGCGATGGTTGCCGTAGGCTTCATGGTCGGTACTCGTAGGCTTCAAGTGCTTCAATTCTTGCAATCTCCGAGTACCTCGAGTTCCCGTGTCTGTTGGGCCAGTAGTATGACTAGCCTGTCCATGGCAGTCAGACTCGTCTTACTGAGTGGTCTGAGGTTGATTTTTAGAAAGCGTGGATATTGAGATTGTGGATGATTTGATTTGTATTTATTGATGGTTAAGAGTGTGATTTGCATGTGCGGACTAATGTCAGTCAAGTTGGGAGGAACTTGTGCCGAAAAAATTATTCTTTGATCTCTGCATATACAGGTTGGGCGTGAAGACGGTCATGGTCAGTGACGATGAGGACCAGGATTAAGAGGGGAAATCTGAGGCCTAGACTATCGATGATGTTGTGAGGTGGTCGGGCTCACGCTGGAGCATGTGAAGATCAAAGTTGGATAGTGCGTGGAGAAACTACAGGTGGTGCGGCCCTGGCGGCTTTAACACGTGATGGGTTGGTAGGAGTTGTGGAAGGTGTTCATAACTGGAAGGTTTAGAGATTATGAAAACCCCGTATTTGAAAGGGTTTCGAGTCCCTAGATTTTTGGAATCAGTTAGGATTTAATGTCTGTGTTTGATGAGGATACAAGTTAGGACTCTAGCATATAAAAGGAGAGAGAGATTAAGTGTTAACTTGGGGTTTTTGCAGGGCACTGGCGGCGTGCTTTCTAAGCGTAGTATTCGGCTCGTTCTCGTTCCGAGCACATAGGTGTCGAATCATTCGAGCGGAGGAAGATTACGACACATGCAAAGAAGTCGAGCGAGCAGTCAAGCGAGTGATCGAACGCTGAGTGATCGAAACCTTTATTAAGCACTAAGAGATTCTAAAAGCGACGGCAATCATTCATCTCTCTGTGTTTACGGTATTCGATCCTACAAGATGAGGTTGTTTTGAGATTAGTGATTGACATGTGTCATAATCCAAAAGAGAGCCTCTCTAGATGGGATTTGGAGCCTCTCCGAGAGAATTTTCTTCACTGGGAAGTGCACTAAAGTGTATGCTATTGAAGGGCCATGAAGATTCATAGGCTTGGTGTTACAGCATTTAAAAGAAGCTTTCGGACAAAATGTAGGGGGTGCGTGTTTCTTTTACCAAGATTAATCTAATCGGATGCCATCTGAGAGCATATCTAATAGTGTTATATCAGTTGTCTCCTAGCTACTATATTAAATAAACAAAATTCTATGTGGAGGAGAAAAAGTTGAGAAGAGATAATACGTTGTCTCTTATGCAAGAGGCGACTTAAATCCACAAAACAACATAAACAGTGAGAGGGTGTAACACAGGAAGTTATGTTGAAAATAGTTAGAAGAATAATTTACTGTTAGAAAAGTTATCTCTAGTGATGTCTTTAGATGAGGTCAAAACCTTAAAAGATAATCTGGTCTACATGACTCAGTTAGAAACTTTCTACTGAACTATTGTACATGCCTGAATCAGAAACTTTCTGCTATGCATTTCAATGACTGTTCCGTCTCTCTCTGTCTCTCCCTTTCTCTTCTTTTTAGTTTGAAGTTCAGCAACTACAAAATTCAGCCGGAAGTTTGCTGAAAAGAGGCAGACTCGATCCAGGTTAGATGAACTCTACAAAACCTATGAATATTCATAGCATACTAGGATGTTTTTAATACCCTATTCGTTGTAACCTTGCCTGTATCATCAGCCTAGCCCAACTGTGATGATACTACTTGAGATCCGATCAACAGTACAAGAGAACTAGCAACATTTCAAAAGTCGTGTGGGCTGAATAAATGCTGCATTTCGTTCCTTCATTCACTATAGCCTCACACGTTCATCCGTATCAGTGCATGCGCGGCGCCGGTGTTCGGTCCGTATGCGCGTAGCAGTGTTCCGCGCTACTAGCTTACTGGGCTTCGCTGGAGGTGTCAGGGGTGTCGCGGCCTCGGACGCAGCAGTCGCGCCGGGTCGGGACTGGGCAGCAGAGACTCGCCAACGGCTGCAGGGTAGCGAGACGTGGCCTGCCATCTGCACGGAGGCGTCGCCGTCGCGAACAGAACCGTACCTGCCCGTGCGCTAAACGTCAAGCCATCAGCCCGGTGTCCGCCATGCGCCCACTTCTGACTTTTGTCTTTCGAGCACGCGCATGTCACGAACAACTGAACAAGGATACTAGGTTCTTTTGGCCTTTTATCCTATTGCTTTTGACTTATATTTTTTAAATTCTATAAAAAGCAGATAAATATATATGATTTTAATTGGTATAACTGTAGTCAATATAATATCTATGTTTTCAAAAAATGCATCGTCACCACGAGGATCACCACGTGTCAACTTTTTAGTCAATATAATGTAACAACTAAACAAATGCAGCGGGCGCCAGTGTTGATGTTCGCGGGGGTATGGTCGGTCACCACGAGGATCGCCGTGGCGTAGCGGTCGACCCCGCCGAGGGTGCAGCGGCTAACCTCGTCGGTGGTGCCCGGGTCAGCGGGAGCATCAACGCCGACATTCGTACCGGGCATGCCCAGTGATCCGGGATCCAGCGCGGGAGCGACGCGTGGTCCCAACGATCGCGTCAATCTTGTCGTCGATCATGGGGCCAATCGCGCCATCGCACCGAACAGCTCCGGTGAGCAGGTTGTAGTCGCCAGTAACCCTGCAACACGCACCACAGCTTAGGTAGGTGCGTCTGCCCCAACGGTGGAGCACGCTTTGCTGGCGGCCCTCGAGACGCTATAGCGCGAGCTAGCAGACCTTCGAGGGCCTATGGGGGAGATACAAGAGACTCAGAGCCAGCAGGAGGATCGGAGCCAGCAAACACCGCCGGCAGCGGTGGTGGAGGTCACACCTGATCGGGCGGACAGCCGCGACGCCCCCACCTCTGGTCAAGCTACGCTCCGTCGTGTAGATCCGGAGTCTCCACTCTTTGTCGCCATGCAATAGTCGGCGTGGCCAGAAGACTTCAAGTTTCCTACTATCGAGCCGTGCAAGGGTGATATGGACCCTAGGGAGTTCGTTCACGTGTACGAAACGGCCATCGAGGCCGTAGATGGAGATGAATCCACCAAAGCGCAGGGGCTGCCGCTCGCTATGCATGGAGTAGCGCTCTCTTGGTTCTTTAACATAGAGCCGAACTCCATATATGTATAGGAGCAAATCCACGACCGTCTATACAACAACTTCTAGGAAAACTATATCGAGCGGGTTGACCCGGATCAACTCTTTGCTATCAAGTAAAAGCCCTCTGAAAAGCTTTGAGAGTATTTCAAATGGTTTGCCAAGATCTACTGTTAAGTCAAGGACGTCAACGAGACTACGACTATCAACGCAGCGATCCGAGGCCTTCGCCTATGCCCACTGGCCGAGTACAACGTGCGCAAGCTGATAAAAACGGTTGCCAAGCTCTCCGACAAGATGGAGGAGTACGCAAGTGCGGAAGAAGATGCGAACGACGCAAGGGTGACACCTATGACACCAGGCAAGCGCAGGACTCCCCGAAGGACACCTCCAATCGCAAGCAACGTAAGACCCAAATGGCCAGGTATGTCTTCGACATCGAAGCCGACTACGACGATAGCGCCCCCGCTAGCCAAGGGCGGGGTCGCAAAGGTTGCGGGCGCGACCGAGGCTGGGGCCGTGAAGATGGAGCGCGCGGCGAAGGAGAGAGCCAACAACGTGGGCTTTTGGCGCGAAGTGCACGGCCACGACGACCACCTCACGCGAGCATGCTCCACCAGCGTGACACTTCACCAGAGCGTCGCTAGTGATAGAGCCTTGCAAGCTTATGCTCGTCGACTGCACCACGTGGTGGCATCGGTCGGGGCACAAAATGATATCACCTCCGAGTGCACTCTTCGGATTATAAATAAGACGCGCGGAGGCGAGCCTCTGTGTGCATTCTTCGGAGTATAAAGAAGACGCGCGGAGGCGAGCCTCCATGTGCACTCTTCGGAGGGCTCACCGGGCACAGGGGAAGTCACCGACGGCAATGCGATCAACTTGAGCTGAAATTGGCGGTTCGAGAGGGTGAAGAGCAGTGGCCACAAGGTTTATATTGCAGTGGGGTCGGTGGCCACTTGAGGCGGTTCGGGGGTGCGTCTCTCACACCCGCGCGGGGAGATAGGGTGAGGGCTGCCACCGCGCAGAGCACATGGGAGAGCTGGCACTGCAGCTCTGCTAGTGTTGACTAAGGCTTTGTGCATGCGCTCGAGAAAAAATAAAGCGAGAGAGAGAGTTGCGGCAAGTGAAGCAAACGTGCGAGCGACGGCGCGCGAAGCGAGGGAGAGTAAGAACGAGTGGTAGAGCAGTGGGACCGCGCTGATAGCCCTTTTGTGAACGCGCAAGGAGCGGCGGCCACAAACGGACGAAGCGAGCGAACGGCGCGTGGACGGGATGAACAGGGAGGCGGTGGAGAAGCGCCCATGCGTGGCGGCGCCAGAAAAAGGAGCAGACGGGGTGCCAAAGGAAGAAAACAGATTTTTGGGAAGCTTGCCAAATTGGAAAAGATTTGGAATTCAAACACAATTCAAGAAAAATTTTAATTTGTTTGAAATTTTGAGGTGTTTCAGGTCTTGACTCGGCATTGGCCCCCAAAAATTTGGCCCCGCTCGTTTCGGCTTCAGCTTCTGCCTTCTGGTTTATTTTTCACTATTCATAAATTTCGTCTTTTTCTGAATGTTTGGCTTTTTTGAGTTTTTTTCCCGGTTCTTTTTTTCCGTATTCGTTTTGTGTTGTCCGTGATGAGCTAGCGTTTTTTTCTATTTTTAAATTTTGTAAATTTAATTATTTTAAATAAGCTACATTCAGTTACAGTGAAATTTCAGTTGCTATAGTGTAATTTCAGTCATAAACCACAGTTTTTTAGCCTAACCGAGCGGGGCCAGGCCTGACGATTAAGAGCTGAGGACAATTTACGGTAAGTATTTCGCTCCTGCTTCCTCATTGATCTTCGCTTGTCCCGTTGTTTTGAAAGGTTCTAGCACTGCGCTCCTTTACACTTCCCAGGTTACCAACATGACAACGGTTTGCTAAGACCTTTGTCGGCCGGTCTCCTTTGTTGATGAGCTGTGTCCAACATTCCTCCACCGTCGACGAGCACGGTAGTCTACAGAGTCGGGGAAAACGGCGTGACAGCGCCACAGGGTCCATACGTTGCCTTCGCATCTGATAGCCTGCCAATCAAACTTAGACAACACCGACGCTCGCCCACCTGGTTTCTTCAAACAAATCCACCGCGGAATGATGAACCCTGGCCGCAACTCAATTCCGAAACGCCTCGGAAGACCAACACCCCGAGATAAGGTCTTCAGAGGCTGCTAGACGCCAACGCTATCGGCTGGGGAATGAGAAGATTGCAATCGCGTCTCGCAGCCGGTGGATGGCGACCGGCCGAGACAAGGGCAGGCGCAGGCCGCGACACGGCCAAGTGCGGCCGGCTGATGCAGAAAAAGCCAAGATGCCTTTGCAACTTGCGCTAATGCATGCTCTGAAAAAACAAAATACTATATTCTCCACAAGGCCAAAAGCGACAGGCCTCGGTGATTGCCGCGGAATTAATGGTCTTACCAAGGGCCTACCTGCACGAGTGGATGTGGCACGGGTGAAACGGATTCTCAAATCTGCCTTGCATAGTCTTATAGCCACAAAAATCACCAAAAGTACGTGCTGAACCTACCAAGAGAATCAAGACCTTGTTGGAAACGCGAGTATTTTGCTCGTATTTCTGCTGGAATTATACGAAAAATCCATGCGAAACTGAAACGTTCCAAACAGAACTAAAACGGAAGGTGAATTTACAAGTTTCTCGAGCCCTCACATGGCAAAATTGCCTAGCAATCACCATAAGGTTCCAGGCGGAGGACGTACGTGGGCGTAGCCACCCCTGGCCAATGTGCGGATCTACGCATCCCGCAAAGCGCGAAAAAAGAGTGGCAAAAAACACTCCAAAGCGAAAGCCAGGACGGGGCGAATGCGAGGCGCACTGGCACCACCCGAGGCGCGCGCGCGCAGTCCCTACTGCCCGTCCGATCCCGATCCGACGGCCCACGCGCGCACCGACCGGCCGCGGAGACACGGAGCCGCCCCCCCCCGCACCCCAGGACCCTGGAACTTCCTCCTCTCTAGTCTTTACCACCCGCCGCGAGCCTCTGGTAAACCTTTAACCCAACCCCGTGGTCAGTGTGCGGTCACCCGAACCCGTCCCTTGGTTACTTGTTGCTCACTTGGGTGCTGTTGCTTATATACTCTGGGCGAGCTCGAGCTCTTGATTGAAGCTGTTGGTGTATGAGATCAAGTGGGTGGGTGGGTGGTGGAGGCGGGGATGAGCTGCAACGGGTGCCGCGTGCTGCGGAAGGGGTGCAGCGAGGCGTGCGTGCTGCGGCCGTGCCTGCAGTGGATCGAGGGCGCGGAGGCTCAGGGGCACGCCACCGTGTTCGTCGCCAAGTTCTTCGGCCGCGCCGGCCTCGTGTCCTTCCTCACCGCCGTCCCCGAGCCGCAGCGCCCAGGTAGGGTGGTGTTGCTACTTGCTGTGATGGTTTATGCGTTAGGTATAGCACTTGATCGGTGCGCCGCGGGTTCTTGGCTGATGTTTGCTTGCGCGTGGTGGTGCTTGTCGATGCAGCGGTGTTCCAGTCGCTGCTGTACGAGGCGGCGGGGCGGACGATCAACCCGGTGAGCGGCGCGGTGGGGCTTCTCTGGGCAGGGAGCTGGCAACTCTGCCAGGCGGCGGTCGAGACCGTGTTGCGCGGCGGCGGCATAGGCCCGCTGCCGGTGCTCGAGGGCGGCGTGCCGGCGGACGACGCCGGTGGTGGCCGCGACCTGTTTGCCTCCTCGGCGAGGCGGGCTGTCGGGTTCTCGACGGCGAAGCGGGTGACAACGAGGAAGCCCGGGATACCGGAGGCCGTGTCCCATGGCCAGGAGCCGTCGTGCGATCTCGGGCTGTGGTTCAGCCCCGGGTCCCCGCCGGCAGCGGGGGAGCGGCGGGCTAGGAGTTTCGGCACGCCGTCCATAAACTCCGAGGAGTCCGTGACGACGAGCGGCGGCGAGAGGGAGCCCGACCTGCTGGATCTTTTTGTCTAAGCTCATCTGTACGAGCTAATTAAACGTTTGATTCTCATGCCCGCGGTCTGCTGGTTCCCAGTGAACTGTTTGCTATCCTCTCGCCGGCGAGGCGTCCTTAGTCTTTTTTGAGCGTGTAGAAACCGCCGGCCTGTTTGGTGCGGCGACACCGAGATGAGAGCGCCGCGCCGATGCCGCTCATTGCAGCCCCCGTTTACTATTTCTTTTCTGTTACTTCCCTACTTGGTTAGCAGTACAACAACGATCGTTATTTGTTAGTAGTACAACAACGATCGTTAAATAAAAGCAAATTAAAGCTCTCGCTCTGATCTTATCCTCAGCATCCAAAGAGTGATTAGTGTTGGCCAGCAAGCAATTGCATGCTTTAGCACTCTCTTTGTTGTTCATTGGTCATATCATTGATTGGTTAATTTTGATGCTACTGAATAAAATCCAAGAGGGCGTATTGAACAGTTGAACTCTAGAAAAGAGGTTAGGAAAATGCAGATAGGTGAGAGCGCACGACCATCGAAGGTGTGGGCTGGGGTTTTGCACAGGGGCTAGTACCGAGCGGCACGTTTCGGGGTGGGCGCGCGACGACTTGACGCGACCGCCCGCCCCGGCAGCGCGGCCTTCTCTGCCGCGCCGGTGTCGCGGTCTTGGGAGCCTAACCCGTCGGGCGTCGGCCGGTACGTACCGCCCGGTCGTGCGCAACGGTATAGCTGTGCCTGTATGTACGACAGGTCCAATTTGTTTTGCCGTGCCCGTGCTGCATCGACGTCCATGTTTTATCGTTCCAGTAGACGTTAGTAAAAACAATGGCTGTTAGTACCACTCATACAATTGTTGGTTTTTGTGTAGGATATGAGATAGGTTTAGACTTTTATCAGTAACGGCTATAGTCACGCACCAACAACAATGTGGTGCAAGTCGTCGTGCCTCATAAGCGAGAACTCTCACCTGTGATTCTACACTAGGTCTAAGATTCTTTGCCACTTTTTTACGGAAACCATCGTGAAACAAAGACGCATATTAGTATACAAAAAAAGGAACGATTTCATGGCCACTTTGACATGGTCTGTGCAGTATTACAGAGTACTACTATTAACCCGGTAACGTTGGCAACCACAATGTATGAGTGATGGAGCCAGGGCCTTAAGCAAGCAAGTCTGCATGTTTTCAGAGTAATCACTGAAGAAATTGCATTATGGCCTCCCGTTCTGTTGTCGGTCGAGTACGTCTCGTTACTTATTCCAAGAAAAAATATATATGGGTATTCAGCTATAGATTGATTCCCATTGAAAAAACATGGGCACATTCCATATCAATCACCTCGGAACCCTAAAGGATACGGTGCCGATTCTTTGTGTACTCCTAACGTGCAGGAACATCTACGATCTCGTCCGTGCGTCAACGAGGAAAAGAATTCGACTTCAGATTTTGCATATTGATTCATTTATGCTGTCCCGTCGAACATGCTAGTGGCCAAATTGGACCGAGCCGATTGATTCCCCATCGGGCACGTGATACACATCCAATTTATCTCCGAACAGTGTGTGATATCTCGAGCACCACTAGGGCAGCAGTGACACGTATGCATGCGCAGGAGGTGATGCCAATGGCAGCTCCTGGTTCGTTGTGCTAAGTCCCTGTTCCAAAGTACTGTACATTTTAGCTGAAATAGTATAGTAGTGATTGTTAAATTTTTAAAGGTATTTAATTAAGAAAAATAATAAAATAAAAGCACCGTTACATCTTTATAGATAATACAAATAAAAAACCATATCAAGAAATTAATGTACTTCAAAGGTCTTTTTACTTCTGTAAACCAAAAAGCCGACGCTATGGGCCTGTTTGGGTGCTGCTGCGGCTTATGATTTTTGGTTGAAATTTTTGAATTTTGGTTGTTTACGGTACAGATTACAGAGAGACTGATACTCATTTGTGATTTTGGCTGGTACAGATGTTGGGTTTTTAACGTGTAGATCGTTTAACTTGTAGACACCGTCCTGAAAAAATACTCCGTTTGAAAATTATGTATTGTAGTAAAAATCAAAAGCCGTCAGATTCGAAGAGAAAGATCATGCCCTATGACTGTTGGAACGACCTTGAAAAAGCAGATGGGTATGGTTGCTCCTGCAGCAGCCTGCATGCTCGTAGTAGATAGTGTAGCAGATGACCATCGTCTTATCTTGTACTCCTGTCTTCTGTGCGGTGTGTTAAGTCGTCGGGCCGTCGGTGCAGATTGGTGCGCAGGAATGCAGGATGGTTTGGTTCCCTCGTGTTGCACGAGCGAGGCGGACTGGGAATATCGAATGCAGAATTACAGAGCGTGGTGAAATTTACTCCAGTGGAGTAGTACACACTGTAAACCAATAGTTGATCGTCTCTGCGTTGCTAACGAACGAAACTGTCCTTAGGGCCGGGATAAAAAGAGAAGATAAACAAACACTACGACTTGTTGAAAGTTACTCCCATCGGTTAAAAAACAAGTTATTTTGAGGTGCAAGTAGCTAAATTTAAAAAAAATTGATTATCAATATCTTTTAAATATTTAGATTAAATATGTGAGAATCATATACGTAGATTTATCTCAAAAATACTTTTACAACGTAGCCTTTGCACTGATTGCGCCTGCTTGTGCCACTCGACCTCGTTGGTATTGAATAACACGTAGAATTAAGATAATCAAAAGTGTGCATGATTCACGTCAAGTATGACTGATCTAACAATAATAGCAATAGAATCGATGTCGTAGATATAGTCTGAGTGATGAGACCAACAGAGTAGCACACCAGGGTCAAGTGTTGATGTGGTCGAAGTGATCGCCGAAAAAGACTCCTCGAAAGCCGGAAGCCATCGTCACTCGGGAGTAATTGGTGGTTGAAAGTCGGAAACCATCGGCACCCGGAAGTGGTAGTCGAAAGCTGGAGACCATCGGCACCCCGGAGTAATTGGTAGTTGAAAGCCGGAGGCCATCGACAATCGAAAGTAGTCGGTGATCAAAAGTTGGAAGCCACCGGCAATTAGAAGTAGTCGAAGGTCAAAAGCCAAAAACCATTGGCAACTGAAAATAGTCGAAGATCGAAAATTGGAAGCCATTTGCAATCGAAAGTAGTCAAAGGTCGAAAGCCGGAGGCCATCCGCAATCGACCATAGTTGGTGGTCAAAAGCCAGAAGCCATCGGCAATCAAAAAATAGTCGAAGGTCGAAAGCCAGAAGCCATCAACAATCGGAAATACTCGAAGGTCGAAAGCCATCGTGATCGAAATCCATCGGAAGTCGTCCGTGGTCGAGCAACCGTGGTCGACAAGCCTTGGAAGACACAACATGGTCTACACAATGTCGTCGTAATACGTGGTCGAAGCGACCGTGATCGACACAACGTGGTCGTCTCGACGTGATTAACACGTGGTCGAAGATACACGAACTCAGAGGATGATCTTGGCGCATATACTTTATGGTCAGTCAGTGGCATACAGCTATTCGAGGCACATTGTGTCGACCATGTACCGCCAGATTAAAGACCTGCTCACGTGCCGTTTTATTATCCGGTCTTAAAGAAATTAAGTCTTGCGTAGCACGTACATATACCATAGTTTTCTTCCTAAATATGCATCTCTGTATTTACTTTAACTTAACATATTTGCACAAAAAATCATCAAACAAATATATTATAGTAGTAATTAATAGTTAAAATGTATTTTAAAGACTGTTATGTACAAAAAAAACGACTTGTTTTTGCGAAGCACAAGGGTCCTGCTAACCAGCAGTTCCTTGGAAGCTAGGCGACAAAACCATGTATAGGTTAGACGACAAAAGCACTAGCGTTAATAAGCATGGAGCCGAGTAGTGGAGGCGTGTGGAAGGAGACCCCCTCGGAGCGCAAGGAGAGGGGGAGCGAGACTGCAAATTGACGGTCCAGATTCCCGATGGGCCCAGGACAGGTGAAGGAATCTTACGGCCGAGCCGACTGGGACCCAGCTGTAGCGCCGGACTCGACCCGTGTATCCCTGCATGGAAATCATGTCTTCCGTTCGATGTAGAACTCGACTGCTAGGCCTAGGCAACATGGAAAAACAAATTCGAACGTTTTTCTTGAAAATTACGCAACATGGGAGAAGCTTCTGGGGTGATCATTTGGATTTATGTTTTTTATTTTTAGGCTTATTTGTTACTGTTTGAAGTTTTTTTCTAATGTACCTATTATAAGTTTTTTATATAATTAAAAACTAAAAATGAAAAAAATATGTTTTTTCTTCACAGACAATACAAAGAAATACAAAAAAGTCAGAACAAAAACGAAACTAAAAAACTAGAAGTTAAAAGCCATAAATATAAACCAACTTAAGCATAGTGTTGATCCTTGAATTTGCAAAAAATGCACAGTTGGCTACCATATTTTTGTCTAGCAAGCGAGTAGAAAATGCATTATGTCGTACATATCAGTTATCACGCAAAACGTACGGCACCGCATCGTGCAAGCGATTGGTACAAGGTGGATGCATCCTAAACTACTTGTTAGGCTAGTTATGATGTAGAATTTATCGATGTTAGAGACCACACTGCAGAGCTGTTAGCCTCTACTGTTCGTGTTAGAAATTGCCAGCATGCCAGTTGATTCCTTTCAAAAGAATGGCGCTACTGTTGGGAGCTTCCAACCTCTTTGTGTATGTTCAATCCAGCACTGTAGCCAGCAGGGAGGGCCAGTAATACGATCCGAGTCCGGCGCTGCTCTGCACGACCGCTTGGCCGTCCTCCCCTCTCGTACTCTCTATCTTCCAAGTGCCCGCTCCTCACCGCTTCGACGCTTCTCGTTCACACGAGCGCGCGCGGAGGCACGAGGTGGACCTTCCCTTCCCAAAAAATCGAGCGGCGTCGCGTCGAGACAGCGCCGAGTCGGGCCCAGGGGCGCAGCTGCAGCTGCAGAAGCGGGAGCGGAGGCAGGCAAGGAAAAAGGAGGCGTCCCATCACCGCTCCACCGAGAATAAATAACCGTAGCGTCTCAGCCCGGAGCGCGGCAACTTGCGCGCTGCGGTGGGACCCGAAGCAGGCACCCTGCCCCACCACCCCCACAACCCACGGCGCGGCGAATGTCATCGTCCCTCGATCTCTATGGCCGGTTGGTGGGACGAGTGTCGATGGGATGGTCCCGTATCAGTTGGTTCTATTGTTTTTTTTGTTAATAGAATGTTCAGAATATTTTTTAATTTATATTGTATCGTCCAGGACGGGTGCTCCTTTGGGCTTTTTGAAGTTCAAGCTTTTAGCTTTTCTGGTATTATAATAGTTTTTTTCAGTGTAGCGGGTAACTTTTCAGCGTAATTAAATTTTAAAAATAAAAAATGTTATATTACCATGGACAATATAAAGAAATAAGAGAAATACAAATAAAACTAGAAGCTAAAAGTTTAAGCCCAAATAAGCACCCTCAGGCACATGGTGACATGGATGACTTCTTTTATTGAACCATCGCAGACATATTCCACTTGGTACAAGCAACCAAACATGCCGTTGCTGACTACGGGGACCCATGTGTCAGTGGCATTCGCAACGTACGGGTGTGTAATTGGTTTTACAGGGCAACTTGATCTGCTTTTCGGCGACTGCTTTTGGAGGCTCGTCCAGCTGCAGGGCCCAAACCTCCCATCCCACGCGCGCTGGATCGCACATTCGCACTACCTTTTGCCTCCGGGGCCGCCTGACCCGGGCCCCGGCGCACAAAGCTTGCTACGGACATGCGGGGTCGCTGCTTCTGTGGCCCGGGTTGTCGGTGACTTAACGTCAGAGAAGCAGCCGACAAGCTTTACAGGATTTTACCGGAGGACGCTTCGCCGCGTTTCGTGGATGGGACCCCCCGCTAGCGGAGAGGGGTTTGGAGTTTAGAAAAATCTGTGAAGAGGCATTCGGTGTTGGGCCTTAAGCCTATATAGTAAGTGGGCCAAATTTACATGTCGGATGACGAAGTTAGTCCGGAGGACAAAGTTTCATTTCTCTGTACTCCTTTATGCTTTTCATTTAAGGCTGGGACACGGCCCATGGAAGGTAAACTAACCTGGAAGGTCTGGGTTGTAATCTGCCAAATGATTTTCGGGCCCAAGCTCATTGGTACTGTTGTTGCCACTTACTGTAGAACACTAGAAGCAAAACAGAGTAGAGTCTTGACACAATCCACAAATCGATTCATTTTTGAATTAGGTGCTGGAGTTTCTTTGGGTTATCAACTCCTTGTCTCAACATATGTACTCTTTACCCACCTATGCATTCATAGTGCAAGACACTACTACTCGAGTTATTTTATAGGGTTTTGATACGATGAGAACTCTAGCCGTATCGGACACTGGCCCACATATCGGCACGCTCCACCCTCGGACCATTCCAAATTTCCTTAACTCGTCGTCCCACCAGGCCACCACCTCTCATTCTCTCCTCATTCCTTATCCCTTCTCACTCTCCGATGATACCCGAGCCCAGCGATGACCACAAGTATAGCCACCCCCGTCCCTGGCGCTGGTGCTGTTGGATCTGGACGTTGCTGTCGACTTCCTCTTCGGTCGTCCTTGGACGCGGCGCTGCCAGATCCGGCCGCTGTCGTCGAGTTCCCCTTCGACCGTCGGGTGCGGAGCCGGTAGATCCGACCTTCCCCCCTCCCCGGTAACCTAGGAGGTCAAGTGCGCCACGAGGATGCGGGTGGCCTTCTCCTCCGGTGCTAGATTCACACCACACACACCACCTTCCCGCTGCCCACCACCACCGCATCGGAGGGCCTCACCGCCGCCTGCCTAGATGATTATGTTGCAAACGTTGCCGACTATTGTTTCCACTGGACCGTACGATGCTAGCGCTCGGATTGGACGTATGGACGCTGGAAACTCCCTATTTTATATGCTCATAGCTAATACATTGTAGGGTTCATCACAACAGGGGCTTTTGCTATATTTGAGTTTAATAATTCTGCAGTCTACTATTTTTTCTTTTTGTATCCATTATCAACGCAGATTGTGCACCTTGTACTTACAGATGTTTGCAATCCAACCTCCAAAGTTCCAATGTTACCTGGAAGGTCTTCAACCCAACTACCAATATATCACGAACTCTAATGTCCGGTTCCAGAATAAAATTGCATTGCACTTGCATTATATTTCCTCTACAAAGTATCACCAATATAGTAGTTTCCATTGGCAAGTGGCAAGAGCAAAAAACCCATGCCCTGGCATTTGTTTAGCATGCATGCACACATATATAAAGAAGCTTAACTATTTGTGATCCCAATTGGCTGCTACAAAACAAATAGCAGTATAGCCATTTCGGAATCTATACACCCTCTCTCCCCGAGCACAAGACGCATGGATTCGAGTGAGTCACATATACCCTGAACAATGATTGGCAGGCAGCCAGCACAAGTACTTCAGTTCAAACCACCATGCGTGCATGCAGACAGGAATAACAGATCAGTATAGTGACTTGACTGGGAGTGAGATCCATCAAGTGAAATCAGCACACACACACTGGCGACTAAACAATACCTCTCTGCAACTCCTTTTGCACCAGCTCAGAATCCCAAGCATTTGTCCTGACCCATTTGGATTCCTCGTGTCTGGGGCATATCCACAGATAGGAGAGTAGTGTCTCTCCGAGCCCTCGAGCACATGCACGCTCTTCTTGCATCGCTTTCATAGCACTCGCACAGCTTGTTTCTTGCGCTGTCTTCGTGGAAAAATCCATGGGGATTCAGTAGCTAAAGAGAATTTCCCTAGAAAAGTTCAAATGCCTTAGCCTAGTTGCTTGTCCCCACGCTCTTTATCCTCCAGTTGCACTAAAACAATATGCACTGATCCTTTGCTGCCGAATATAAAAGACCCTTGTCACAGCAGTGCCTTCAGACTTCTGTAACAGGATGACAAAGGGAATTGCCCCTTGGGAAAAAGCTGTAATGGTTTATCCTAGCTACTTGTCATCTTGCCCTTGTTCCTTTGATAAAGAATCCCGTTTAGTTAGTACCTGATCAACATGGGGACTAATATAATGGCACTGGCTTAACCCTATCTTCTTCGCCCGATGTGCTTTCCATGAGATTCTTCCACTGACAAAGCTGGTGGCCTTTCCATGCATGCAAGATTAAGATGTTGAATCACCTTTTTTCCTTGGAGTAGTAGCCATGCAACAAGTATATATACATGCACTGACTGCTACTCTGCTAGCTTAAAAGTCCAAGGAGGAACCGGCAGTCCCCAACTTTTGCCACGTTTGACCGGGACGCTTGGGATGCTCTGAATCACAAGCTGTTGTTCTGATGTGTCAATAATTCTGTTGTTGTTTAATTGATAAACCTAATCTCTGATCGATCTGGCTTGTGGCCGGGTTGCTGGATTAGGGTGTTTTGAAATTGCACACACAGCTCGATCCGGCCCATACTTGTTACGTGTACGTGGTACCCAAAAGCATACACACTTAATTAGTCTAAGGATCGACACGTATGAAGTTGCTTGCGGTTGGTATAGGAAAATTTCAACAAGTAACCAACAACATCACCTTTTGGGATGATCACGACGTTACTAATTTAATTATCCTGGTTGTACGACTACCTAGCGCTTTGCTGAAATTATGTATGTGTCGTGTGCTGATAAACGTAAAACGTTGTTGTCTGATCAATCAAGCTAAATAATGCAAAAAAATATTGGTCTGTAAGTCGCAAGTGTGTGCAAGAACCTGTATAAAGGACCATATAAGAAAGTTCATGATACTGTTGTGATGAACAATTATAAGTTTTGTGAAGTAGTGAAATGATTTTATAAATATTGCATTTGATTTGGATTATTTTCTGAAAATGTCAGAAAAATCGGAAGTGCCACAGGTATACATGCGGTAATACCGTAGGTGTAGGAACGGTAATACCGTATGGCGGAAGTACCGGGTTGAGCTGCGGTATATTTTTTCAGAGAGGTCCAGTTCAAGTTTGCTAGGTGCGGAAGTACCACTTTAGGAGCGGTAGTACTGCACCGCGGTAGTACCGGTGTGTTAGGCGCGGTACTACGGATCTTCCCAGAAAAACAGGGTTTTGGGGGTTTGAGTCATAGATTGAGTTGGGATAACCAATGTCATTGGATTAAGGTTGTATGATACATGTCTCGGTTAATGTAGGTCAAGTTATGAAGAATTTGTGCCTGAAAACGATTTCTTTGTCTTTGGATGTGCAGGATCATTTGGAGTCAACTATGGTCAACGGCGATGATTGAGACTAGGTTCGTGGAGGAGTTGAGACCCAGAACGATCGAGAATGCCGGGTGAGACGGTGAGCTCAAGCATGGCACGAGAAAGACGAAGAATGTTGAAGGCAAGTTCGAACGGCGGGATGATGCCACGTGGCTTGCACGGGCCAAGTCAGCCTTTCACTGTAAAAAGTACTCAATTTATTTCCGTTCATAAATGGAAATCGGAAAATATCCCTTAAAAAAAGAACATGTAAAAGGTATAGGCCAAGAGCCCTAATGGATAAGATTTGATTATTCTCCGTGAAAATATGCATGAATATCTCAAAATAAAAAAAAGGGTGAAAATATGAGCAACTTACTTCCCACTGTGCTAGCCCGAGGCAAGAGAGTACAGTATGACTGTATGAGACTATCTTCTTGAAGTTTCAACCTCTAGGTTCAGCATGACTGACATTTTGTGTGACCACGAGTGCAAACCAAACCACACTAACTGACATATTATGTGACCACGAGTGCAAACCAAACCACACTAACAAAAATTATAGCCGCCCTAGCTACGTACATAAATAATAAATTTAATGTCATCGCATGGTTTTCCTAATCTAAGAAATTTGTTTAAACTAAATGCCAAGCGCTGTGCTCCAAGAGTAACCTGGATCGCCAAGTGCCGTGATCCATCCTACCACTCGTCAGCAGCTTAGTCCAATCATCTCCATTTGCTTATTCTGAAAATGACAACTACGTCAATCAATTACGTACCACAAGAAAATTGCGGCCGGTGCTGCCGTAATGCACGCAGCTTATTTCATCCGGGTTCGATTCTGAGACCAAATTTAGTGTATCTCATCTAAATAATTAGTACGCCCACATGTGTATACGTGCATGTGATGGTGTGAGTTATGTATAAGTCTCCTTGTACCCTTCAAAAAGAAAACTCAATCCATCACTCATCCCTCGTCAGCAAGTTAATAATGGATGATGAGGCATTCGTGCATGCACGATGGATGTTGAAGCACAAGATTTCATCTATGCACGCACGCACGCACGGTATTCCGTGGTCCAATTCGAGGACGCTTAATCCGCAACCCAAGTGCTCTTTACCGCATATACAATGCCCCAAACGCATCGATTTCAGACGGGGGAATAAAGCTCGCGCGCGGCAGTTTTCGGTTGTTTCGACGCAGCGTGTGACGAAGGATAACCTACAATAAGAAACTGACATGTGGTCCCTGAAGCTGACATTATATTGTCACGAGAAACCGTGGGTGGTTACACACTCGCAGATTCAGGCATCATGCAAATACGCATGCGTTCATTCATGGCGTCAGTGTACGACTAGCTCACTGAACACTTCCGTGCAGTGTGCGTGGGCAGATCGATCGACGCGCGCGCGCGGGAGCAGGGAGCAATAACGGGCGCGTACTGGGGATGGATCGCATGTGTGAGGTGAGGTACGCATAGTTGAACTGCAAGAGACCCGTGCATCGCATTGCAGTTTCGCAGCCAACCACATGTGTCAGTGTGGATGTGGTCACGCGTACGTGCGTACGAACGAACCATCCTTCGCTGAGCCTACGCAAGTGGAACAACCAAGCGGTGTACGAACGAGTGGCTCACGAGATCCTACGTGACGCCGGCCCGCCGGTCACGTAAACTCCGTGCATTTATTACTTCTAAATTGTCACTGTAAGATATTACTCCCTCCATCCAAATTTATCCAAATTTACATAACATATTTTATATTTTAATATAAAATTAATAATATATTTCCTATGTGCTCCTTGTAAATATCTAGCTGTACTTTATATTCTCTACGTGTATGCATTAAATATAGTGTTTAGAGATAACAATTATAGATAGTCTAGTTATTTTTAATATCTCATTGGTCTATGTAACAAGAGAAAATATGTTTTATAAACAAGGACGGAAGGAGTATGAAATGACATACGTGCATACGCGCATCTGCATTGCATGGCTTGATAATATAGGGGTGTTCGTATTGATTTTTGCTTATATTTTTAGGATGTTGCTTATGGTTTTTTGGTTTAAAATGAATAGTACTGGTGAAAGAAGTGTTTTTTAGAAGAAGAGAGTGGGCGGTGCAAAAAGAGAGAGAGATGTATGCAAGTAACGTAAGCGAGAGTTGTGAGGTGGGTGATGCACCCGTGACCTTCTATTTTATCCCCGAAACAAGACTGTAGTGAGAGAAAAGGAGAAACTGCTTCAAGAATCCAAATATTTATATTGATTTTTATTTTTTTCTAAACAGAACAGAAACAAAAATCAATTCTAACGGTTAAACGGACTGCTCCCTCCCAGCTGGCCAGCCCCACAGTACTTCAACGGCGGCTAACCAAATGGTCCTACGAGATTACAGAACTGGACGCTACCTGCCTGTCCGTGCATGCCCTCCCCATGACACATGGGACTGCGCACCGTCTCATGTGTGTGACGCATTTAACGTAACCGGCTGGCCTTCTCATGGCCAGTGGGCCCGGAAACAAATGCGTCTCTAGGTGTTGCGAGTACTCGCATCCAAATGGTTACGCACGCGTACGTGGGCCATAGAGGGAATGATCGGCTGCGGGTGCGGTCCAATTGGGCAAGCTGAGAGTGGTTAGATCCACGACTGCACTGCTCAAATCAAGGTTCAATCTGATGATTACATGCTCATTACTTCGTTAACATCACATAGCGCATATATTTGAAGAATGTTTGGTGCAGATCGTTTTTTTTACGTGTCGCTAGAGAAACATCTCGGTCAGATAGTCAAATCAACCTCGAGTTTTTCTTAGAAAATTGATGAGATAGTCTTTATTGGTTCAAATAGGCCCCATTGTTCGTACTCGTATGTGTTCCATGTTAATTAAGAGGGAAAAGGAGAGAGATTTACCGAGAATAGTCAATGGTGTCTTTTCTCTTTTTTTTCATTAGAATTTTCAGTTTCTCACAAATTTACCGTTTTAGTTTTTGCAACATTAGTCATTTTTTATTTTAGCGGTTATTCCTTCTATTCTCTTGTCATTTTAAAATGCATGCAATCAGTATTTTAAAACTTTGATCACATATATACTTAAAATTATTTAAATTTATTAGATGAAAATTATATTAGTAGATCTGTCACCAAAAGTATCTATGCTACAAGCTTCTCTGTGCATGCCTACTGGTAAAAGATGCCTCGTGATACCCACATGGAGTGTTGCAGTGGGGGACGCCTCGGACGTGGCTGGCCGTCGTTGTAGCGGCATGCACATATGCAGTTAGGGTTCGCGCAACTACCGTCTACTGGCGGGGCGGCAGGCGCCTGCCGGCGGCGGCGTCGCCACGTGTCGTCTCGTCGGCGCTGCCGTCCGTCCATCGGACGGCAGAACATTTTTGCAAATATGTTACGCATATGGCTAGTTTTATAAATACAGTGTGCAATTTGTCTCCTATAATATTCCTCTGTCGAAATAGTTTTCAGTGCTTGGACATCAAACAAAAGAGTCGTTTTCCGCTTGCAACAAAGAGGATTTTTAAATATAATGGGACCCTCTAATTTACTAAACTAGTTGTAGCTTGTCCCATGTACGACCCAACCCAAACTGACATGATATGGCCCGTGATCTCTCTCTTAGGAAATATCTTATGCTATCCTTCGTTACGGTGCTGCCTGTCTACCTCCGTATTACATACGCACAAAACTTTTCAAATATTCCAAAAAATTTGGAGATGTAGGGAGGAGACATAATCTATAGCTATGTAAAATTTCAAAATCAAACTTAATCACATTTGAGAGAAATTCATAGCAGTGCTCTTTGCATAGCGTTATCGTTCGTTAAGTCGGGTTCCAAAACTTCTAGGTGCACATATTAAATCACCGTAAATTCATGACATGTTTACTCAATCCTTCTACTATCTCTGTTTTTTCCCTAAAATCCAGCTCTAGTTTTTTGTAAGTACTAATTGCACTCAATTTTTCAAGTAAATGTTTTTTTGCAAGGAAGTAAATGTGAACCTCTAGTCAGAATATATAATTACAATCGTGATGCCTCACCTTCCCCTTGATAACTACAAATATTCAAGTGGCGAAATTTGAAGCACAGGATCCAAATGAACAATTTTATGGCATGCATGTTTCGAAAACAAAAAACCCACAGGAAGGAGTACAAATTAAATCCTTTGGGTATTCTCTAATCCAAATGGAAGATGTCATTTTTCTCTTTTTTGTGAGCTGGTAATTGTCATTTTGCATGATATTACCAAACGAAGTATACTACTGATAAATTATTGCTCACATTGACATGTTGTTATTCTGATAATTACTAGTTACTATAGACAAATATATAGCCGGCCATCCAGAACAATCCAACAAATCAATACAACATTCCATCTATAATTAATTAGCGACCCTGTGACGTGTAACCTTCTTCCCCTCCCCTTCCCCTAGCTCCCGCTTCCCCTTCATCTCTCGCATTCCCAATCGCTCCTCTAGCTAGTTCGTCGACTTCCCTAAAGCTCTTTGTAGATGGACAAGCACAAATTTCCGCAGGATCACTCTTCAACTCAAGCTAGCTAGTTAGAAACATGCATGTATATGTGCTGACCATCTTAATTCTTTCTAGTTACAAGCAGCAGTGCTCCTAGATCTCGATCCCTCTTGGTACATAGAACAAGCTAGGCTTCATTTCTTGCCCCTGGTTTCCGGCTAAATACAAACCAGCTACAGTTCCATCTGCTCCTTCACTGAAATATTCCTTGTACTTGATCACCTTCTCCATTCCCTCTTGGTCTCCCCCTTTGATCCACGTTCCCAAAGTTCTAATGGAATAGGTAGGAAACCACGTGAAGCTGGCTCCGAGCAACAAGTGCGCTCCCCTCTATATATGCTCTGTACAAGCACCAAATCCGCGCCTCAAGCTGTTCGACGTGCAGTAGCTCTGCCTCCTTGCTCTTTTCTAATCATCGCTGCTAGCTGCGTCGTGAAAATTGTGTCCTTGTTTACCTCTTTCCACCTGTGTCGCGCCCCTACATGATGCAGTTCACGCACACTGCGCCACCTCCACCGCCTCTCCACCCGAATGAACATGGAATAGGGTTAGGGTTTTTCCTTGACGTCGGCGCGCCGAGGGCAGGGCTTTGGCCGGGGAGCTTCCCGACGCCGTCGTCCAAGATCTCGCTCGGCAACCTCAACAGCACGGGCTGCATGGAGCAGCTGCTGGTGCACTGCGCCAACGCCATCGAGGCCAACGACGCCACGCTGACGCAGCAGATCCTGTGGGTGCTCAACAACATAGCGCTGGCGGACGGGGATTCGAACCAGAGGCTCACGGCGGCGTTCCTCTGCGCGCTCGTCGCGCGCGCGTCCAGGACGGGCGCGTGCAGGGCGGTGACTGCGGCCGTCGCGGCCGCGGTCGAGTCGGCGGCGCTCCATGTGCACCGCTTCACGGCCGTCGAGCTCGCCAGCTTCGTCGACCTCACGCCGTGGCACCGGTTCGGGTACACGGCGGCCAACGCCGCCATCCTCGACGCCGTGGAGGGCTTCCCCGTCGTGCACATCGTCGACCTCAGCACGACGCACTGCATGCAGATCCCGACGCTCATCGACATGCTCGCGAGCCGCGTAGAGGGGCCTCCGATCCTCCGGCTCACCGTCGCCGACGTCGGGCCCAGCGCGCCGCCGCCTGCTCTCGACATGTCCTACGAGGAGCTCGGCGCGAAGCTTGTCAACTTCGCGCGATCCCGCAACATGTCAATGGACTTCCGGGTGGTGCCTACCTCGCCGGCCGACGCATTCACGTCCCTGGTCGACCAGCTCCGGATGCAGCAGTTGGTTTCGGACGGCAGCGAGGCGCTCTTTGTGAACTGCCACATGCTGCTGCACACCGTCCCGGACGAGACAGCCGGATCGGTGAGCCTGGCGCAGCCGGTCTCGCTCCGAACCATGCTCCTCAAGTCGCTCCGAACCCTCAACCCCACCCTGGTCGTGGTGGTGGAAGAGGACGCTGACTTTACGGCCGGTGACGTGGTGAGGAGGCTGCGCGCGGCGTTCAACTTCCTGTGGATCCCGTACGACGCCGTGGACACGTTCCTGCCAAAGGGCAGCGAGCAGCGGCGGTGGTACGAGGCGGAGGTGGGGTGGAAGGTGGAGAACGTGCTGGCGCAGGAGGGGGTGGACCGGGTGGAGCGGCAGGAGGACAGGGCGAGGTGGGGGCAAAGGATGCGCAGCGCGGGGTTCCGGGCGGTGGCGTTCGGTGAGGAGGCGGCCGGGGAGGTGAAGGCGATGCTGAACGAGCACGCGGCGGGATGGGGGATGAAGCGGGAGGACGAAGACCTCACGCTCACATGGAAGGGGCACAACGTCGTGTTCGCGTCGGCGTGGGCGCCGTCGTGAGTCGTGCGACGCGCGAATGGCATACGGGTTACATTAAGGTGAGTGGTGTGTGGGTGTATGCCTGTTTGCATGGATGTGGGATTTAGGGTTTGTTTGTGTATGTTCATGATATGAAAGACGATCTTGTTAAATTGGGTTTAATTAATTACTAGCTGAATCATTACTTAGTTGATTGATCAGTCTGGTCATTGTAATGATCGAGAATCTCTCTCACTTTCTGTCTCTCTCTCTCTCTCTCATGCCCTAGAAGAAGTGAAGGAAGAAAAACATGCAATCATACTCTAAAAAAACTGGAGAAAAACCATTCTAGAAAAATTAAGGTGAAATAATTCAGATTGTAAGTGTACTTGGAAGGTACGCTTTCGATAAATCTACAACTCTGTTTTTTTTCAAAAGATAACTAACAAAACCCCTAGTGCAATGCTCAAAAAGTTTGCTAAGCTCTCGCTGTTGACGGATTTTGGAGGCGTAATCTTGTTGCAAGAGGTGCTTCTATACTCTTTCGAAAACAGGAAAAAGAAAACAACTGCAGTGATACCTTACTAAATACTAAGTAGAACAGCCAATGAACTGTCTACAATATATGCTCTCGTATTTGGAGAGATCACATAACGACTTCCCTGCAGGGCATGCATATGTACTCAAGAGGTAGACAAAGAACACTTAAGTGCATTGAGTTTCATTTCTCAAGTTTAGTTTTGACGAAACTGCCTGTGTATATGAGCCATCTATACCCTGGCTTTGAACACCATACATTGCAAAGCAGATATCGAGTGTGTCAAACGGATACGATTGTGTCACCAAAAATGGCACGGGATGTTGAGCGTATCCAATGTTCATTCCATTTCTCAATACAGATCCTTTACCTGTAACTTATCGGTAATAATGCATTGGAGGTCCTCTTGTTAGAGCGATATATATGCACTGGTGTTAGGGTTTGTACTTTGTATTTGGCTATTTGCCATGTTAATGCAATGTAAGCAAGGGTTGATTTAGGGAAGGAACGGGTAGTGTGCACCTGCCCGCCACTCAGGCTTGGCTGTTGGAGTTTTTCTTAGAAGTTTTCCGGGCTATCAGAGCTGCAAAAGGGCGAACAGTGTACTCCATTTAATTCTAAATATAAGTTGTTTTAGGCATTGACATGGTCTTCAAAGTAATACTTTGACAATCAATTTCTATAAAGATGTGTTGCTTCAAATAAAAATATACATTATAAAAGTATATTTCATGATGAATCTAGTAATAACAATTTCACATTGTTAATCTTGGTAATTCTTTATATATTGATGGTCAAAACTAAAAAAGTTTGGCTGGCAAATACTCTAAAACCAATTATATTTAGAATTGGAGATAGTAAGTCTTTTGAGCAACAAGTACCAAAATTGGCTGTTAGTTTGTGCATATCATGATAGGCACCTTCGCATGTGTATGCAACGTATTGACTTCGGACTCGTTAATGTTGGTTTTTGGCTTTACCTTATTGATAGTAACAGCTTGTAGAGAGAGTCTCATCTGTGATTTTAACCGATATAAATAGGTCGTTATAATGTGTACTACAATCGATTAGTAGCTTCAACTTGAAAAGACACTCTATTTAAAAACTATGTACTATAAAAAAACAGTTTTTAGAATTCAATATAAACAAGTCACGCTATCTTTGGATCAAACCTGTGCTCACCACTGTATGCATAGTAGAAACTAGTGATTAGCTATGGTTGGGCAAACACACAAGACTTGAGAAAACAATGTGTAACGTTCTAGGGTCTAAACCGACTTAGATCAAACCTTATTCTGGATAGGTCACGCACACGTAACAACCCGCTTGCACTTTCGTTCTTGCTTCGCGCAGAACGATTAATCGGGGGTGCTATCATTGGAATTTCTATGCTTATATGTAAGTGCTTCTCAAACTAAACTAGCAATATGAGACTAACCTACACTCTCATGTGTATACACCGGGGTGTCACACAATGGATAGATAAGATAAATGAAAGTCACCGAAAACACCAGGTAAACAGAAGTGATCGAATGGAAGTCACCAAAAACACCAGAAAGTCTGTTTCGACTCTGCAGGAAGCTGGCATAACCCCACAAGCGCCGAGCCCTCAACAATTCGAGCCACGTTGAGATCAAACGATGAAAACCAAAGCAGACAGGCGGCAGTGCGGCACCCTACAGCGGGCGCACGCAACCACGCGCCAATTCGCAGTTTCGCACGTACTCTGTGGCCGTGGGCTACTGGCCTACTGGGGCTGGAATTGGAGCAGGGCCAGGCAGGCCGCTAGGGGGCCAGCGGCCCACGCGTTCCTGACGCTGACTGGCACGCCACCCGTGAGCGACCGACGCTGCGCCGTGGGAGGGAGGAGGAGGGATCAGTGCCGCGAGGAAAACGATGGGCTGACCTGGGTTGCCGTCTGGATGGCCGAGACGCTGGGCGAGGCGGGCCTCACGCCCGCACGGCAGGACGAGGCCGAGCCATGCGCCTGGGAGCCAGCCAGCCAGGATCCTACGCCGCGGTGCGTACGAGGCCTACTGGGCTTGGTTCCTTCGGCCTACTTTCTTTCATGTTTTTCGTATGGGCTGCAGCAATGTTGTCCAATATTTAGGCCAGAGGCCCCATGGCCCCCAAATCCTGGCTTTTTTTTCTAGCGGTAGATTGATTGCCATTATACCGGGTTTAGGGGCGTTCGTGTTGGTTTTATCTTCTACATTTTACTTATCAAAGCTAAAGTCAATATGAACATCTCAGCTTCTATAAATCGTTTCTATCAACCATTACTACCAGCCACTTTACGTTTTTCGCATATTGTAACGCATTACGTAGTTTATTATGCCACAATTTTATAAGACGTATGACGGTCTGAATGTTGTATTACTTTGTGTTGCACCATCGTTTGATCTCTTTTTTACATAATGCACTCAACAAAAGTCATAAGTCAATATGAACGCCCTAGCTTCTATCAACTGTTTTTATTAGCACTATTAGTCATCAGTCACTACTATTTATCAACTAAAGTTAAAAACCATTAGCAAAAGATAATATGAACATGCCCTTACAGTGTCGAAAGTTTGATCGCCTGCCACTAAAATACTCCCTATATTAAACATGGGGATTCCCAGCCTCCCCCATGCCACATCACCGGATTTGTGAAAAAGTCATCCGCTTTTGCATAATCACGAAGAGGTCCTTATTAGTTATGTCACTCCCACATTCATCCTTGCTTTTTTTTTTTGCAGAAAATCCTCCTTCATATCGCTGCTACATCGACCGTCCGATCGGGTGCACCGTGCGATGCAGGACCTTCAGGCCAGCTCCGCGTGTTCTCTCTAATCTTCATGCCAGCGCCCCCGTTTACGTGTCTTCCTCACGCTCTTCCTTACACTGCCTTGCTAGCTTCTAGAGGAATTCGTTTGCTGCATCGTTGGCTGCATTCGATTGCTCGGCTCAGTTCTTGGTGTGTGTTCGATTTCGGTCGTCGGATCGGGTTTCCTGACTGCGTCTATATAGGGTTCCATCATCTTGGTCGTGGTTTCGCTTCGTGCAGGTTATGTTGTTTCCATCCATCCTCTATGCGTTTATCTAGCACACTTCTCTTGCGCCCCCAATCTATTGCTGGTTGCTTTCGTGTAAGGTACTGCTTTCGGTTTTTCTTGAGGTGCTATCCACATTGAGGTTTCCCGGTCTTCTTTGTTGTGATTAGACTATCACATTAATGCTATTCTTCCCTCTATGGTTCTATAAGAGATGTTAGACTACCATATTAATGCTATTCTTCCCTCTATGGTTCTGTAAGAGATGTTGGTTCTATAAGAGATGTTTTCCGATCATGACATTTTGACCACGTTTTTTTGAGCACGACATTTCGATTTTCGACCACGGTTTTTGACCATAATATTTCGATCACGTCCATTCTACCATGATATGACGAACTCGTTGGTTCAACCACGATATTTCGACTACGTTGCTTCGACCATAATATTTCGATCATATTTTTCGATCATGATATTTCGATATGCGTGATCGAAGGGTGTCGGACGAGAAAGCTTAAAAAGTGGGGTTATATATGGTGCTTGACTGAAAGTCTATGATTTTATGAAAAAATATCTCAAAGTAAGGTGTTTTCGGTTATAAATATCCCAAAATCTTGTGTTTTCTAAAATTTACTCACTTTTTTCTCTAGTCTACGTAGTAGTAGCTAACACGCTGTGATGCCGGCGTTTCCGCATATAGTATTCTGAACTTCAGAGGACTCGCTCACGGATTCACAATCCGGCCTCTCGTGCTCGTTGATCCGGCCCCCCGCGCAACTACGCAAGTATGGTCAGTTTGATCACAGTACACGTGTTTGTAAGCTTGGCCCTGATGTACAAACTATCCAGGAGTAGTACTTTTAGCTACCACGTGTCGCAGAACCGGCTGAATTGTTCATCAATACTGCTAGCCAAAAGACGGACACGTCGTACTGCACATCTACAGCGGATTGGTGAATCCGCAAAACTTCCATTTGCCTCTGCTGCAAACCCTGTGGCAGGAAACGCTGTTTCAGAAGGTTTAGCAGCAGCTTTGTTCTGGCGCCTCACGCTTCACACAGTCGCACTGCCCCAAGCGAACAGTAATGAACGGATCAGTGCTCATTGGCCGTTGCAACTTGCGAGAGTCTTTGGACTGCCAAGGCGGGAAAAATGGGAGTACTTATTCCGAGGACTGCTTGTCAAGTTTTTTTATGATTTATAGTTTATTTTTTATGATTTAATATCGTAGTTAGTTTATTTTGTATCGTAGTTAGTGTTAATTTTTTATGTAATTAAATTAAAAATATATTAATCCATCATAGATAATATAAATAAATATAAAAAATTAAAAAAAATGAGCAGGGTCGCGCATGGTTGTACTTATTCCGAGAGCCAGAGCACTGACAGTACTCTGAGGACCAGGTTGGCTTTGGGGATGACGAGATCCAAACATTTCGTGAGGGTACATTTCAATCTTTGATAAATGACGAGAGGCATTCAGCACGGGAGCTTGTATAGCATGCCGGTCCTACTGTTGCCTATGGAGCAGTACTGTACTGGTGTAGAGTACAATGGACCAGACTGGATTGGATTACGTTAATTTATACGAACAACTTTTAGCCACCTCGGAAATTGGAACCAGCGGCTGCAAAGAAAACAAACAGTGCAGTCCTTTTCGCGTAGACGCCATGATTAAGCTCTTGTTTATTGCTCCAGTGTGCAGTGCACATCATAGGACATGCACGCCATTTTTTGTAACTTTGCCCTACAAAATTCTGCCTTTTACGAGCTAGCATCGCTTTTTCAGTTACTTTGTTTGTGCTGCTTTCACCCGTACATATATTCGGGCCTCACCCACGTTCTCGCGATCTCTGTGCGTTTCACTCGATTACCCTTCGCTCTTTTTTTACTCGGCAAACCAAAGGCACTAGGTGAAACGATGTGCGCATTTGAACGTCTTTCTTTTTGCTAGACATAGTCTAGGTATGTGCTTTTAGGTTTCGGTTTATGTATGTTAACTGCGATTTATGATTTTTAAATTATTTACGTGTGCAGTTTTAGATAATATAAATAAAGTCGTTATAGTATATACTACAATTAACTTATATGTTCCGTCTTAAAAATACACTGTTTGAAAGCTGATTACTACAGAAAAACAAAAAAGTAGCCTTTAGAGACTGAAAATAAAAGATCGAATCTTGCAAAGCAAGGTGCGACGTCGTATATGTCAGTTTCATATTGTCTTCTTTTGTCTTTGGGTTTTGAATATTAAAAGTTTATGGAGAGACTTTTATACGATTTTGTCTGATATAAATGAAGTCATTATAGTGTGTATTACAATCAATTAGTAGATTTTATATTAAAAAAGACATTATTTAAGACATTCTATTTGAAAGCTAAAAACTATAGAAAAATAATTTACATTACAAAAAAGCAATTTATCGACGCCAATTTGAACAAAGCCTTACCCACTGAAAAGCAGCGACCGTCTCGTTCCTCCACTTCACAGTAAAAGAACTGATTAAGTGAGGTTAGATAAGCTAATTCAAAAAAGTTTCAGCACGTGAGCTCAAAGCGCGGGGCGTTTCGAGTGCCAGCCTCGGCTGCTCCGACCACGCACGCACCACGATTTTTTTTTCGTTCGAGTTCCCGACGAGAAAGGGATGGACGTCGCCGTCATGAACGGACTATAATGAGACCCGCACTGCACCGGCCGGCCGGTCGCGGTCGCCACAGCGCGCACGCAATTTCGGGCGGTCGATGGGAATCGATCACGCGCTGCTGCTGCTGCCGCTACTTGGTAGCAACAGCACCACGTACGAGCTACGCTACGACCCTGCTCCTCCACATCGCTGTCTCGATATCCACTGGGGATACGAGAGGACAAGCGCCCGACGTCGTTCGACCAGGCCCGTTCCGAGGTATCTCACAGCGCATCGACAAGCGGCGAGAAGTTCTTTTTCTTCTGCCGGTTTTTGATTTTTGCTGTTGTACTAACTTTTAAACGAAGTATTTTTTAAAACGGGATCTGCAGTTAAACGATATACACATTAAAAACTCAACATCTGTATCATCTAATATCACAAGTGAGTATCTCTCTCCGTAATTTATACCGTAAACAAACTAAAATTAAAAAATTTCAGCAAAAAACTATAAGTCGCAGCAGCAATTGCCAAACAGGCCGGTTTCTATCGAGTCAAAAGCTGGAATGAAACTATCAGCTTTTTAATTTGATTTTTTTTCTCTTTTCTTTTATATTATCATGGAGATATAACTATTTTTTTTCTTTAATAAATGATTTAAAAAATCTAACAGCCATTAAAGTATAATTTCAGTCAACAAAAACCAACAGCCGAATGCTATAAACTGTTTATAAAAAGTAGGATTGAAAAGGGCCTCAGACAGCGAGAGCCAAGGCGTCGGTGATGGTGTTGCGATCTCCACCATGGCGCTTGGATTGGAGCCCTTTGCAACTGCAGACCGCTCGTTTCGTTCTCGACGGGCACCTGCTAGCAAGCTCGCGCCTGTCGCGTTCGAAAGGGGCTCTGGCATCCTCCCCACCAGCACCGCACCTAGCTTTCCCCAAACTCCTTGTTGCCAGTGTACATCATGGCACCGCGCAAAGGAGTTTACTCGTATTTGATAAACCATGGTGTCCAAGGCAATTGGAAGGACCTCGTCCATAGTGAAGTGAGCATTTCGTACATGTACGGATACGTCGTTTTGCTAGCACTGGCTGACAGCTGAGTTTGGGTGTAAGTACATGAAAGGTGAATTTTAAGTAGTTTGTTTATTGGTGAGTGTACTGTAAGATTCTAGCAACAAGCACTAATGATAAAATGAAAACTATTACTAAGGGTAACATATGGTCTGCCCTAAAATCGAAAAGTTTGTACTTTGCAATGAAATACTAGTATCTAGAAATTGCGGGAATTGTGGGATTAAGGAACAGAGAAGAAAGATAAGTTATGATGAACTTCATAATCTGTACAAACAAAGTTTTTCCTTTTTTGCATTAAGCATTTCCCGTCAATCAAACAAGAGAAATGTAGTGATCAAAGTTAGATGTTTCGTTGATCATACACAACCCAGAGAAAGACATGATGTTTGCACAAGGTTACTTCTCCTTGGTAATGGAAAGCTCTTCGAGCCAGTCCAGGATCCTACTACGGCGAACGCTCTGACCTCTCTTCACGCCTCCCTTAGCCCTGCTCTTCTTCGCCGCCTGCGGCAAGCTCACGGGCTCGACGACGTCGGGCGAGCACTTGCATCCGAGGCCGTCGCGGAGCAGCCCCCCGGCATGCTTCCTGTCCATGGCGATGGCGCTACCCGCCTGCTCGAATCTTGCACTCCTGCCGCTCCCGCCTCTCGCCGCAGCGGCGTTCTTGGCCTCGGCGGCGCGCGGAGGGTAGACGTCCGGAGCGCCGACAACGCCGAGGCGTATGATGCCCCACGCGGCGGGCGGCGGGGCCGACCCTGTGCTTCGGCGCGGCCGCGAGCGCAGCTGCGGCGAAGGGCTCGGGTGCGCGTAGAACAGGCTGCTCGACAGCGACCGCCGCGGCGGCACAGCGCCGTGTTCGGAGGAGGCGCTCTTCGACGAGTGGCTGCGGCTGACGCAGCCGCTGCTGCTGCCGCTGGAGCTCGCGCTGCGGCTGTCGGACCGTGAACCGAAGCCCGCGGTGGACGCCACCGACTCGGACCTCGGCAGCAGGACAGGGCTGGGGGCGTCGGCGGCTGTGGCCGAGGAGGGACGGAGCGGGAGGAGCTTGCCGTGGGAGAAGACCTCGTCGGCAACGCACATGTCGGCTGCCGCGCCCGCGCCAGCAGGGACGAGGCCACCGGAGGACAGGATGTGGAACTCGAAGTCGTCGGCCGCGTCCGAGGTGGGATCGCCGGCGTCGGTGCGGGCCTCGTGCCCTGTGTCTACCATGGCTCGATTCTTTCCCTTCTCCAAGCCTCCAAGGAGAAGGGGGAAATAAAAAGCCCTTGTGTTGTGGTCTTCTTTTTGGCTTGTTCGGTTTTTAACTTGGAAGAACGGAAGGGTTTGGGGAACAGGTGCTGAGGTGGGGAGTGTCTATGGTGATTATGTTCTTGGGACCCTGACATGGCAGCGCTCAGTAGAGTCCATTAGTCAATGCTCCTCCCTTTTTGGAACGTAGTAATTCTATTGCAGTTTTAGAGGACCTGTACCCGTAAATTTTGTGTGAACTATTAGATGTACTTGTAACGCATCCTTGTAGAGTAATATAACACTTTCGTCGGTGTACTTCGCGCGCATTCTAGCAAACTATTAGAGGGCTCGACTACAACACCACTACTGCTCCTCCTGCCGTCCTACGTAAAGCAACATTTTCAATAATCATCCAATGCAGCTAGTCATTGATCATTCCAACTGGCTAAAGACCATGTCCTTCTCCTGCATAAATCAACTAACCCAAATTTGTCCTGCTTGCTTTTTATCGTTCCAACTGGCCACAACACGGAATTCCTGAATTCCATCTTTGTTTCCTCCGAATTCAGATACGCTACGACATATATACATCCTGTATATCTCCTGTCTTGGCTTAACATACGTCCAAGCCCAGCCGCCCAGCATTCATGACTGGTCTACGTACCACGACTAGTCATTGCTTCCTCTCGCGTAATTTACCGGATGGGCGATGATCACGTATCGTGACATAAATAAGATTAGAGAAGCCGAATCTCACACATCAACACCATGTAATGCATTTATGCAATGCGTAACCATAGCATGTTTGACAATTAAATTCTAATATGCCACGAGGAGACCTCACGGATAGGGGATTAACAATTAAATTCTATATAGCTAGCTGATGGCGAAGGGGACGATGAAGTGACACTGGCTGATGGATCGGTGTGGATTGATTGATTGATACGCGAAGTAAGCATCTACTATATGGCAGCAGTGCCACGCTGCATGCACTTTCAGGGGGGAAAAGAAAAGCTTCAAGGCTTTAGCTGCCATCAAGTGCAGCGTTTTGATCGATTGATATCGCGTTTGCATGTTGTTTTCTGCCGAGCTGGACGCGACGAGACCTTTGCGCCCGCCTCATTAACGCCCAACGGGGGTCATGCGGCAGCAGCGGTGGGCTTGGCAAATTTCGGCTCTTTTATGACGGGGGGTTGAGACCCGGCTTTTGTCCCATGCATTCATGGCCTCAGTTTTCAGGCTGAACCGAACCTCTTCACGTCGTCCTTGGCGGCTGGCTTCGACTGCAAGTACGTGCTGCGAGAGAGCAGGTACGTGGACTGCAGCAATGGCTAGCTGTACAGGTTTGCATTTTTCTTGCAGGTGCTTGTACTAACGAAGTAAGCGTGAGACTTGCTTTGTTTCTGGGCTGGCCTAGTCGTAGTAACAGGCCGGAGCCGGACAGACATTCGGCCTGGTGGTGGGGCACATCCTTGCGCACCCCGGTGGCCCTGCGAACCATAGGTCGTGCGAATCTAATAACCTTTCAGCGTTCCTCCAGGCTTCTGTTTGGCCCAACTAGCGTATTCCCTTGAGAAACTTGGCCCAATGCTAGACCGGCCCTGCTTCTTCAAAAAACGGACGTAAGTCACCAGACATGGTTGGCGCTCACGGTTCTTCTACTTGGTGAAGCCGTGCCGTGACGATACAAGTATACATGGAGGGATCGGTTTCTCTATAGAAAAAATGCACGGAGGGATCAATCATCGTTCTAGAATGCTTACTCCGATTTCTTTTTCGAGCCTTACACTCGAAAAGACTGTAGTTTAAGGTGTTATGACTACGGTGATCGACCGTTGTCGAAGGAGATGCAGCGAGCGATGGTGAACGTGGTCGTAACTTCAGCTGAAGTTTACGACTGCGTGGTAAAAGCAGCGAAGCGTGATCGGAGAGATGACAGTGTGATCGTAACAACTATCTGCGTGGTCGGAGAACCAGTATAGCGGTCCTAACGACACAAGAGGTGGTCGTAGCTACTACAACATGGTCGTATGGCTCAGACATAGGTATACACACACTCCATACTGAAACTTCTTTTAGAGTAAAACTGTGATTAACCTAGCTGTTGGCTTCGTACTATTAGATGTGGATCTGCATCTTATTCCGACAAAATATTCTTGTTTCGATATCAGAACGTGGCTCCAAACACCCTTATGCTCCTTTACGGTTGCGAGTCTGAGAGATGCTGCCGCTGCAACTCTCTCTCTCTCTCTCTCGCGGGCGAACGATAGTTCGACGATTTGTTAATGTGGTACCGACACTGGACAGGCTTATCTATGATTTATGTATTCCTCCCGTGAGAAAGGCTCATGAATGATGGAGGAATCGCCTAATGGGAAACAGCGACATCGCTTCCATAACGTACCGGTATACGCAGGGGTCGAAGAAACCAGCCTGGAGCAATCAATTTCGCATCCTTCCCGGCTGGACAGCAGCTGCGCGCCTGTGCAGGGGAATCGCGCGTTCGTCCGTGCTACGGTCACGGGCTCGCCGTTGGGAGTTGCTCGGATTTGCTACACTTTTACTCTAGCGTCCGTACGTAGCGCCGTCTGATGAAAAGCTGGTGTAGAATTGTAGATGTAAGATCACTGAAATGGAAGTAAATGTATCACACAACCACATACAGCTGGATGGCAAATACGCTTGCCAGTTGATGTCGCTAACCACGACGGTGCAAATGCGGTACACCTGCGCACGCCTCTCACAGTAGAACCGGTTACTTTCCGTTGGTTGGTCGTATTGGGTGAAATGGAAAAACTAATGTAACACGCGTCGTAGCTTAGCACCGGCAGCGCAGATTTAGGCCTCGTTGGGTTGGACTGAAAAACAGTGGCTTATAACTGAAATTGTACTGTAGCTGTCTAAAATTATATTGTAGCTGAAAATTACTTATTTGACGTAATTAAATTTAAAAATAGAAAAAAATATATGTTAGCTCATCACGACAACGCAAATGAATATGGGAAAAAAAGAATCAGCAAAAAGCTCAAAAAACAAAAATTTAGAAAAAGACGAAATTTATAAATAGTAAAAAATAAGCTAAAAACCAGAAGCTCAAACCAAAATAAGCGAGGCCTTATCTACGCATCCGCAATTATATGGTATTCTTTTTTTACCATAATTTATTAGCCTAATAAATAACAATTATCGAGAGATTACAAAAAGTAAAAGCCGCTGAAAATAACAACGCCTATGAATGGTGGTACACGCAAAGACTTGAATGAATCTACGGCTGTTGCCCCTTTTGCACCAGCTTTCCGAGATTTGTGGTCATCCCAACATCACGGTTGGTTTTTTTGATTGGGTCTTATGCCTTTTAATTTATAACTTTTGAATTTTACTCATTCATGAGAGAGTACGAAGAGAATGACAGTCACATATAATTTTGACTATCATATCTGAAGTTAGTATATTATCTACCACAATTGATTTGTAGATCTCGAATTAAAAAAACGTACCATTTGAAAACTAGTTGCTACAGCAAGAAAAAACAACAAGCAGCAAACCAAACGAACCATATATGCAGTTGTGAACGGAACCATGTACTCAGCGATTCACTGGTACAAGACCGAAATTTCTTTTCGAAGGAAGATAGTAATAGGCCGAAATAATATATCAGAAAGAATCGAACAAGTGTTATCCATTCTAAGCAATAAGCGTTAACTACTACACAGGTCACCAATGGCACACGTGATGAAATATTAGCAACGAGGGAAATGTTAACAAGATAACAGGTCCATCAAGACGCCCTCTAGTCTCTAGATAACAAGTCCAGAGTCAGGTCAGTTGGCTTCACGGGTAAACGAGCACAGTAGCTTGTAGTCGGGTTCCTGGAAAATTATATCGGGTATACGATTGGTAGCCGTTGGTTATCGGAAATTTTGAAATTTTTTGACAGAAAGTTTTGGATTTTTAGATAAATTTTGACGAATCTGAATTTTTTTAGCCGGTATAAAATTTTATCTACCTACCAGTAAGGCCGATAACTACCAATTACTGACACAATTTTGACGATACAATTTTCCCTGGTCGGGTTAGCATTTGGACCACGAACGCACTAAAACATCAAGGAACGTATCCTAGAATGGAAAAGGCGGGGTTCTTTTGGTTTTGGCCCTGTTTATATTGGATTCTAAAAGTTGCTTTTTTACAGTAAATAGCTTTCTATGTTATCTAGCTTTCAAACAGAGTGTCTTTTCAAAACAGATCAACTAGTCGATTGCAGTACACACTATAGTGACTTCATTTATATCGGCCAAAACCGCACACGAATATCTCTCTCTATAAGCTATTACTATTTATAAAACAAAATAAAAAAACTATATGAACAGACCCGCTTATGTCTTTTGGCTTATGCTAAAGTAACTAACTTTTAAGCGGAGTGTTTTTATGACTGGGCCTATAAGTCGATTGTAGTAGACACTGTTCCGATTTCATCTATATCGACCAAAATCACACGTGAGTATCTCTTTCCATACTCTTTTTCACCAACAGCCATAATTCTAAATTTTAAACCACCCAAAACTGCCATTCCTACTCCGGTGACACTGTTTGTCGTCTACAAAATGCAAACATTTGTTCACTGAATGTGGATATCACGACATGTTTCATCCAGAGAAGCAAACGCCAAACACCTATCCTTCCAAACAGATCTGGCCAGCAGGACACACTCAACAGAAGACAAGCAAGCGCATGAATGACAGATCTATGATTAAACAATGATGGAATAACCCAATGATACGTAAAAATATAAATAAATCTCAATGGTACAGTACAAGGGAGGAGAAGAAAAGAAGAAGAAAAAAAAAATCCGAGGTGATCAATCATCGAACGTGAGTGGAGCTACACAGGAGGCCAGCCAGCCTGGCCGCCGGGGAGACGGAGCGGCCCGTAAAAAACAGACGAGAATACAGCACAGAAAGGGGGTGGCACGCACGCACGCAACGCGCGGCCAGCGAATCAGCTCGTCCGAAAGGTACGGTGCAGCGGCTGCATAATTGTGTCGTGGCACATCTCGACGGCTGGGCTGGCTCCGCTCACGTACGCGCGCGCGAGCGCGCACCGTCCGGCCGGCGCCTAGGCGAGCAGGGCGACGAGGCCCAGCGTCACCGCGCATGCCGACATGATGCTCCCTGCCATCGTCTGCATGGTCCTTCCTGCCGCGCTCTGCAAGTCACCACGGCCGATGCATTGGTTAATCGTAAAATAAAATAAAATACTCCCACAGTGCTAGTGTAAGGAGGTGATCATTTTGGCTTATTTTTGATAGCTTATAGCTGAAAAGTATTGTACCTGGCTGAAAAAACACTGTAGCTGACAGAGACTTATTTAACATAATTAAATTTAAAAAAATTAAAAATATAAAAAATATATTAACCCATCACAAACAATGCAAACGAATACGGTAAAAAAAAGAATCGGCAAAAAAGCTCAAAAAAAACCAAAAGTTCAGAAAAAGAAGAAATTATGAATAGTGAAAAATAAACCAGAAGTCAGAAGCTGAAACCGAAATGAGCGGGATCTAAGTCACATGTCCTCAGCAAATTGTAAAGTTTTCTGAGCACATTTGTCCTACAAGTAAGTGTTGATTGCTAGCTAGTGGTAACAGTGCCATAGAGGCTTCGAGAATGCACAGTTGTTTATTGGGGCAGTGCAGGTTATAACACTCTACTTGATGAACTGGTAAGTGTATGTTAGTACCAGAGACTGAACTTTCAAATTTTGCATTAACTACTGTATGCCCTGCAACGGCAGGAAGCACATGCATGCCTGGCCAACATGTCGGGGCAAATGGCATTATAATTCTCACTCACACACCCTCACAGGTTAGGTGATGGATGCTCTTACAAAACTATGGCCCAATTAATGAGCACGCCATTAGATTAACTGCAGTGTCAACCCTAGTTTCTTTGACTAAGAGCATTGTTAATTGTTTTACTCTTGGTGCAGTGGTGGTAACAACAACGGTAATGCTTGATTAACGTGACGACTTAAGAGTTTATTGCTGCGTTCAACTAGCAGTTGCGCCGTCGGTTTGCGAGACACTGCAGCAGTTGTGAAATTTAGACGGGCATTGTTGGTTCAGACGACGTGCGGTCGTATATGGAGAGAGAGAGAGAGGGGAACGTACCGCGGTGTCGGCGGCGGCCGAGTCGCCGGCGGGTCCGGGGGCGTCGGCGCTGGATGCCGCGGGGGCCTTAGCCTTGGAGGACTTGGGGGACTCGGCGACGGGCGCGGGGGCCGGGGCCTTGGAGCCCTTCTTCTTCTTCTTGGAGGACGTGGCGGGCTTCTTCTTCTTCTTGGCCGGCGCGGGTGCGGGGGCCTCGGTGGGCTTGGTGGGGGCGGCGGCGGGTGTCTCCGGGACGGGAGCAGGAGGCGTGGCTACGGGTGTCTCGGCCGTCGGGGAGGGAGGCAGGAGGTGGGGTGGCCTTGGCCTTGGGCGCCGGCGCGGGGCCTTGGTGGACTTTGGCGGCGCCGCGGCGGGAGCCTTGGCCGGTGGAGGGGTGGTGGTGGGCGCGGCAGCGGGGCCGGGGTGGCGGGGTGGTGGACGGCGCGGCGGCCGGAGGTGTGGTGTCAGAGGGCGGCGCCGGGGTGGCGGCCGGCGGCGTGGTGGCCGGAGCCGCGGCCGGGGCCGAGGATTTCTGCGCGACGGCGGAGTGCGCCGTGAGGAGGCAGAGCAGCGCGAGGCAGAGAGCGCCGGCGCGCGCCATTGCGTTCGTGTGTGCTGTGCGTGCGCGCGCGAGGGCAAAGGCTCGGCTCTGTGGTAACGGTGGGAGTGGCAGGAGGGGGCGCGGAGTGGGATAAATAGCGCAGGAAGGGGGACAAGCGAAGCGGCGGGAGATGCCGCTGGCCGTGGCACAACTGGCAGTGGGCCATGTGGGGGTGGGTGGCGCCGCGCCCGCGCCAGTAGGTGGGATGAGAGGGACGCGTTCACTCGGCTCGCTGGGCCGTGTGCACGGCAGGACTGCGAGAGCCGTTGGGGCAGCAGGTGCAGATGTACGCACGCGTCAGGACGACGAGACGGGCCGACGACCCAGGGAGAGAAGGGAAGGGATTGGGCTCGTCAGGCTTTGCGCCCGAGGCCTGCCGTTGGGGATATGTCGTTAACGGGGAGATTTTACAGTTTTACCGATGGATTATTGGCTGTGTCGGGCAACCCAACAGGATGCTTTGGGCTGGCCCTAGGTTTTCGTTTTTGGAGATGCACATAAGTGGGCTGCCCCGAGATCGTTAGCAGGCCATGCGTCCCTAGCTGGCTGCCTTCCAAGTCTCACGTTTCGGAAAGTGTGAACTCACTCCCATGGAAAAAATAATCTCTTTTCTCAAAAAAGAAAGAAAAAGAATATCAATTCGTTTGGTTTGCAGTGAAGCAAGTCGTCAGGAGTTGACAACTACGTGGAAATCAAAACAAACAACATTTGATTCAACCAAGAGCCAAATGTAAGTACGTACTGTATATCCACTGTGCTTGTCCTAACTTTACTGAAAATCTGAAACATACCTTGGGGATTGAGCTTGTCTGGAGTCAGGCCTCTGGACCATACTGTTCTGATCGGGGGCATATCACACAGATGGTCCGTCAGAAAACTTCGTCGTGAATTTAGCCTGGTACAGGCCTGGTCTGAGAATTGAATCTACGGGTATGGGCCGTTTGGCAGAATTGAACATGAACATTGATAAAACCATAGGTTGCCCATCACAATTCACAAGCAAGCTCTTTGGCAAAATCACTAATACCAACAATATAGTTGACGCCAAGTAGTTAGAATTAACAAGGAAAGCATGCTAGAACTTCACTTAGAAAGAAAAAACAATGGCATATGGCCAAACTAAACTTTACAAAGGTAAAAGTGAGAAAAAGGCAAGTCCATGGGACAACAACAAATGTAGCAGATAATACGAACACTTGCAGCTGCAGGAAAGACGGCTCACACTTTCACAGGGCATGCTAAAGCTAAATGCACTACCCAAAGACTGAAGGTTATTGTACAATTTTCAGACTTGAGCTTATGAACCTATGCCGAAAAATGTACCATGGGTACTATGAGCTTGACACCAAAAGCTGACAGACAGTGCTAGTTGTTCTTAGAAAAAGCGAAACATATTTGAAAACGTCCTGAAATTTGAGCATTCACACCAATGCAAGCCTGTTTTCATTAGCAGAAATCCTACCCGAAGAGGCTTTATTAGAAAGGCTAAAGCCGAGCATTAAAACCTGTGTGCCTTGTACTAAAAGCAGCTTTAGATCAAGATATGCCCGTTCTGAAATCCGGCTTTGTTCTAATCAAATCAAAGATGTGGCAACCGAAAAGAGCAGAAAAGATGAACGGGTTGTTTCTGATCAAGTGAAGCTTCTGCTGCCTTTTATGTTTCAAAGATGGCATGCCTCCAGCAGAAAAGACATTGACCAACTTGTGAAGCAACGTCTTCAGATGCACGAGGATAAATTCACACACTACTAGTATTAGGTGGTGTTCAGTTCGGCTTATTTTTGGTGGCTTATGGCTGAAAACATCATGAATGGTGAAAAAACATCAGAATGACAGAGGCTTATTTAACATAATTAAATTTAAAAAAATTGAAAAATATAAAAAATTTGTTAGCTCATCACAGACAACGCAAACGAATACGGGAAAAAAAAGAACCGGCAAAAAAGCTCAAAAAAAAGCTAAAAATTCAGAAATAGACGAAATTATAAATAGTGCAAAAATAAGACAGAAGCCAGAAGCTCAAACCATATTGAGACTTTCTGTTTCATGGGTACATGTGTCAGTTGTGCAAACTATGAATTCAACAGGGAAGAAGATCAAAAAATGCAGCAACTCCAGCATAAGATCGGTCTAGTTCTCTGGTAGACTAGTAGCTGCAGAAACGAAGGACCAGCTAATATGTCCAGAAGCAGTAGGGCCAAATCATTTGGACCATAGCGCCTTTGTGGCTTAGAGAAAGCTGGCAATTTTTTTATAAAATAATCCATACTTTATTCAAAATAACAGAAATATACTTACAAATATTTTTCTTTATAGAAATGATTTTCAGTCACCGAACCGCTGGACGACAGGAACCTATCGCCCAACGGCCCACGGACAGCTTGGTTTATAGAAAGCTGACGAATTTTTTTAAAATAATCCATACTTTATTCGAAATAATAAAAATATACCCGTGCAAATATTTTTTTTACAGAAATAGCTTATCGTCGCCGAACTATTGGGCGACAGGAACCTATCGTCCAACGACCGCGCGACGCACAAGCTATCCGTGGGCAATTGGGCGATAGGTTCCAGTCACCGAGCCGTTGGGCGACTGAAACCTGTCTCCTAACGGCTCGGCGACTCCATTTGTAGTCGCTCGGCTGTTCAGGGACTGCAAACGGGAGGTAATGTCGGTTGATCCATTTGTGATTTTTATAGATTATGAATGGTAGATAATCTGTTAAATTCGCGGTAACAGTTTCCGATCGTCGTATGTTGTTGTAGTGCAAAATATTTCATGAATTTTTTTTAGAACGATTGAAATAACAACGATTGGTAAGTATGAAGGTAAGTGATATTGTGATATAACCAGAAATACATATACGGAGAACTTGTTTGTTAATGTTGTTGGATAACTTGCTACGCGAATAATTGAATGCGAAAAGATGAGGAAATACGTTTGTCTGAATTAAAATAGACTTTATAGTAAAGTTGAGAGTAACACAACGCGTAGGGTTTGGTTACATGCATAAGAAAGAGTATCACGCACGATGCACGTTGCCAACTTCACACATTAAACATTGGAGAGCAAACGACAGAGAGAGAAGGATGCCTAGAATGCGTGAGGAGATAGGAAAAGTGGAGGGAATGGGCAATTATATTCTGAGAGAGAGAGGAGAGAGACAAATGGTCCAAATCATATCGGATGACTGTAGAAAGGGGAGAGGAAAATATACCAATGATCACTAACTTCCTTTTATATAATAGTAGAGATTAGTTCGACAAAGGTTTCCACTTGATCTATGAGAGATACGCATTCGCTTCAGCACAACATGTGAGGTCCTCTGTCCTCAACAACCGATCTAGATACCGAGTGCAATTTGTAGAAGTATACATTTTTTTACTTTGCATTCTTGAAACGCACTGAAATATAGGAAAGTACTAAAGCGGCCAATATGACAGTTTTCATGTGCTGCTCCGGTCAGCTGTCGCCTGCCACGAACCTCGACATCTTGCAGAGTTGTCGAGCAAATTAGGGGAAAATAATGTGCACTTTAGCTTTGTGGTCTCACGCTCTCGACAATTCATATTCACAAATACTTCAAAGAAAACTCATGGAGTACTTCACTGCACAAATAAATTTAAAATTTTGGGATTGCGGTGCGCCTTTAACATAAATTATGCAAAAAAAAAAAATCACTTGGCATAATATAGAGCAATCTCTTTAAAACTGTTGCAAAAATATCCCTGTTCTAGTGTGCTGGGCTTGAGCTCCTGCATGAACATAAACAGTTTTCTTCTCATCTAGTATTTCTAGCTCTGTATTCATTAGTACTACTACTATTACTAGTAGTCTAGTACTTCATTGTTTACGTGGCTTAGATGTGGTACGCCAAAAGCGAGTAGATAATTGGCGAGAAATTCACCGATCCAGGCAAAGTTCGTGAGCAAGGCAGCAGCAGCATCATACCAGTCACCAATCGGACAGCGTGCTCGGCTCCCGAGGCCGCAATAATTTGCCTGCACAAACGAGCAGCAGCAAGCAACCCAGTAGCTGATTTCCTGTAGCATATCATTTCAGTGGCTGCTTCCCGGCGTCTTCCTCCTCCTCCCCGCGAGCTCGCCCATTCATTATTGTTGTTTCCCACAAGGCCACACCAAAAACCACTCCATTTTTCTCCCGTCACAGTCCCACGCGGAAGCCTACGAGCGAGCTGCGAGTCCGCAATGATGGATGCAAAACCCTTTTCGTTCTCGCAGACGACCATGACTTGCCCCGAGAGGCCAAGACGCTGCAGGCTGCCTCGCCTCGCCTCGCCTCGCCTCGCCTCGGGCCAGGTCCTTGGTCAATAAAGGTCAAAAAAAAAAAGCTCGGCACAGTACATGCCGCCGTGGCCTGCAGGTAGGCCCTACCGGCCCTGTGTTGACCGGTCAGTCCACGAGGTCTATATGGACCAGCAGAGATGAACAGCCCAAGCGCCCTGCTGGTGAATGGTGGCGATGGTACTGGTCTCAGCATCAGCATCCGATGCTACTACCAGTAGCAGACCAAAAGTGCCAAGATACTTGGTTTACTTCTAAGCAAGATCTGTACTACGACTAGCAACTTGTAGCTTTCAGATATGGACTGACATGTGCTAATACACACCGATCTGAGAGCAATACAGCATGAAGACAAACAGTGGAGTTTCTAGCTGTTCTCTCCCCCCTTCTTTCGCAAGCACTAGCAACCAGAATCACCAAACAAGCATTAGTACTAGGTATCATCTGTGAAGTGCCGCTTCCAAGAAATGGCAGCGGCAACATGAAAGGTCAAGAGACCTAAATTAGTACAGCTCTGAAGGCCTACAAGGGTAGGGATGCAAGGAAGAGTTACACTAAAACTTCTGCGTTCAGAGGATAAAGATTCATCCAGGCCAGAAAACATGAGTGGCCTGAGAACATTTATGCTCCTATTTACAGAGAAGAGAAAAAAACAGCAGCGAAGGCAACGAGTTAGTATATATTTGATCACCGGGCAGAGGAAAATTAAACTCTAGTATGAACAAATTGGACTGGTTTAATTCTCTGTAGCACTGCAGCCAATTCGCTCCCCTCCTCACACTTCCACCCTCCACATGATCTTGTCGCCGCGGCCACCGACGTTAACGCCTGCATTGTGGGCGTGGGCGCGGGCGCGCTCCACGGCGGCGACGCGCGACGGGTGCACGGCGCGGGCCTTGGCGCCCTCGCCGTGCGGCGGCGGTAGCTCGCAGGCCTCGCCCACGAAGCCGGACCGGATGTCGGCGGGCGGGATGAAGCAGTCCACGGACAGCCCCGGGACGTTGAAGGCCACCTCCTCGATGCTCCAGGCCTCCTCCATCCGCGTCTTGGTGTGGCTCATGACCGCCTCGCCGAACCGGAACAGCGTCACGGCGGAGCGGCCGGCGTGCGCGATCATGATGCCCTCCACGGGGCGGTAGTCCTCCAGGGAGGAGCTGATGGTGGTCTCCCAGTAGACGGCGTCCCCGCCGGAGTGCGGCTGGATGCGGGTGAGGTGCGAGTCCTCGATGTGCACGATCAGGCCGGTGCGCTGGCTGAAGTAGCCGAACAGCACGTGACGGATGATCTCCGCCGGCCCCTCGCTGCGTAGCTTCAGCGTCTGCGGGTCGGCCGACAGCTTCAGGATGAAGCAGTCCTCGCCGTTCACCTTCTTCTCGCCGACGCACCGCGCCTCCGCGAACAGCCCCGCCGTGGTGAGCGGATCAAGACCCTACATTGCAAGTTGGCAAGATGATGGTAAGGTGATTTGCTCGTCTAAGAAGATGCGATGGGAACAGAAGGGAAGATGCTTAGTGGTGATGTCCGGACCTGGAGGACGCGGCGGAGGGGGCGCACGGGGCCCTTGGCAGCGTGGGCGCCGAGCCATGGGGTGTGGCGCCAGACGAGGCGGCCGTTCGAGCCGGCGTGAACCTTGCTGCCGCCGACGGCGAGTTCCACGTACCACATGTCGGGGGCCATCTGCCACAGCACGAAGCCGCCTTGCTCGACGGCGGCGGCGCCACGGCCGCTGGGTCCGCGGTTCTTGACCACGCGCGTCGCCGTCTCGAACTCGGACGCCACCATCCGCACCTTGCCCATGGCGTACGCGTTCCGAATCGACTGCAGCAACTTGTAGCCGCCCGACGCCGCCATGTACTGCTGCAGGATGTACTGCGCAGACGACGACTCCTGCATTTTTCAGAGCAGTAGTAAGTACCAGATGCACGGCCCTAAATCGCATCTCTTGGAAGCGAAGCGACGGGAGAGGGTGATCAAGAAGTGGACGTACAATGGGGGTCCCCTTGATGGAGAGGAGAGGCAGCGGCTCGGCTGGCTTGGAAGAGATTGGCGCGAGCGGCGCTCCCATGACGCCGAGGAGGAGGCGGAGGTCGGAGCGCCGGAACGAGTCGCTTGAACCGCCAGAACCGGCAGCGGCGGAGGCCATAGATGGCGTGCGCGTCAGGTGGCCGCGGACCCAGTGCCCAAACCCCTCCCGCCGGCCCGAATCCTCACCGGCGAGGTCACCAGCGGCGAAGCGGTCGGGGTCGGGCCCCTCAATGAGCGGCGCGAGGGCCTCCCCGCCGGGGCGCAGGCTGCCGGAGCGCGCGATGATCTGCTCCGGTAGGTACTGCTGCAGCAGCTTCTCCGGCGGCGGCGGCGCCTTGCGGCGGCGCGGGATCAGCATTCTAGCAGGCGACGCGCTCCTCGCCGGGGACTTCCCCCGGGACCTCGCCGGCGACAGCCCCCGCACCACCTCCTCCTTCAGCGCGGCGAAGAACCCCTGCTTCCTCTCCTTCTCCATCGCGCAATGCCGCCGCGAGCAAGAAGCGGTGTCCACCGGCCAAGGACTAGCAATGTAGGCAAAAAAAAAGGTTGGCTTGCTTCAGGAGGAGGGCGTGGAGAGTGCGGCGAGGAGTGGAGTAGAAGGGGTGTGGGATGGGAAGTGAGGCGCTTGCGCTTTGTGTTTGTGGAAGGGAGCGCGACAGGAAGAAGGCGATGGGCGGAAATGGAAAAGAAGGCGCAAAAGAACAAAAAATAAAGAGGCGAGGGGGAAACCGTTTGACGTGAGAGCGCAGGGGGAAGGGAAAGAGGCGAGGTGGGATGTCGGGAAGAGAGAGAGAAAATGTGCCTGTGCTTTTTATCGCCTGCTTGATACGTCTTCTTCAGGTTCATAGAATGGGGACGATCTGTACAACAGAAATAGACGCCGTTTGTGAGAAACTAAAGTTCCACGATTAGATCAGAATGTGCTCTGCCATTTTATCCTTACACGTTTGAAAACAAAAAACATGTGGAAATTCTAGCTTCAATTGTTGATTTCCCCCCTTGCGATCACAATAGATGATTGATTGCGTACTTGTGGATTTCATGTAGTACATTCATATACTGCCAAGAACGAGGGAGTAGGTAAACGTGACCGATATTTTTTTTTTTGCAAGTTTCCTGATGATAGTATCAGTAGAAATCTGTAGGGCATGTAAGCGCCAACTTAGTCAGTAATCTCCTTGATTTAAGGCTCATATGTGTTACTTTTTCGAAACTAGAGCTAAATTAACATGTTTGGATCGTATAAAATTTTGACACCATTGGATTCTTGTGTTTGTAACAGCTCTTCTACCACATCTAAGTACACCCCACATGTGCTTGCGCTTGCAATGCTTTTATTTGCTTCCATGGAAAAACCATGATACACTAGTATCTTACTCAACACATTATATCACTGGCTTCCATGGGAAAACCATGATACACTAGTATCTTACTCAACACATTATATCACTGGCACTCATCAATATTCTTGATATATCATATTGTGAAGGAAAAAGTCTACCTATAGTCCCTTAACTCTTTTGTTTGTCTATTTTTGTTCCTCATTTATAAAACAGGGTAAAACATATCCTCCAACTAGTAAAATCAGTGCAAATCACATCCCTAGAGTGGTTTTGTAGGTGGTGTTCGCCAAGTCGGCTGCCACATCATCATCTCAACCCCACTTGTTACCCCTACCTCCTCTTTCTCATTTGCTACTTAAGGATAGAAGTTTTTCAGACACTCCACTTGGAAGACAAGATGGTACACCATAATACTCAACTTTTGTCAAACTCTAACTCTATAACTCATTAACCCTTGATCTCAAGAGAGCACGGTGGATAGTTAACTATAAGTCTCCCTCTCAACCTGTTAAATAGATGGATTAGCCAGCTCTATCTAACTCTTAGTCGATATTATCCAGTTAGCACATATGGGAGAACCCGATAATCCCACGCACACCGGTTTTAACTCACTCACTACACTTATACACATTTTTCAAAGCGCATAAGCTTGAATCCGTTAAGTCCTTAGCTTTAATCTATCTTGATCTTCTCATTTTCTTTTTGACCTAAACCACTATGCCAAGCGTCGCGGTTTTGCTCTAAGGTAGTTTGTGATATTTTGATCAAATTAACAACAAGGACGAGATTCGAACGGCAACAGTTTGTGTTGCATAGAGAGGTAGGTAATAAGGAGATATACGGGGGAGAGGAGAGAAAGTGAGGAAGAAATAGGCATTGACATGTGGGGCCACGCCAGCCTGGAGCCAAGCTAGCATTTAGGTGGTCAAAACCATGGTTAAATAGGTGGAGGGATAAGGTTTATCTGGTATTAAGAGGTGAGGAACGGGTTCTGATTTTGTGAATAAGGAACGATAATTAGATGAACGGAAGAGTTAAGAGATTATGGATGAACTTTTTCCTAGTGCAAACGGTTTTTCCCTCTCCTTTTGTTCTTAATTAAATCACGGTTGATCGCGAGCCAGCCTGCCTGCCTAGCAGAAATGGAGCCGGCGGCGGCCCCTCCCCCGCCTGCTCCAAGTGCAACTATCGCTTTCTGGTCCCAGCTCCACCCTCTCGCCCCAACATGGCGTCGAAAACCCACCCGCGCCCGGCCCGGAGATGGCGGCAACCTGCGCAGCGACGCAGGCGCCAACCAACGGCCAGCACTGCATCGGCAAAATGCCAAGGCGCCGCGCGGCCACGTGCTGGGGCCGAGGGAGACGGCCCGCAGCGAGCGACGGCCGTTTTCGGAGCGCGCGGGCGGGGGCGCCAGCGCTTGCTTGACCTGCCGCGTTAGGCTGTCGCCTCGCGTCGCGGCACCGCCGGCACGTGAGGGCAGCGTCCTCGCTGCGAGCGATGGCCGGCTCCGCGCGGCGGAAGCGGTGCTGGTGTGTGTGTGTGACTTCGACCTGCCGTTAGGCTGTCGCCTTGACCGGGTCGACGTTCCGTAAGCGCCGCGCGGGCACGGCACGTGAGCTCCATCAGATCTCTTGCCCGTCGATCACGGGAGGCGATGGCAGTTTATTAATTGCTAACGGACCAGAGACCCGTAAAACCAAAGCTTAGCCCGTTCGCGATTAACTTGGCATGGAAGTGTGAGTGTACGAAGTGAAGCAGCTTAACTTATTTGCTATTCTTGACTTTAGTCAGCATGAGAACTTGAGAAGGAGGCAGCGTACGGGCCTGTTCTTTTGGGCTTTTGAAATCGCCTTTTGGCACTGCTACGATCTAACTTTCAAACGGAGATTTTTTAAGATGGGGTCTACAAGTTAAACGATCTATACGTTAAAAGCCCAACATCCGTACTCAACTAAAATCGCAAGTGAGTATCTGTCTCCGTCCGTGTCTGTAAATGTACCAAAATTCAAAAATTTCAGCCAAAAACCATAAGCCGCAGCCGAAAAGAACAGGCCCGTAGTAAGCCCAAATTTGTTTTCTTGTTGTGTGTTCACATGTCTGGTGTGGGTGACTACTGAGTAGGTGACAGTATGAAAGCCATGGATATTGCTGGACATCGTTCACTCCAGTTTTTTTTTTTTGGTCTGAGCATAGACTTGTACTAGTACATCGAAATCTTCTGTTTTAAAAAAGTAGTACATATAATTCTGCATGTATCTACAAGTTCAAAAGTTTGCATATATACTCATTGCATTGTAAGGCAAAATTTAGATTGCGGGATTTTTTTTCTATATTTCTATAGAAACTGTAATTAAAAAATTACATTCCAAATAGGCCTGAAAAGGGATAAACAAGCCGATAGCGCGGCCTTTTTGCCTGACGTACAGCCCAGCTATCCCTTCGGCCCATCCAAGACAAGGCCGCGGCCATACCAGCAGGCCGGTAGTCCTGGTGCGCAGAATAACTGCAGCCTGTAGGACCATGCATTTCAGGGCCTACGATTCTGAAATATGTAGCCCACTTACGTACTCTGAGCAATTACTAGCATCCGCAGCTAGGCGATAGGCCTCCGCCTGGACGTTGAGGAGGGCTGAGCACGACGTCACGGCGTAGCAAGCGGTCCGCATGCGCAAGAGCTAACCATAAGTTTTAACTTATCAAATTTAGTCTAATAATTACTTAAATCGATTGAATCTCTACAACAAAAAAAGAAAAGAAGAGTTGGTATAGAAAGGAGTTAACCATACCGAAAAGAAAAGTTGATATAGGAGGGGGATAATCATACTTAACAACAGTAGATTCGCTTCAAATCGGGCGATGCCACGAGCCACTCGAGTTTGTTAGAAAACAGCACCTACTAGGTAGAGCATATATAAAGATATGAGCAGTGAAACAATGTTGTTTTCTTAACTCAGTCATAAGGGTTAAGAGATCTTGTGGGTAAAGTTGGGCAACTCTGCAGACTGGTAAATTAAGTTGTGTTTAATGTGTGATTCCAATAGCAAAGCATAAGTAGATTTGGAAATATCGAAGTTTGGTAATCAATTTTTAAAACCCTAATTCCTTAAGAAGTTATTATTCTTTTGTGTTTAAAATATTTACAAATAAAACTGCATCCACCTAAAATGTTAAAACCCATATGTCCCAATCTCTTAGAAATCCTGGCATGTAATTAAATAGCGTTTTTCCCATGTGACTTGTTGAGGACAGTTGGTTGTACTCGGTCTTGCTTCATTTTTCACCAACACGATATCGAAGAAGAAATGATGTTACAAGTTTTGTGTTAGGGTTACGACCGCACTCAAGCGCTCATGTAGGAGTTTTCTTCGGATCTTCTGATTGTGAGTTAAGTTTTGGATTTAAATGTCCTTAAAGTGTTAAACTAACTGTTAGATCTTATTTTAATCAAACTAATTTTTAAAATATTCGTGAGCTAGCATGATACTTTTTCTGTCCGTAATAAAACTCCCGGTCTATTACAGGACATACGACGACCATGTTCCCAGAAACAGGGGCGTTACATCCATAGCCTTGAGCGTTTGTTTAGGTGAAAGACTTTTTTTCTATTCACAGCAATTCAAATTTAATCATTTATTGCTATAACTGACGTGTAATTACGGTTCTACTAGCAATTTGGTAAAATGTAAGTATGCACAGTGGCCTCTTGCCAAATTGAAGCCATGAAGAGGTAGCTCCTCTCTAGGACCAATTCTGCAATTCAATTGTGTTGAGGTGCTACAGAGTAAATGGTAGAGAAAGTAAGTGAGAGCGAGTAAATGACTGTTTCTGACGTAAGTTTCAGATACTATTGTATGGGCCAAGTTGGATCCTTGATCTGCTTTGCGGTCCAGAGACCTATGATGCATTGTCAGATATGGGATCTAGGCTGGGCTTCTTTTTTGACAAGATCAGGCTGGGCTTATTTAGGAGCATGGAAGGCCTACATTCGTTGTAAAGTTTCTATATTTTAATAACTAGGCCTTATTAAGGCCGCAAAGGGTACTAGCCCATTAACCGTTTTTCACTCTGCACTGCAACCTACCTTCCTTCTCCTTGCGGTTACTAGTTGTAGGCTAGTAGTAGCACATTATCCGCTCAAAAAAAAAAAAGTAGTACCATACCACATTGCATGTCTCGAAGCATAAGGTCCAAAAGCAAATAGCCGCCCATGTTATACAACTAGAAATATAAGCGGCGCCACGCACGCCGCTAGCTACCGTGTGGACCGAAATAAAAGAGGCAACAATTCGTGAGAAGGGTTTTTTAAAAAAAAATTAAGGGTGGATGCGTAATTTCAGAGGAACCGGAGGGTTTTTTTTGCAAAAAAACAGGGGCCAAGGGTCATTTTGCAAAAACCGAGGACCTGTACGTAAACAATCGAGGACCCGCGCGTAATTCCGGAACTCGCGGGGGGTCATTATGCAAAAAACCAGGGACCAAGGGCTCTTTTGGAAAAACCGAGGACCTGTACGTAAACAACCGAGGACCCGCGCGCAATTTCGGAAACCGCAGGGGGCCATCCTGCAAAATGGAGGGGTTAAAAAAATTAGCAGGGACCTTTTCGCGAGAACTAAGGATATGTACGTAATTTAGAAAAAACCCAGGTTTTTTGGCAAAACGGCGCCCCCGACCGTACGAAGATTCCGCTGGGCACGCGGCGGCCGGGGCTGGCGCGGGCGCGCGCGGCGTGACGTGGAGGCGCTGGCAGCCCGGAACCCTCCGGTTGTAATAAGGGAAGTATATACTGAGCGGTAGCCAGCTGCTTTGCACATGTACCGGGTGGTAGGGGATGTACGAGGTCGACGAAAGAAAAGATAGGCAGTGGTGTGGCCAACCTCGGTTTAGGCAGCAATTACTAGCAGTAGAGCTAGCCGATTGGCCGCCGCTTCGGTCTAGAGCCCTAGATCACATCAAAACTTGAAGCTCGGTGTGTCACTGGTCGATAATTGTGCGTTGACGTTGGTTGGGCTGCCACAGCCGTGATTACGCACCAACACATTCCGCTGGTCCACTGGGCTCGACACGGCGCCTTCGTTCATCGCAGGCGACACGCGCCAGGCGTTGCTGCACTGCGCGCGCCGGGCGTTGGTCGTCGGAGGACGGCTGAGCACGAGGGCCGGGCTCGCGGCAGCACGGCCAATGATTATTATTTATTAACAATGGAAGGTCCCTGGCATCATATGATTGTTGACTATCGATCGGTTTAAAGTCTGATCCAAAACTTGAATATTGGTAAGCTTCTTGATTTTGGGACACTAGTCATCACTGTATTAGAGATGGAGGAGTTTCCGGCCTTTGTTCTATGACACGTTAGTGTTTTTATAAAAAGGCCTTTAGAATTTGTAAAATAGTGTAAGGGCCTTTGGTTTTTACAAAAAGATCCCTGTCACATCATCAGTTTTCATGACAAGGCTCTCTATTTTCTAGAAATTACATACGAACCCTTAGATTTTTAGGTGAGCCTTTCTTTTGCTTGATAGTGCCTAGCAATTTTCCTAAAATTACGTACGGGTCATTGGTTTTTAGCAGAAAAGTCCTTGGATATTCTGGAATTATGTACAAGTCTTTGCTTTTTTTTTTGTAGAAAATGCTCTCACGAATTGTCGGCTCTTTTACTTTGGTTCACACAGTAGCTAGCATGGCGTGATGCCATGATCTGTTGTATTTGTATTGATGCCTCACGATAGACTACCACATGATTCAATAGCCACGTGGATGATAATCTTGGATCGGCTTAAAGCCAAAACCAATTAAGGGCATATTCTTAACGGCTTCTAAAAGTAGCTTTTGACTTTTGTTACAGTACCTAACTTTCAAACGGAGTATTTTCTCAAGACATGGTCTACAAGTTAATTGTAATACGTTAAAAACCTAACATCTATACCAACCAAAATCTCAAGCGAGTATCTCTCTACTTAATCTCTATCACAAACAACTAAAATTCATAAATTTCGGTCAAAACTCATAAACCACAACCATAAAGAACGGCTCTAAAGCTTGTACACTAGTGGCTTGATTGATGCTGATCATATGCAATAGGAGCCGACGTATGATGGTAATTAAATACTCCATCCGTTCTACTGTATAAATCCTTATTCTAAAAAAGTATCATCTTATAATAGAAGTCCATTACAGAAATCAAATGTGTAATTACTATAATTTTTTTTATTGTGTATATGTACTTTAATGTTAAAAAATGAGTGATTAGTTGCAGTATACCATTAATAAGAGTATGTAAGGTCCAATGGTATTAACTTTTTTAAATTTAATGTTTCTTTAGTCTATATGTATGATGAGTTCTCGGCTTATATTGCTGGACAAATGAAGTATATAACTAGCTCCTTGATCCCCGTAGCACAAGTGCTGAGAACTAATCGGCTTAAAGCCATGATCAGTGAGTGCCCGTACACAAATTACTTGCTTCCTGTCGAAACCTTGATAGCATTGAAGCATCACACATATTACTACATGCTTGTGCCGATTGAATCAAGTTAGGGATGGACGTCGAGTTAAGTTCTTATTATATCGAGCTTTTTTTTTCTCTAAAATTAACATAGCTTGATATAATATTATTTTATTGATAGGTTGGAAGTATTTTAGAATCAAGCTAATGAGTCGAGTCAAAGTAAAATTTAATTTTATCTGAATTCAACTTATTTAATATTTAACCAATTAATATTTGGCACATTAATTTGCGACTGCGGCGGATGAATCGTAGGCACCGGCAAGCATGCCGGTTCCGCCGGTACATCAATTTGGGCAATCGGTGGGTATGTCGATCGTACACTGATTTGTGTGCATGACGTATCAATAGGCTCATATATAGCGGCGTATTTCTCGACGTTACGAAGCAAAGTCATCATCCGATGGATTATCAACGGCCGATTTTTTGATTTTTGATTTCTAGATTTTAGTTTTTTATTTTTATTTTTCTAGTTTTTTATATTTCTTTATATTATCGTGTTAAAATAATCTATTTTTAAATAAAAATAGGCGTGATTTTGCTTCGTAACGTCGAGAATCTCGTTCGCATATATAGATGGATATTTTTCTCTAAGAACAGATTTAAGACAAGCTTCTAAATCATGATTTGGATTGGCCATGGACTCGCTACCTCGCACTCGAATATCATGATACAAATATGTAGATGAGTACTCAAGTCGATATGAAGTTGCCTTTGAAGCGCCTTATCCATAGTCGTAGTTGTTGTAGACGATCGTCATGAGTCGAAAACCATATCCCATCAAACGTGCCAACGGTGCGTTGCCGTCTAGAGTTTTTTTGAACAACAGCATGGTGTCCCTACAAAGATGTACAAGTCAGACACATAGTAGATCAGGACGTGCCAACAAATTTAACCGAGATCGGCGAGCAGATACGAAGCCCAGCGAGGCCGAAAAGAAGGGAACCTTGATTTCCCTTCCCTTGTGCATGGGCCCACACGCTGATTGGTCACGGAACCAGCTCATGCAGCAAGCACGTGCATTCCTTGCCTATTTTTTTTCCTCTTGCATGTAATAGCCGATTGCCCAGCAGCGGCTTCCTCGTATCGTCCGTAGTTTCTATTCATGCATGCATGATTAGAAGTTGATTCCAGCTTCAATAATTGTGCTGGTCCGTCCCCATATTTCCAGCCTCGGACCTTCTCTCCATCAGAAGTCCGAACTCAGAGTTGCCTTGAATACGGCGGCATCGAACACTAATTCGCCTTTCATTTATCACACTTCAGCTGGCCTTGTATGAGGATCTCACTCGTCACCCTAAAATTGCTAAATTTAGGTGACAACAGTAATAGTACCACGTAAACTTGTCTCGAAGCATATAAGATCCAAAAGCAAGTAGCCGCCATGATACAATACTACTGCTACTGAACAACAGTAATAGCTAGCTGCTTTGCACATGAACCTGGTCGTAGGGGATGTACGATCGAGGTTGAGCAAAGGAAGGATAGGGTGGCGGTGTATAGGGATGGCCCAACGTGGAGTAGGGGAACGGCCCGTTCCCATGCACGAAATTTTCCTAATCCCTTGGGCCCGACTCCTGCCTCAGGTGGAGGTTTAACGGCCCGCTCATTTTGGGCTAAAATTTGGTGGCTTATGACTAAAATTATATTGTAATTAGTGAAACTGCATCAGAATCGATGATAGTTTATTTGGTATAATTAAATTTTAAAAATTAAAAATAGAAAAATAGGTTAGCCCATTACATATAATACAAACGAATACATAAAAAGAACCGACAAAAGCTAAAAAGCGAAAAGCTAGAAAAACGAAATTTATAAATAGTGAAAATAAGCTAAAAGCCAGAAACTCAAACCGAAATGAACAGGACCTTAAGCTGTTCTCCCTCCCCGTCGGGGTATTAGAACCCACGGCACTTCACCTGATAAGAAAGTGATAGACGACGTGAGCAAGACAGGAAAGCGAGGCCATTTAGATTTAGTTTATGAATAGTATCGACTTGTAGTGAGAAACATTTAATATTTACGTACAATTTTAGTTGATACAAAAGATACTCGTTTGAAAGATGAATCTGTAGAAAAGATATTTAATATAGAAAATAGTTTTACAAGTCAATTCAAATGAAGCCTTATTATCATCACGAAAATAGGAAATTCGTGAAAAAAGGACGATGCATAACTTGTTTGATGTGTTGGTAGTTCAGTACCAGAGGAGGAGGAGGCTGGGGCGACAGCACTCAGTGCTTGACAAGGAGGCGGGGCATTGGCGGTGCTTGAATCTTGACGAGGAGGTGGATGGGGGCAAGGAGGTGCGTGGCGGTGCTTGACGAGCAGAGCCACGGGAGGCGGTGTTGACGATACATACGAGCACGGGCACTGCACAGATAGGACCCGAGTCGAAGAGTTCGACGTGCGGGTAGTAGGATCAACCGCACAGGATGGGAGACGGGCCTCATGGGCCGCTTGTGACAGTGGCGGACCCGGATTTTACCAAAGGGTATACCGCACCAAAATTTTTATATGCAATTCGGTAAATAATTGTAAAATTTGCACCGTAATTTGGTATACAGGCAATTAATTTAACTTATCTTATGTGGCACACCCAAATAGGTAGTAAAACAGAATTGAGATCAAAGCACACGTGTATGTGAAACATCATCACTCATAATACAATAAACAAGATAAGAATGAATGATTGCATAAATGTGCAATAAAAGAAAGATAAATTTTCCTTGTTAAAGAGCACAAGGTTCCTCGAAATTGTGCCTAAGATATTCACTACACAAGTGCACAACAAAGCATATATGCAATCAAATAATAAAGGAAAACACATATATCTGCTATGTTTACATAAGGATTTTTTTGTCTTAACCCATTTAATTCAACTGATCACAAGGTTCAATTAATTAATAAAGAGCAGAAGGAAGCAGTGCATTCCAAGACTACCAAATGGGTTCAAGCCAACTACATGATCAACTTATGAAATCAAGCAGTCTTGAATACGTGGTAACTAATATATTCTCAGGGAGAAGTTGTGTCTGCACTATACAATTTGAAGGTCTGTAATTGAGGGGGGGACTACTACCGTTATGTTATTGTTGTCCCCAAGCCCAACTCACTTATTTGCTAGGCATATCATAATACCGACCATACAATCTGTGGGTACCATCATTATTGATGCATTATATGCTATCCACGGCTAGGAATAGCTGGCAATGAACGAAAATTAAGCCTAGCATGTAAATAAAAATATTGATGGGTCTGAAGCATCGATTCTGCGAATATATTCATCAAAAGTCCAAACTTTCTATCAGTGGTCCAAATTTATTCCTCCAATGGAGGGCTTGTTATCTATACAAAGGATTGAGCTCAGCAAATAGCACTTTTGGAAAACCGAGGACCTGACGTAAACAACCGAGGACCCGCAATTTCGAAACCGCAGGGGCCATCCTGCAAAATGGAGGGGTTAAAAAATTAGCAGGGACCTTTCGCGAGAACTAAGGATATGTACGTAATTTAGAAAAACCCAGGATTTTTGGCAAAACGGCGCCCCGACCGTACGAAGATTCCGCTGGGCACGCGGCGGCCGGGGCTGGCGCGGGCGCGCGCGGCGTGACGTGGAGGCGCTGGCAGCCCGGAACCCTCCGGTTGTAATAAGGGAAGTATATACTGAGCGGTAGCCAGCTGCTTTGCACATGTACCGGGTGGTAGGGGATGTACGAGGTCGACGAAAGAAAAGATAGGCAGTGGTGTGGCCACTGGCACATGAAGCCGGAGCATACAGAGTGGCCACTGGCACATGAAGCCGGAGCATACAGACAAGGCCACCTGTCTGTCCTCCGAACAGCACAAGCGCATGCGTTATGGCATTCATGGCCGTCCCTGCGAGATTCCCACCCCCACTCCTCACACCAAAAAGGCTTCGAGGCTGGTGTGTGCATTGAAACCGCAGGCCAGCTGTAACCTTGCCGGTTCCCACTGCACAGTGGTTATAAATCACACAACCTACTCACCAGCCGTCACCGCTTCGCTCGACTGGTGTGTGTAGCGTTGCAGTTTCACCTCAGTACTGTCCATTTAAGCTGCGCCAAAGATCACTCGACAAAGAACAGGAGAGAAGATGAGGGCTCTTCCTGTCACTCTAGCTCTCCTGGCCCTCTTCCTGGTTGCTGCATACCAGGATCTGACCGTGGCTGCAGGTAAACTAGCCGGACACACCTCCATCACCTCGCTACTGAGCAGGAAATTAACTGATGGGCGGGTGCAGATGCCGTTGTTCCCGACAGCGTGTGCGACGGCAAGTGCCAGAAGCGGTGCTCGCTGAAGGCGGCCGGGCGGTGCATGGGCCTGTGCAAGATGTGCTGCGGCAAGTGCAACGGCTGCGTGCCGTCGGGGCCGTACGCGAGCAAGGACGAGTGCCCGTGCTACAGGGACATGAAATCCCCAAGAGCGGGCGCCCAAGTGCCCATAGGCTCGCCCATCCTCAGGTGCTGCTTGTTGCCTGTGAGCGTGATGAATCGTGTGCGTGGGTGACGCGTTGGAACTAGGGCTTTCTAGCTAGCTGCTTTGTTGGAGACATGCTACTGGAATAAAGAATGTAGATCTGGATGATGAGAGGTTCTTCTGGACTGGGATCTGGAGTTCTGGACGTGTAGTGCTGCGGGGGTTTTTTTTATGCACAATCCAGTGCGGATTTAGGGGGCTCGGAATGTCATTGACCTAATAGAATTAGCAATACTTGTGTACGGCCGCGAGGTGGGTCATCGTATTCAGCGACACGGTTTCTTTTGGCGTAGATCCGTTATTTCCTTCAAAATTTAGCGTGATTTTCCGGCACCGCAAGATATTATATACACTAGCTACGTCGCGCCGCTAGTCACCGTGTGGATCAAGTAAAAGAGACGATAATTCGGAGGCGTTCTTAAAAAAATCGAGAACATATGCATAATTTGAGAAACCAAATAGCTTTTTCGCAAAAGCAGGGACCCACAAGGATTTGTATGTAACTAAACAAGGACCTATACATAATTTTGAAAACTACGGGTTGCTATCGGTGAAGTGGAGGGTGTTTTCGAAAAAACCGATAGAGATCTGTTGCAGAAACAGGGACGCTTTGCGAAGATAAATAACCTCTATGTGATTTTGCAAAACGCAGGAACTTTCTTGTAAAAATAACTGGCACGTCTCTCCTCCCGAAGAACCTGCCGCTTATAATATACGGAGTATACCTCAATCGTGTTGGCCATCGTGTGTGCTAGACTTTCACACGAGTTTGGGCGCGGCGTGTTTCGTGGCGTCGCCTCGTGGGTTCGATTTACGTGGCCCAAGCGGTGGGGAGATATGGTGGCTGAGAGGTGGAACTGGGCTTCGCTCAATGGTTACTATGGCCATGTATGTGTTCTGCTCGAAAGTCGAACCACGAGGTATCTTTTTTTTTTTTTGGAAACCATTCAAACCAAACCTCGAGCCTGTAGTCTTTGCAATTTGTTCTTAAAATTTAGATTGATCGGCACCGGATTTCCAAAATAAAAAATTAAAAGTACTACACGAGTTTCATGTTTTCGTAAGGAAAGCTTACACGGAAGCGCTACTTTGACGATCGTGCCGGAATTAGGAAATCAATCTCCTAGGAACCAACCATTCAGCAGATCAGTTCTACAAATGTGATCCTGTACTATGAAACAATCAACGGCAGTGGACAGGCAGATTACAGTAGAGTCCGCTCGTTGTTTCTTTGCCCTCTCTTGTTTCTTTCTCGTTAATACAAGTATATGTAGTAATTAACACCGGTCCCGTGTCAAAATAAAACCTGAACGAAGGGGTCGTTATGGACACGCTGCCAATCCGACACCCAATCCATTCGTTGAAATGCTGGGATACTGTAACACCCCCATTTTTAAGAGTATTATGAATCCATCGCAACTGCCCAGGACTGTTCACCTGCGAGTTACATCGATCGAGTGTATAACATTACCAACACATGCTTAAGAACAAAAGCCAACTTTATTACAATATAAGGGCTAAAAGCCAAGTTTTACAGTAGGGCAAACGACCCTTAGATACATTACAGCAAAAGACACCACAGGCACGCTTGAGCGGAAGACGACCCTTATGTACCTTACAAATTGCACTCGGCTGGATATTGCATTTGCGGTAAATCTATTTGTTAGATATAGCGTTACTCCAACCAAAAAACATTGGGTAGGAGTAAAGAATATCCTTAGATATCTTCAAGGCACTAAAGATCTCGGTCTATTATTTCAAAAGAATAAAAATATGGATTTAATAGGATATACAGATGCTGGCTATTTATCATATCCCCATAATGCCAGATCTCAAACAGGCTTTGTATTTTTACACGGTGGAACAGTCATCTCTTAGAAGTCTTCAAAACAGACTCTAGTGGCTACATCTACTAATCATTCTGAAATAATTGCATTATATGAAGCATCACGTGAATGTGTATGGCTCAGAGAATGATTAACCACATACAAATCATGTGGTATAGGTGTTATTGCATCACCTACTATTATCTACGAAGATAATGCTTTATGCTTGTTCAAATGCAACGGGTTACATAAAGAGTAATATCACAAAACATATTGCACCTAAACTATTTTACCCACATGAATTGCAAGAGAGTGTGGAAATAAGTATTCGCAAACTAAGTCTTGTGATAATCTGCAGACTTATTCACCAAGTCATTACCAACTTCCTCATTCCAAAAATATGTTCATGGAATTGGTATGCGGAGACTACGTGGTTTGCAGACGTCAGGGGGAGAAATCTCCTAAGACTTAACCCGTTCAAATAAAATATTGTACTATTTTCCTTTATGAGTTTTCCCTTTCAAGGTTTCTCATCAAGGTTTTTAATGAGGCAATATGACAACGTAATCATAAATATATCTCTCTTTTCTCCACAAGAGTTTTTAGGAGATATAATCAAATATATATCATATCATTTTCTTCTTAAATTTTTTCATTGGATTTTAAAGGAGTTTTCATGACATATCTACTCTATCGGTTCTCCTCATATTTTTACTTAGGGTTTTAGAAGTTGAATCAAGGTGATCATATGAAGACACATTGGTCAAGGGGAGTGTTATAACACATATGCCCAATGTACTGAATCGCCTAAACTGCTTTTATTAACTTACACCTTTACTTTTCCGTCACCCTTCATCATCTATAAATTGTACAGATCAATGGAATAAAGTAATCATTCTCTATCAATCACTTGTCCAAATACTCTCTTGCAATACCTTGGATCTGCTTTGCGGTTCAGAGACCTATGATGCATTGTCAGCTATGGGATCTAGGCTGGGCTTCTTTAGGAGCATGGAAGGCCTACATTCGTTGTGAAGTTTCTATATTTTAATAACTGGGCCTTATTAAGGCCGCAAAGGGTACTAGCCCATTAACCGTTTTTCACTCTGCACTGCAACCTACCTTTCTTTTCCTTGCGGTTACTAGTGGTAGGCTAGTAGTAGCACATTATCCGCTCAAAAAAAAAAAAAAGTAGGTACCATACCACATTACATGTCGCGAAGCATAAGGTCCAAAAGCCAGTAGCCGCCCATGTTATACAATACTGAGCGGTAGCCAGCTGCTCTGCACATGTACCGGGTCGTAGGAAAGAAAAGATAGGTACTGGTGTGGCCACTGGCACATGAAGCCGGAGCATACAGACAAGGGCCTTGTCCTCCGAACTGTTTTTTACTGAAATAATAGCCAAATAATGTATTGGAGCCGACACTGTCAAGTGTCAACGATGCCAAGATCTATAACCTGCCTTCGTCTCCTTACTGAGTCACAAGTCACAGAGCTTTGCTCAGGAAGAAGCTCACAAGCCACAACACGATCTGTTACGATGCTTAGAGCAATGCACCTCGCTTTCAGGTTTCTCTTTGTGTCCTTTCTACCATTTTCAGAGCAATTATTTGTTGCTGCAGTAAACAAGTTCGGTTTCTTGAAAAAAAAGCACTCAAGTTTTGCGGATGCGTTGTTGTAACTTGTGAACGCAGGAGGGAGAAGAGTAGAGCTGCGGAACCTTATGTGGCTTGGCCAGTCACTTCTCGACGGCGTCGAGCTGCCAGAGGTTAACCGGCAAGGTCGCCGTCATCACTGGCGCGGTCAGCGGCATCGGTAAGGCGACGGCCGTTGAGTTCATACGGAACGGCGCAAAGGTCATCCTCGCTGACGTGCAAGACGATCTCGGCCGCTCCGTCGCGGCCGAGCTCGGCCCTGAAGCGGCCTACACCCGCTGCGACGTCACCGACGAGGCTCAGATCGCCGCGGCGGTCGACCTCGCCGTCGAGCGCCACGGCCGCCTGGACGTTTTGTACAGCAACGCCGGCGTCTCCGGGTCCTCGGCGCCGGCGCCCCTCGCCTCGCTCGACATCGCCGACTTCGACCGCGTCATGGCAACCAACGCCCGCTCGACGGTCGCGGGCGTGAAGCACGCCGCGCGCGTCATGGTTCCCCGGCGCAGCGGGTGCATCCTCTGCACGGGGAGCACCACGGGCATGCTCGGCGGGTTGGCGGCCCTCCCGTACAGCCTCTCGAAGGCGACGGTGCTCGGCGTGGTGCAGTTGGTAGCGGGCGAGCTGGGCGCGCCGGCGTGCGCGTGAACGCCATCTCGCCGCACGCCATCGCGACACCGCTGCTGGTTCGCTCGCTGGCGACGATGCACCGGGTCCAGCGACGAGGAGCTGAAGCGGATGGTGGAGGAGGGCATGAGCGAGATCAAGGGGCGGTGCTGGAACCCGAGGACGTGGCGAGGGCGGCCGTCTACCTGGCGTCCGACGAGGCCAAGTACGTCACCGGGCATAACCTCGTGGTGGACGGCGGGTTCACGGTCTGGAAGCGGATCAACATGCCGGCGACGAGCTAGTTCAGATGTGGCTTCCATGTTCTCCCGGGTTTAAATTAATAAACACGCCGTTCCATTGATGGAACGTGCCTCTTAGCAAAGAGAATTTGATGACTTACCCACCTTTGTTTACAAATAGCTTATTTGCTCCATAGTTAATATAGATTGATTATTTGTCTCATCTTTAAATTTTTATTTGATCATTTGTTCTCTGCATTTCCAAACCATTTTCTATTTTGTAATGCTAAATTACCTTAGAAAATGACCAAATTACCCCGTGTTAAACCGATCCAATTGCCTTCTTCTCTGTGAAATGTGAAGGCACTGTTGTGTATGCTATTGCTGGTGATGGGGTTGTGAACCAGTCGTCCTGATCCTGAAAGCTTGTTGGACTGTTTTGGCAAAGAGATAATGAAGTATATGCAGTGGGTTTACAATGTGATGGTTGTTAATCTTGCTTTGTTGTCTAATGAGCAAGCACTGGTGAATGCTGGGGCACTTGAGTACTCTTCAGTCTAAAACAAGCACCGGTGAGTTGTACATATTTGAGTTTACTATTGCTCCCTGTTTAAAAAATTTTCCATCGCACAACTACTAATTTGTGCGTTTGTCGTACAACCTGTCATCTCTGCGATCGCTTGGGCGTATATAGCATAGAACAAGCTGACATGGTGGCAAGTCTTGCTGTTGCTTGGTGAAACACCATTTGTTTGATCACTAAAGCCTCCAGGATTTCGATGTGAATAGTCTAGAGAGCAGATTTTGTGGGATTTGTGCTGAAAGAGACTTTGAGACACAGAACCTTCTTTCAGAGTTTACTGACAGACTAAGCGCGCATTAGAAAGTAACTTACTAATTTCTCGTCTGATCTCAGGCAACATCAGCCGTTTGACAGAGAAAGGAATCAGATCGGCGTTTGACCCAGGGGCAATTTGGTTATTTTCTAAGATAATTTAGTATTACAAAAATAGAAAATGGTTTAGAAATACAAAGAGGGTAAATGATCAAATAAAAATTTAAAGATATGGCAAATAATCAATTCATAGCAACTATGGAGCAAATGAATTGTTTGCAAATAAAGATGGGGGCAAATCATCAAATTTCTCTGTAGCAAAATGCATATGTCCCTCTCAAGGAATGAAAGATAGAAGATGACTTCTTTTTGGCTTTTAAACCGCTTTTGGCTTCTATAAGCATTCACTATTTATTAAACTAATAAACCCCAACTAAAGGATTATGTCTTGGTCAGTTCTGATTTCTGAAAGTAATCTTTGTCCTCTCAGAAAAATGAAGGAAAAATTCTTGGTCAGTTCTAAACACTAATAAACAGTAGCAAAAGAAGTTGTGCCTAGAGATGACCAAGAATATCCTCAACCAGAACACCACGCCTTGTATCATAGAAATAAAACGTGCAGACAGCAACACACCAAAATACCAAATCACTGAAGAAGCCAAATATCCTCAGCACTTATCAAATAGATATTACAACATTCCGTCCACGGGTGTGCTTTGTGTCTGCTCTATTCTATTTAATCTACATTACATGAACAATACCTTCTTCTACTGTAAGCCACAAGAGGAAGCTCTTGATCTGAATCGCTAGATAGTTTATGAACAAAGGCTCTAAGTTTTGAAACGAGAAGTTATGAAATCTTGTGCTTCTGTAAGCTTGTAGCTTGTGTTACATACAAAGAAAAGGGCTACTTCAATAGCAGATGCGCACCACAGTAGCCCGCACGACGGTATCTCTACCAAAGAATCACCTATATGTTGCTCAGTCGAACAGCTGCAAATTATAGCTGTTGTAGTTCTTGCTCAGGAACCACTGAATCCACAGGCCTATATGCAGCTTGACCTCTAAATTTCTTTCTCCAGACATGTAGTACTAAAAGGCCGATAAAGTCAGCAAAATAACTAGTAAAATTCCAAGCAGTATAGAGACTACATGTTCTTGAAACCATGACCTGTACCAGAAGTAAATGAAAGTCAAACGAAAGTTCTCTAGCATTATCAAAACACCCAGATGGATAGATTGCTAATGCGGAAGAAAACCACAGTTCAGGAACACAAAGAAAAGTTATAACTGGATACATTACTAACTGGAAACCTTCAACTCCTAAATCCTTGGCACACACTAAATTTATGCCATTTCGGTTATTCCTTAAATAAACAATAAGGATTTTCTGTTAGATGCACAATTCCTTATCAAACAACTTCATCAGGTATTAAGGTTTTCGATGTTAGCATGCAACCATAGTCCATACTGCATAATAAAACTATGCACTAGAGCTATTATCCAAGAAGAGAAAAACAATTAAAAAAAGACAATGAAGGTACGGATCAGTGTGATCATAGCTACAATGTAGTATTAAAATATGAAAGCTGATATATACATTATCATGAAGTTATTTTAGTCAACTTTCCATTATGTACTTCATATAACAAAAGGAGCGAAACAAAAGAGAATATTGTGTTTCCTTCTGACTTTTTAAACCTTTGCAAGTAGATGTTAAAGAGATCTTGCTCTGGTCATTTTAGAGGTGAAACTTTTTTTTCTTCTAAATATATAAATCCTTCTGGAGGAAGAGGTATGCCCCCATGAGAAAATGAGGATGATTTAATACACATATGAACAGTACAAGCTTTTAACTTATAATATGCATTTCCTCACCTTCTGGATAAAGGTTGCATATTCCATTCGAGTAACTGATAGCTGCCAAGATTTTCAGGCAATTGAACATGATGCTGAGTTAACCGATAAATGATACCCTATCATGTGCCAATGCAATAAATTAATCATTTTGCGAAAAAAGAAACTGAAATAGTCCTCCTAGGTGCAAGAGTGGATGCTACCATTGCTGTTGCATTAGACATAGAGTTATCAGATCCAGCTGGGAAAATACCCCATCTGATTAGAGTAGAGTTTCCTTGGCTTGTAACGTTCAGAAGTCGAACCTGTAAAACTCAAAGAGCAACTTCAGCCAAATCACCATAAAGCATGCTCTTAAAGAGCTATTAAGAGTAGTGCAAAATGAATTAAATGATAGCAAGAGCAGTTGTTCGCACTACTGACTGAAAAAGCATCAGTCTTCAAACATAACCAGAACAATCATAAAAGTCACATGCTATGCTCCATCCTTACCTGACGGGAGTCAATATCCAGCTCTTTAGCTAGCAGCTCAGCTAGCTCATGCAGGTGAGGTTTCAGGTTTGGATAGGTAACATTTATGGACATATCAACAGTGATGAGACCAACATCAAAGTCTGCAAGCAGAAGACCAACAGATATGACAAATCATGTCTATCAGCACATAAAATAAAGATAGAAAGTGTGCACTAACTAAAAATGAACAGAGAAATAGTGTGCACTAACTAAAAATGAACAGAGACATGTTTAAGGAGGCAAGAACCTGGCAAACCACTAGGAGCAGGAGCTGGTGACATGTCTCCTTCTGAACCTGGATTAATTGAAGGTGCTGGTGAAGGAGCTCCACTAATATGGAGCCTCTCCCATAACTCCGAACAGTTAGTTTTCCAAAAGCCAATCTTTTCATTGTGACGGTCGAGGTTACAAGAGTATTACGAACAATTATTCCTGCCAGTAAAGATCACATTACTTTAGCCACTGCGAGGGTAAGATTTCCAAATAGGCAAATACAAAGTTCCATGCAAACTATGTTAGCATGTTCATCTTGATTTAAATACCATCAAGCTTAAAATTTCATGATATGAACAAATAGACATATCTATAAATATTGCTTTACTTTGACTTTTGAGAGAATCAAAGGATCTTTATCACTTCAGACAAGGTAATAGACAAGAGAATAAAACGATATACTAGTACATTGATAAACAAACAGGTAAGCTCTATTCTATTGGCAACAGAAAAAATAACACAGAGAAAGCATCATCTGTAGGGTCAACTTCTGCCTGATTATTACTCCATAAACACATGGCTCTAAGTTGGCTGAAATGTGGAACAATGAGACTCTTATGGTTGCCTGTTTTTGGTTTCTTTGTGAACAACTAATAACTTGAGACAAGTAATCACCTGTTCGTTTTATTTGACAAAATAGGGATTTATGCATTCTTATTTATAAAAGGAGGGTGAGGTTGTGCATCTATGGTCATCAGGTTTTATGCTGCAAATGTCATGTTTGCACAAGTAGACTATTGAATTGACTAACTGAGGTAAACAAAACTGCTATAATGATGAAAAAAAGCTATACTGAGTGTGAAAGTCAGCTCAAAGCTATACTGAGTGTGAAAGTCAGCTCAATGCCTCATATTGTAATTAATCAACCATCTAAAAAGTTCGAATTAGGAGAACACATGTAACTGAAAAAATAAGGATACAATATGTTAAACATTTCTTCCAAGCAAGGCATTCAATTTTCTAATCACATTCCCAGTAAATGCAAGTGCATAAGCTGGTCAGAATACAGGTGCATATCCTTTATATCATTCAGCATATACCAGCACTATTTTATATGTAATGAAAGTAAAAGAAATGATAAAGTGTTATCTATGGATTGCATCAAATATTGTTCAATTGTAAATTTGTAATGCTAGCGCACAAATCTAGTAAGCTTTTGCATTTGATAAGCCAATACACCATAGAGAAGTTCACTCTGTACCATCCAATAAAATACGGAAAGTGGTAGAGCAGAGACACACTAGAAACAAAACGATGCATAGCCTACTTAGGATAAGGAGTGTTGAGTGTAATGAAAATATTCTCGAAGTTCCTCCTGAAGTAGAGTGTCTTACCCCCTAATAGTGTTGTTGGATCTTTCCCATTTTGGAACACACCCAAGCAATAAGCCCCTTCAATTTTGGAGTGCTTTATTTCAAAATTGGAGAGCAGACACAACATCAGTAGACAGCACCAATGGGTAGAATAGGCAAATGTTAATCTTAATTCATTAAAAACAGTCCAATTTCGCAACTTCCCGTACCCGGAATAAATAATTTTCAGGTGAAAGTGAGAGCTTCTGTCCATTTCCAAATACCATGTCAACATCTGGAAATACCTCTGATAGTTGGGAGACGTTCCTGAAAATAAAGTGATAAATATTAAAGTTCCATATGAATATTAGAGAACATTAGAAGAATTTTGAGAATGAAAGAATTTGTTATTATCACGAGAAAGTCACCTTCCAGCACCTGCAAAGCAGATGTCCTTGTAGTTTGGGTCAGGGCCACGGATTTTCTTGAGAGGATGTACTTTGCTTGTCACCTATTAACGAGAACATAGTAATTATGTCATACTTTTCCAGCAGCAGAACCACCAGGTGTTCATTCCCAAAAAAGTTGCTGTAGGACCAACATAAAAACACTTAGCTTCCATGACATACAGGAACAAAATGAAATATCCGTGCACAAGTGCGCTGGTGTTCCTTGTAAGATAGAAAAAAAAATTGCAAAGCAACAACCAAGAGAATAGAAGGATAAAAGGTGACAAACAGATAGTCTAGTAGGCATATAAAAGCAGATGGCATGATGGTGCCAAAGTAGAAGTAACGCTCCCTATATCAAAAGCACTAGACACACTACTTAGTAGTCATCAAGATGGTTAACTTCCTTATTGCAAGGCTCAAAAGTTACAAAATGGCAGGTGTGCCATTTAATTCCTCATTAGCATCTGAAAGCTAAACCGATCCCGTCTTTTTGACATGGTAAATTGCAAAAGCATGAATCCAAGCAAATATATTCTATATAAAGGGAACAAAACTATAACAGAACAAAGATCCTACCAAATGGCAAAAGAAATTGAAAAATGGAATGGAGGTCGGGGATAAATCATTTCATAACTTACGGCATCTTTAAAAGCTACAAAAGCTTGTTCTGGCAGGTATGCATACGTTGTTCCACTATCCAAGACAGTCCCATGTTTGCTGTTGAAGATCCTACGGTCCAGCCGCAATGCCTTTCCAGCAACATGTATCTCCTTCAACTCAATGTTGTAATATGGGCTGTTGCCATTCCAAAATTAATTAATAAGATGTATTAAAAGCACAATAGAAGACCCCCAACCCATTCTCCAAAAACAAGAACAAAAATCCCCTGTTGGTGTGCAGAACCACTAATAGTACCTGCGAACAGGGTCTGAACGTGAGAAAACCATGTCAGGAGGAGCAGGCATTCCACCAAGTACCATAGCACCACCACCAATATCCATTCCACCATAGCAAAGAGAGAATGAATCACTTATGACACTCTTACCAACAAGCTGATCCATTATGCTAAGTTGACCACGGCCCAGCCCCATTATGCCATCAGCATGCTGGCTGAACAAATCTCCAGTTTCAGAATTTTCACAGCCAAAAAGAGCACGCTGTGGCTTAAGTTCACTATCTCTGCCAAACGAGACAATGTCCTCACCAAGCACCCCACTGCTGGAGCTCATTTCAGCATACTGCCTCTCGTAAGTGCAATGATTCTTGTCGTTATCACAAGTGCAATCAACATTGCATTTTACTGGTGAATATGTACTGGAGAGATCAGGTTGAAATTTTGGATCCTACATCAGGCCAAACTTCAGTGCATATTACAGGAAGTTAATTCCTTGTAACTAAAAAAAGAAAATTACAAGCAGAAGTAGCAGTGATCTCCTAGACCAACACAGTACTATTTCTTAATACATAACATAATGTGTATGGTAGCATGCACATCTTTTGTTTTGAAATATAAAATGCATCACAATAGAGAAATCCATGCTGTAAGGTTGTTCCACTTTTTAAAGATACATTAAAAGAAATAAAATCATCTTAACAATAGTAATTTAAATGTGCCCTCATGGATGCTAGGCGATTCGCTCAGCAAAACACGAGATTGAATAAGTAAAGGTGACGATACAGCAACAATGACATCTGGATAAATCACAAGCCATCATTAGATTGATAGAGATGCATCAAGAGGACTTCAGCAAGCCAAAAAAGAATAATCTAGGTTTCTTTTATGAATCTAATTAGGGCTTTCAGTTCAGTTGAAACTATACTATTTACCAACAGTAGTCACAAAAGCCAAGTATGTTTGTCTTCAGTGCTTCTTTACATAAGATGCTGGCTGACACCCATACAGCTAGCAACAAGACTTCAAAGGCAAAGTATCTGTTGTCTTCAGTGTTTATTCTAATTTCACTTATGCCACCATATGTTGGCTGACATCACATTACCAATGGAAAATTTCCAAACTACTTCGGTTATACAAGACAACAGTCTTCTGACTAGCCATGAAAACAGTGGCACAAAAGAAATCTGAGCATGTACTAGAAAGACGTTAAAGGATGGAAATCATTTTTTCATTGTGTAGAGATGTATTGTTATGTGAATTGTAAGCTTCTACATTCAGATAATGATAGCATGTATTAAACTCAAAATGGCAGAGGAATATATATGGGTGTGTTCTTTTGGGTTGATGGCTTATGACTGATGGCTTAAATTTTTAAATTATGACTGTTCGTGAGAGGTAGTACGCAAATGGAAATAGTCGCATGTGATTTTGGACAGTGCAGCTGAACTCAGTACACTTTTTACTACAATTTTCCTGTTGACCCCGTCTTAAAAAAACGTATTGTTTGAAAGATAGTTATTGTAACATAAGCCACAAGCCATAAGCCAAACACCTGCCAATTGCTGGCAAGAGACATGGGACCCACTTGACATAGAAAGAAAATTAAGGAGAGTTAGCTAATGCTTGATGATGATCAAAACCAAAGCCAATGGTTTGGAATCTAATGGAGCAAAATTTGGCCAAAATGATGCCTACCAAACAAATGGAAAATTTTGTTGGTTGTGACCAAGATTGGCATGGCATTCATTAAGCAGTGTTGACCAATGACCGCTAAATTTATTTGAGTCATTCGCCATTTCTAAAAGGCATATAAATTATGGCGCCTCCTTTAATATTCCCTGCGGTAGAAGAGATGCCCTGAGTCCACCTTACACTTTATCCGCATCACAAAACTAAACTGGAACTCCCTAATCAATCTTCAAATGGAAATGTGGATTTTATGATAATTAAACTCTCTACATATCGATTTGTACCAAGTAGCACCAAAACCCATATCGGCCGCATAATCACAGTCAAGTAGCTAACTTGAATGGTCCAGATACAGTTTCAATCTGTAGGGCATGTAAGCGCCAACTTAGTCAGTAATCTCCTTGATTTAAGGCTCATATGTGTTACTTTTTCGAAACTAGAGCTAAATTAACATGTTTGGATCGTATAAAATTTTGACACCATTGGATTCTTGTGTTTGTAACAGCTCTTCTACCACATCTAAGTACACCCCACATGTGCTTGCGCTTGCAATGCTTTTATTTGCTTCCATGGAAAAACCATGATACACTAGTATCTTACTCAACACATTATATCACTGGCTTCCATGGGAAAACCATGATACACTAGTATCTTACTCAACACATTATATCACTGGCACTCATCAATATTCTTGATATATCATATTGTGAAGGAAAAAGTCTACCTATAGTCCCTTAACTCTTTTGTTTGTCTATTTTTGTTCCTCATTTATAAAACAGGGTAAAACATATCCTCCAACTAGTAAAATCAGTGCAAATCACATCCCTAGAGTGGTTTTGTAGGTGGTGTTCGCCAAGTCGGCTGCCACATCATCATCTCAACCCCACTTGTTACCCCTACCTCCTCTTTCTCATTTGCTACTTAAGGATAGAAGTTTTCAGACACTCCACTTGGAAGACAAGATGGTACACCATAATACTCAACTTTTGTCAAACTCTAACTCTATAACTCATTAACCCTTGATCTCAAGAGAGCACGGTGGATAGTTAACTATAAGTCTCCCTCTCAACCTGTTAAATAGATGGATTAGCCAGCTCTATCTAACTCTTAGTCGATATTATCCAGTTAGCACATATGGGAGAACCCGATAATCCCACGCACACCGGTTTAACTCACTCACTACACTTATACACATTTTTCAAAGCGCATAAGCTTGAATCCGTTAAGTCCTTAGCTTTAATCTATCTTGATCTTCTCATTTTCTTTTTGACCTAAACCACTATGCCAAGCGTCGCGGTTTTGCTCTAAGGTAGTTTGTGATATTTTGATCAAATTAACAACAAGGACGAGATTCGAACGGCAACAGTTTGTGTTGCATAGAGAGGTAGGTAATAAGGAGATATACGGGGGAGAGGAGAGAAAGTGAGGAAGAAATAGGCATTGACATGTGGGGCCACGCCAGCCTGGAGCCAAGCTAGCATTTAGGTGGTCAAAACCATGGTTAAATAGGTGGAGGGATAAGGTTTATCTGGTATTAAGAGGTGAGGAACGGGTTCTGATTTTGTGAATAAGGAACGATAATTAGATGAACGGAAGAGTTAAGAGATTATGGATGAACTTTTCCTAGTGCAAACGGTTTTTCCTCTCCTTTGTTCTTAATTAAATCACGGTTGATCGCGAGCCAGCCTGCCTGCCTAGCAGAAATGGAGCCGGCGGCGGCCCCTCCCCCGCCTGCTCCAAGTGCAACTATCGCTTTCTGGTCCCAGCTCCACCCTCTCGCCCCCAACATGGCGTCGAAAAACCCACCCGCGCCCGGCCCGGAGATGGCGGCAACCTGCGCAGCGACGCAGGCGCCAACCAACGGCCAGCACTGCATCGGCAAAATGCCAAAGGCGCCGCGCGGCCACGTGCTGGGGCCGAGGGAGACGGCCCGCAGCGAGCGACGGCCGTTTTCGGAGCGCGCGGGCGGGGGGCGCCAGCGCTTGCTTGACCTGCCGCGTTAGGCTGTCGCCTCGCGTCGCGGCACCGCCGGCACGTGAGGGCAGCGTCCTCGCTGCGAGCGATGGCCGGCTCCGCGCGGCGGAAGCGGTGCTGGTGTGTGTGTGTGTGACTTCGACCTGCCGTTAGGCTGTCGCCTTGACCGGGTCGACGTTCCGTAAGCGCCGCGCGGGGCACGGCACGTGAGCTCCATCAGATCTCTTGCCCGTCGATCACGGGAGGCGATGGCAGTTTATTAATTGCTAACGGACCAGAGACCCGTAAAACCAAAGCTTAGCCCGTTCGCGATTAACTTGGCATGGAAGTGTGAGTGTACGAAGTGAAGCAGCTTAACTTATTTGCTATTCTTGACTTTAGTCAGCATGAGAACTTGAGAAGGGAGGCAGCGTACGGGCCTGTTCTTTTGGGCTTTTGAAATCAGCTTTTGGCTTCTGCTACAGTACCTAACTTTCAAACGGAGTATTTTCTTAAGATGGGGTCTACAAGTTAAACGATCTATACGTTAAAAGCCCAACATCTGTACCAACTAAAATCGCAAGTGAGTATCTGTCTCTCCGTAATCAGACTGTAATGTACCAAAATTCAAAAATTTCGGTAAAACCATGTTCGCGGTAGAAAAGAACAGCCCGTAGTAAGCCCAAATTTGTTTTCTTGTTGTGTGTTCACATGTCTGGTGTGGGTGACTACTGAGTAGGTGACAGTATGAAAGCCATGGATATTGCTGGACATCGTTCACTCCAGTTTTTTTTTTTTGGTCTGAGCATAGACTTGTACTAGTACATCGAAATCTTCTGTTTTAAAAAAGTAGTACATATAATTCTGCATGTATCTACAAGTTCAAAAGTTTGCATATATACTCATTGCATTGTAAGGCAAAATTTAGATTGCGGGATTTTTTTTCTATATTTCTATAGAAACTGTAATTAAAAAATTACATTCCAAATAGGCCTGAAAAGGGATAAACAAGCCGATAGCGCGGCCTTTTTGCCTGACGTACAGCCCAGCTATCCCTTCGGCCCATCAAGACAAGGCCGCGGCCATACCAGCAGGCCGGTAGTCCTGGTGCGCAGAATAACTGCAGCCTGTAGGACCATGCATTTCAGGGCCTACGATTCTGAAATATGTAGCCCACTTACGTACTCTGAGCAATTACTAGCATCCGCAGCTAGGCGATAGGCCTCCGCCTGGACGTTGAGGAGGGCTGAGCACGACGTCACGGCGTAGCAAGCGGTCCGCATGCGCAAGAGCTAACCATAAGTTTTAACTTATCAAATTTAGTCTAATAATTACTTAAATCGATTGAATCTCTACAACAAAAAGAAAAGAAGAGTTGGTATAGAAAGGAGTTAACCATACCGAAAAGAAAAGTTGATATAGGAGGGGGATAATCATACTTAACAACAGTAGATTCGCTTCAAATCGGGCGATGCCACGAGCCACTCGAGTTTGTTAGAAAACAGCACCTACTAGGTAGAGCATATATAAAGATATGAGCAGTGAAACAATGTTGTTTTCTTAACTCAGTCATAAGGGTTAAGAGATCTTGTGGGTAAAGTTGGGCAACTCGCAGACCGGTAAATTAAGTTGTGTTTAATGTGTGATTCCAATAGCAAAGCATAAGTAGATTTGGAAATATCAAGTTTGGTAATCAATTTTAAAACCCTAATTCCTTAAGAAGTTATTATTCTTTTGTGTTTAAAATATTTACAAATAAAACTGCATCCACCTAAAATGTTAAAACCCATATGTCCCAATCTCTTAGAAATCCTGGCATGTAATTAAATAGCGTTTTTCCCATGTGACTTGTTGAGGACAGTTGGTTGTACTCAGTCTTGCTTCATTTTTCACCAACACAGATATCAGAAGAAGAAATGATGTTACAAGTTTTTGTGTTAGGGTTACGACCGCACTCAAGCGTTCATGTAGGAGTTTTCTTCGGATCTTCTGATTGTGAGTTAAGTTTTGGATTTAAATGTCCTTAAAGTGTTAAACTAACTGTTAGATCTTATTTTAATCAAACTAATTTTTAAAATATTCGTGAGCTAGCATGATACTTTTTCTGTCCGTAATAAAACTCCCGGTCTATTACAGGACATACGACGACCATGTTCCCAGAAACAGGGGCGTTACATCCATAGCCTTGAGCGTTTGTTTAGGTGAAAGACTTTTTTTCTATTCACAGCAATTCAAATTTAATCATTTATTGCTATAACTGACGTGTAATTACGGTTCTACTAGCAATTTGGTAAAATGTAAGTATGCACAGTGGCCTCTTGCCAAATTGAAGCCATGAAGAGGTAGCTCCTCTCTAGGACCAATTCTGCAATTCAATTGTGTTGAGGTGCTACAGAGTAAATGGTAGAGAAAGTAAGTGAGAGCGAGTAAATGACTGTTTCTGACGTAAGTTTCAGATACTATTGTATGGGCCAAGTTGGATCCTTGGATCTGCTTTGCGGTCCAGAGACCTATGATGCATTGTCAGATATGGGATCTAGGCTGGGCTTCTTTTTTGACAAGATCAGGCTGGGCTTATTTAGGAGCATGGAAGGCCTACATTCGTTGTAAAGTTTCTATATTTTAATAACTAGGCCTTATTAAGGCCGCAAAGGGTACTAGCCCATTAACCGTTTTCACTCTGCACTGCAACCTACCTTCCTTCTCCTTGCGGTTACTAGTTGTAGGCTAGTAGTAGCACATTATCCGCTCAAAAAAAAAGTAGTACCATACCACATTGCATGTCTCGAAGCATAAGGTCCAAAAGCAAATAGCCGCCCATGTTATACAACTAGAAATATAAGCGCGGCGCCACGCCGCGCTAGCTACCGTGTGGACCGAAATAAAAGAGGCAACAATTCGTGAGAAGGGTTTTTTAAAAAAAAATTAAGGGTGGATGCGTAATTTCAGAGGAACCGGAGGGTTTTTTTTGCAAAAAAACAGGGGCCAAGGGTCATTTTGCAAAAACCGAGGACCTGTACGTAAACAATCGAGGACCCGCGCGTAATTCCGAACTCATGGGGTCATTATGCAAAAACCAGGGACCAAGGGCTCTTTTGGAAAACCGAGGACCTGACGTAAACAACCGAGGACCGCGCAATTTCGGAAACCGCAGGGGGCCATCCTGCAAAATGGAGGGGTTAAAAAAATTAGCAGGGACCTTTTCGCGAGAACTAAGGATATGTACGTAATTTAGAAAAAACCCAGGTTTTTTGGCAAAACGGCGCCCCCGACCGTACGAAGATTCCGCTGGGCACGCGGCGGCCGGGGGCTGGCGCGGGGCGCGCGCGGCGTGACGTGGAGGCGCTGGCAGCCCCGGAACCCCTCCGGTTGTAATAAGGGAAGTATATACTGAGCGGTAGCCAGCTGCTTTGCACATGTACCGGGTGGTAGGGGATGTACGAGGTCGACGAAAGAAAAGATAGGCAGTGGTGTGGCCACTGGCACATGAAGCCGGAGCATACAGAGTGGCCACTGGCACATGAAGCCGGAGCATACAGACAAGGCCACCTGTCTGTCCTCCGAACAGCACAAGCGCATGCGTTATGGCATTCATGGCCGTCCCTGCGAGATTCCCACCCCCACTCCTCACACCAAAAAGGCTTCGAGGCTGGTGTGTGCATTGAAACCGCAGGCCAGCTGTAACCTTGCCGGTTCCCACTGCACAGTGGTTATAAATCACACAACCTACTCACCAGCCGTCACCGCTTCGCTCGACTGGTGTGTGTAGCGTTGCAGTTTCACCTCAGTACTGTCCATTTAAGCTGCGCCAAAGATCACTCGACAAAGAACAGGAGAGAAGATGAGGGCTCTTCCTGTCACTCTAGCTCTCCTGGCCCTCTTCCTGGTTGCTGCATACCAGGATCTGACCGTGGCTGCAGGTAAACTAGCCGGACACACTCCTCCATACCTCGCTACTGAGCAGGAAATTAACTGATGGGCGGGTGCAGATGCCGTTGTTCCCGACAGCGTGTGCGACGGCAAGTGCCAGAAGCGGTGCTCGCTGAAGGCGGCCGGGCGGTGCATGGGCCTGTGCAAGATGTGCTGCGGCAAGTGCAACGGCTGCGTGCCGTCGGGGCCGTACGCGAGCAAGGACGAGTGCCCGTGCTACAGGGACATGAAATCCCCCAAGAGCGGGCGCCCCAAGTGCCCATAGGCTCGCCCATCCTCAGGTGCTGCTTGTTGCCTGTGAGCGTGATGAATCGTGTGCGTGGGTGACGCGTTGGAACTAGGGCTTTCTAGCTAGCTGCTTTGTTGGAGACATGCTACTGGAATAAAGAATGTAGATCTGGATGATGAGAGGTTCTTCTGGACTGGGATCTGGAGTTCTGGACGTGTAGTGCTGCGGGGGTTTTTTTTATGCACAATCCAGTGCGGATTTAGGGGGCTCGGAATGTCATTGACCTAATAGAATTAGCAATACTTGTGTACGGCCGCGAGGTGGGTCATCGTATTCAGCGACACGGTTTCTTTTGGCGTAGATCCGTTATTTCCTTCAAAATTTAGCGTGATTTTCCGGCACCGCAAGATATTATATACACTAGCTACGTCGCGCCGCGCTAGTCACCGTGTGGATCGAAGTAAAAGAGACGATAATTCGTGAGGCGTTTCTTAAAAAAAATCGAGAACATATGCATAATTTCGGAGAAACCAAATAGCTTTTTCGCAAAAAAGCAGGGACCCACAAGGATTTGTATGTAACTAAACAAGGACCTATACATAATTTTGAAAACTACGGGTTGCTATCGGTGAAGTGGAGGGTGTTTTTCAGAAAAAAAACCTGATAGAGATCTGTTTGCGAGAAACAGGGACCTGTTTGCGAAGATAAATAACCTCTATGTGATTTTGCAAAACGCAGGAACTTTCTTGTAAAAAAATAACTGGCACGTCTCTCCTCCCGAAGAACCTGCCGCTTATAATATACGGAGTATACCTCAATCGTGTTGGCCATCGTGTGTGCTAGACTTTCACACGAGTTTGGGCGCGGCGTGTTTCGTGGCGTCGCCTCGTGGGTTCGATTTACGTGGCCCAAGCGGTGGGGAGATATGGTGGCTGAGAGGTGGAACTGGGCTTCGCTCAATGGTTACTATGGCCATGTATGTGTTCTGCTCGAAAGTCGAACCACGAGGTACTCTTTTTTTTTTTTGGAAACCATTCAAACCAAACCTCGAGCCTGTAGTCTTTGCAATTTGTTCTTAAAATTTAGATTGATCGGCACCGGATTTCCAAAATAAAAAATTAAAAGTACTACACGAGTTTCATGTTTTCGTAAGGAAAGCTTACACGGAAGCGCTACTTTGACGATCGTGCCGGAATTAGGAAATCAATCTCCTAGGAACCAACCATTCAGCAGATCAGTTCTACAAATGTGATCCTGTACTATGAAACAATCAACGGCAGTGGACAGGCAGATTACAGTAGAGTCCGCTCGTTGTTTCTTTGCCCTCTCTTGTTTCTTTCTCGTTAATACAAGTATATGTAGTAATTAACACCGGTCCCGTGTCAAAATAAAACCTGAACGAAGGGGTCGTTATGGACACGCTGCCAATCCGACACCCAATCCATTCGTTGAAATGCTGGGATACTGTAACACCCCCATTTTTAAGAGTATTATGAATCCATCGCAACTGCCCAGGACTGTTCACCTGCGAGTTACATCGATCGAGTGTATAACATTACCAACACATGCTTAAGAACAAAAGCCAACTTTATTACAATATAAGGGCTAAAAGCCAAGTTTTGAAGAGGGCAAACGACCCTTAGATACATTACGACAAAAGACACCACAGCACGCTTGAGGAAGACGACCCTTATGTACCTTACAAATTGCACTCGGCTGGATATTGCATTTGCGGTAAATCTATTTGTTAGATATAGCGTTACTCCAACCAAAAAACATTGGGTAGGAGTAAAGAATATCCTTAGATATCTTCAAGGCACTAAAGATCTCGGTCTATTATTTCAAAAGAATAAAAATATGGATTTAATAGGATATACAGATGCTGGCTATTTATCATATCCCCATAATGCCAGATCTCAAACAGGCTTTGTATTTTTACACGGTGGAACAGTCATCTCTTAGAAGTCTTCAAAACAGACTCTAGTGGCTACATCTACTAATCATTCTGAAATAATTGCATTATATGAAGCATCACGTGAATGTGTATGGCTTCGTAGAATGATTAACCACATACAACAGTCATGTGGTATAGGTGTTATTGCATCACCTACTATTATCTACGAAGATAATGCTGTTTGCGTTGTTCAAATGCAAACGGGTTACATAAAGAGTAATATCACAAAACATATTGCACCTAAACTATTTTACCCACATGAATTGCAAGAGAGTGTGGAAATAAGTATTCTGCAAACTAAGTCTTGTGATAATCTCGCAGACTTATTCACCAAGTCATTACCAACTTCCTCATTCCAAAAATATGTTCATGGAATTGGTATGCGGAGACTACGTGGTTTGCAGACGTCAGGGGGAGAAATCTCCTAAGACTTAACCCGTTCAAATAAAATATTGTACTATTTTCCTTTATGAGTTTTCCCTTTCAAGGTTTCTCATCAAGGTTTTTAATGAGGCAATATGACAACGTAATCATAAATATATCTCTCTTTTCTCCACAAGAGTTTTTAGGAGATATAATCAAATATATATCATATCATTTTCTTCTTAAATTTTTTCATTGGATTTTAAAGGAGTTTTTCATGACATATCTACTCTATCGGTTCTCCTCATATTTTTACTTACAGGGTTTTAGAGAAGTTGAATCAAGGTGATCATATGAAGACACATTGGTCAAGGGGGAGTGTTATAACACATATGCCCAATGTACAGAACTGCCTAAACTGTTTTATTAACTTACACCTTTTACTTTTCCTGTCACCCTTCATCATCTATAAATTGTACAGATCAATGGAATAAAGTAATCATTCTCTATCAATCACTTGTCCAAATACTCTCTTGCAATACCTTGGATCTGCTTTGCGGTTCAGAGACCTATGATGCATTGTCAGCTATGGGATCTAGGCTGGGCTTCTTTAGGAGCATGGAAGGCCTACATTCGTTGTGAAGTTTCTATATTTTAATAACTGGGCCTTATTAAGGCCGCAAAGGGTACTAGCCCATTAACCGTTTTTCACTCTGCACTGCAACCTACCTTTCTTTTCCTTGCGGTTACTAGTGGTAGGCTAGTAGTAGCACATTATCCGCTCAAAAAAAAAAAAAAAAGTAGGTACCATACCACATTACATGTCGCGAAGCATAAGGTCCAAAAGCCAGTAGCCGCCCATGTTATACAATACTGAGCGGTAGCCAGCTGCTCTGCACATGTACCGGGTCGTAGGAAAGAAAAGATAGGTACTGGTGTGGCCACTGGCACATGAAGCCGGAGCATACAGACAAGGGCCTTGTCCTCCGAACTGTTTTTTACTGAAATAATAGCCAAATAATGTATTGGAGCCGACACTGTCAAGTGTCAACGATGCCAAGATCTATAACCTGCCTTCGTCTCCTTACTGAGTCACAAGTCACAGAGCTTTGCTCAGGAAGAAGCTCACAAGCCACAACACGATCTGTTACGATGCTTAGAGCAATGCACCTCGCTTTCAGGTTTCTCTTTGTGTCCTTTCTACCATTTTCAGAGCAATTATTTGTTGCTGCAGTAAACAAGTTCGGTTTCTTGAAAAAAAAGCACTCAAGTTTTGCGGATGCGTTGTTGTAACTTGTGAACGCAGGAGGGAGAAGAGTAGAGCTGCGGGAACCTTATGTGGCTTGGCCAGTCACTTCTCGACGGCGTCGAGCTGCCAGAGGTTAACCGGCAAGGTCGCCGTCATCACTGGCGCGGTCAGCGGCATCGGTAAGGCGACGGCCGTTGAGTTCATACGGAACGGCGCAAAGGTCATCCTCGCTGACGTGCAAGACGATCTCGGCCGCTCCGTCGCGGCCGAGCTCGGCCCTGAAGCGGCCTACACCCGCTGCGACGTCACCGACGAGGCTCAGATCGCCGCGGCGGTCGACCTCGCCGTCGAGCGCCACGGCCGCCTGGACGTTTTGTACAGCAACGCCGGCGTCTCCGGGTCCTCGGCGCCGGCGCCCCTCGCCTCGCTCGACATCGCCGACTTCGACCGCGTCATGGCAACCAACGCCCGCTCGACGGTCGCGGGCGTGAAGCACGCCGCGCGCGTCATGGTTCCCCGGCGCAGCGGGTGCATCCTCTGCACGGGGAGCACCACGGGCATGCTCGGCGGGTTGGCGGCCCTCCCGTACAGCCTCTCGAAGGCGACGGTGCTCGGCGTGGTGCAGTTGGTAGCGGGCGAGCTTGGGCGCGCCGGCGTGCGCGTGAACGCCATCTCGCCGCACGCCATCGCGACACCGCTGCTGGTTCGCTCGCTGGCGACGATGCACCCCGGGTCCAGCGACGAGGAGCTGAAGCGGATGGTGGAGAGGGGCATGAGCGAGATCCAAGGGGCGGTGCTGGAACCCGAGGACGTGGCGAGGGCGGCCGTCTACCTGGCGTCCGACGAGGCCAAGTACGTCACCGGGCATAACCTCGTGGTGGACGGCGGGTTCACGGTCTGGAAGCGGATCAACATGCCGGCGACGAGCTAGTTCAGATGTGGCTTCCCATGTTCTCCCGGGTTTAAATTCAATAAACACGCCGTTCCATTGATGGAACGTGCCTCTTAGCAAAGAGAAATTTGATGACTTACCCCACCTTTGTTTACAAATAGCTTATTTGCTCCATAGTTAATATAGATTGATTATTTGTCTCATCTTTAAATTTTTATTTGATCATTTGTTTTCTCTGCATTTCCAAACCATTTTCTATTTTTGTAATGCTAAATTACCTTAGAAAATGACCAAATTACCCCGGTGTTAAACCGCGATCCAATTGCCTTCTTCTCTGTGAAATGTGAAGGCACTGTTGTGTATGCTATTGCTGGTGATGGGGTTGTGAACCAGTCGTCCTGATCCTGAAAGCTTGTTGGACTGTTTTGGCAAAGAGATAATGAAGTATATGCAGTGGGTTTACAATGTGATGGTTGTTAATCTTGCTTTGTTGTCTAATGAGCAAGCACTGGTGAATGCTGGGGCACTTGAGTACTCTTCAGTCTAAAACAAGCACCGGTGAGTTGTACATATTTGAGTTTACTATTGCTCCCTGTTTAAAAAATTTTCCATCGCACAACTACTAATTTGTGCGTTTGTCGTACAACCTGTCATCTCTGCGATCGCTTGGGCGTATATAGCATAGAACAAGCTGACATGGTGGCAAGTCTTGCTGTTGCTTGGTGAAACACCATTTGTTTGATCACTAAAGCCTCCAGGATTTCGATGTGAATAGTCTAGAGAGCAGATTTTGTGGGATTTGTGCTGAAAGAGACTTTGAGACACAGAACCTTCTTTCAGAGTTTACTGACAGACTAAGCGCGCATTAGAAAGTAACTTACTAATTTCTCGTCTGATCTCAGGCAACATCAGCCGTTTGACAGAGAAAGGAATCAGATCGGCGTTTGACCCAGGGCAATTTGGTTATTTTCTAAGATAATTTAGTATTACAAAAATAGAAAATGGTTTAGAAATACAAAGAGGGTAAATGATCAAATAAAAATTTAAAGATATGGCAAATAATCAATTCATAGCAACTATGGAGCAAATGAATTGTTTGCAAATAAAGATGGGGGCAAATCATCAAATTTCTCTGTAGCAAAATGCATATGTCCCTCTCAAGGAATGAAAGATAGAAGATGACTTCTTTTTGGCTTTTAAACCGCTTTTGGCTTCTATAAGCATTCACTATTTATTAAACTAATAAACCCCAACTAAAGGATTATGTCTTGGTCAGTTCTGATTTCTGAAAGTAATCTTTGTCCTCTCAGAAAAATGAAGGAAAAATTCTTGGTCAGTTCTAAACACTAATAAACAGTAGCAAAAGAAGTTGTGCCTAGAGAGATGACCAAGAATATCCTCAACCAGAACACCACGCCTTGTATCATAGAAATAAAACGTGCAGACAGCAACACACCAAAATACCAAATCACTGAAGAAGCCAAATATCCTCAGCACTTATCAAATAGATATTACAACATTCCGTCCACGGGTGTGCTTTGTGTCTGCTCTATTCTATTTAATCTACATTACATGAACAATACCTTCTTCTACTGTAAGCCACAAGAGGAAGCTCTTGATCTGAATCGCTAGATAGTTTATGAACAAAGGCTCTAAGTTTTGAAACGAGAAGTTATGAAATCTTGTGCTTCTGTAAGCTTGTAGCTTGTGTTACATACAAAGAAAAAGGGCTACTTCAATAGCAGATGCGCACCACAGTAGCCCGCACGACGGTATCTCTACCAAAGAATCACCTATATGTTGCTCAGTCGAACAGCTGCAAATTATAGCTGTTGTAGTTCTTGCTCAGGAACCACTGAATCCACAGGCCTATATGCAGCTTGACCTCTAAATTTCTTTCTCCAGACATGTAGTACTAAAAAGGCCGATAAAGTCAGCAAAATAACTAGTAAAATTCCAAGCAGTATAGAGACTACATGTTCTTGAAACCATGACCTGTACCAGAAGTAAATGAAAGTCAAACGAAAGTTCTCTAGCATTATCAAAACACCCAGATGGATAGATTGCTAATGCGGAAGAAAACCACAGTTCAGGAACACAAAGAAAAGTTATAACTGGATACATTACTAACTGGAAACCTTCAACTCCTAAATCCTTGGCACACACTAAATTTATGCCATTTCGGTTATTCCTTAAATAAACAATAAGGATTTTCTGTTAGATGCACAATTCCTTATCAAACAACTTCATCAGGTATTAAGGTTTTCGATGTTAGCATGCAACCATAGTCCATACTGCATAATAAAACTATGCACTAGAGCTATTATCCAAGAAGAGAAAAACAATTAAAAAAAGACAATGAAGGTACGGATCAGTGTGATCATAGCTACAATGTAGTATTAAAATATGAAAGCTGATATATACATTATCATGAAGTTATTTTAGTCAACTTTCCATTATGTACTTCATATAACAAAAGGAGCGAAACAAAAGAGAATATTGTGTTTCCTTCTGACTTTTTAAACCTTTGCAAGTAGATGTTAAAGAGATCTTGCTCTGGTCATTTTAGAGGTGAAACTTTTTTTTCTTCTAAATATATAAATCCTTCTGGAGGAAGAGGTATGCCCCCATGAGAAAATGAGGATGATTTAATACACATATGAACAGTACAAGCTTTTAACTTATAATATGCATTTCCTCACCTTCTGGATAAAGGTTGCATATTCCATTCGAGTAACTGATAGCTGCCAAGATTTTCAGGCAATTGAACATGATGCTGAGTTAACCGATAAATGATACCCTATCATGTGCCAATGCAATAAATTAATCATTTTGCGAAAAAAGAAACTGAAATAGTCCTCCTAGGTGCAAGAGTGGATGCTACCATTGCTGTTGCATTAGACATAGAGTTATCAGATCCAGCTGGGAAAATACCCCATCTGATTAGAGTAGAGTTTCCTTGGCTTGTAACGTTCAGAAGTCGAACCTGTAAAACTCAAAGAGCAACTTCAGCCAAATCACCATAAAGCATGCTCTTAAAGAGCTATTAAGAGTAGTGCAAAATGAATTAAATGATAGCAAGAGCAGTTGTTCGCACTACTGACTGAAAAAGCATCAGTCTTCAAACATAACCAGAACAATCATAAAAGTCACATGCTATGCTCCATCCTTACCTGACGGGAGTCAATATCCAGCTCTTTAGCTAGCAGCTCAGCTAGCTCATGCAGGTGAGGTTTCAGGTTTGGATAGGTAACATTTATGGACATATCAACAGTGATGAGACCAACATCAAAGTCTGCAAGCAGAAGACCAACAGATATGACAAATCATGTCTATCAGCACATAAAATAAAGATAGAAAGTGTGCACTAACTAAAAATGAACAGAGAAATAGTGTGCACTAACTAAAAATGAACAGAGACATGTTTAAGGAGGCAAGAACCTGGCAAACCACTAGGAGCAGGAGCTGGTGACATGTCTCCTTCTGAACCTGGATTAATTGAAGGTGCTGGTGAAGGAGCTCCACTAATATGGAGCCTCTCCCATAACTCCGAACAGTTAGTTTTCCAAAAGCCAATCTTTTCATTGTGACGGTCGTAGGTTACAAGAGTATTACGAACAATTATTCCTGCCAGTAAAGATCACATTACTTTAGCCACTCGCGAGGGTAAGATTTCCAAATAGGCAAATACAAAGTTCCATGCAAACTATGTTAGCATGTTCATCTTGATTTAAATACCATCAAGCTTAAAATTTCATGATATGAACAAATAGACATATCTATAAATATTGCTTTACTTTGACTTTTGAGAGAATCAAAGGATCTTTATCACTTCAGACAAGGTAATAGACAAGAGAATAAAACGATATACTAGTACATTGATAAACAAACAGGTAAGCTCTATTCTATTGGCAACAGAAAAAATAACACAGAGAAAGCATCATCTGTAGGGTCAACTTCTGCCTGATTATTACTCCATAAACACATGGCTCTAAGTTGGCTGAAATGTGGAACAATGAGACTCTTATGGTTGCCTGTTTTTGGTTTCTTTGTGAACAACTAATAACTTGAGACAAGTAATCACCTGTTCGTTTTATTTGACAAAATAGGGATTTATGCATTCTTATTTATAAAAGGAGGGTGAGGTTGTGCATCTATGGTCATCAGGTTTTATGCTGCAAATGTCATGTTTGCACAAGTAGACTATTGAATTGACTAACTGAGGTAAACAAAACTGCTATAATGATGAAAAAAAGCTATACTGAGTGTGAAAGTCAGCTCAAAGCTATACTGAGTGTGAAAGTCAGCTCAATGCCTCATATTGTAATTAATCAACCATCTAAAAAGTTCGAATTAGGAGAACACATGTAACTGAAAAAATAAGGATACAATATGTTAAACATTTCTTCCAAGCAAGGCATTCAATTTTCTAATCACATTCCCAGTAAATGCAAGTGCATAAGCTGGTCAGAATACAGGTGCATATCCTTTATATCATTCAGCATATACCAGCACTATTTTATATGTAATGAAAGTAAAAGAAATGATAAAGTGTTATCTATGGATTGCATCAAATATTGTTCAATTGTAAATTTGTAATGCTAGCGCACAAATCTAGTAAGCTTTTGCATTTGATAAGCCAATACACCATAGAGAAGTTCACTCTGTACCATCCAATAAAATACGGAAAGTGGTAGAGCAGAGACACACTAGAAACAAAACGATGCATAGCCTACTTAGGATAAGGAGTGTTGAGTGTAATGAAAATATTCTCGAAGTTCCTCCTGAAGTAGAGTGTCTTACCCCCTAATAGTGTTGTTGGATCTTTCCCATTTTGGAACACACCCAAGCAATAAGCCCCTTCAATTTTGGAGTGCTTTATTTCAAAATTGGAGAGCAGACACAACATCAGTAGACAGCACCAATGGGTAGAATAGGCAAATGTTAATCTTAATTCATTAAAAACAGTCCAATTTCGCAACTTCCCGTACCCGGAATAAATAATTTTCAGGTGAAAGTGAGAGCTTCTGTCCATTTCCAAATACCATGTCAACATCTGGAAATACCTCTGATAGTTGGGAGACGTTCCTGAAAATAAAGTGATAAATATTAAAGTTCCATATGAATATTAGAGAACATTAGAAGAATTTTGAGAATGAAAGAATTTGTTATTATCACGAGAAAGTCACCTTCCAGCACCTGCAAAGCAGATGTCCTTGTAGTTTGGGTCAGGGCCACGGATTTTCTTGAGAGGATGTACTTTGCTTGTCACCTATTAACGAGAACATAGTAATTATGTCATACTTTTCCAGCAGCAGAACCACCAGGTGTTCATTCCCAAAAAAGTTGCTGTAGGACCAACATAAAAACACTTAGCTTCCATGACATACAGGAACAAAATGAAATATCCGTGCACAAGTGCGCTGGTGTTCCTTGTAAGATAGAAAAAAAAATTGCAAAGCAACAACCAAGAGAATAGAAGGATAAAAGGTGACAAACAGATAGTCTAGTAGGCATATAAAAGCAGATGGCATGATGGTGCCAAAGTAGAAGTAACGCTCCCTATATCAAAAGCACTAGACACACTACTTAGTAGTCATCAAGATGGTTAACTTCCTTATTGCAAGGCTCAAAAGTTACAAAATGGCAGGTGTGCCATTTAATTCCTCATTAGCATCTGAAAGCTAAACCGATCCCGTCTTTTTGACATGGTAAATTGCAAAAGCATGAATCCAAGCAAATATATTCTATATAAAGGGAACAAAACTATAACAGAACAAAGATCCTACCAAATGGCAAAAGAAATTGAAAAATGGAATGGAGGTCGGGGATAAATCATTTCATAACTTACGGCATCTTTAAAAGCTACAAAAGCTTGTTCTGGCAGGTATGCATACGTTGTTCCACTATCCAAGACAGTCCCATGTTTGCTGTTGAAGATCCTACGGTCCAGCCGCAATGCCTTTCCAGCAACATGTATCTCCTTCAACTCAATGTTGTAATATGGGCTGTTGCCATTCCAAAATTAATTAATAAGATGTATTAAAAGCACAATAGAAGACCCCCAACCCATTCTCCAAAAACAAGAACAAAATCCCTGTTGGTGTGCAGAACCACTAATAGTACCTGCGAACAGGGTCTGAACGTGAGAAAACCATGTCAGGAGGAGCAGGCATTCCACCAAGTACCATAGCACCACCACCAATATCCATTCCACCATAGCAAAGAGAGAATGAATCACTTATGACACTCTTACCAACAAGCTGATCCATTATGCTAAGTTGACCACGGCCCAGCCCCATTATGCCATCAGCATGCTGGCTGAACAAATCTCCAGTTTCAGAATTTTCACAGCCAAAAAGAGCACGCTGTGGCTTAAGTTCACTATCTCTGCCAAACGAGACAATGTCCTCACCAAGCACCCCACTGCTGGAGCTCATTTCAGCATACTGCCTCTCGTAAGTGCAATGATTCTTGTCGTTATCACAAGTGCAATCAACATTGCATTTTACTGGTGAATATGTACTGGAGAGATCAGGTTGAAATTTTGGATCCTACATCAGGCCAAACTTCAGTGCATATTACAGGAAGTTAATTCCTTGTAACTAAAAAAAGAAAATTACAAGCAGAAGTAGCAGTGATCTCCTAGACCAACACAGTACTATTTCTTAATACATAACATAATGTGTATGGTAGCATGCACATCTTTTGTTTTGAAATATAAAATGCATCACAATAGAGAAATCCATGCTGTAAGGTTGTTCCACTTTTTAAAGATACATTAAAAGAAATAAAATCATCTTAACAATAGTAATTTAAATGTGCCCTCATGGATGCTAGGCGATTCGCTCAGCAAAACACGAGATTGAATAAGTAAAGGTGACGATACAGCAACAATGACATCTGGATAAATCACAAGCCATCATTAGATTGATAGAGATGCATCAAGAGGACTTCAGCAAGCCAAAAAAGAATAATCTAGGTTTCTTTTATGAATCTAATTAGGGCTTTCAGTTCAGTTGAAACTATACTATTTACCAACAGTAGTCACAAAAGCCAAGTATGTTTGTCTTCAGTGCTTCTTTACATAAGATGCTGGCTGACACCCATACAGCTAGCAACAAGACTTCAAAGGCAAAGTATCTGTTGTCTTCAGTGTTTATTCTAATTTCACTTATGCCACCATATGTTGGCTGACATCACATTACCAATGGAAAATTTCCAAACTACTTCGGTTATACAAGACAACAGTCTTCTGACTAGCCATGAAAACAGTGGCACAAAAGAAATCTGAGCATGTACTAGAAAGACGTTAAAGGATGGAAATCATTTTTTCATTGTGTAGAGATGTATTGTTATGTGAATTGTAAGCTTCTACATTCAGATAATGATAGCATGTATTAAACTCAAAATGGCAGAGGAATATATATGGGTGTGTTCTTTTGGGTTGATGGCTTATGATGATGGCTTAAATTTTTAAATTATGACTGTTCGTGAGAGGTAGTACATAAATGGAAATAGTCGCATGTGATTTTGGACAAGGTCTGTTGAACTCAAGACACTTTTACTACAATTTTCCTGTTGACCCCGTCTTAAAAAAACGTATTGTTTGAAAGATAGTTATTGTAACATAAGCCACAAGCCATAAGCCAAACACCTGCCAATTGCTGGCAAGAGACATGGGACCCACTTGACATAGAAAGAAAATTAAGGAGAGTTAGCTAATGCTTGATGATGATCAAAACCAAAGCCAATGGTTTGGAATCTAATGGAGCAAAATTTGGCCAAAATGATGCCTACCAAACAAATGGAAAATTTTGTTGGTTGTGACCAAGATTGGCATGGCATTCATTAAGCAGTGTTGACCAATGACCGCTAAATTTATTTGAGTCATTCGCCATTTCTAAAAGGCATATAAATTATGGCGCCTCCTTTTTAATATTCCCTGCGGGTAGAAGAGATGCCCTGAGTCCACCTTACACTTTATCCGCATCACAAAACTAAACTGGAACTCCCTAATCAATCTTCAAATGGAAATGTGGATTTTATGATAATTAAACTCTCTACATATCGATTTGTACCAAGTAGCACCAAAAAACCCATATCGGCCGCATAATCACAGTCAAGTAGCTAACTTGAATGGTCCAGATACAGTTTCACATGTGGGCATCACATATCTATGCGTGCAACCATCCTAATTAATCTAACCATCATACGAAGTTTCCAACCGGTAGCTGAACAGAGAAGCACAGGAATCAAGCCCCACCTGGTGGTTGCCGCACTGCTCGCAGGTGGAGCAGGGCACGTAGGTAACGGTGCTCCCGGAGTCCACGATCAGCGCGAACTCCTGCGGCGGCGTCCCGATGTACAGCCTCGTCGTGTAATACCTAACCGATACGAAAACAAGCACCAACCTCCCCGCCTCAGATCCAATAGAGAATCCAAAAAATTTTGGGGAAAGAACGAAAAAAAATCCGAGTTGTACCGACCCGTTGGTGAGAAGATCGTCGTGGAGGCGCATGCGGGCGTTGGGGTGGGCTCCATCGCCGAGCCCGCGCCGGGCCGAGGCGAGCCGGCTGGCGTTGGGGTAGGAGAGCTTGAGCGGGAGCACCAGCGCGGGGGCCCGTGGATCGGAGGATCCAGTGGCCGCGGCGGCAGCGGCGAGCAGGAGGACGGCGGCGGCGAGGACCGGGAGCGATCCGAGCCGACGACTCCAGCAGCGGCTCGCCATGGTCGCGCCGCGCGGGGAATGGAAGGTTGGAGCCGTGGAGGCCGTCGTGCTGAGGGGGCGAGGCGGAGGCGATGACTAATTAGAGGAAGGGGGGAGGGGTAGTATCGTAATTTACGGCGTCCTCGCGGTCGCGGGGCGTTCCGGCCTGTTCTTTTCCTCCGAAGCCTAAGCCGGTGGCCTAACTTTCAAACGAACTATTTTTTTAAGACGGAGTCTATAGATTAAACGATCTACACGTTAAAAGCCCAACATCTGTACCATCTAAAATCACAAGTGAGTATCTATCTCTTCGTAATCAGACTGTAAATGTACCAAAATTCAAAATTTCACCAAAAGCCATGTCGCAATAGAAAAGAAACGATACCGGGCGTAGGTTGATTACCCAGTGGTGATGGCCTCGTAGATCCCGCATGTCAGTGGGTGGCAGTTGCTTCCTGGTTCTAGCTGACAGTGGGGTACACACACATGGGCCCAATCGTCAGAAGATTATGCACGCGATTGGATAGGGTGCGGAACTGTTTTTGTGTGTGTTAAGTCAGGGCTTCTTTTTCTTCTAGTGAGAGATTGGAGTGTGGAAGGGGAGGCGTTGATGAGCTGCTGAGCGCGAAGGGGAGAGGGAGCTGCGTGCGGCTGGGCCCCACATGGAGCTCTGATGTGCATGTGGCTCCGGGTGTGTTCTTCTTGGCTAAAGCTGATGTGCCTGTGGCCCGACCTTTTTTTTTGCTGGAGTTTATGATTTTTGGCTGTGATCTGTGTCTTTTGGACCGTTCGTATGAGAGATTACAGAGTAACAAAAACTCAGTGTATTTTTTGTCGATATAAATAAAGTCAGTACAATATATGCTACAATTAACTGGTAGACTATATCTTGAAAAGATACTCCGTTTAAAAGCTAGTTACTGTAGAAAAATCGAAAAACAGCTTTTAAAAGCCGAAAAGAACAGGCCCAGTTTCACCATAATGCTCAGCGAACTGCCCTGTTCATTTAGGTTTTTTATGATGGTTTATTTTTTACTGTTTAATATTATAGTTGATTTATTTTATACTATAGTTACTGATAATTTTTTAGTGTATTAAATTTAAAAATAGAAAAATAGATTAGCTCATCACCCATCACATCACAGACAACACAACATAATATGAAAAAAGATAAAAAAAATTCAGAAAAAGACGAAAATAAAAAACTAGATAACTTTTCGATGTAATTAAATTTAAAAAATTTAAAAATAGAATAACAGATTAGCCCATCACAGACAACACAACATAATACGAAAAAAGATAAAAATTCAGAAAAAGACAAGAATAAAAAACTAGAAGAAAAGAAACTGTTTCATGTGCATTTATTTTAAGGAGTATATCCTGTGAAAATGCAATAAAAGTTGAAATTTCCACGAAAATCAGGTGTAAATTGTAAAAGTTTCCCATTTATGAAAGGTGAAGAGCTGCAACTCGAAGCACAACAGCAAACTGGTGCCAGTTGACTTGTTAGCCACAGGAGACTGAACATACAGAACATTCAAACAAGTTAGGTTCAAGCCAAGCAAGAAGTAATGTAGATACCTGGATACATGAGCACGATAATAATCTCTTTATAATCCGACTGACACCTCACACAGCGTTGAAAACTACACCAGTTATAGCTACAAAATCCACTAGAGGATGAGCAAAATAAATAAATAAAAGTTACAACTGGGTTTGAGAGAGACTGGTAATCATATTATGCATTACACCATTAGCATAACCGGTGTAGCATTCCAAGTTACATCTATGGTTGTTGGGAAGGGTGATGATAACCAGATCCTGCATAACTCGCATAGCTGCTCGGAGCAGGCTGCCCTGCTGCGCTGGTGATATAAGTTGAGTAGCCGCCTGCAGTTGGCTGGGCACCAGGACCGCCATAAGCAACTTTATATTGAGTTGAATTGTATGATGCAGAGCCTAATGATCCTGGGTTGTACTGGTATGGTTTCGGGGCACTGTACTGTTCACCGTAAGAAGCATAGGGAGCTGCATCATATGCTGTGGCAGGTGGGGTGTAATGGTATCTATCGGCGGCAACTCCATATCTATCAGGATAGGAGGGCATTGGTGGAGCACGTTGCCAGGTACCAACCGAAACTGCAGGTCTGCGAGGAGCTAAACCAACAGAACTGGTAGGCCTGCGAGGAGCTGAAATGCCAGCGACTCGTGGCTTCTTTGCATTAGCACGCCCAGCTTCAACTGATGGCCTTTTCTCACCCTTAGATTTTAGCTCAGCAACACGCTTTTGGAGAGGTCCAAGTGGACAGTCCTTCTGAAGCTTATACTCTTCAATGCACTTTATTACAGCCCTCAACGCAAGTAACTCCCGAGTCTTTGGGTCATCCTGCAAATGGATTTAAGGAGTTATAACACAATTAGCTCAAAAATGCTCACTTATAAACATAAATGTAAAACTAGCAAAGATGATTCAAAAACTAAACAAGAAACTATTAAAGTACGGAAAGCAATATACAATAATCCACCATGTTCAGTACTCTGGAATTTCAGGAGGCAAGAGGCAGTTGAGTGCCACAACCTAACAATTCATGCGATGTATCGTTCACAGACAGCAGCACCAAGCAGCAGATTTTGAAAGTAATTTTCCATCTGCCTTGAAAGACTAGGGAAGTAGGGGCTACAGGGCTCTCGATATAACAAACTTCTCAACAATGACTCCTCAATTTAAATGCATACAACATTACTCATAAATAGCTAATGCATAATAAGTACAACATGATACATAAACGTGAACAATCCTTAAAGCAAGAAAAGAAAGAAGAGTATCTTTACAGTGAATCAATAAACTCCCAAACTAACAAGTGTAAATTGGTGATTGTGACCTATTAATAGGCATTAGGCAATCATCAACATCTCAAAAGATGGTAGAAAGAGCAGACCTTTAAAGAAATCGCATTGGCATCCCCATTATTGTCAAGTGAGTCTTTTAGCTCATCTACATATGCCTTCAACAGAGGTGCAGGAGGAAAGCTCTCGGAAAGCCCAAAAGTCTGTATGAATTGAACTGCATCAATTTGCCTGTGTCTCTTAACCAACTCCTTGATAATACCTGCAGAAACAAAACGTCAACACTAGGATCATAAAATATCACTTTATACAGAACTCCAAAGTTTTTTACAAATCAGTTAATAAGGTTTTCATTTCCTAGAAGGTTGTGGGGCTTAGCAATAAATCATGAACAGCACCAGCCTCGCAAATTAAGGGATGAGAACACCTTGTGGCATTCTGAGTGGATACCAACCTGGTATTCTCTCATTCAGACCAAGAGAACGACAAAGCTCAGCAGTCTGCTTGCGACGAGAGACGGCAACTACGATCTTGCATAGTTCATCTTCGTCAAGCACCGAATCAACATTAAAAGTTGTAAGAAGCTGCAGGAATGCCTGTGCTTCCAATGAGTAGCCATTAGAAGCATCTAGGTCAACCTCAGCTAACTTACTCTTCCATTCTTCGGCAATTTCCTTGGCTTGCTCCTTAATTTCAGAGCTCCAAGGGTGGTTGCCACCCGGCTCCTTAATTCCTAGTGAATGTGCTATAGCTTCCATCAAAACAATACAGCTTCTGCGCTGGCCCTGAAGGGTATTATGTTTATTCCCAGGTGGATTAGTTTGGTCTGATGGGAAGAAACCCTCCAAGGAATCAAGCACGAAGTGGGCAGGGTCAGTTGCACATCTTAGTGCAACAGAAAGTTCATCACGAAGGCTAGCAAGCTTTTTCCAATTTTCTGAAAGAAATTTCAGAAGGCCTTTTGTGTCCATCTGCTCACATAGTTGCTTCAATACAGGACGTGGCTTAACCTCAACAGGTGAAGCTTCAGATGGCTCGCCCAACTCATTAGCAGGGGTATTCTCCTCTGAAGCATGAGATGCATTGGTGTCGTTGATTGAGGGTCTTACCTTTTTCTCTTTGCTTCCATTGGCATCAAGTATCTCAGCAAGCTCCACCGTATATTTTTGGCGCACCTCTGCTAGGGCAGAGACAGCAACATCCCTTAGCTCCTGAATCTGGTTCACAGAAGCACACTCTTTTGCGGAAACATTAGCCTCTTTCTCTGCAATCAGCCTACGATCTTCAGCTTTCTTTTCTTCTAATGCCTTCTGCTTCTCTTCCAGTTCATCAAACTTGCTTCTGTACGACTTCTCAAGGTTCAGGAAATGTGCTTTGATATCTTCCCACTGCATGCCACTTTGCAATTGTAGGGATGCTTCTGTGTGGGTTTTCAGCTTGCCAAATACTTCAGCAAGCTGTTCTAGCAGTGGCATTGTTGTTGACTCAGAACCACCAGAAATGTGAACAGTAGCTTCTGTCGCCATTTTGCAACCAAAACAACGCCAACCTGTAAGAGATACAGGATTAGATCCGAACATCTAAAATGCGCTAAGTTTTATGAGTTATGACAGAGGTATTAATCATGCATAAGTAGTATGTTGTATTGCTATGCTGTCTGCAGAATGAATTCTCAGTCCGAAACAGAAAGCGTTAACAAAATATAGAAGTCACAAATACCGAGAACGAATATGGTACCCAAAAGAAAACACTAAGGTCCTGTTCGGCTTCTCCGAGATGTACTTGTAGTGAGTATCCATTGGAAAAATCATGTGACAAATCCTAACCGATAGTAATCACAATAATAAAAGGTGACAACCACACCAACCCCCCTTGATACGTTTTCACTCTTCATAATTTCTGGTTTTGGCAGTGGAGGAAAATAACATATTCCCCCTTTTACCAAACTGTGGTGACATTTTAGAGTTAATTCAGCATCACCTGCTAAGAACAAAGAGGAAGAGGCTGATGCTCAAAAAGTTTGCAAAATTATGTATTTTTCATCCAGACATAGTACGAGTGCAGGAACCAAATTAGGCATACAAAATTTCTTCTAGATGGCAGCAAGACCCCCAAAAAAAAAAATTCGAACACAATCAGTTAAATCCTACAAACGGCACCTCTGTGGATCCCCAAATTAATCCTATACTGCAACACCAACGAAGATAAATCCAATTCGATTACAAACAATCATACGCTGCCAGTGATGCCATCCTTCTATCTTTGTACACAAGAACTCGAATTCGCAGTCACTCAAGGGCACGAAATTGCGCTAAATAAAAAGACTCGAACTTTCCAAAGTAGCCATCTAAATCCACGAGGATCGGAGGGTGCTCTCTAGATACCACGAATTAATCCAGAACGTAGTAGAAGGAACAGCAGCGAATCCAACTAGAATATTAATCGCTAAAGGTGGTTGAGGGGGTAGCGCGCAAGAGGATACCGCGTGGAGGCTACGGCGGAGAGGAATCCTCGCCGGCAGGCGGCGGCGAACGGGGCGCGTCGAGGCGAGGCGGTGCGAGCGGAGAGACAAGAGGTGGGGGATTAGGGCAGGGACAGGCTCGGATGGACCCTGCGTACCCGATCCTCTTGGGGGACAAAGGTTCACGACGGATCTTCGCCGCTGGATCGTCATCGAACGGTCATATAAGGGGAGGAATCGCGTGGCGAAGACCGATAGTGATGCTGCCACGTTCACTTTAAGACCCAGCCTAACAAGGATAAGCCTTGCAAGACGGCCCATGCTGTGTACGAAGGCCAGGCCAGTTGCAGTCAAGTTGGTCCTTATTTGTGACCTAACGGTGCTGGGCCAAGTTGCTGACGGTGCATGGGCCCTACAGAATTGGCCCATGCACTAGTTTGTGATGGTGATTTAGATGGGAGTCATCAGTCCTCAAAAAAAAAAAAAAAGGAGCCATCACTCATCAGTCATGGACTCATGGCATGGGGCATCCAGTCCTCTCAAAAAAAAAAAAGGTGGCAATGCAGAGAGGACACCACACATGTACTAGGTCAGGTCCAGTTGGCCGCCACGAGGACAGGAGTAAAAAAGTTGGCGACCATTTGAGTTGCGTACGAGGGGAACACGGCAGGAGCGAGCCCAAGACGAGGAGGCAGGGCGAGGATGTCGAGCGCCACGGCCCCACGCTACGGGTTCTCGTTCGTGCGTCATCGGCTTGTGTGCTTCGCTTTGCAAGCGGGCAACGGCACGTGAACCTTTCTCGCTCTTCGGGAGCAGTTGCGGCAGCGCCTGCCTGCACGCGTTCTTGTCCAGCTCCAGCACCCTGGCACTTTGCGTGTTCCGCTCCCTCCTTTACCAAAATCTCAGCGTCTGGCTTGCTTCTAGGAGGCAATCGTGCATGTTCCCTAAATACTAAACATTAGACCCCGGTACGTGAACGCAAAATGTCGTCTGCAGCCAGCGATTCATCGTTCTCACAAGCATATCCGACTAACACAGCTTGTGAAGACCTCCCCGGTTTAACTGTTTCAATAATCCAATCTCCATGCGATAGCTAGCTTCTGTTTTTTTAGATTGGCTAGCTCAGTTGATGTGACTATTTTTTTTACTCCCTTCGTTTGCGTTTATTTCACTGTTGACTTTGACTGATTAAGCTTTGGCATATTTTAAGCAACGCAAAGGTAAATAGCTCTAAATGTATAATGTTAGTAAACTACTTTTGCATACAAATATAGTAATTCCACTTTTATTTTGCATAATTAGATGTTTTGAAAAGTATTGCAGACCAAACACATGTTCAGTCAACGTCAACGATTATAAGTAAATGCAAATGGAGGGTAGGACTCCACGGTAGGCTTGGCACCCACCTTATCAAATATAGTTGATCTGACTGACAATCCTAATCCATACCGCACCGATATCTGTTTCTCCGGCTGCAACGCTCCACGTTTCGTGGTACTGGTGGTACTCACTAAACAATCACGAGACAACTATCGCATGTCAAGCCAGGCCAAGCGCAGTCATGCAGGCTGCCGAGCGCCGAGCAGGCCGAGGCCGCGTGAGGGGTGCAGCGCGCAGCAAGGAGTGGGGGGGAACAGGCCGTCGACCTAAGGTGAAACAACCCCAAACTGACGTCGCGCGTGGTTTTTCTCTGGACAAGGCGACATAAACAGCAGCTTCTTCTTTTTCTTGGATCTACTGGTACGAGTCTTTATTTCAAGGAAATGCAAACTACGTCTAGTTTAGCGTCTTGAATCTTAACATTGGTTTTTCTTTGATGATTACGGTATCTTAACGAGTGTTAAATAAATTAAGTACTTGCATTGTTTCATCACATCGATTTTATGGCTTCGATACTTTGTCCGTTTGTAGTTGTTTAGTTTCCTACATTGTTGAAGAAGAAGAGATAGGCCAACTACATACTTAGAATTTCCAGAATGAAGCCATGCCATAATTGTAGTGTGGTACATGTGTGTTTAGTAATTATAGCTATAATGTGTGCTTAAATACCTCTAGGGCAAGTACTTTGATCATATACATACGTGTATGTAAGCAGGACGCAAAATTGCCCGCACAATTACAATTGATTTTCTGTATTTTGATTAATCGATTGGTGGTACCCTGCCTATCCAAAGTCCTTTTTAATAACACTACTGTGAACTTATATGTGCTTATTAGCCATAGTAGTTAGAACACATGCGTTACAACGAAGTCATAAAAATGGTGAGACGGAACTTACTGCCTGACCAACTTCACACATCAAATATTAGAGAGCAATCGACAGAGAGAGAAATGTGGCCAGAATACGCGAGGAGATGGAAAACTGGAGGGGTATGCGGTTGTATCCTGAGTGAGAGAGAGAGAGGAGAAGAGAGATGAATGGTCTAGATCAAATAGGATGGTTGTAGAGAGGAGAGAGGAGAACGCACCGACAACCACCAACACCTCGTTATAATAATAGTAGAGATTTAGACTTGGCTAGGGGCTCTATTTTTATCGGCTCCGCCACGGACCCAATGGCATACTTGGCCGTGGGAATTTTTTTTTTAAAAGAAGATTGGTTGTGGACGTACGCAACTAAAACAAGCTTCTACATCCTAACGCACTACTCCTGCATGCCCCCGTTTAGGCACTTGGGTGACGGCCGCGCGCAGGAAAGCCATGTTTGGGCATTTTTAGTCCAGTATAGTACAGTACAATAATACCAAAATTAGTTTTTTGATTATGTGCAATGTCATTTATGGCTCCCTCCTCAAGCACGGGACTCCGCCCGATCGACGCTTGCGCAGTTCCGCGCATCGGCATCGCAGCACACGAGTCATGCGGTCCAGAAGCGCGTGATCCCCCCGCACCGCGCTCCTCTCTTCCGAGCTCCGGCACAACTTCGTTAAGCAATTGGCACTGCTCGGGGTCGCCTCCGGCTTCGCCAACGACCGTGCGAGTTTCACCACACCTGGGGGGGTCACCGTCGACCACTTCGGCAAGCTCGAGCACCGCCGAACTCCCCGACCACCGGAGGCAAAGCGCCGCCGCCATCCTCTCCTCGCGGCTCATGACCATGGTCGTGCATGACCGTAGCCACTCCAGCCACAGATGTTCGATCACAGTCGCCTTCGACCACTGCCTCCCTCGATCACCTTCGCTTTCGACCGCAGCCGCTTTCGATCACCGCAGCTTTCGACCACTACCTGTTTGATCACTGCCGTATTCAACCATGACAGCTTTTTTGACCACATATAGCCTTAGACTACTGCTGGTTTTGCCAGAATTATACACTCACAGACCGTATGACTCGGGTGCTGCGGTGCCGAGGTGTGGAACCACGCACGCGTCGGCTAGTCAGAGTCCCGTTCTCGGAGAAGAGGCTAGAAATAGCATTACATACACCTCAAGAGCTAATTCTGGTATTATTAAGTTACACAGGATAAAAAATGATCAAAATTCCAGGAAAGCAGCGCGCGGGACCCCGGCAAGGAAACCTGCATCTGTGTCTCGGGCGGGGCACGATTCCGACGCGCGCGCGGCATACCCGTATCGTACGAGACGGCCGGCCGCTAGACTCTCGGTCCCGGAAGGTAGAAAGGCGCGCGCGTTTTGACCTGCCGCTGTTGTGGAAGACTGGAAGCCATCCAAAGCCCAACGCGCCGGGGCCAAACCGCGCGCGTGATCTGCACTGTGCAGGCGGGGGCGGGTTGACCTGGACGTGTGGCTTGGGTTACGAACTGGGGGTCGCTTTTACTGTGGAGAAAGTATGAGCGGATCTTACCGCGTCGGCTGGTGCGCGCGGAGTCAAAGATTTCGTAGCAGTGACCGTGATATGGATTGGTGCGAGGCACGCACTGAGTCGTCAAAAGGCTCGGGCATGTTTACTAGTGGACACGGCATATATAATTCTCGCCTTCCTAGTTTCTCTGTAGGACGGAAATTGCTTTTGTGCAAAACAGTTTACAAGTAGGTCCTATCACAACTCACAAGTCCATTCTGCAGATCATATTGCCAATTTTGATAGCTCATGTACTGTTTTATTGGTCTTGTTTTATATAACTTCTTGATCGTGAAGCCAGCCGGACTTAAATTTTCGTGCGGCAAATTTACCATGTTCGGCTGCAATGTCGTGGAGTTGGAACTTGGGAAATACCAACACAAAGTAGGTAGGCTTCACAAATGCCCAAAATTCTGGAAAAATGGCACCATCACAACTTCACAAGTGTATTGCTCAACGCACATGTTTTTGAGGCAAACGTTGAACCAAGAGTACGAGTTGGAGGAGTCTTCGAAACACTTTGCAGAGCTTACAAGTTACAATGTGAAGAACAAGAAACGGCCTTTCCTTTTGGCATAGCTTTGGGTGAGAAAAGAAGAGTGGAAAGCGAGCAAAAGGAAACACAAAAGCGTTACTGTACAGTCAGGAAAGTATGTTGGTCCATTTGTAGCCATGACCTGACGACCTAGCAGTGTGCAGGATCGTGCTTCGGTCTGGCATGATTTAGCATTACACTTTTTAAAGTTAGTCTGATTAGTCTAATCAAGTTTCAGCATCACAGATTGAAGAATTTCACATAGGTACTCCTACTAGACACTTGCATCAACAATTTAAAAGACTAGTATAGCCAAATGCCCTTGAAGCGGTAGTAGTTGATGGCGAGAAGATGAAGGCATGTATGATGAGCTCCAATTTCCAACGTAGCATCAACCACCACCTCTCACGAAGCCCTTCGATGAATTGGCTCACCGAAATTGGAAAGGCTTAGCAGGAGAAATCAGGATAAAAACAGTGGTCTCTAGTGTCCAAAGTTGTCCAGCTCGTGACCAATAATTGGAACAAGATCTTGTGCAGAGAACTCGTACGGTTTCGGCGACACGTTAAATTAATCACATTCCTGATGCAGACAAGTAGTACTACTAGCGGTAGCCTCCTACATCAATCTCCTCACATCAAAGGTACTCATGCTACTAGTACTTGACAGCAACCATAAAAAATTCCAAAATTAACAAATATCTAGGTGGAGGCATTAAGCAAGGTCCAAGGTGCCGCAATCTCCGGTCTAAGGTCAGCATTCGTCTGCGGTCTAGTCGGACCGCCGGGCCGGGGTCCAGTGCGGCAGGTCGGGGCTGAAGTGGCTGGAGACGACGCGCGAGTCGAGCAGCTCGATGATGGGCGGGAAGGTCACGCACCGGGGCACCTTGTACTGGTTGATGGACGCGCCGCGGGAGATGGCGTAGTCCATGAGCTCCTCGAAGGTGCCGGGCCGGACGACCCGGATCTCGAGCGGCCCGATCGAGCCGTCCGCGACCCGGCTCTGCCTGTACACCGTGTTCAGGGCCTCCTCCATCTCGAGGCAGCACTTGTCGAGCGTCTCCTTGTCCATCGTGGCGCCGGAGCCGGGCCCCTTGGTCAGTAGCTCCCAGTAGATGACGTAGTGCCCCGGGATGCGCTTGGTGCACGCGTGGCTGGTGTACTCCACCACGGACGCGCCGTGCGGGCGGAGCAGCGCGGAGGCGCGCTCCACCGCGCGCTGAAGCTCGGCCTCGTCGGTCTTGTCGGACTCGATGGACAGCAGAACGTTCTTGCGGCGGACGAACCGGAACTGGGGGGCCGCGTTGTGGAACCCCGTCACGCACAGGACGTCGCCGACGCGGTACCGGTTCAGCCCGGCGTAGGTGGTGATCACCAGCTCGTACTCGCGCCCGGCCTCCACTTGGGAGAGGTCCACGAGCTGGCTCGCGTCGCCGGACGCCGCGCCGGTCTCGTCCACGGGGAGGAACTCGAAGTAGCCCATGTTGGGCATGATGGTGTAGGACACCTCGGACGGGTCGCACATCGGGCGGAGGTTGAGGCCAAAGTAGCACTCGGAGGACGCGTACATGGTGCACGCCATCGGCAGGCCGCCGCTGTAGTACTGGAGGGTCGGGATGTACTGCGCCATCGCGCCGGTGACTATGACGTCCAGGTACTTGGTGTTCGGCCAAATGCGCGTGATGATGCCGGCCCAGTCGCCCTTGGAGCACTCGGCGCGGACGAACTGGGCGAGCTCGGGGTCCGGCCGGAGGATGCCGGCGACCGCCTCGCGCACCGACGGGTCGGTGACGCGTGGAGTGAGCGTGCCGGCCTCGATGTCGGCGGCGAGCTGCTCCCAGTTGAGCTGGAGGAAGCGGATGGCTCGGAGGAGGCCGGAGGCGAACACGGCGCCGAGGCGCAGCACGTCTTGGCGCTGGCACAGGCCGCACACCATCTGCGCGTACATGCTCTGGAACGCGTCCGCGCAGAGGATGGCCGCCGTCGGGCTCGTGTAGTTATGGTAGGGGTCGTACGGCCGGTTCTTGAAGTGGTCGCTCTTGTAGTAGCTCGTCAGGACGGGCCGCGCCATCAGGCCGCCCGGCGTCTTCGTCTCCGACTTCACGAAGAGGAAGTAGAGCCCCTTCCCCTTGTCAAGCCCAGGGACATACCTATACAAATCATTGAACGCACCATGGCCATTAATTACTAATTGTACTTCTATGCGTACGTTGTCAAATTACAGTGTATCAATGAGTGGTATAGTAAACTTACAGATTCATGACTGGCATGAGGAGGCTGTAGAGCAGCTGGCGGCGGTCGAGCTCATCCTTAATGGTGGGCATCAGCTTGCGCTCGCCGGCCGACGTGCCGGAGCTGGTGAGGAACTCGGAGACGGGGTGCGCCGACAGGATGGGCGAGCGGTCTCCATTGGCAATGCGCTGGATGTACGGCTGCAGATCGTCGTACGACACCACCGGCACCTTGGCCCGGAAGGTGGCGCGGTCGGTGGCGCCGTCGAGGCCGCAATTCTTAAGGTACTCCGTGTCGGCGTTCCGGCTGAGGATCTCAGCAAGGACGCGCTCCTGCACGGAGTCCACGCTGGAGGTCATCTCCTCGATGAACCGCAGCTTCTCGGCGTCCTTCTCTTTCACCGCCGCCGCAGGGGACGAGGTCGGGCTCCGGAGAGCCGCGCATTGGGCTGTCGACACATCGGTCATCACCGCCATTGGTTCAATCCAAACACTAAGAGCGAATGCTAGCTTAGATAGAGCTAGTAGCTAGGCAGTAAGAATGTGTGTTGAGGGACAAGAAATGTTGTGTTGGTGGTGTATGCCTGGTTCGGAATGGCTAGATATTTATAGGGGGAGGCGACGGGTGAGGAGGAGAAGAGTGAGACGGGAGGAAGGACACGGTAGAGAAAGCGGAAACGAGCACGGCAGAAACGCTTAGCCAAATTTAGGAGAGTTTCCCTCCCCGGTATGCGAGCTGCTGAATCAAAGGCAAAATCTCTGTCGCCTGCCTGCTTCTGCTCGAACATTGGCTGTCCGTTTCGCACCACGGGTGAGGAGAGCCGCGGAGCCAGCCGAACAGACCGAGCTGCAGGACCGACAACGACAGCCAACAGAGAGTGAACATGAGACAATACTATCAAACGTCTCTTAAAAATCTTTTTCGAAGTAAAATCAAAACTTTTCGTCCTAATAACTATATAAACCTATAAAGATCATATACTAAACATCCACAACGAAAACTTAATAAAACGAGTCTGGATATACCCGGGCGGTATGACCATAGCGCAAAGGGAGGTCTAACCGGATAAAGGTGGTATGACCGACCAGCCTTGAGCGATCTGACCTCTCGATAAAACAGTACAACAATTAGAGAGAAAAATTTGCACAACTTTCAAAACGTAGTTCCAAATTACTTGAAATTTGGCACGCACATTCTTTAGAATGTCAGGAATCTATTTCAATCAATATTCAAGAAGGTCATTGCTAACGTCCTGACCTGTTTTCTTTTGAAGGAAGGTTGCATTAAAACCGTGCTAAACACAAGATATTTTAATAAAAGACTTGTTTGTGGGTAAAAGATGATCAATATGACCTTGGATCTACTTTCACAGGTCCTAACAAGTCTAACAGCAGCAAGAATCCAAGCCAAAAGCTCTCAATATCAAAGCTCTCAATTTTTCATTGGAACGTAAAAAGCTTCTTCAACGTTTATCATGAGCCTCCATTTAGAAAACTCTATTGCCATCAAGCGAGACGTCGCAGGTTGTCACATGCTCAGCCGGGAATCGGTCGATGGAACTGGGTGCCTGTCTGGATGGCATGGCAGATATTCTTCGTGTCAATCGCTCAACCGCGCCGTGGCACGGACAAAAAGAAACTTCCGAGCCTGCTAAGCGTTCAGGATCCAGCCAAGACCCGGTTCGCGTTGAAGGAAACTTCGAACCACCGACCCGCCCGCAAATTTTATTCGCAACACGCGGGAGCTCCTCGCGTTTTGTTTATACCATCAGCTCGGCCGGCGGCTCGTGCGCGCAGGTGGCTTTGACGCGCACCGCCCATGCGGTCACTGGCTGCATGATTAGACGAGTGGCGACTTCGTTCGTGAATAATACCGGTTGGGTTGGCGAGGCGAGACGCGCGCGGACGTGCAAGTTGTTGCATGCGCGGCCGCGGCCGCGCGCGCACGTGCAACCGAGTACCACCCCCACACGCCGAGGCGAGCAGCAAGGCGACGCGCCGGTCGTGAAAATAGATCCGCACCTGTTTTTGACCGCGCGGTTGAAAAAAAAAAGACCTAACCAGCACGGTTGGATCTAAGCGTGCTGGCGGCAGAGCCTGTGCCGGCAGGTGCCGCGAAGCTTCCCATTTGCTCGACAGAAGGACGGGCGCAAAGCTGGGGTTTCTGTCACGTGAACCAGAAGAGAACAAACATTTGTCGAGACTTTGTCCACGCACGCCCGAGCTAGAATTTCTCGGGGAGATGCTCTCGTGATCATGACAGTCATTTTGCTCGTTGCTTACTGGGGCTCTGTATACAAGGCTGTAAAGTGTCGACTGTGAAGACCAAGACCTGTGTTTTGCATGGTGTTGGCTATATAACTACTACTTTGGACTTTGGTCTTGTTGTAGAGTTATTAATTTTGTTACAGGTAGGATCAGTGTAAACAAATGTTATCCACGCATCAGCAACGAAGCCTCGGTAGTGGTCTCGTGGATACCATTCGGTTTGGAGTAAATTATAATTTATACTAGGTAAATTATCACTTGTTTCATTTTGTATCAAGATTTATACATACTTGTACTTTGTACCAAGATAAAACAAATATTGTTTCACTTTACGCTAGAGTCCTAACTTTGACTACAACCCTCCTAGGATTACGGCCGGTTTATGATACGATTCGGTTTATATGTTTTGAACTTTTCGTCAGTACCAGCTGCTTCTTATTGTGCATGTGGAAAATATTTGGAACATAATCGGAGAAATTATAAGGATAAAGAGGAAACAAGGAATATGGACTCTGCTGCGGCATATCTATCTTTCTAGCAGTATTACGTTACTTTCCATTTTCCAAGGAATATATTTGCTAGTAGTATGTTTGTGATCCAGCATCGTAGATAAAAACTCCGCACCGAAAGTTAATCTCAGCATGCAAATCGAGTTCCACCACAATTTTTCTTCCACGTCTAAATTGTGTGTCTCATATCTTTCGCATCTTATGTCATCTTGATGACGAATAAACACAGAATAATCCTGTCCAGTTTCTTTTTCTTTAGAAAGTCTGCAGAGAAGACACTGATTTCATTCGATCGAGCTCAAGAATCAGCTAACTGAATTTTCAAAGGGATAAGCTTATCAGTGTTTATTTAACTTGACCGATCCTTTCTGCAGACCGAGTACGTACCTAGCACGCACGGCGTCCATATATATAGTCATGATGCAGCAGTATGTATATGACAAAATGCTAATCTACGTAGAAGTATTTCATAGCCAGCCAATACACGTACGCTACACAGTAGCACTCGATCGCGTGTGGTAAGACTCCGCAAAGTAATTAACGACCGACCATGCATAGAGGTGAAGTAGCCCACTAGTTTGACTGGTCAACAAGAGGTTTGGTGGGCGGAGATAGCATAAAGAAAAAAAAATCACTGGACGTGTAGCTACCGCCATGATCAGCATCTAGGGCCATGCAAAATGGACAACCATATACGCTTCCTCCACTTAGTTGAATTTGGCAATCGATGCGGTCGTTCAACTTAGCTACACACACATGTGACATGTGTCGCGCTAGTTTGTGGAACAACTCATTAGTATCAAAAAGTGAAAGACTGAAAGAAGTTACCTGGTTAGTGGTTACTACATAGTCATACTACTGATACTAGGCCCGGGTTTTGCGGAGACTGACATTGTGCAGCCAGTTAGGTATAGAGGCATCCGATTCTCGTGTGGTGCGTTTATTTCGGCTTGAGTTTCTGATTTCTAATTTATTATTTTTAAATTTCATTATTTTTTAGTCTTTTGGTTTTATTCAAGTTTTTTTGTTGGTTCTTTTTTTTATTCGCTTGCATTATCCATAATGGGTTAATCTGTTTTTTATTTTTAATTTTTTAAATTTAGTTATGTCAAATAAACTACCATCAGCTACAATATAATTTTAACCAGCTACAGTGTAATTTCAACCATAAGTCAGTTTATTTCAGCCCAACCGAGCGGCACCTGAAAATCGCATGTATTCATTGAACCATTGGGCAGTCAAGCACGATCTGAAGGATATCCCTATTCGAGTGGAAGGTTATTTAAAGGTATGTACAGTGATACAAATAATTGTTGTTTATAGTGTTATTTCATATCATCTGTAGATAATGCTAAAGACACTTTCTATAATGAGTTATCTGTAAGTTGTCTGTAAAATATAGACAACATTGATACAATAGCACGTAAGCTATCTATAACAGACTATTTTCTCGCGTTTTGATTGTCAGTAGAATTATAGTCGACCTTCTTTTCACTCATCTTTCTCTTTCATCTATCCAAGTAAAATTACTATGTGACACATCTTATAGATAATTTATGTCACCCTACTGTATATGTCCTAAATAGCTGCTCCGTTCTTTTTAGTTTTATGGTTTGTGATTTGTTTTAACAAATAAACTAAACGGTGTTTCTGCCTTTTTTAAATCGATTCATTAATATTTAATTTATTTATATAAATATTTATAAAAAATCATTAACCATCAACCGCATAAAATAACGCGTGCTGGTAGGGTAGCCAGTAAGTCTGGTGCCGTACCGGACAATGGACTTGCTGTAAAGCAGCGGTTTGGTACGTGCCTGGAAATTAACTACGTTAAATAATTAGTGTGAACACTGCCATCGATCAGTACTCTCGAAGCAGTAACTTTTCTGTAAGATGAGCCTACCGAAGTTGAAAGAATGAAAGGGCCAAAAGAATATCGCATGGTGCTCCATGCGTGATTCACGCATGCATTTCTGGGCGAAATAAGCAGTTACATCGCCTTACTCCTGTTTTGCTGACTTCAGTAAACTTTGCCGGACAGCTCAAGTGTCATGTTTCACACGTAAACAGTAGACGCACGCGGCAAAAACCTCCCTGGAAGGTTCTGCTTGCCACTGAATTCGTCGACACAACCTTTTCTGTGGCATCCGTGCGATCCACGCCCGCCCGCCCCGGTCGGGCAGGATTTGTTGGTGAGCCCGCCCGGTCGGACTTATTTATCTCCTTTTGGATTTGCTTGGGAGTGGTCCTCACTAGTCACTATGCCCAGTCAGCCCATCGTGTATAAGTTATATATATATATATATATATATATATATATATATATATATATATATATGATCACTAGAAGTTAGACTAATATAGGATATGACAAGGAAAAGCATGTATACCTCTGTTAGTAAGAATCCTAAAAGAGATATTTGTATAAATATTTCCACTCATAACTATAAATATGATCTATAAGTCACCATGGAAAGGAGAGAGAAAACACTTGAAAAAAGATCACTGTCGGGTTGATGACAGGAGCATCCATTCTATACCTCTACACTCACTAGAGTTTTAGGTTTTGAATACCCCTCTTAGGCCTTTTGAAGCTCTGTCATCTCACAATAGCTGACGCCTTTGGTGGACGAACCCACGAAATAAGCAGTTAAATCGCCTTATTCCTGTTTTGCTTACTTCATTAAACTTTCTGGTCAGGCCTCGCTCATTTTAGCTTGATTTTCTAGTTTCTGGCTTATTTTTTACTATTTCTAAATTTCGTCATTTTCTGACATTTTCACCTTTTTGCTGGTTCTTTTTTTCCACATTCGTTTGCATTGCCCGTGATTGGCTAACCTATTTTTTTCTATTTTTAAAATTTTTAATTTTAATTATGTCAAATAAGTCACCATAATTTCAGTCACATATAGTGCAATTTCATCAATAAACCACTTTTTTCAGCCAAAATGAGTGGACTGTAAGTATCATGTCTCACACATAAACAGTAAACGTACGTGGCAAAAACCTCCCTGGGTGGTTCTGCTTGCCCACTGAATTCGTCGGCACAACCTTTTTCTGTGGCATCTGTGCGATCCACGGCCGCGCGCCCGGGCAGTCTTTGGTGGTGAGCCCGCCCGGCCGGACTTAAATATGTCTTCCTTTTGGATTTGATTGGTTGAACTGGACTCTACTCTTTAGATGATAAACCTCGGGACAGGCACAGTAACCATCCCATTACGTAGCTAGCATCTGCACGCAGGAATCGAAAGGTGGATGGAAAGATGAGGTGCCATGCATGGAATGAATTACCAATAGGCAGCAACAGGTCGACAGTGTGCATGCATGCATAAAGAGATGGGCTCGACAAGGATGCCTGCCAGACACGGCGCCTTGCCCATATCCGCTGCTCATCTTGGCGCCTGTGCGCCGATGTCAAGTTGTCCGCTCAACGGAAGATAGGTGAGGGTCAGGTACGTGTGAGTCACGGCCATGCATCAAGTGCATAGTGATGTACGCCAGCCAGAGATACTCCTGTGGCGGTGAGTCATTTCATCATACTCCTAATCCATATAACCAATGGATTCTATGTCTGACGCCTGATGTTTCGTCGATGGTTATGCATTTGCAATTCATTCGAGTTGACGGTATCACATTCTTCTGTAACAAATATGTTTGCAAGACTTGTTTGGATTAAGAGCTTTTTTTTGAGAAATAACGATTAAGAGGTTAATTAGTAAGACGAAGCGCTTTTTTTTATACGAGTAAGACGGAGCACTTGAGATAAAAGAAGTTACAGAAAGATCGTGTTGTGGACCTGTGGTTCGCGTACAGATTTTAGGGCCTCGGTCAGGACTCCCTGCTGACACGGGCCCAGCAGGCAAGTGGCACTGTGGCAGCCCAGTTGATGCAGCGGGCGCCCAAAGTGGAAGCAGCAGCGGCAACCTAACCAGGCAAACCATGGGCCGGTTTTTTTTTTCTTTCTTAAAGTTGATTTATATTTGTGTTATCTATAATAACTAGCTTTTAAATAATACATTTTTTAAGACGGAGTTAATAGAAAAATTATAGTAAAAAATATACTGAGTTCAGCTGTACCGATCAAAATCGCATACAACTATTTACCTCTGTACTGTATCTCACGAACAGTCAGAATTTAAATATTTAAACTATAAGCCGTAGGCCGTGCAACGGAGTTTTTTCTACACGGTCCTAGGTGAAACACTGTGGGATATGCGGCGCACACAGCCCAGTTTGTTTCGGTACACCCATGGCGAAGGAAGAGGCCGCGCGCCCGTTCGGCACATAGCCCACTCTTGTCAGGCACGCAGCCAGGCGACCCACCTGACGCGTGCCGGCGATGCGGCCGAATAGCTGGGCGGCTTGTCTCGGTTTGGGTTTCTCAGCGCGGCCATTGCGATTTCGTGGCGGAGGCGGCCCAGACGACGGCTACGCGGCCTCATGCCCTCAGCGCAGCCCATGAACTGACCGTGGATAAAGTTGCGAGCGAGAACGCACGTAGATTCAGAAAATTCATCATCACCACCGATGCAATTCTACAGGGTAGTAGGACCCTTTCATCAGTTCTCTGCCACTCATGCTAACAATGTTGCGGTACAAGTATCTCGTTGTCTCGTCCAGAATCAGGCGGGACAGAAGAGGGATTTCGGCTAAGCCTGGGGGTGGCTGGCTCAAAAGCCCGAGCTAGGAATTGCGACGGCGTATGGTGACGCATGGGACAGGTCGAGAACGACCGCCGATGATACCTGCAAATCCGGATGGAACCTATCTTAACACACGAATCCCAACGTTTCATTTCTATGGGAGAATTAGATCCTTGGAAAAGACACCACCACCCACCACGATGACGAGGCAGCACGTGAAATGAAATCCTCGCCTAGGTGCACGAATCACACTGCAGAAGTGCAGATCAAGGCTGCTTCGACACTGTACAACAAGATGAGGAAGAGTGAACAGGAGCGAAAGCTACGTATAACAAAGCGACTCGTCGTCAACTCACCTGCCTACCTGAGGTTAGAAGAAGGTTCAGCGTTGACAAAAACAAAGCGTTGTTGCTTCATTGCTTCCTCCTTCGGATCAGGTTGCCAGAGTACGAGTTATTAAGGGTATTAGAGATAGAATATAAATTGTTTTATTCTTTTCTTTATATGTCATATTTTTCTGTAATATCCTTTTGTACTCCCTATATATATTGCCCATTGGGACTCTTCAATATACACATAATATTCATAACATGGTATCAGAGTTTAGGTTAAAACCTAACCTCATCTACTTCCGTTGTTGCTGCGCCTGGGAAGATCGATCTACTCTCCCGGGGGCGGCCACCTTGTTGGGCTGCGCCGCCACCGCCGGATCCTTCAGATCCGGCCACCTCCACGTCTGATTCGGCCGCTGTCTCGAGCCGTCGCCGCCGTCGCTCGGGTCTCGAGCCGCCACCGCCGCTAGATCCGCCGTCGTTCGCCTTGTCGTCGTCTCCCCTTTGGCTCCCCCTTGGTCTCCCTCCTCGTCGGATCCGTCAGATCCAGCCGCCTCCACGTCGGATCCGATGGTCCGGCCGTCGTCGCCCGCGCCAGCGCCCGCTCGGATCCGCTTGCTCCTCGCATTTATCTATTCTTTTTCAGCTTGATTTGACAGTTTATTCAAAAATTGCACGCAACGACGATATCATCAAGATTCGGACTTCGAATTTATCTTGTTTTAGTGTTAACCCTTTTTCAAATGCAATGCTATTGCATATACCTTGCATTTGAGGGGATGTTAAGGGTATTAGAGAAAGAATATGAATCGTTTTATTCCTTTCCGTACATGCCTCGCTTTCCTTATCTCATATGGCATATTTCCTTGTAATATCTCTTTGTAATTTCTATATATATTGTCTATTGGAGTTCTTCAATATATATACAGTATTCATAACAAGAGTCACCAATCCACTAGCCGCAATCAGCATCAAGTTTTTTCTCTCACTAGCCCAAAAGGAAGCAGCAGTCTATTTCCTGTAGCCTGTAGGGTTCTCCAGTGGAACATACATAGTTCCCATTTGTCTCTCTAAAGGCAGCCGCATATACTAACAGTCAAAAAGGGACTCCATATCACTGCACAAAAATAAACACAATCATTGTGCTGTGAGACTGTGAGTGCATCATCCACTTGTTTCTGGGCAGAAAGCTTCTGTTTTCTAGCTCAGGAATTGTCCAATGCTCATGGCATGGCTAGCAAGAAGTGGCAGCTGCACTCACCTGAAGTCATTTCGCAGCCACTTGATGTAGCCTGAGTAAGCTAAGCTTTAGCATTAGAAATGGGAGGCGTCTACGCCTGAGCCTGAAGAGACAAAAAGAGAGTGCTTGAGATAAGTTCAAAGATGACTAAAAAAGCAACAGTAGGCCATAGCACTTTTTAATGAGCGTGCTATATTGTCAATTAAACAAATCCACTGGAAAGGATTCATGTCAAATAGGGTTAATCCACATATACTTCAATACCGATACCGAACAAAGTCTAGAACAAAAGAAGAAAACTTTGCCGTTCCATGGTAGAGATGTTTTGAAGTCATGGTTTCTTCTGGCTAGTTAAAGACTTCTTTTTCCACGTATATTCCTAAACTTACCACGGCAAGGACATTACAAATATGAACAGTAACTTCCTAGATGCTATGTGCGCAAATTAGGAAAATGGCCAATAACGGCACTGTATGAGGCTACTGAACTATACCTGATAGAAAATGTAGAACACTGATCAGGAATGAGCTGGACAAGAAACTGAAGTTTGTTGTAGCTGGACAGTATACATGAAAGGCACGCCTTAAGGAATAACATGAGCCAACATGCTGGCCACCACTATAGGAAAATTCGTAGGTAAGCAAACAAGAACTAGCATATCCTGGTCCACTTCAAACTCCTGACGGCTTGCCTTTTCCCTTGAATTTTTGCCACTTGCAGACCGCCCTTCCTCTTTTTATAGCAAAGCAGAGGACTTCCACAATAGCACAAACCTTGAGCAATCCTCTCTTCTGCTACTTCCAACAAAGAAAGAAATGGAGAGAGCATCTGAAGTGGAAGAACAGAAGTCAGCAAACCAAGTTGCTGAAGCTGGCCATGCCAATGATAATACCTCAATACCATGGCTGAAGTTGGGCATTGATGCACCGAGAAGTGAAGAAGCTAAGCCTCCAGAGGCCAAACCTGCGGCCACACCACATAGGACTTTCTCCTGCAACTACTGCATGAGGAAGTTCTTCAGCTCGCAGGCCCTTGGTGGGCACCAGAATGCACACAAGAGGGAGAGGTGTGCAGCGAGGAAGTCTCACGGTTTTCATCAACTGATGATGGGCCTTCCTCCTACTGCTTCCTTTATCCAACCTATGAGAGTTAACCCCCACTCCACAATTCTGACAGGGCACGGTGAAAGAGCCGCTATTGTCGTGGCAAGATTTCATGAAGGCCAAATGAGTAGCTGGACGCCTTTTGCAGTTGAAGAAGCTAGAGGGTTAGTGTGGCCTGGGAGCTTTAAAGCAAGTTTTCAGGGGCCCAAGAAGCAACCAGAGCAAAATCTTGACTTGAGCCTGCGTTTGTAAATTTGTAATCCACAGATAGTTCTTATATAAAAACATTTTCTAGGAAATATAGTCTTTTTCATCATTTCTGTCAGGTGAACAAGTTAAAAAAAAATTAAAAAACATAATCCATGCATGGTGATTGGTAAAGACTAGAGAGTAACAAGTTTGAACTAGAGTTAATCTCCAACTTAATAGTTGTGAACCACTGTTTCCCCTAGGCGGCGCCCTCCCGCCTTTCTCGTCTTGCCAATTTGGCCCGCCTAGGCGGCCGTCTAGCTTGCCTAGGCGCTAGGCACCGGTCTGCCGCCCGACTAGCGACTAGGGAAACACTGTTGTGAACCATAATTACAATGCATCAATCAATATTAGTACATAATTGACATGATAAAAGAAATGCAAAGTCTGCCATCTTGCAGGAAATAATAATTAGAATGCACTACAGAACAATTGGTGCTTCTGAATCTGAAAAGGAGGGGAAATAAGGCATGCTTTTTTAGTCTTCACTCTGCACCTTTGTGGTGATTAGCATTACTCTAATGACTCCAACTCACATTTATATGTCTAATTTCATCAGTAAACATTGTCTCATAAGATAAACTACATGCAAGACACTAGCCTCTTCACCAATAACTAACTTCTATATGTGTCCAAAAAAATTGGCAACCATGAATGTTCTGGACTTTGGAGCCTATCATGCAACACCAGATGAATTGATCATATAACAGCTGACCACCCTACTCTTGTGTATATTTCATAGTGCAACTGTTACTTGTAAATACATGGATTCTAGTCAAAAGGTATTATCTTAATTGGTTCATCAGTGTGACGGTACTGATTTAAGAAAAGAGATCAGCCACAGATTTTAGCATATAAATGAATCCATACAAAATAATGTGAAAGAATCAGAAAAAGAATGATAATCCATTGAAATATCAATGAAAGTTGCATGGAAAGAACTAGAATATATTCTTGTACTGCTGAAGGGCAAGTGCATAGCATTAGAAACCCCTGGTGAAAGCATAAAAACAAGAAGATGGACAGGGAATAAGTGAGAAGTGACATGCCATGAGAAATATTTAGCAGGCAGTATCATGGTTGAACAAACTTTGCAAACAAGAACACTGCGACACAAACAAGTAAACAGCAAAACTTCCGCTGGAACACACCCAAAGATTACTGTATATGCAGAAACTTGTTGGCTAAGATGTAGTCTGTGGGTAACTGGGTAACACAGTTATTTGTAAATAATTTCTCAGAAATGTGTCACATGCCCTTCTGGAAAGCCATCCCACTAGATGCTTTGATATTATATGATTTTCAAACTGTATTAAAGGCCATTTAGTCAATCAAAATAAAAGTTAGAAGATTGCAGTGTTATGGTATTCAGGATTCAATATTCATACATCATAGATAAACCTAAAAAAACTTTGTAATTATCATCAGTATTAATTCTGCAGATTTTTGTGAATGCAGTGATCATCAAATCTGAAACTAACTTCAATGTATTAAGCTAAGGGCATCATCTTAAGGGCTACAATTCTCTCATAATAAACCAAAGCTAAGATACAGTGAAACCTGTGCTAATTAGGATCTCCTGATCTATTAGCATCCATATCTCCAATGTTATTATCATGATGCTCTCTTGTAGAATTAAGTATGCTTTATTGTGGAATATATCTATTCGTGAAGAGGCATGTGGCCAATGCTCATCAAATCTGGAATTTCGTAATCATATATCATTGTGTAATATCGTATCCTCTTTCCCTGTTACTCAAACATCGCTAACAGAAAAGAATCATATTCATAGAGAAATAACAATATCTTGTCAAAGTAAGATGAGAAACAAAAGGAGAGCACGAAGCTAACTCAATAATGAAGGAACAACTATTCATCTCAATTCATTGGTCAGCACACAGGAATCAAGGAATTCACACTCTCCCGTCATTCTTGTAACTAAACCGTTCAATACAACAAAAAAGAAGGTGATAATATCCTAGTGCCGCAGATTCTACCATGGCTACATGCACACCTTTTCCTATCTATACACATAAGTCCATGTGAAAGACCATTGCAGGCAAGGCAAAGGGTTCTCAAAGGCTACACGAAATCACCTAACATTCAATAATGTCTTACGAAGACAATAACATAGCACATTTCATTGCACTGAAAGTCATCTCAAGGGAGGAGGTTCCTTCAGCGTAAGCGTCGGCATCCGCTCCGGTTCCGACGCCCACTGCTCCGACCGTCGGAGCCCACTCCGGGCCCGACGCTGCCCTCGTCGAGGATCTTGCAGGCGCGCAGCATGTTCTTGACGAACAGGGTATCGAGTCTGCACGCGACAACTGGTGAGGGACTCGAGAGAGCGAGGTGTACATGAGTAACCGAGCGAGACGGGTGGCGCCGTGGTGGGAGGCGGTTTGGTATTTCTTACATGGATAGGTGCTCGTCGGAGGCGTGGCCCGCGGACTTGATGTGCGCCCAGACGAAGTAGGCGACGGCAAGGGCTACGCCGGCGGTGACGGACTTTGGGCGGCGGCGGCGGATTACCACTGAACTGGTGGGTGGCGCGCGCAAGTCGTTTGATGCTTTGACGCAGTGGAGCGCGGAGGACGACCCGGGGAGGCTTCGCGGGGAGGAGTCTGACAAGTGGTTCCGTGGCCCAATATAACATTTTTGCAGAAATAAAAAAAAGTAAAAACTCCATTCCTCTATCCTCAGTAGTCCTGCTCCTGCACGCGAGTCATCCAGTCATACTTGGTCGAATCAAATCATAGCTTAATTAGGTCAACTATGAACTCGATTCACTTCAGGCAATTCAGCCAAGAAGAAGGGAGGTGTATACACAACGCGCAAAAACGCCGATCAATTTCTGATTGCAAAACACTCGAAAATGGCAAGCCAACTAAATCAAAACCAGCTACATTAATTTGTATGCGCATTTTCATTTTCTGGACACAGCGCCGCGTTCTGCAGCCATGAGCATCAAAAAGCAGAAGCAACGTAATGCAAGAACGCCAAGAAACTGGATGACAAGGCCAGTATAATACATCAACGGTTGTGGAGAGGGTCCGACGAGTTGGGCACCCTCCGCTCGCTGCCCCGGACCAGGCCTTCCGTCGCCGGGAACCGTGACCACTTCCTCGCCCGCACGTCGAGCATCACATCGGGCGGCTTCGCGTCGGCTTCTGCTCCGTTTGCGCTGGCGGCGACGTCGTCCTCTCCGATGACCGCCGTCGCGAGCAGCGCCAGGAGGAGGAGAGCAAGGAGGAAAAGAAACCTTTGGCTGGCCATCTCATGCATGGGGTAGAGAAGAGACGGAGTGGACCGTACGCTGTGTGTGAGAGAAGATGGAGTTTTCTGAATCTTCAGAGGCAGGCAGAGTAGTATTACCAATGCAACAGCGAGACGGGGAGAGTTTATTACCTGCAGGTTTAACACATTTGCAAAGTGCTGCTCACATTTGACGCTAATGGCGAGCCGTGCAACAGTCAAAGTTGAGAAGCCCTTTTCTGCCCTAGTAAAGGTACGAGGGGCCGTTCATATTTGCGGTGGCCAATGACTTTGGTTGTGACTAGCTGATTTTAACCGAAAATGAATAGTGTGTTTGAAAAAGTGGTTTTAGAAGGATACGGTGAGTGGTGAGGAAAGTAAGAAAGAGATGTGTACGTAAGGCGGAGCGATAAAAGTAGGGTGCGTGATGCACCGTGATCCTCTGTCTTATCCCCAGAATAAGGCAAAAGCGAGAGGAGTAAAACCGTTTTTGAAAATTTAGATGTCCATATTTGCTTGAAGTCAAAAACGAAATCCAATATGAATTGACCCTCAAAGATTAAGATGCTCAATACTTACTATAACCTTGGCAACAGCAACATCCAGAAGTGGAAAGAAAAATACAGAAGCACATTCTACATTTTTGCAATAACAAAAAAAAGACACTGGATACAAAAACTCATCAATATTTAAGGAGTAAAAGCAATACGTTAATCTTCAGAAAATGAGGCATTGAAGCCCCAAACTTGGCACAGCTGGGCCCAACAACCAAATGGTTCACCTTTTTTGTCCATGCTGCTTTTAGGTGAGGAGGTTAGTGAAGAATCGGAGGTTAGCGGCAGATGGCGCGATTAAGACAGGGTAATGGGAGCAGGTGAATGCCCCGGGAAACAGGGGACACGGCTTTCCACAAGAGAAAGGCCTTGAGCTCCAATGCCTATGCATTCCGGCTTCTTTTTTTTCTCCCTGTTGCCGAACCAAAGACCAGCAGGGCAGCGGCAGCAGAGCGTGCGCCTTCGCACCTGCCGCCTCTGGTGCGTGCATGGCCATGGCCGTGCCTCGGCTGCATCTCTTTTCCCCCGTGGGCTCAGCTCTCCATCGGCGTTGGACATTTGGATCGAGTGTCCAGTGGCGGGGAGGCGGCAGGAGTGCAGGAATCTGGACTGTCTAGTCCACTGACAGAACTTGCTTGCTGAATCTGATAGCACTAGTATTCACTAATTAGTTCAGGGCACATGTTTGGTTTGTTGCATTTTCTTGATTTTCCTGATGGAGTATGAAGTAGCATGAACAATTCTGGCATTCTGTGCCTGCTCAAGTATGTTGCTATTTCGCAGTGTTTGTGTGTTTTGGCCAAGTTAAAAAATACTCAAGGCACACTCACATCAGCTTCATTAAACGCCTCCTGCAGAAGTTTAACCTTCCATTATCAGTCAACCGGGTCAAATAATCTCTTGCAGATACTGTGCTAAAGGCAAGAATTCAGAGAGGCAGCACACTGGGTGTAGATCAATGGGCGTCGCCCGCGTCGGAGGCAATCTAGCCCGGGTTTCAGAGTGCCATCTGGGCCGCACAAGTCAAAATCGAACGGCTGTTAGACCACCAAAGGTGCCGGCGTGCCGAGCATCTTGCTTTCGACCAGGTCTGTTTTTGGTAAACTCATGCCTACCTAGCATCTTGCTTTCACCGGCTACTGGAACATGAGCTGTCTACGAAAACAAGTAATTTCATCCAAGTCAAAGTGAAAACACAGGAAAACTTGCACGCTGGGAAAATGTTGGGGCTACAATTCATGCTGAACTCTTACACATCAGTGCAAAGAGATGATGTGAACTCCCATCAAATACAAGAAACTAATCATGGTCATGACTCATGTGATTGTTACATCATAAAAAGCGATAGAAAAGTACAGAAACTGCTGATTTTTTTGGGGGTGGGGGACAGACACTGCTGAAGTAATACGCAGGCCGGAATACGACAACCAAACCCAGCTTGATATATACAAACTGGTGTCCCCGTAGTTCCGTTTAATCCAAATGGGGCGGAATTGGAAGTGATTGCAGCCCATAAGCGGCCCAATTTAAACCCACCAGTGGCGCATGACCACCTCTCTTCTAGAAACGAACGGACCCGAGCAAAATCAAATTCAGTCTCCTAGACTCTTACCCCTCTCCTCGGCTCCTCCGGTCCTCCCCTCTCCATCTCTCTCTTCTCACTCCACGCCACAGATTCCCCCCCATGGCGGAGGATGCCCCCGACGCCGGCGCCGAGGGCAGCCATCCCGCGCCCCCGGAAGGCGCCGCCGACGCCCCTTCGGCGAAGGCCGCGGAGGCGCTGCTGGCGTCGCTCAGCATCTGGCCGCCGTCGCAGCGCACGCGGGATGCCGTGGTGCGCCGCCTTGTGCAGACGCTGGCGGCGCCCAGCGTCCTCTCCCAGCGCTACGGCGCCGTCCCAGAACCCGAGGCCGAGCACGCCGCCGCCGCCGTCGAGGCCGAGGCCTTCGCCTCGGCCTCCCAGTCCCCGTCGCCTCCTCGGCCTCCGTCGAGGAAGGGATCGAGGCCCTCAGGCGTACTCAGGAGGTCAGCCGCCGCCTCCTCGAACTCGCCAAGTCTCGCTCAGCTGCCGTCGCCGCCGCTCCGGCGGCGCCCGCCGAGGCGAGCGCGTCGGAATCGGAGGCCTCGTCGGCGGCTGCTCCGGCTCCAGCGAAGGAGTAAGGTGTTGGCCCCGCGCTTAAGATCCACCAAGAATTGCTGCTATTTTGGCACTTCGTTGGAAATTATTTACGATTTCCTCTGCTGATGATTAGTAGCACCTATATGACTATTAGATATGCGCTTGAGATGAGGAATTGATGTTTCTTTCATGAGCCTGGTACCTTTCTACAATATTTAAGCTATATCAATGGTGCATCTTTTGCCCTTAAGGTGTGCATGCATGATTGCATCAGGTCATCCGTTCTGGTTATTAGGTTGCAAGATGATTTTATCGATGAATATTTATAGCATTAGTGCCAAGAGTATGCTTGTTCTTTTTGTATCTAGTTTGTTATCATTTGGCTGCTATGTGCTTTGGTCCATTTCAACCTAGAGCACTTGGACTGCGCTAGTTCTTAGGTAGGGTTCGTTCTGTTGAATTGAAAGATAGTATACTGCAGAGCTGATTAAGCAAATACTACTATGTTTTCGAGTTAAGAATAGGCCAAAGATTGTTTTTCAAACGGGCACATTTTTTAAAGGGATTTTTGAGTGCTCATCATCTAGCTAAAAAACCACAGGTTTGTTGTGTATTACAATAGGTATTTTGTGGGATAGTAGTCAACTATTGATGACCGCGAGTTGATAGCATTTGATCCAAGACATTAACCTAGTTGGCATTTCAATGAGTTTCCTCCCGGTATGCGAGCTGCTGAATCAAAGGCAAAATCTCTGTCGCCTGCCTGCTTCTGCTCGAACATTGGCTGTCCGTTTCGCACCACGGGTGAGGAGAGCCGCGGAGCCAGCCGAACAGACCGAGCTGCAGGACCGACAACGACAGCCAACAGAGAGTGAACATGAGACAATACTATCAAACGTCTCTTAAAAATCTTTTTCGAAGTAAAATCAAAACTTTTCGTCCTAATAACTATATAAACCTATAAAGATCATATACTAAACATCCACAACGAAAACTTAATAAAACGAGTCTGGATATACCCGGCGGTATGACCATAGCGCAAAGGGAGGTCTAACCGGATAAAGGTGGTATGACCGACCGCCTTGAGCGATCGACTCTCGATAAAACAAGACAACAATTAGAGAGAAAATTTGCACAACTTTCAAAACGTAGTTCCAAATTACTTGAAATTTGGCACGCACATTCTTTAGAATGTCGGAATCTATTTCAATCAATATTCAAGAAGGTCATTGCTAACGTCCTGACCTGTTTTCTTTTGAAGGAAGGTTGCATTAAAACCGTGCTAAACACAAGATATTTTAATAAAAGACTTGTTTGTGGGTAAAAGATGATCAATATGACCTTGGATCTACTTTCACAGGTCCTAACAAGTCTAACAGCAGCAAGAATCCAAGCCAAAAGCTCTCAATATCAAAGCTCTCAATTTTTCATTGGAACGTAAAAGCTTCTTCAACGTTTATCATGAGCTCCATTTAGAAAACTCTATTGCCATCAAGCGAGACGTCGCAGGTTGTCACATGCTCAGCCGGGAATCGGTCGATGGAACTGGGTGCCTGTCTGGATGGCATGGCAGATATTCTTCGTGTCAATCGCTCAACCGCGCCGTGGCACGGACAAAAGAAACTTCGAGCCTGCTAAGCGTTCAGGATCCAGCCAAGACCCGGTTCGCGTTGAAGGAAACTTCGAACCACCGACCCGCCCGCAAATTTTATTCGCAACACGCGGGAGCTCCTCGCGTTTTGTTTATACCATCAGCTCGGCCGGCGGCTCGTGCGCGCAGGTGGCTTTGACGCGCACCGCCCATGCGGTCACTGGCTGCATGATTAGACGAGTGGCGACTTCGTTCGTGAATAATACCGGTTGGGTTGGCGAGGCGAGACGCGCGCGGACGTGCAAGTTGTTGCATGCGCGGCCGCGGCCGCGCGCGCACGTGCAACCGAGTACCACCCCCACACGCCGAGGCGAGCAGCAAGGCGACGCGCCGGTCGTGAAAATAGATCCGCACCTGTTTTTGACCGCGCGGTTGAAAAAAAAAAGACCTAACCAGCACGGTTGGATCTAAGCGTGCTGGCGGCAGAGCCTGTGCCGGCAGGTGCCGCGAAGCTTCCCATTTGCTCGACAGAAGGACGGGCGCAAAGCTGGGGTTTCTGTCACGTGAACCAGAAGAGAACAAACATTTGTCGAGACTTTGTCCACGCACGCCCGAGCTAGAATTTCTCGGGGAGATGCTCTCGTGATCATGACAGTCATTTTGCTCGTTGCTTACTGGGGCTCTGTATACAAGGCTGTAAAGTGTCGACTGTGAAGACCAAGACCTGTGTTTTGCATGGTGTTGGCTATATAACTACTACTTTGGACTTTGGTCTTGTTGTAGAGTTATTAATTTTGTTACAGGTAGGATCAGTGTAAACAAATGTTATCCACGCATCAGCAACGAAGCCTCGGTAGTGGTCTCGTGGATACCATTCGGTTTGGAGTAAATTATAATTTATACTAGGTAAATTATCACTTGTTTCATTTTGTATCAAGATTTATACATACTTGTACTTTGTACCAAGATAAAACAAATATTGTTTCACTTTACGCTAGAGTCCTAACTTTGACTACAACCCTCCTAGGATTACGGCCGGTTTATGATACGATTCGGTTTATATGTTTTGAACTTTTCGTCAGTACCAGCTGCTTCTTATTGTGCATGTGGAAAATATTTGGAACATAATCGGAGAAATTATAAGGATAAAGAGGAAACAAGGAATATGGACTCTGCTGCGGCATATCTATCTTTCTAGCAGTATTACGTTACTTTCCATTTTCCAAGGAATATATTTGCTAGTAGTATGTTTGTGATCCAGCATCGTAGATAAAAACTCCGCACCGAAAGTTAATCTCAGCATGCAAATCGAGTTCCACCACAATTTTTCTTCCACGTCTAAATTGTGTGTCTCATATCTTTCGCATCTTATGTCATCTTGATGACGAATAAACACAGAATAATCCTGTCCAGTTTCTTTTTCTTTAGAAAGTCTGCAGAGAAGACACTGATTTCATTCGATCGAGCTCAAGAATCAGCTAACTGAATTTTCAAAGGGATAAGCTTATCAGTGTTTATTTAACTTGACCGATCCTTTCTGCAGACCGAGTACGTACCTAGCACGCACGGCGTCCATATATATAGTCATGATGCAGCAGTATGTATATGACAAAATGCTAATCTACGTAGAAGTATTTCATAGCCAGCCAATACACGTACGCTACACAGTAGCACTCGATCGCTGTGGTAAGACTCCGCAAAGTAATTAACGACCGACCATGCATAGAGGTGAAGTAGCCCACTAGTTTGACTGGTCAACAAGAGGTTTGGTGGGCGGAGATAGCATAAAGAAAAAAATCACTGGACGTGTAGCTACCGCCATGATCAGCATCTAGGGCCATGCAAAATGGACAACCATATACGCTTCCTCCACTTAGTTGAATTTGGCAATCGATGCGGTCGTTCAACTTAGCTACACACACATGTGACATGTGTCGCGCTAGTTTGTGGAACAACTCATTAGTATCAAAAAGTGAAAGACTGAAAGAAGTTACCTGGTTAGTGGTTACTACATAGTCATACTACTGATACTAGGCCCGGGTTTTGCGGGAGACTGACATTGTGCAGCCAGTTAGGTATAGAGGCATCCGATTCTCGTGTGGTGCGTTTATTTCGGCTTGAGTTTCTGATTTCTAATTTATTATTTTTAAATTTCATTATTTTTTAGTCTTTTGGTTTTATTCAAGTTTTTTTGTTGGTTCTTTTTTTTATTCGCTTGCATTATCCATAATGGGTTAATCTGTTTTTTATTTTTAATTTTTTAAATTTAGTTATGTCAAATAAACTACCATCAGCTACAATATAATTTTAACCAGCTACAGTGTAATTTCAACCATAAGTCAGTTTATTTCAGCCCAACCGAGCGGACCGAAAATCGCATGTATTCATTGAACCATTGGGCAGTCAAGCACGATCTGAAGGATATCCCTATTCGAGTGGAAGGTTATTTAAAGGTATGTACAGTGATACAAATAATTGTTGTTTATAGTGTTATTTCATATCATCGTAGATAATGCTAAAGACACTTTCTATAATGAGTTATCTGTAAGTTGTCTGTAAAATATAGACAACATTGATACAATAGCACGTAAGCTATCTATAATGACTATTTTCTCGCTTTTGATTGTCGGTAGAATTATAGTCGACCTTCTTTTCACTCATCTTTCTCTTTCATCTATCCAAGTAAAATTACTATGTGACACATCTTATAGATAATTTATGTCACCCTCAGATATGTCCTAAATAGTCGTCCGTTCTTTTTAGTTTTATGGTTTGTGATTTGTTTTAACAAATAAACTAAACGGTGTTTCTGCCTTTTTAAATCGATTCATTAATATTTAATTTATTTATATAAATATTTATAAAAAATCATTAACCATCAACCGCATAAAATAACGCGTGCTGGTAGGGTAGCCAGTAAGTCTGGTGCCGTACCGGACAATGGACTTGCTGTAAAGCAGCGGTTTGGTACGTGCCTGGAAATTAACTACGTTAAATAATTAGTGTGAACACTGCCATCGATCAGTACTCTCGAAGCAGTAACTTTTCTGTAAGATGAGCCTACCGAAGTTGAAAGAATGAAAGGGCCAAAAGAATATCGCATGGTGCTCCATGCGTGATTCACGCATGCATTTCTGGGCGAAATAAGCAGTTACATCGCCTTACTCCTGTTTTGCTGACTTCAGTAAACTTTGCCGGACAGCTCAAGTGTCATGTTTCACACGTAAACAGTAGACGCACGCGGCAAAAACCTCCCTGGAAGGTTCTGCTTGCCACTGAATTCGTCGACACAACCTTTTCTGTGGCATCCGTGCGATCCACGCCCGCCCGCCCCGGTCGGGCAGGATTTGTTGGTGAGCCCGCCCGGTCGGACTTATTTATCTCCTTTTTGGATTTGCTTGGGAGTGGTCCTCACTAGTCACTATGCCCAGTCAGCCCATCGTGTATAAGTTTATATATATATATATATATATATATATATATATATATATATATATATGATCACTAGAAGTTAGACTAATATAGGATATGACAAGGAAAAGCATGTATACCTCTGTTAGTAAGAATCCTAAAAGAGATATTTGTATAAATATTTCCACTCATAACTATAAATATGATCTATAAGTCACCATGGAAAGGAGAGAGAAAACACTTGAAAAAAGATCACTGTCGGGTTGATGACAGGAGCATCCATTCTATACCTCTACACTCACTAGAGTTTTAGGTTTTGAATACCCCTCTTAGGCCTTTTGAAGCTCTGTCATCTCACAATAGCTGACGCCTTTGGTGGACGAACCCACGAAATAAGCAGTTAAATCGCCTTATTCCTGTTTTGCTTACTTCATTAAACTTTCTGGTCAGGCCTCGCTCATTTTAGCTTGATTTTCTAGTTTCGCTTATTTTTACTATTTCTAAATTTCGCATTTTCGACATTTTCACCTTTTCTGGTTCTTTTTTCCACATTCGTTGCATTGCCCGTGATTGGCTAACCTATTTTTTCTATTTTTAAAATTTTTAATTTTAATTATGTCAAATAAGTCACCATAATTTCAGTCACATATAGTGCAATTTCATCAATAAACCACTTTTTTCAGCCAAAATGAGTGGACTGTAAGTATCATGTCTCACACATAAACAGTAAACGTACGTGGCAAAAACCTCCCTGGGTGGTTCTGCTTGCCCACTGAATTCGTCGGCACAACCTTTTTCTGTGGCATCTGTGCGATCCACGGCCGCGCGCCCGGGCAGTCTTTGGTGGTGAGCCCGCCCGGCCGGACTTAAATATGTCTTCCTTTTGGATTTGATTGGTTGAACTGGACTCTACTCTTTAGATGATAAACCTCGGGACAGGCACAGTAACCATCCCATTACGTAGCTAGCATCTGCACGCAGGAATCGAAAGGTGGATGGAAAGATGAGGTGCCATGCATGGAATGAATTACCAATAGGCAGCAACAGGTCGACAGTGTGCATGCATGCATAAAGAGATGGGCTCGACAAGGATGCCTGCCAGACACGGCGCCTTGCCCATATCCGCTGCTCATCTTGGCGCCTGTGCGCCGATGTCAAGTTGTCCGCTCAACGGAAGATAGGTGAGGGTCAGGTACGTGAGTCACGGCCATGCATCAAGTGCATAGTGATGTACGCCAGCCAGAGATACTCCTGTGGCGGTGAGTCATTTCATCATACTCCTAATCCATATAACCAATGGATTCTATGTCTGACGCCTGATGTTTCGTCGATGGTTATGCATTTGCAATTCATTCGAGTCAGCAATCATCAAACCACTTGAAAAGATGTTTGTGAGACTTGTTTAGATCAAGGGCCAGCAAGGCTAAGCACTTGATAAGAGAAACTATGGGGCTGTTTAACGGCGACAGTGTTAGATTAGTTGAAATTTGAATTTTGGTGTTTACATATAGGTTAGGAGATAGATACCACGGATCTTGCCATATCCGCTGCATATTTGGCTTTAGTAGATCGCTAACTGTCGAAGTTTGGAAAATACTATTGAAAGGTGAGGTCAGTAGAAAGATAAGACATCACTGGAAGAACAGCCTATAGGAACCATGTTGTTGTTCGCGAAAATGTCATAGTAGCATGTGGCCAGCCACTGCCACTATAACGATAACCCATTTTGCTCCGAGATTTGTAGCTTTTCTATTTCCTTCCATTGATCTTCTTCTCTCCTTGACTTTGGCAAGGTCCATTTCGCCATTCGAGCCGCGTACCGTTCGATCGTAACAAACGTTGAGGAGGAGGTGGCGCGAACGGACTGTGCGACGGACGGGGCACGGATGCAGCGATGCGGCTCTGGTAAGAGTTATAGAGAAAGGAGATGAGATAAAAGAAGTAGAGAGAGAGGCGCACGAATCGTGGAACATAATGAACGGCTACGATAGTGCTTGTAGCCACGTCGTGCGGGAAACCTCACCCGCGGTTCGTGTACAAATTTGGGGTTTGGGTCAGCGCCCACAAGATTGCGGCAGGGTCGGGAACAAACCACAAAGACTCCACCTGCTCGGGGCGGGTTCTTCAAGTGGAGCGGTCGAGCTTTGGGAGGCCGAGTTTAAGCCAGCGCACGCCCGAACCCCGGTTAGCGAAGCGGAAGCCGCAGCAGGAACCAGATGTCCGGGCATCCAAAGCCACTTTTCAGTACCAGCCCAGGTGGGACAGTGTGGAGGCCCGTTCGGCACGTTGCCCAGGCCTGTTCGAGAGGCAGGCAGCCTACCACCTGACGCGGGCCGGCTATGCGGCCGAGGGCTCTGTACTGAGTTCTACTTATACCAAAGTTATCAGCAATGCTATAGCAGGAGTGTCTCGTTTTCTCATCCAGAATCAGGCAGGGCAGAAGAGGCTTTCGGCTTAAGCCTGGCGTGGCTGTGTCTCAAAAGTCGAGTTAGAAACTGCAGCGGCATATCGTGACGCATGGGACAGGTCAAGAACGAGAACGATCGCCGATGATATCTCCAACCGAATGGAACCCTATCTTAGGGAACATATTCTGTGCAATCAGCGTATTGTGCGCAATCACGCACTCACCGTCGGATGAAGCAACCAATGGTCCAGATCGAGACGGTGCAGAACACCATCAATTTGCACGTAATAGACCTCAACTCATGTCTTATCCTTCTAAGTGGAAACGATCATTGAATCGTCATAATGGTTAAACCAATATTCTTACGCTATACTTGGTTCTGGCTTCAAAACCGACAGAATATCGGCGAATGTGACGCATGGACAGGTCGAGGACACATGATCGTACAAACCGGATAGGAACTATCCTACTCAATTCATTGGATCGGGAATTATATCCTCAATAACTACACGTATAAGATGATAATGAAATTCCTAGGTCACGAACAATCACGCTATAGAAATTCTAATCTTCCATTTACTACAGCTAAAGAGAACAGGATCACATCAATTAACAAAGACTTTGTCCAACTCCCTAATTAGTCATTAGTAATAAATTAGCTTACTTGTTGTCATTGCATCACGGATAGTCGGATAAGAATTATACATTTGGAATGGATAAAATTCTATACCTATTTTGCATATGTATTTTTTGTGAATTATTGAATATGAATAGGATAATAATTGATTCAATCGAATGCAAAATCTATACCATATTTGTATCATAACGAACTACTGCAATGTCAGTGTATGGGTGGATATTAACTCTGAGGTGGGATGCTATAACCAATGAAAGACTCATGTTCTTCTTGCCTAGTACACCATACAGCGGGAACCAACTCAGACAGACATGCCTCATAGTTGGACAAACTCGTTGTGAGGAATTCAATGCCTTCATCCGAGTCTTTGCCTTCTCAGTCACTCAATGGTTGGATCTAATTAAATGTAGCTTACAAGGAAACAAAAGTTTAGGATTGTGTTCCTCAATCATTGAAGCTACCTTGTACTTGTTATCACTATCCTGCTTGATATAAATATGAGCGTTGCATCCACACCTTGTTTCTTTCACCTCACGACTCTTCTTGCATGCATCGACAATCTCTTTACCTTTCCTATAACCTTCCCTTGAGCACAAGAAGCGCTTCCACTGAACTAACGTTGTTCGCCAACTTCTCCTGCCCAATACGGACCGAAAATCCGACTTGATGTGCATATGTCATCCCTACTTTAGGCTTCAGTTGTTCAGCACACTCGGATGTATAAGATACACACTACAAATTGAAAAATTAATGCACTAAGTCATATGGTGCATAACTGTACAATGACCAAGCGAAGCTAGTCATACTCACACAGAGGTAGGCTTGATTTCTTTTTCGGTGTATTGAATCCACAGCACAATAGAACATCGGGGAGGTAATCTCAGCATCAGATTGGTCATCGGCAAAATCTTGCATTGGCCTGCTAATGACGGATTCCATTGTGCTGCACATAATTTGAGCAAGCCTTTCACATGAGAAAACCCCACATTCGCAATGTCCACAAGCTTCCAGCAAAAATACAATCGAGTAGCTGTTCATACCTGATGTACTGGGGGCTTGCAACGTCGCCGGAGCGTGTTGGGGTGTCGCCGTGGCTGTAACCGGTGAATGCAGCTCGGGGACTCCACAGAGGCGCGCCGCGAGGAGCTGGTCGCGTTCGCCCGGATGCACGCGCGAGAGAGGGAGAAAGGGGATTAGGGTTAGGGATTGGGCGGGTCACGGGCTGTGGAGAGGCTGAGGCTGAGGCAGGGAACATCACGGATGGCACGGCCATGGATGCGCTCGATGAGGCGGGCGAGGAGGTCGCCGCTCCATGGCCGCCGTCGCCGGTGCAGGACGAGGGGATGGAGATTAGGATTCAGGAGCTCTGGAGCTGGGGGAAATCTCCCAATTTGGAATGGGGGCGGTGGGGAGAGGTCAGAAGCCAGGTGGCCTCGGTGCAAAATGTTCCTCGTGCGTGGGGGCCTTTTCGCAAGATGTACCACAAAGTGGGTTGCTTCATCTGACTGTGTGCACGATTGGACACATTACAGAGCCTTCACCACTTCTAAAAACGGCTTTTAATTTTTATTACAATATCTAATTTTTAAATAGAATATTTTTTAAAACGAAGTCTATAAATTAATTATAGTATCGTTAAAAGTCTAATATCTATATCAACCAAAATCGCAAGCAAGTATCTCTTCGTAATCTCATCACAAATAGCTAAAATTTAAAATTTTAATCAAAATCATAGACAACCATATCAAATAAGCCCATAGTGACGAGGCCAACTATGGCATGCTATTCGTCCAACGGATAGCCGCCTCCTTCCTTCTTCTCAAGCCGCCCTCCCTCCCTCTCAATGCCGCTCCCGCCTCCTCCTAGCTATTCCTCGCTACCGCTTCCTCTCTCCCTCTTTTCTCCCGCGAGCAACTCCGCACCTTTCTCTGCTTCCTCCGCCTCCTCCTCCACCATGCGGCCGGTGGCGACCTTGCCGCCTAGTCGCCGCCATCTCCCCCCCCGCTACCACCCCATCTAACATAATATTTAGTGTGCCATGAGCGTATCTCCTCGTCGCCACCCACCACCGGACCACCGCCTCTTGGTCTCCTCTATGTCCGGAGACATGGTGAACCTATTATCGGAGGTGAAGGAGAAGGAGAGAGTGGCGCAAGTTAAAGAAGGAGATGGAGGGTGACGTCGGAGTTGAATAAGGAGGCTGCGTTGGTGGATACATAGTTCCCATTTGTCTCTAAAGGCAGCCGCATATACTAACAGTCAAAAGGGACTCCATATCACTGCACAAAATAAACACAATCATTGTGCTGTGAGACTGTGAGTGCATCATCCACTTGTTTCTGGGCAGAAAGCTTCTGTTTTCTAGCTCAGGAATTGTCCAATGCTCATGGCATGGCTAGCAAGAAGTGGCAGCTGCACTCACCTGAAGTCATTTCGCAGCCACTTGATGTAGCCTGAGTAAGCTAAGCTTTAGCATTAGAAATGGGAGGCGTCTACGCCTGAGCCTGAAGAGACAAAAAGAGAGTGCTTGAGATAAGTTCAAAGATGACTAAAAAAGCAACAGTAGGCCATAGCACTTTTTAATGAGCGTGCTATATTGTCAATTAAACAAATCCACTGGAAAGGATTCATGTCAAATAGGGTTAATCCACATATACTTCAATACCGATACCGAACAAAGTCTAGAACAAAAGAAGAAAACTTTGCCGTTCCATGGTAGAGATGTTTTGAAGTCATGGTTTCTTCTGGCTAGTTAAAGACTTCTTTTTCCACGTATATTCCTAAACTTACCACGGCAAGGACATTACAAATATGAACAGTAACTTCCTAGATGCTATGTGCGCAAATTAGGAAAATGGCCAATAACGGCACTGTATGAGGCTACTGAACTATACCTGATAGAAAATGTAGAACACTGATCAGGAATGAGCTGGACAAGAAACTGAAGTTTGTTGTAGCTGGACAGTATACATGAAAGGCACGCCTTAAGGAATAACATGAGCCAACATGCTGGCCACCACTATAGGAAAATTCGTAGGTAAGCAAACAAGAACTAGCATATCCTGGTCCACTTCAAACTCCTGACGGCTTGCCTTTTCCCTTGAATTTTTGCCACTTGCAGACCGCCCTTCCTCTTTTTATAGCAAAGCAGAGGACTTCCACAATAGCACAAACCTTGAGCAATCCTCTCTTCTGCTACTTCCAACAAAGAAAGAAATGGAGAGAGCATCTGAAGTGGAAGAACAGAAGTCAGCAAACCAAGTTGCTGAAGCTGGCCATGCCAATGATAATACCTCAATACCATGGCTGAAGTTGGGCATTGATGCACCGAGAAGTGAAGAAGCTAAGCCTCCAGAGGCCAAACCTGCGGCCACACCACATAGGACTTTCTCCTGCAACTACTGCATGAGGAAGTTCTTCAGCTCGCAGGCCCTTGGTGGGCACCAGAATGCACACAAGAGGGAGAGGTGTGCAGCGAGGAAGTCTCACGGTTTTCATCAACTGATGATGGGCCTTCCTCCTACTGCTTCCTTTATCCAACCTATGAGAGTTAACCCCCACTCCACAATTCTGACAGGGCACGGTGAAAGAGCCGCTATTGTCGTGGCAAGATTTCATGAAGGCCAAATGAGTAGCTGGACGCCTTTTGCAGTTGAAGAAGCTAGAGGGTTAGTGTGGCCTGGGAGCTTTAAAGCAAGTTTTCAGGGGCCCAAGAAGCAACCAGAGCAAAATCTTGACTTGAGCCTGCGTTTGTAAATTTGTAATCCACAGATAGTTCTTATATAAAAACATTTTCTAGGAAATATAGTCTTTTTCATCATTTCTGTCAGGTGAACAAGTTAAAAAAAAATTAAAAAACATAATCCATGCATGGTGATTGGTAAAGACTAGAGAGTAACAAGTTTGAACTAGAGTTAATCTCCAACTTAATAGTTGTGAACCACTGTTTCCCTAGGCGGCGCCTCCGCCTTTCTCGTCTTGCCAATTTGGCCCGCCTAGGCGGTCGTTTAGCTTGCCTAGGCGCTAGGCACCGGTCTGCCGCCCGACTAGCGACTAGGGAAACACTGTTGTGAACCATAATTACAATGCATCAATCAATATTAGTACATAATTGACATGATAAAAGAAATGCAAAGTCTGCCATCTTGCAGGAAATAATAATTAGAATGCACTACAGAACAATTGGTGCTTCTGAATCTGAAAAGGAGGGGAAATAAGGCATGCTTTTTTAGTCTTCACTCTGCACCTTTGTGGTGATTAGCATTACTCTAATGACTCCAACTCACATTTATATGTCTAATTTCATCAGTAAACATTGTCTCATAAGATAAACTACATGCAAGACACTAGCCTCTTCACCAATAACTAACTTCTATATGTGTCCAAAAAAATTGGCAACCATGAATGTTCTGGACTTTGGAGCCTATCATGCAACACCAGATGAATTGATCATATAACAGCTGACCACCCTACTCTTGTGTATATTTCATAGTGCAACTGTTACTTGTAAATACATGGATTCTAGTCAAAAGGTATTATCTTAATTGGTTCATCAGTGTGACGGTACTGATTTAAGAAAAGAGATCAGCCACAGATTTTTAGCATATAAATGAATCCATACAAAATAATGTGAAAGAATCAGAAAAAGAATGATAATCCATTGAAATATCAATGAAAGTTGCATGGAAAGAACTAGAATATATTCTTGTACTGCTGAAGGGCAAGTGCATAGCATTAGAAACCCCTGGTGAAAGCATAAAAACAAGAAGATGGACAGGGAATAAGTGAGAAGTGACATGCCATGAGAAATATTTAGCAGGCAGTATCATGGTTGAACAAACTTTGCAAACAAGAACACTGCGACACAAACAAGTAAACAGCAAAACTTCCGCTGGAACACACCCAAAGATTACTGTATATGCAGAAACTTGTTGGCTAAGATGTAGTCTGTGGGTAACTGGGTAACACAGTTATTTGTAAATAATTTCTCAGAAATGTGTCACATGCCCTTCTGGAAAGCCATCCCACTAGATGCTTTGATATTATATGATTTTCAAACTGTATTAAAGGCCATTTAGTCAATCAAAAATAAAAAGTTAGAAGATTGCAGTGTTATGGTATTCAGGATTCAATATTCATACATCATAGATAAACCTAAAAAAACTTTGTAATTATCATCAGTATTAATTCTGCAGATTTTTGTGAATGCAGTGATCATCAAATCTGAAACTAACTTCAATGTATTAAGCTAAGGGCATCATCTTAAGGGCTACAATTCTCTCATAATAAACCAAAGCTAAGATACAGTGAAACCTGTGCTAATTAGGATCTCCTGATCTATTAGCATCCATATCTCCAATGTTATTATCATGATGCTCTCTTGTAGAATTAAGTATGCTTTATTGTGGAATATATCTATTCGTGAAGAGGCATGTGGCCAATGCTCATCAAATCTGGAATTTCGTAATCATATATCATTGTGTAATATCGTATCCTCTTTCCCTGTTACTCAAACATCGCTAACAGAAAAGAATCATATTCATAGAGAAATAACAATATCTTGTCAAAGTAAGATGAGAAACAAAAGGAGAGCACGAAGCTAACTCAATAATGAAGGAACAACTATTCATCTCAATTCATTGGTCAGCACACAGGAATCAAGGAATTCACACTCTCCCGTCATTCTTGTAACTAAACCGTTCAATACAACAAAAAAGAAGGTGATAATATCCTAGTGCCGCAGATTCTACCATGGCTACATGCACACCCTTTTCCTATCTATACACATAAGTCCATGTGAAAGACCATTGCAGGCAAGGCAAAGGGTTCTCAAAGGCTACACGAAATCACCTAACATTCAATAATGTCTTACGAAGACAATAACATAGCACATTTCATTGCACTGAAAGTCATCTCAAGGGAGGAGGTTCCTTCAGCGTAAGCGTCGGCATCCGCTCCGGTTCCGACGCCCACTGCTCCGACCGTCGGAGCCCACTCCGGGCCCGACGCTGCCCTCGTCGAGGATCTTGCAGGCGCGCAGCATGTTCTTGACGAACAGGGTATCGAGTCTGCACGCGACAACTGGTGAGGGACTCGAGAGCGAGGTGTACATGAGTAACCGAGCGAGACGGGTGGCGCCGTGGTGGGAGGCGGTTTGGTATTTCTTACATGGATAGGTGCTCGTCGGAGGCGTGGCCCGCGGACTTGATGTGCGCCCAGACGAAGTAGGCGACGGCAAGGGCTACGCCGGCGGTGACGGACTTTGGGCGGCGGCGGCGGATTACCACTGAACTGGTGGGTGGCGCGCGCAAGTCGTTTGATGCTTTGACGCAGTGGAGCGCGGAGGACGACCCGGGGAGGCTTCGCGGGGAGGAGTCTGACAAGTGGTTCCGTGGCCCAATATAACATTTTTGCAGAAATAAAAAAAAGTAAAAACTCCATTCCTCTATCCTCAGTAGTCCTGCTCCTGCACGCGAGTCATCCAGTCATACTTGGTCGAATCAAATCATAGCTTAATTAGGTCAACTATGAACTCGATTCACTTCAGGCAATTCAGCCAAGAAGAAGGGAGGTGTATACACAACGCGCAAAAACGCCGATCAATTTCTGATTGCAAAACACTCGAAAATGGCAAGCCAACTAAATCAAAACCAGCTACATTAATTTGTATGCGCATTTTCATTTTCTGGACACAGCGCCGCGTTCTGCAGCCATGAGCATCAAAAAGCAGAAGCAACGTAATGCAAGAACGCCAAGAAACTGGATGACAAGGCCAGTATAATACATCAACGGTTGTGGAGAGGGTCCGACGAGTTGGGCACCCTCCGCTCGCTGCCCCGGACCAGGCCTTCCGTCGCCGGGAACCGTGACCACTTCCTCGCCCGCACGTCGAGCATCACATCGGGCGGCTTCGCGTCGGCTTCTGCTCCGTTTGCGCTGGCGGCGACGTCGTCCTCTCCGATGACCGCCGTCGCGAGCAGCGCCAGGAGGAGGAGAGCAAGGAGGAAAAGAAACCTTTGGCTGGCCATCTCATGCATGGGGTAGAGAAGAGACGGAGTGGACCGTACGCTGTGTGTGAGAGAAGATGGAGTTTTCTGAATCTTCAGAGGCAGGCAGAGTAGTATTACCAATGCAACAGCGAGACGGGGAGAGTTTATTACCTGCAGGTTTAACACATTTGCAAAGTGCTGCTCACATTTGACGCTAATGGCGAGCCGTGCAACAGTCAAAGTTGAGAAGCCCTTTTCTGCCCTAGTAAAGGTACGAGGGGCCGTTCATATTTGCGGTGGCCAATGACTTTTGGTTGTGACTAGCTGATTTTTAACCGAAAATGAATAGTGTGTTTGAAAAAGTGGTTTTTAGAAGGATACAGTGAGTGGTGAGGAAAGTAAGAAAGAGATGTGTACGTAAGACTGGAGCGATAAAAGTAGGGTGCGTGATGCACCGTGATCCTCTGTCTTATCCCCAGAATAAGGCAAAAGCGAGAGGAGTAAAACCGTTTTTGAAAATTTAGATGTCCATATTTGCTTGAAGTCAAAAACGAAATCCAATATGAATTGACCCTCAAAGATTAAGATGCTCAATACTTACTATAACCTTGGCAACAGCAACATCCAGAAGTGGAAAGAAAAATACAGAAGCACATTCTACATTTTTGCAATAACAAAAAAAAGACACTGGATACAAAAACTCATCAATATTTAAGGAGTAAAAGCAATACGTTAATCTTCAGAAAATGAGGCATTGAAGCCCCAAACTTGGCACAGCTGGGCCCAACAACCAAATGGTTCACCTTTTTTGTCCATGCTGCTTTTAGGTGAGGAGGTTAGTGAAGAATCGGAGGTTAGCGGCAGATGGCGCGATTAAGACAGGGTAATGGGAGCAGGTGAATGCCCGGAAACAGGGGACACGGCTTTCCACAAGAGAAAGGCCTTGAGCTCCAATGCCTATGCATTCCGGCTTCTTTTTTTTTTTCTCCCCTGTTGCCGAACCAAAGACCAGCAGGGCAGCGGCAGCAGAGCGTGCGCCTTCGCACCTGCCGCCTCTGGTGCGTGCATGGCCATGGCCGTGCCTCGGCTGCATCTCTTTTCCCCCGTGGGCTCAGCTCTCCATCGGCGTTGGACATTTGGATCGAGTGTCCAGTGGCGGGGAGGCGGCAGGAGTGCAGGAATCTGGACTGTCTAGTCCACTGACAGAACTTGCTTGCTGAATCTGATAGCACTAGTATTCACTAATTAGTTCAGGGCACATGTTTGGTTTGTTGCATTTTCTTGATTTTCCTGATGGAGTATGAAGTAGCATGAACAATTCTGGCATTCTGTGCCTGCTCAAGTATGTTGCTATTTCGCAGTGTTTGTGTGTTTTGGCCAAGTTAAAAAATACTCAAGGCACACTCACATCAGCTTCATTAAACGCCTCCTGCAGAAGTTTAACCTTCCATTATCAGTCAACCGGGTCAAATAATCTCTTGCAGATACTGTGCTAAAGGCAAGAATTCAGAGAGGCAGCACACTGGGTGTAGATCAATGGGCGTCGCCCGCGTCGGAGGCAATCTAGCCCGGGTTTCAGAGTGCCATCTGGGCCGCACAAGTCAAAATCGAACGGCTGTTAGACCACCAAAGGTGCCGGCGTGCCGAGCATCTTGCTTTCGACCAGGTCTGTTTTTGGTAAACTCATGCCTACCTAGCATCTTGCTTTCACCGGCTACTGGAACATGAGCTGTCTACGAAAACAAGTAATTTCATCCAAGTCAAAGTGAAAACACAGGAAAACTTGCACGCTGGGAAAATGTTGGGGCTACAATTCATGCTGAACTCTTACACATCAGTGCAAAGAGATGATGTGAACTCCCATCAAATACAAGAAACTAATCATGGTCATGACTCATGTGATTGTTACATCATAAAAAAGCGATAGAAAAGTACAGAAACTGCTGATTTTTTTTTGGGGGGTGGGGGGACAGACACTGCTGAAGTAATACGCAGGCCGGAATACGACAACCAAACCCAGCTTGATATATACAAACTGGTGTCCCCGTAGTTCCGTTTAATCCAAATGGGGCGGAATTGGAAGTGATTGCAGCCCATAAGCGGCCCAATTTAAACCCACCAGTGGCGCATGACCACCTCTCTTCTAGAAACGAACGGACCCGAGCAAAATCAAATTCAGTCTCCTAGACTCTTACCCTCTCCTCGGCTCCTCCGGTCCTCCCTCTCCATCTCTCTTCTCACCCACGCCACAGATTCCCCCATGGCGGAGGATGCCCCGACGCCGGCGCCGAGGGCAGCCATCCCGCGCCCCGGAAGGCGCCGCCGACGCCCCTTCGGCGAAGGCCGCGGAGGCGCTGCTGGCGTCGCTCAGCATCTGGCCGCCGTCGCAGCGCACGCGGGATGCCGTGGTGCGCCGCCTTGTGCAGATGCTGGCGGCGCCCAGCGTCCTCTCCCAGCGCTACGGCGCCGTCCCAGAACCCGAGGCCGAGCACGCCGCCGCCGCCGTCGAGGCCGAGGCCTTCGCCTCGGCCTCCCAGTCCCCGTCGCCTCCTCGGCCTCCGTCGAGGAAGGGATCGAGGCCCTCCAGGCGTACTCCAAGGAGGTCAGCCGCCGCCTCCTCGAACTCGCCAAGTCTCGCTCAGCTGCCGTCGCCGCCGCTCCGGCGGCGCCCGCCGAGGCGAGCGCGTCGGAATCGGAGGCCTCGTCGGCGGCTGCTCCGGCTCCGGCGGAGGAGTAAGGTGTTGGCCCCGCGCTTAAGATCCACCAAGAATTGCTGCTATTTTGGCACTTCGTTGGAAATTATTTACGATTTCCTCTGCTGATGATTAGTAGCACCTATATGACTATTAGATATGCGCTTGAGATGAGGAATTGATGTTTCTTTCATGAGCCTGGTACCTTTCTACAATATTTAAGCTATATCAATGGTGCATCTTTTGCCCTTAAGGTGTGCATGCATGATTGCATCAGGTCATCCGTTCTGGTTATTAGGTTGCAAGATGATTTTATCGATGAATATTTATAGCATTAGTGCCAAGAGTATGCTTGTTCTTTTTGTATCTAGTTTGTTATCATTTGGCTGCTATGTGCTTTGGTCCATTTCAACCTAGAGCACTTGGACTGCGCTAGTTCTTAGGTAGGGTTCGTTCTGTTGAATTGAAAGATAGTATACTGCAGAGCTGATTAAGCAAATACTACTATGTTTTCGAGTTAAGAATAGGCCAAAGATTGTTTTTCAAACGGGCACATTTTTTAAAGGGATTTTTGAGTGCTCATCATCTAGCTAAAAAACCACAGGTTTGTTGTGTATTACAATAGGTATTTTGTGGGATAGTAGTCAACTATTGATGACCGCGAGTTGATAGCATTTGATCCAAGACATTAACCTAGTTGGCATTTCAATGAAAAAGACCAAATTGCAATGCTAGGTGTGCACTGTGCAGTTACATATGCATATAGAGTGCACTGTGCAGTTACATATGCATATAGAGTGCACTGTGCAGTTACATATGCATATAGAGTTAAGTTAGTTTGAATAAGAAATGCAATTCTGGTTGGTCATGTGTTGCTAGATGCACAGTGCAGTTTGCCAAATACTCCTTTTTAAATCTTCATTTTCTTCCACCTATGCTTTATGCTAGCTTTCAATGCTGAAGTTTACATCCAGCAAAATCAACATGTGATATCATTTCAAAATGGCCGGGGATGAATAAAAAAAAACCCAATGTGGAGTTCATTCTCGTGAAGGGCTAGCTGCCCTTAAAAGTTGTATTAATTTACTTTGTCGTCTTTTATTTAATTTAATTGTTGTCTAATTTTGATAATTGGAATGGATGCGATGACAATACTAATTACACGATTAATTGCAACGGTCAACGGCGATTAGCGACTAGGGTTAGTGGATCGCCCCCACCCACCGAGGTGCTGAGTGCTGACATATATGCAATGTGGTTTTCAGCTGGTTGCATGAGATAGAACAAAAATGGAAGGCATATACCTTCCCCAAAGGTGAAACCAACTTGTGCAACTCCAATATCCTATCAGCAAGGCTCTCTCTCTTGAGCTGGTCCGACATGATAACACAAAGCATGGGTCAAATGTACTATCTTTTTTTTTTTTGAAAGGGGATGGGTAATTCACTAGGTCATTTGCAATTTTGCATTCTTACTACTGCCCCATAATTGCTTCCCTCCCAAATTCTTGTTATGTTATCTCATCACAAAAACCCGACTACATAATTTGCTTGGAATCATACTCTTAAACGGGCATTCATTACTCTCACGGTCTCATGTAGCTCATTTCCCCACAGAAGCAAAATTCAGCTTGTCTTGGAGGTAACATACCATGTATAAGTCCAGAGCAACACATGAAGAGATGAGAGAAGGGGAAAGGAGAAGGCCGAACCTACATTGACCCTATTCCAAGAGCGAGACGCCCTCTTCTTGGTTTTCTTCACGGTCCAAGAATCATCCACCGCCGCCGCTGGGCGTGTTCTCTTCCACGCGCGGTGATCTTCGCGGCGTGAGAGATCCATTGGGGGTCGCCTCACCTCTCCTAGGTTCCTCCGGTGCCTGAAAGCCAGCCCAAGCTCATGTTCCGGTCAAGTACTTTTCAGTCAGTCAGAGCCGGAAGGCCATTTACGTTGTGCCATGCCTATCATATGTGCGATTGTATTTATTCGTAGAGATCATTTCTAGTTCTGTCCATCATACAATTTGAAGCACCGAGCGTATGACTATTTTTTTTTCAGTACGTAACTTGAATCCTGAGTTTATATGGTGCTCTGCAATTTTCACCAGTCTCTATAATCCTGAGTTCTGACAAGTGACTCGATCACACCTCATTTCTAATAACATCAACTATAGTTGGGATCAAGAAGATCACCAAAAGTCTAAATTCAAGAATCAGTGGACCCATCAAGATCACAATCGAAAATGGAAATTATGTATACAGAAGTCCAGCGTCAATATCACATATTTATAACTTACAAAGTTACCATCCATCTATATACAAATCTTAAGAACAAAAGAGGGATGGAGTGTTGATTCCTTGAGGTTTGGTCGCAAGGTCTCGTTCTCCAATAATGTAAACATCAGATTTATGCAAGATCATGCAACTAAACTATAATTAGGCTACAAGCGTTGATCCTTCAGTACTAATTGGTGCAATATTCTGTAACTACCGAGCTAAATTGCTACAACATTACAATTGAGCCTCTCCCACAGTGAAGCAAGGTTAAGATTTGCTCATAATTTTAATTGCTTCACTGCTGCTTTTGATGTCACTCATTAAAGCAATTTGATGCAGAAGTTGAGCTATCCTCTGCAAAAATAAAAACAACAATGTAATGAGGGGAAAATCGAAAAAAATATATGTTCAGTGAATATGTATCTGTGCCGAATGCATTTCTAAACCTCCTCACAAGACTAAGGAGAGTACATGGAGAAAAACATAGTTTGATAAGACAATCACCACAAAATTGTTAATATCCAATGCAGATTGTCATATATTTAAATATGAAAAGAAAGCAAAAAAGATCCAGAACAGTAAATGATAATTGAACCTTCCAGTGCTAATCTGTCAACAATCTATGTTGTGGAATATGAGAATAATGTCCAGCTTCCAGCGTTTTACATGCAAGCTTGTGCACAAAAGAAAACAACTTCAGCAACTTTTAATTTAAGGCTACTTGACAAAGGTATGCCATCAATTAACAAGATTGTGAAGCCTATTTGGAACTTGTGAAACATTGCAGAACACTACCTAAAAGAAGAGTACAAGTCTTCTACCCCATCGCGCATTTGCTTCCCTGAACCCAACCCCAACAAAATATTAATATTTGGGGAGAACCAACATCAAGAGGCATAAGAGGAAATGGTCATCCATGAGTAACACACCGGCTGTCAAAACTAAAAAAGGCGTTATTGATGTTATATACCAGCATCACCTGGGTGAATCAAGGATATCCATTCATCTCTCGATCTTTATCTTCCCCACCATCAACAATTGTAACAACTGATATAAAAACAGATTTCCTAAGGTCCATTCTACTCGTCGGTAGGTTCCTAAACATCCTCCTTTAGCTTGATCCAACATCTCACCGTACTGTATAGTGTATACCCATGATCCAGATGTCATCAAGCATATTGTCAATACCAATGATGCCAATTACCAACCACTCCCTTGGATGTGTCATGTGATCAATTCAACTTCCCCGCAAATTGAATTGCTTCTAAGACCACAATTACAAGTTCTAGATTTTCCAAACACAGACATGACATTCACATCACCACAAAAGGCTGTAGAGATCCAAACCTTATCCTTCTCCTGCGAGAGCAGGACGAGCAGGTCCCTCTCCCTCCTGTCCCGCCGGCGCGCGTACAGCAGAGCCCCCACCACAACGGCCGCCGCCGCGGCCGACCACACGGCGGGCCTCACCGCGGGGCACCCGCACGCCCCGTGCACTAGCACCCCCTCCCGCACGGCCCTGACCCCGGCCGCCCACGCGCGTCTCGCCGCCTCGCCGCACCTCCCCCAACCCCATATCCACTCCCCATCCTCATCGTCCTCCTCCGCCTCCTTCGCCGCCTCCTCCTCAGCCTCCCCCTCCAGGCCCAGGCCCTCGTGGAGGCGCGGAGGGAAGATGGCGCAGTCGTCCAGGCCGCCGTCCACGGGGGTAGCGGCGGCCGTAACGGTTGCGGCCGGGTGTACGAGCTCCCAGGCGTCGGGGGCGGGGGCAGGCGGGGAGGAAGGGGGCATGGATGCGAGGGAGGAGGAGGAGAGTGAGAGGGTCAACATCTTGGGCTTGAGGAGGAGGTGCGGGTTGGGGAGGGAGGAGGAGCGGTGGAGAGCGGAGTACGGGGAGGCCGGGGCTAAGGCGGAGAAGGGCGGGGATTGCGGTGGCGGTGGCGGGAGCGGCAGCCTCTCGTCCATGGCTGCGGTTGCGGCAGCACACTGGTTTTGATTTTTGCAATTTCGAGGTAAATATCATCCATATATTTTCTTTATAGCTATTATTTAAATTTATAACTATTAAATTAAAGATCAAATTTATAATTATTAAATTAGAGATCTAACGGCTATGAATTCCCTTCTCTCCAAAAAATATCTCACTTTTCTTCAAAAAAAATTTCTCATCCTTAAAAAAAATCTAAATAATTATTAAGAAGAAAACATTTATGTAATATTTAAATATATCCATTTTTCAGTGGATCTGGATGATCTCTCACGTGGTGCTTGAGATTGACTTCTGGCTATTAACGTACGTCTCGTGTAGTTTGAATGGTGTACATCCGCAGATATTAATTTCAGACTTTAGTAGTAATTAGTAGTAGCTGCTTGTCTGTTTTTCTCAAAACTTCACAACATATCTGCTTGTCTGTTTTTCTCAAAACTTCACAACATATGCTGGTTTAATCAGATTATTAGGCCTGCTTCTCCTGAAGCTTTTCTTCCTTCCCTTCGGGGTTGTTTGACTTGTTTCTTTATACTGTCGCAACCCCATCCTATTGTTGAGGAGAATGATTTTTATTATCCATAGGATACGATAATTGCTTAAAAATGTTGAGGGAAAAATCTTTGAATGAAGTGGTAAGATGTAAAGCAAGATTAGTCGTCCAATGGTTCACGCAAAGATCTGGCATCAATTTCGATGAAACTTACTCTTCTATAATAAATGACATAATGTTCCGTCAGTTATTTGGTTCTTCATCTTTAAGTGGTAATAGAAGATCAAACATGTTCCTTTGTTTCTTATTTGTGATCTTATTTGGTTTTCTTGCTTTCTTGAGGTATTTTTAGTGATTATTGGTTCCATCTTTTTCTAGTACAATTCGTGGTGTGATATGGCTTGTTAGGTCGTATAGGATCGCATTTAGAATCATCTTTGCAGTCTAGAACCCATGAGCTTAGTAAATCTTGATTGCTCTCTTTTGGTTGGTTATTGAGCACTCCTCTCTAAAATAGATAAATGTTGGAACTTTGACAACAATTATTGAAAGTGTTGTTTGAAATAGATTTTTAATATCCTAGAGAAGTTGTGTTTCAAATTTCATATCATTTGCAGTCACGGTTTGAAAGTTGTGCCGCTGTTTTTCGTTCATTGACCTGGATCATCAGTCGTAAGGAGGATATTCCGACTCAAAATTTTCTGCAACTCGTTCTAGCTTTTTGATTTGGGTGTTTGTGGTTGTTTATGTTGTTTAAAGCTCTAATCTTCACAGCTCTTCATAGCTATTAGAGTGAAAATCTGACTAATACATAGAGAAAAAGATTTTGAAGTCATTTACTCCTCTCTGGCTGCCTAACTGATTCTATAGTAGACCACCCCCCTCGAACTACCGTAACCGATTCTACAGTAGACCCCTTGTTTAAACGAGATACGGGATCTACAATGTTCAAAACTCATTCAAACGATTAAACACAATTAAGGTGACGTGGCTGCACTAGAGAAAAGGAAATTGGCATCCATCGAAGATTTGAAGTTAGTGGGAATCAATGTTGCAACGTCCTATCGTAGAATGACAATTATTTCCGTAAAGATAGTTGCTTTAAATGGTGCCTAACGTCAGCTCCTCTTGAACTTTCAAAAAAAAAATCTAAAGAAAAACTTTTATTATAAAGAGTGACTGCTCTAAACAAACGATTTTCATAGGAATTCTAGAGGAAACGACATGTTTTCCTGTAAATTTCTTGTGTTGCAACTAGCTTTTGCATTAGAATCTGTAACACGTGATTCAACTGCTTCCTATTTGTAAAACAGATGGCAGTTCTTCGTAGTCATCTTGACTCTTGAGAGGGCTGAAAAAACGAGCATACACCACTGCTTATTCATATTTCATAGTACCACCGGCTTAATTTCAACCAGACGAGAGAAACTGCAGAACACAAAACGAGAAAAAAAAAACATACTACACAAGTGTGCGCGCGGAAGCTTCACTGAACTTTTAGCTTCCTCCTCCATCTCCAGCTCCCACGCAATTCCCGTCCCACAAGATCCCACCCCGCGCCACTCCTAAGGCCCAACCCTTGCCGCGGATCTGAATCTTACCGGCGGCGAATCAAGCGCGGCGACGAAGTCGCGAATCCAAGAAGTGCAAGGAGCGGCGGCGGGGAGGATGGCGAAGGCGCAGAGCGGGGGCTCCTGTGGCGGGGTGAGGCTGCCGCCGATGAACGCGCTGGAGATCCTGCAGGAGACTGTGCGCGTGCTGCGGGCGGACCCGCACGCGTTCACGTCCATCCTCTTCCTCCTGCTCTGCCCGGCGTCGGGGTGCCTCCTCCTGTCCGCCGCCGCTCTGGACGGCGCGGTCGTGCTGCCGCTCGCGCGGCGGCTCCTCGTCGCCGCGGCGGCCTCGGGGCTCCCGCTCACGCATTTCGTCAGGCAGCTCGCGCACTACCTCGCCGCCACCCTCGTCGCGGCCGTCGTGTCGTTCCCGGCGCTCGTCACGCTCCTCCTCGCCGCCCGCGCGGCCGTCGCATACGCCGTGGCGGCCGCATACGCGGGCAAACGCCTCGCCCCGCCGACCTCTCCCTCCTGGCGCGCCGCGCGTGGCCGCGCCTCGCCGCCACGTACGCGCTCGCGTGCGCCGCCGTCATCGCCTGCGTCGCCGCCTTCCTCGCCCTCCTCGTCACCGCCTGCTCCACGCTCAAGTCCATGCTCTACCCGCCCGACATTGTCGTGTGCGCCGGCCTTGTCACGGTTCTTGCCTTCTCCGTGGCGTACGCGCACACCATCATAGTGTGCAACCTCGGCGGCGTCATTGCCGTTCTTGAGGACGTTTCCGGGATCAATGCACTGCGCCGTTCGGTGCAGCTGATGCAGGGGCAAACCCATGTCGGCCTGCTCATCTTTCTTGGATCCACCATTGGGCTGGCCTTCGTCGAGGGGCTGTTTGAGCACAGGGTGAAGACTTTGAGCTATGGGGATGGCTCATCGCGGCTCTGGGAGGGGCCATTGCTTGTCCTCATGTACTCATTCGTGATGCTGATCGATTCGATGATGAGCGCGGTGCTCTACTTCACTTGTCGGTCATCGAGCTTGGAATTTTTGGATGGGGAGGGTGGCTCGGTTGATGAGCTTGAGATGATGGTGGGTGGCATGTCAGATGCGGTCAGGTGATGAAGAATATAGGTTTGTTTATCAAAGGTGGTGGTTCTGGCGCCATGACTATACATTTTATGTGTATGATTGGTTGGCTGAGGTTCTTGGCGAAAGAAACATTTTTGCAGTCATTTGGGATCTTCAAAGCTCATGCAGTGGCGCATGCAAAGAGAAGACAAAGGGGGATCTATGATGGGGTGTGTTCTTTGATCAGTCCCAGGGTTTGACAGCGACTGGAGAGCTCGCAATGTATGCATCATTCTTTTCAAATGATGAAACTAGTATATCAATTCAATTGTTGTGGAATTCTGTCATCTTGACGGCTTTTTGGTTATACGGAATGAAACATTTTGTGTTACTGTGGGGATACTAATGACTCTGGCACTTGATTCTTACTCTGGCACTTGATTCTTGAAGTGTGACTTAATCCAAATTTATTTTTCAGTGCTTCAAGTTTGTGATCTGAATGATATTTGTTGGCAATCACATAAGAAAGTTTGTGATCTGAATGTCTCTGGCACCCGACAGCCTCTCCGTCCGATTTCTCGCCGCCCCGTGAGTTGCTACATGTGTTTCAGATGACTGGATTTGCGCAGGCCATAGCATTTATAGTCAAAGAGAATTACTTTCTGAATGCCTACTGTGACAACCCGCGTCATTATCAGGGGGTAATAACGCTTAAGGTTAGTTAAAGACGTGGGTTGTTACACCTACTGTGTTACGCATGCCATTGATTTCTTCACACAGCACATGGTAGCAGCTGACAAGTGACAAGCCAAGCTCAAGAACAATTAACAACCAAGAAAATAAAGCATTAATCCAAGATACTGAAGGTATCAGAAATCGATTCATTGTCATCTGACAGCAAAAATTACAAGCACTCGAGCCCTCCGCGAATGAAACAGCTTTTCTTCCCTACCTACCAGCTCAGAAACTACCAAAAACAACGATTCACGCAGTATCCAGCCATCGCTGTGACTAGATTTGAAACTGTGGGCCAGAAAGCGATGGCAGACGAAGGTAGGATCCTGGAATCTCCACCGATCATTTACAATCTTGATTCATCTCAAGGAAGCTGAACATGGATTTGGTCGGAAGTCAGGACAATCTGTTCTTCGGCACGAGGATGCCAGATGAGGATGCACTCTGATCAGAGCTGAGGATGATGCTTGCCCAATTCGAGGAGCGGTGCACTATCCTCGATGGGATACGGTCGCTATCTTCACCTCCTGATGCTTCGTATCCGTCGCTAGTTGATCTTGACAGTTGAATCCCTTCATGTGGAGTGCTTCCTGGGGCAGTGAGAGCTGTCAGCTGCAAGTCTTCAGCTGCAGATGAGGAGACAGCTGAGACTCGGTATAAGTGCAGATCAGGCGAATCCAAACTGCTATCTGGAGATGACCCACCAACGTTAGCAGAGGATGCAGCTCTACTTGGATGAAAAGCACTGCGTGCCTCAAGTTGCAATGGTGCTAAATTGGACAATGCTTCCGGGGCCATGTCACTGCCATTACTGTCAATAGCATCTGTAGATATCTTTGCAACAGGCTTAAGAGTGAGATCACTGTGTGGCCTTCCTCTTCTGTTTGTTCTCCTCCCGTCATCAGGGACGGGATCAATCCTACTGCTCATGCCTCCATAGCTACTGTCTGTTTCATGGCCAAGTGAATACTCATCTTTTCTGATGGGCAATAAAACTTTGGACTTCTTCCGTGCCTCTGCAGCAACTCTAGAAACTTCTTCAGCATTAAGACGAGCCAGTGCCCATGGACTCACTTTCACAGTCCCTGAGCCCTTCTTCCTCCTTACTTCATCTTCTTTTCTCTTGGTAGCAGAATTATGCGAGCCAGCCTCTGATGGAATAACAGCAAACTAGAAGGAGGTTGAGTAGCTTCAGATCAGTTATGGCTAATGGGCAAATACCGAATGGCAAAAAGGTCAAACATATCTATCTTTTATAATCATGTATGCAAACTCATGATGAGGCCTAAGGCCCTGTTTCAAACAATCGTGGCTTTTTAATGTGGCTTCTTTTTTTCTTTTCCTCTTTTTTTTCCTTTATATTATTCATAGAGATATAACAGTGTTTTTCATTTTTCCTATTTTTCATTTATTTTTTTAATTGAATACCTCAGAAAAAAAACTAATAACCGCTACAGTGCCATTTCAGTCAAAAGCCATAGCCAAAAAAACACTTTGGAACAGGACCTAAGTATGCATTTGTTGTCATTTAGAAGTGCAAAATTATAATGGTTCGGGGAAGTTCAAGAGGTCCAATATATACTAAAAATATGCATAACCATTTTAATAAGAATTGATTAGCTTAGCTACAATTCACATGCGTAACTACTCAGACTAGCAGTCTCAGATATGACGTACAGACAACTACCTCCACTTGCAAGCAACTCTAACGTTAATTATCTATCTCATGATTCATGAAGTTTGACAATGTAGGGTTCTCACCTGATCTTCAAGAAACAATCTTGGAGGAGTGCACCATGAACCATGACGCAGTGCACCAAAGGAACTAGCACTACTAAGCCCACCAGTATAGGAGCTTACGCAAGACATCTGTGGACTCTGCTGCCCACCAACCTCTTCTTGTTCTTGCTCTCTCAGGGCAATGATGTAGTCATATGTACTGATTCCCTGGATGAGGTTGGCAAGACAGTTCAATTTCACATCACCTTCGAAGACAACAATGCAACCTTCACAAATTATCCATGGTATCTGTATATATTTACTAATTCGGTGGAAAACCCAGTATTCCATTTGTTCTAACTGTGCATTTTGCAGTTTATGTTTTAATCTCTTTTCTAAAATAAAGGCTCACAATGATACTATAAGAAAATTTGTGGTGATAATTATCCAAGTGGTGATATAACAGTTGTTAACTCAATATGTAAATGTATGCTATCAAGGATTTTTTTACGGTGCACCAACTTCGTGTGGACCGTCCATTTACCTTGATCTAATGGCTAAAGCTTAACACGGTGATATATTGATCGTGGTCCAATCTATCACTGTAGCATTTGGCAGGCTCTCTCTAGGCAATCAATAGCGTTTACTACTTTCTATTGGTTTGCATTAAGCTAAATAGATGGTTAATATTTATTTAGCCAAAACCAATGGCTGTGATTTATAGATCTTACCACCAAGGAGGTCATAGGTGCACCAAAAAGAGCTCATGCTATCAATATTCACAATGCATATCAAGCGTAGTGTCACAAGTTTACATTTCCAAGAAATATTTCAATGAGGTGGTCTGAGAATTTGAAATACAAGCTACTTGGCAATAACATTAAGCACAGTAATGCAGCAGCTAGTATAACAATGGCATTACATAAATTGGGATAGTGTCAAAACTTGCCTTCTTGATCAGAAGAATGTGGAAAAAGAGAAGTTGGGCAATTAGCAGTGAAGCAACCATGGCTAGGATTGTACAGGATGCCTGTGTGAACAAAGATCAACATTTTGAGCACTAGTTCAAGAAAGATTGACTAAAAGAGTTAACCAATTCAATAAGGTGTGAAGTAGAGAGTATTAGTCTATTAGAAAGTAGGATGATAGAACATACCACCACAATGACGAAAGGCACTACAGAGAAGCTGCTTCCTAGCTTTGACACAATTTGCTTAGAGAGTTCCTTTTGCTCAACAAAGCAGAGCACTAGCACCAATATTCCAATTGCTGATTGTAGGATAAGCTGGCCCAAAGTGCACAAATCATGCAGACCTGTCAATGGTCAACTAGGATGAAAAGGACCAGGAATAATATGCTCTCTGCAATAATGATGACCAAACTCAAATGCATAGGAAAAGACTGTTTCTAGAATGCAGTTGATGCTGGGAGCATGCTTAACATAATGACATTAAGATCGGAGTAATCTGCAGCATTTCTATTGATAGTTCAATATAATCTATCAGAGCATGATAGGAGAACATGAGCTTACCAAGAAAAGGGCAGTCATCATTAGAATAAAAAACCTCCTATAGTTTCTTTTTCCAATACAATTGTTAAGCCACTGTTAAGATTGAGGAAATCAAGAGAGTTATTATATATTCGCTAATGGAAACAAGAAAAGAATTATTCAGGAGTATGTTACCCTGCAGTGATGATCAAAACCATCAACACATTTGTCACAAACTCTGCAATGCTTACTATACTTCAACACCTACAAGAAAATTTTGCAGACCATAAAATAATTGCCTGCAGAAAAACATACATCAACACCAACAAATGCAAGAAACATACCTCAACTTCACAGAGGCTGCAGAAAAACATTCCTTCCTCGCTGGCTTGCTGCTCAGAGGACCATTCACGTGATTGGCAGCAGGAAAAAACAAAAGAGAGAGGGTGGAATATAAGGAGAAATGCAGAGAAAGTTGCACTGCAGGGAGATGGGTTCTTGTTCTTGTGTTGAGTCATTGACTTCTCACTAGCAGCTGCAACCTCATGCTCTTGCTTTTCTCCAGTTCCCTCTAATTGTAACCCAATATCTGAAACACATTGTCTGGATTCCTTCAGATGCTTGTGTTTGTAACTTCCATACAATCTTAGGTACTTCTTTGATTTGAAGACCCCTGGGTCTGCTGGGTCCGTTGCAGCACACCAGATGTACAGAAAGAAGATACATGAAACCTAAGAAGCCAAATTACACACTTTTATCATAAAGGTGTTTGAGTAGATGGATACTTCCACCATAACGGTATTAAGTAAACTCATAATAGGGTTTTGCTAGATAGCATTTTTTTCTACGAAAGGGTATATCATGATGAAACAATCGGATCACCATTGTCATGGGCGTGGGCCTTGGGCCCAGCCGGTTCATTATTAGGAAATAAATATTAGTTTCTATTTGAGTTATAGATTAGTTTCCTTTTGTTAGAGATATAATTAGGGATATGGTATTAGTTTCTATATTCGTTACAGATATGATTGAGATTAGATTTTATCTATTAGGGGGAGCCCATCTATATAAGGAGGCTACCGCATGCTATTGGAAGGAAGCAAAGAAATAACAAAGTCATTCTCATCTATAGTTTTCCCTCTCTCCTTCTACGCTGACGCCACCCGGCTATCCTCTCGGTGGTGTTTACCCCATATGAACTAAGATTCATGACAACTTGGTATCAGAGCAGTCGATCCTTTCCCACGACTTCTGCTACCATGGTTCTTGCTACCGAGTCGTTGGTCACGATAAAGGCTAACGCCAACAAGATGGCCAGCATCAACAAGGAGATGGCGGACGTCTTCCTCAACATGCATGCCATCTTGGAGAAGATGGTTGCGAATCAGGAGATGACCGCATCAAAACCCAAGCTGTATCATGCGGGCCAGCTCATCGTCGGATGCCGCGTGCCCCAGGCTCTCGAACAACACGGCGAGCTCGAACCGTGAGATCCGGCGTCGCCATTCGCACGCTGCAAGACCTCACTGGGATCCTACTCGGCCGCCGTCGGCAGCAACGCTGCTCCTGGCAGCCTTGACGCCGTGCGCCCTAGGGTCGTCGTCTGCCTCCGGGAGCCCGTCCCCTTCGCCGAGATCGACGCCGCTGCGCTCGTCCGTCGCCTGCTCTATTTTGCCGATCTACGCAGCAGATGCCGCCTAGATCCACGGCTGGCGCCATTGGTGTCGCCGTCCTCAGCCGTCGGTCGCCATCACCGCAGGATTATGCCGCCATTGTTTTGAACCGCAGCCGCGACAGACCATCTCGTGGTTGCCGCCATCGGATCCGGCGTTCTACGCCGCCGAGTTGCCTCTCCCCGCGTCGCCGTCTCCATGGTCGTGCCTCGGATCCGCGAGATCGGGATTCCGCTGGCCTTGTTCCGCTTGGATCCAGCTGGCTGCCTCCATCCACCGCAGGACCTGCCGCCGTTCGCCGAATCTCCGCCAGGCAGCTGCTATCCGGGCCGCTTGTCTTCCACATCGGTGCCGGAGGTCTTTCATCGGTGCCTCGATCCACAGATCTTCCACTGGCGCCGTCTTGATCCGCGGGTCCTCCACCGACACCGTATCAATCGGAGCCGCCGTCGCCCGGCCGCAAGTCGGCCGCCGCCTCTGGACGCTCTCCACCGATCGTCGACCCCTGGGAGCGGGAGCCGTCGCCGGTGGGGAGCCAGAGCCAATGCTAGCCAGGGAACCTTCGCCATCATCACCTCTACGTCCATGCTAGGGTTTAGAGGTGCTAGGTGAGAGCATTTTGTAGCCACCATGATTCAGAAATAAAGTTTAGATCTATTTTGAAAGAGGTTGGCGTGGGCCGCGACTTGCACGGAGAAAAATATGGAGACGGCGACGAACTCTCATTGAGTGCTGGCTTGCGTTGATGGCTGATGGAAACGGGCTTGCATGCAGAGTTCAAGAATCCGTTGCATGCATGCATGGTGTTGATGGATAATTGAGCTCTGCCGACTCGTATTGATTGGAAGTAGCGAGCGTCGGCCGCGTCGTGTCGTATCGAGAAAAAGCGATCGGCGGCCGACTGGTGTTGATGGTTTTGAGCGCCGGCCGCATTGCGTGAAAAGAAAAAAACGTGCGGCGGCCGTGTCGTGTTTGTGGAACAGAAAAGAAGACGCGAGTGGCGGCCGGGCGTGAAAAAAAAATCAGTGTTGCGCTATCCGAGACATTTGCACAGTAAATTATTATTCTTATTTATTTCTGTTGTCTTTTTGTGTTTTTGCGGAGCTAGCAGGTTGAAAAAATTAGGAGACAACAGATTTTAACGAAAAGTTTTCGTTACAAATTACAATCATTCATCTCCTCTGATTACCATCGTGGATCCTACCGTTGTTCTTAACCTTGTGAGCAAAGCAAAACTCTACCAACCATGAAGGCTGAAGCAAAGCTGTTGAACTAGACAATGACTTACAAAGTTAGTCATATCACATGATAGCACCAGAATTGGATCGTCCTCCAACAAACAAGAGTGCTAAATAGCCCATTTCAAGATAAGACCTGCTTAATTTGGAGCCTTCCCAGGTTCCAGCAACCGCTGATGGGCCCATCAATCAGGCAGCACCAAGATGGGGATCCAACCAAAGGTGCCAAACCACAAGGCACTCATTCGGCAGGGCAGCTAGAGGGAGGGAGGGAGGCAAGCAAGAACCTTACCAGAGGAGTGTAGAGCCCCATGGCCACATCCTGGAACACCTTCCTCCCAACAAAGGGCGCAAAGAACACGTAGAACGCAAAGGCCAGCGCAAGGAACACAGACACGGCCACCACCTGCAACAAACATCGAATTCTTCAGTAACCACAAACGACGAAGAATCCCACCCAGAAAAAGAAGAAGGGCACAAGATTTCACCGCCGAGAACGAACCTGGAGAGGGTGGTAGGGGAGCTGCCATCCGTGCCTCCTCATTGCCACCGCCAAGAATCAGCAAAAACCCAGAGGAAAGAAAGGATGCGATCAATCAATGCAAGATGAACGGACCGACCCTTCCAAGAATCATCAAGAACTCAGGCACGACGCAAGGTGCGCGTGGATTCGATCTTCCTGCGATTGCAGCCACATCTGTGGGCTGCGAGAGGGGAAGGAGAAGGGGGGCTCGGGAGGAGGATGCACCAAAGGAGGCAGGGGCGTTAAATGCAGCGCTGCTCAGATTTACGGGGGAAAGCAAGCAAAGCAGACAGCGAGGGAGAGAGGGACGGGTGGGGTTGGGAACGGGGAAGGTTTCGTTCGGGCTTGGCGCTTGGTCTGGTCGCTCACGTCACGTGAAGCTCTCTCCTAGGGGACTCTGGCTGTGACTGACTGTGGCAGGAGCAAACTCGGCTGGACCGGGGTGCCTGCCTGCCTGTCACTGTGGGGCTCAGTGCCACAGCCGTTACTTCCTTGTCATCCATGCTCCTGTGGATAGAGCTTGAGTTTATATATATATATATATATATATATATATATATATATATATATATATATATTGTTTTGACATGTACACGTTTAGTCCGTATTAACGGTTCATTGTAAAGATTTACACGGGTGATACAGTAGACCAACACCTTCCAAGTTACGAGATTAAATTTCAGAAAAATCACCGTAGAGAAACTATACAAATAACACCCGAGATAAACTGAATGGACTTTGCAACAGCCGCCAGCAGGGGCGGAGCCACACCCGAGCAAGATAGACTTTAGTTCGAGATGTGAAAAAATATCTAGTGTATAATCTAGATAAATTCAATCTAGTCTGGATAACATTTTTATGATCCAGCCCAGATAGTTTGGATCATTTCACTACTGAGTCTAGGGCGTAATCAAATTCTGACTCTGCCACTGACCGCCAGTCATTGACGTCAGGCATTTACCATGAAAATGTTTCAAAGACATGGTGTTAAATTTGCTTACGTATGAAAGTGAGGAAACGATTAATTACAATGAATAAGCAACAAAAATGGCTAGGGTACCAATAACTCCATTGGCAGTTATTGGAGTAACAGCTCTATCGATGCTACACCATGAGAAGCAAATCTTCAAATCAAGATGTGCAACAGTGCAAGTGAAGACATAAACCATTTAATCTCTTTTGTAATATGCAAAATGTAGTAAAGAAAACATATCTTCAAGCCGAGATATGCAAGTGAAGACATAAAACATTTATATCTTTTGTAACATGCAAAAATATAGTAAAGAAGGCAAATCTTCAAACCAAGATATGCAAGTGAAGACAAACCATTTAATCTCTTTTGTAACATACAAAATGTAGTAAAGAAGGCAAATCTTCAAACCAACATATGCAAGTGAAGACATAAACCATTTAGAATTGGCTAATCTACAGGTGCAAGCTGGATTCTTATCCAGCGGACACTTAAATCTACCATCAATTCCACGTAAAAAGAGAGGGACCCTAGCCGCACCCAACTTCTCTTCCTGACTTCTACCACTCAACAACACATGGGAACCCCAAATCGCCAGCAACGCCGCTTCTAGCGTCGTCGATTCCCACGCTCCTAATCACTGCCCAATCATATCCAACTCCATTATAGGGGTGTTCTTTTTGGCTTCCAAAAGCAGCTTTTGGCTTTTGCTATAGTACCTAACTTTTAAATAAAGTATTTTCTCAAGACGAGATATACAAGTTAATTGTAATACACTTTAAAAGCCTAACATCTGTATCAACCAAAATTGCAAGCGAGTATCTCTCTCCGCAATCTCTGTCGCAAACAATCAAAATTCAAAAATTTCAACCAAAAACCATAAGCCGCAGCCAAAAAGAACAGGCCCTCAAGTGGCAACAATTGCCCCAGTCATCAACCCTACATGGCAAGCATAATTTTGAGAGAGTTTTCAAAAATTCATAACTAAAAGTTCTATTTTTGGTTGAGCCCATGTTCGGAGCGAGAATCTTCTGCGCGATCCAACCGTCCGATAGAGTTTTCACGGTCAAGATTTTGATGGGACGGAACCAGCAGTGATAGATGCACCTTTGCGTTATGAACCCTCGAGTTAACTGGTATTACACTCGTCTTCTTCACAGTACCGCCCGGCCCCGCCGGACCGCCGGTCTCCCGCGGCCAACACCCTACTCGCCGTCTCGTTGCCACCGGCGCCTCAATCGCACTCCTCCCACCACAACCTCCCCCGCTTCTCGCGCGCATTAGCTGCCAATGCCCTACCCCATCGTCGCCACGTGGGCCTTCCTCACTGGCCTCGCCGCCGCCGGGCTCTGATCCGACGCGGTGCGGCATCGCTGAGCTCGGATAGCGCCACTGCTTGTATACGCGGTCACTTGTGGCCTTGTGCTGTCAAGAAACCTCACTTCTCTGGTTCTGATTCGAACAACCAGATGCAGTCTTTATGGGATGCTCACCGCTGATTCAGACAAAGCCAGGGTTGGCTGAATGGAAAGCACATGATATGGTTATTCATGTCGACGACTGTGCATGATCATTAGTTCACAGGATCAATCACATCACAAGAAATTCTTACTTTTCAGATAAATATGAAGTTTATTACCACAAGCTGTTCATTTTGTACCTGGCGGTTTTACACTCTGGGAAAATCTGAATTTTTGCTCTTGTTTTGGGAAGCGATCTACGAAATATACTGGCATTTTCAACTAACAAGCATTTTGAACCGACGGAGCAACCGGCAGTCCCATGAAAGAGCGGCGGCGCGCGAGGTCGTTGGCGATATCTCGTGGAATGGGGCGAGTAACGACACGGCGAGGCAGAGTTGCCCGTCTGGTAGGTTGATGGTTGTTTTTTGTACTTTGGGCAGATTTAACCAGAAGTACATCTCATGGCCGTTTAGCGAGAACAAATGGTTTAACCGACCATTTTATATAGACATAGGTGGTGCTCAGTTAAACTTAATTTTAGTGGCATATGACTGAATTTTTACTGCAGCTGACTGAAATTACACTGTAACTGATGGTAGTTTATTTGATATAATTAAATTTAAAAAAAATTAAAAATAGAAAAAACATATTAACCTATCACGTATAATGCAAACGAATACGGAAAAAAAGAACTAAAAAAAAGTTTAAAATAAGCCTAAAAATCAGAAAAACATAAAATTTAGGAATGATAAAAAATAAGCTGAAAACTAGAAGCCTAAGTCCAAATAAACAGGGCTATAGTGTTGCTTGAAAGTAGGCATCAACCTTAAGAGTCGAGGTCATTATCTGGCCAAAACCTAACTTTTATGCTTCGCAGTTAAGCAGCAAGGACGACTCATGGTCAGGTTGTCAGTTACACAGAATATCTCATTGCTTAACAAAGTTTCTTCCAACTTTTCTCCGCTTCAGAAGAGTTCCATCTTGTTATCGCTCATGTAAAACCAAGGGAAAACTCTTCCCATTTATACACAGGAATTAGGGAAGCAAAAACAGCACCGCGAGGGTAAGTCTCACAAAGTAATCATACAACCGATCATCGAAAATATGATACATTGACTACAAAAACAAATGACTGCACTACACGCGTGTTTACATCTCATATTTACCCCAAGCACACATTCTTTGCCCCCACATTGTTTCCCTACCCTTTCCCTATTCCTATTTGTACAATTTCCCACCTTCGTACCCGATTGTGCTTTTTCTAAGCCATGGCTGTACTTGGCCACCGCCCACCGGTGTTAGAAAGAATGAATGGAAGATTAACATAAAACGGCTAAAAAAAGAATGAAGTTATCTTCACTGTTAGCTCTTTACAACAGTCAGAAGTTGGCACTGGACGCCTGCTGGCCGAAGGGAAAAAATAGTCCGCCATTTCCAGTGAGACCTGCTAACAAGAAATTAGTAGGTTAGACTTTTTGTTCAATACATTGCTTTAGAGGCAGAGATCTGTTATGTGCAATACCGTAGAGGGAGTCATGTAGTGTAGTCGTGCCACTGACGACTGCATCCGTTCGCAAAAATTTTCTTGCCCTCGAAAACAGTGTGTAAATCTTCGGTCTCTCCAATGCATCGAGCAGGGCATGTATTAGCCCCGCAGGCAGATCAGAAGCACAACATCGGAGTTGTTCATCTGAGATCATCCAACATCTTTTCCTCGTCTACTTGTAGCCCTTGTTTTCTCTAACGTTTGTTTTGCTTGTCGGCTTGGATTTGATGGTTTAGAGTCCTATGAGCAGATTTTAAAAAAGCATAAATATAAGGAACTCATGACTCATGAGGTTGACTTAAGCTGCAAAACATGTAAGACCGAGGGTCAATACATTTTTACTAGCCAACTGTGTGTTTTTAGACTTCTCTGCTTCTGCCTCTTTTTCAGCCTTTTTCTTATCAAGCTCAGCTTGCTTGAGATTCTCCCCGTGTGCTTTTTGAAACATTGTTACAAATGTTAAGAGGGTAGACATAACTGCAAGATGATCACCATAGAGTAAAGGTGAGGTATGATAACAAGCAAACACACACAACATGTTAATACTTAAAAATGCATGGATCAGATATGCTTTAACCAGCTACATCCTACAGAAAATAATTCATATCCTACGATGTGTTGAGCATGTCCAAGCACTACATACAGACGAGTATAAACATTCCATAAGAGATCTATCTTGACAGGTATTCGAAGAAATATAACGACTGCACAACCTCAGCAACTTATCTTGCTCATCATAATTAATCAATAAAACTAATCTCTGCTTACCTTGTTCAAAAGGGCAACGAACAGGGTCCTCACCAAAATATTTAATCAGTGCATCAGCCTTTTTTCCCTGGCAAAAGAATGCAACAAAAATTAAAAGTTTGAAGGAATGTAGGACAAATAACATATATGCCTTCATATAACAGAAGAACAGAAGCATACCACTTCAGAAAACAATGAAGACAATGACTGCACATCTGCTCCAGCATTGTCAGTGAACTCTTTCAGTTTCTACACCATGCATGTAATACCAGTTTAGAACAAATGAGATTCACACGCCCTCTACAACTTTACATGAACGAAAAGTAACTTTCTGGTATTTAAATCGGGTACTGATTCAGCATATAAGATGGATTAAACGACCGGTATATCAGCAACGGAAATTCATGCACACACGGTTGGTGAATATAGTTAATATTTAGAGGACCTTCAGGATAATTGGATATCAACACCCTGTTAGTATATGAGGTGTGCTGTGTGCATGTATGGCTGGATAATTTATCTAGAATACAGAAATAAAAGTATTTACGTAGCCAGTCACCAACAGAAGAGCCTGCACTATTGTATGCTTATCTTTTTTATTCTGATCTGGACTTATCCGGTTAAAAGAAATGCAAGACTAGCTGACTGTTTGAGCAGTCCATCTAAGGGGCAGGCATCAAACAAGCAGATGGAACAAAAAAGATAATGGGCTTGTTCTTTTGTGGCTGCGGCTTATGGCTTTTGGCTGCGGCTTGTGCCTTTAGGTTATTCGTGCGAAAGATTACAGAGTAACTGAAATTCACGTGCAACTTTTGACGATATAAATGAATTCAGTACAGTATGTACTACAATTAACTAGTAGAACACATCTTGAAAAGACACTCCGTTTAAAAGCTAATTACTGTAGAAATGCCAAAAGCTGAAGCCAAAAGTTATAGGGCCTGTTCTTTATAGCTTCTAAAAACGACTTTTGGCTTTTGCTATAGTACATAACTTTTAAATGGAGTATTTTCTCAAGACGGGATCTGCAAGTTAATTGTAGTACACGTTAAAAGCCTAACATCTGTATCAACCAAAATCGGAAGCGAGTATCTCTCTCTCCACAATCTCTGTCGCAAACAGCCAAAATTCAAAATTTTCAGCCAAAAGCCATAAGCGGCAACCAAAAAGAACAGAACAGGCCCAATATTTTATAATAGGGAGATGCAATCCAGATCCAAAGAGCTATAAATTAGGCCTGGGTAGCATTCTCATAGAATATTCTCCAAAAGAGGGTTCTCAATTCAGTCCCAATGCCAGGTTGTAATTACCCCTAAAACTCACTAGCTAAATTATATGTGAACAATTCAAAAACTAATTGAAATTGAAATGAGACAGTGCTTTGACCTCACAAAAAATTTCTGATACTGGACCATCACTTTCTGAAGCTTTATACTCGAGCTGAACCTTTTCCAGCCCTTTACTAACTGCTTGCATTTCTTCTGCCAACATTTTTAGTTGTATCTGTTGAAAAGCATGAATTAGAAGAAAGCATGTACATCTCACTAATGTCAGGGGTACAAAATACTACATATTCTGCATAACTGATAGAATATCACGAGAAAACCCAAACCTTTGATGTAGCTTCTAAACTAACAAGATCCACATAGAAGTTCAAAAGCTGTGGTGATTTTGCAGCAAGTACCTGGTATTAAGAATGAGGTTAGCATGTATATATGAGATAGATACCAATGTGGCAATGTGCAAATCATTAACTCAGATTATAGTTAATTACACTCAGGAGTCAGGACTATAAAGTATACTATGGTCAAATACTCATTGTAGGTTGTTTTAGAATGCAGAAATAACATATTGTTCATAATTAATTAAGTTGGTGTTTACTATCATGCACAGTTGACTAAAATCAGTAATAAATGCATTAAAAAACGTGAAGGAGTATAGAGGCTACTATAATCTGTTACTGGTTTAGTATTTCAAGGCAGACTGCAGTAGTCAAAGTTGTTCAACTTCTGACACTTTTCAACTATTAGATGAACCTAAACTGATTACTAACAAAGTAACGAACTTTTGTGTATTACAATTTTTTATTAGAAAGCAGAGCTTATTATCGAGTATTCCATATTTATCTTTGCTTATATCGCCGAAAGCAGACACTCAGAACGTGCGCTGGTTGCTACTTGCTAGCCCAGGCACCTGCCATGTGTTATTTTGTTGGGTACAGCACAATATGCAAAACTTCGATTCCACCACCAAATCAAATTTGACACTTTCGTCGTCCTGACCGAATAAATAATCCGATGCAGACCATACACAGCCTATTGTTGAAAGGGCACTAACTCGTATGAGAACTCAACTGTGTTGTTTTCCAAGGGTTTCTTGGTAACTTCCCAATTTTGATTCCTATTTAAAGGGGGGATTTGGTGGGGCCACCTGTCATTGGCTGAAGAGAAGGGATAAGGATGGGGATCGGCTGGCTATTGGCTTCGGTGGGGAATCGTGGGGATTGATACGATCCCCATGCTCCTCTCCGGCGATCTCACCGTGGCTGTTCTGGAGCACCACCTCGATCCATCTCCTTATATGCCTTCCCTATTCCTCCTAGGGACAACACAGAAGAGTTCTACTCTAATTTTTCCATGCTCCACTTCGACTGCCTCTTGCAGATCCGGCTCCACCGCGCCATTGTTGCAGACCTAGGGTTGGCAGCGGTGGCGCCGAGCTCTTTGCTTCTGGCGACTTGAAGGTTGTCTCTTCTTCTCCTTGTGAGGGGGCGAGAGGCACCCAGATTCTGGGTGGTTGCCGTGGTGGTTTGGCTGCCGGATTGAGTCGTCGTTGCTTCATGGTGATTCTGGTGTTTGGTTGCTTTGGTTGAGTATTTGGCCGGTGCTTAATTTTTGTGTACCTTTGTGTGTCGTCTTCTGATCTTCAACTCTTCAATTTGGAGGACTTCTTTATTGCGGAGAAGCACATTGTATCTCCGAGAACCACGCTGATCACACCGTGGCATAACGGCGGCGATAGGTTTTCTGGGACAGCGTCATCTACGACGCACCTTGTCTTGACTTTTCAGTGGCTTTGGGTGCCATTGGTTCAGTGAGTTCCTTTAGTTCTTACTTTGTCTGTCTTGCATAGTGTGCCATACTAGTAAATTTCACTGTTACCTTTATCTGTGATTTGGTCAGTACTAGTATCGCGTGACTTGCAGGTTACATTGTGGGCTGACTGATTGCTCTGTGAGGATATGGCCTTTGTGAGATTATTGTGACAATTTAGAGTTATAAGCTAGGCTTTGAGCTGTCGGTATCTTTGACTCTGTTATACTGTTACTTGCCGTAGTATAAATTAGTTACTACTCTTTTCTGTTAGAGCAATTCCTTTTGGTTTTACTATAACTGCTAGTTGATTACTTGGTAAGTGGTAGAGATCAAAACCTAGCATATTGCTTAGAAATTGTCACTTTAATCGTTGACCAGACTAGGCTATTCTTGTGGCGAGGAGGCCTTGCTTTGTGCTTGAGCAGCCCAACATCTGAGAGCAAACGTTTAGCAGCTACTTGAACTTGTTGCTAGTTGTAGTAGTTCATGTCACTATTCTTTATAGCATGATTTCCTGTTTAAATGACTTCAGGAGTATATCTTTGTTCTTAGATATTTATTTGATGCTCATGTCATTTTATTACTGCTGGGATTATGCTATATTGTTCATAATTAAATCCGGAATTAATCTGAAATATTTGCTAAAACCGCAATATATGCAACAAACAGTACAGGAAAGGTGAAAGGCATACCTTGCAGAGGTAGTGCATTAATGTCGTCTTATTATTTGTTGCCCGGGTATCTGTAAGTTTTAGAAGACTGTCCAACCGGAAGCCAACTGCAGCACCTGTAAACAAATCTATAGATGTGAACTTGCCCGATAACACTATACTATTACTATATATCCATAGAAATTTGAAAGTATGCTCTGCTCTGGTGTCAAAATACAGCCAAAAAAATTAAAACTATTTGAACTTCAACCAAATGGAAAATTACCATTAGTAGCAGAGCTAGGCAACCTGAAATGCTACCTAGCTAACACAGGATTAATAGAATACCCAAGTTTACCATCCACAAACAAGAATGAAGAGTCTAAAGTGGTTCTTCCTAGGTTGTAGAATCAATTTGTTCCCAATATAGTGCTACAGGACTGTTTCTCAAGGGTAATCCTCTGATTCTAGAAATGGAGATGTATCACAGGAAAACTTCAATCAGATATGCTATGTCAATCTTTTCATTTCTGCCGAACAAGAACCTGCTATATCCTAGACAGAGTAGAAATAAATGTGTACTGCACTTCATAGTACCCTGAATACAACTTGATGGATTAACTATCTAGGGTGTACTCGCTCAATCTATAAATCCTTTTTAATGCTTACATGTAAAGGCATCGTGATTTGCTAAGACTCGACACATTCCATTAAGCTTGTAATGGAATGTTGTCCAGTAGTGAAATACTGTGTGCTTATAGAACCTCTGTCAATCATTGTATGGAAGACAGATCGTGTTGTACTCAGTCTCTGTCTATCTAATACAATCTGCTCCCTGTCCATGCTTACTTGCATAAAGATTTGCGTGAACACTTAATCGAATTCCATGAAGTTTGAATTGGAATATAATCTACTAGTGAAATACAATGTGCTTAATGAATCTCTGATCTTTGTGCAAAAGACAGATCTGCAATACAACAGCCAGTACCAGTACTGACAGAAGAAAGGTTATTATGAACATGCCTGTATACCAAAGTTGGCATGTCTAGTGCAGACCACCCACTAGGTGCTATCATGATAACTTTTTGATTTGGACATCATATCAAGTCAAGAATATTGTGAAAGTACTAGGTAGTTCTAAATAGTATCTGTCAGCTTATAAATTTCAAGGCAAAGCTCAATTCATGATGAGAGAATTAAAAAAGTGAAATATCTTACAAAACATATATAAATGGAACAAAAGGAACTATTTACAGCAAATTTCACATTCTCAATTCTTTTAGAATTGGCTGAGTTTGTATACACTTAAGACAATCTTCGCAAAATTGATTTGCTCCCCTAATTAAGAGAGTTGACATTATAGAACCCAGTAGATGGTTTGCATTATACATACATACATATATGTATATGTATATAGGACGCTGAAATGAGGCACCATTATGTCTAAGCACCAAGCCTCTCTGCCTTTGGATTGCTTTTAGATGCGTATTAGTGTAATGGTATATAATATATCATGCATGGTAAATCAATCATGGATGGAAAGTCTCAATCACACTAGCACGCATCTAAAAGCAATCCAAAGGCAGAGAGGCTTGGTGCCCAGACACCATGGTGCCCCTGTTATATATATATATATATATATGTGTGTGTGTGTGTGTGTGTGTATGTATGTATATGTATACTGAGTGTTCTTGGCATCTACAAAACAATTGACACGCAGTATGAAAGCTTATACTCCCTCCATCTTTCTATAAATGGTGTTTTAGAATCCATGCGGTCAAATGTTTTGAATTTTGAGTTTATGACTACCATGTAAAAGTATCTAGATTGGGCACATGAAAACTATATCATTGGATTCGTCACTGAATACACTTGTGTAATATTATAAATTTACTTATTTATGAAAACATATAGTTATAGAAATTAACGGTCAAAGTGTTGTCCTGTGCAAAAGGTCAGTAACGTCACTCATTGTCTTGGAGATTAATATTCACTGAAAGTGTGGAGAGTGGACTGTAACAGTATTGTCTTGTCACACTGTTCATCACCAGCCCATCAAAGCAAAGTTGGGGATAGCCCAAATTTGCCATGCACTTCTCACTTCAGGAAAAAATCAGCACTACGGCCATTTTTAACCATAAAAACAGGCCTGCTCAAATTTGCTATGTATTTCTCAATTTTTGGTGAAAGCAGTGTTATAATCATTTCTACCCAAAAACCTGGGAGGATACTCTTCCTCCATCACATTCATTTCAATCTTATAGGCATGATTTCAGTAATCAGCAACAAGGCCTTCATGAAACACAGAAACAGATCACTGCTATTCATTTCACAGGTCCCACATGAATTTTCTGTCTAATCCATTTCCAATCTAAACTGCCCATTTTGGAGGAGTATATCAACAACATGACTCTTGATGAAGAACAACAGCGATATAGAAATCAACTTTACGGCTTGGCCTGCTCTTACTAGCTTAAGAAAATCTATATACAAAAATTTATCCACAGTGCAACTCTCTTTGCATCATCTTTGCACTACATCCTTCATTAAAATATGCTAATATGTACTCCAAAGAAGTTCCAAAAAATGTAGAAGCTAAATAGGATAGAATGTTGTAGAAGTTAAACAGGATAGAATGCTGTAGAAGTTAAACAGGATAGAATGTTGTCAAACAAGCTACATAAAACAGGCTTATAAAAATCTTATATTCATTCATACAGAGGAAGGACAGTTCTTGTTACCTCTAGCAGTCCCCTGGTTCAACGTATTTCCAAGGAGGAGGATTTTCTTCATTATTTCTTTCAACTTGAGAGAACATCGGATCTGATAAAGTAGATTTTGACTTTGTAGAAAACAAGCTAATATCAATTGCAAATCACTATGCCAATTCTCAACATACCTCATTACATGAAGAGTCTATGGTTTTCAAGCTTTTTCTAAGATCTGCAACTTGTGAACCAAACTGGATCTTGAAGGAGAACACTCGCAGTTTTGACTCCATTCGTGGCACTTTCATCAATTCTAGGAAGAACTGCACAAGGAAAACAATTGTTTAATGCATACAGATCTAATACTACAAAAAGAATTTAGAGATAATCATAGATCATAGTTATTACTGTTAAGGAAATAGAGATAGAGTTGTATTAGGAGATAGAGTTTGGATTCTATTCCATATATGCCTTATCTCTATATGGCATATCTCTTGTACTCTCCTATATATATGGTCCTTTGGGTCTCATATCAATACACACAATATTCATAACAATTACCTGTTCACATTTTCCCAGATTTTCCTTGTCTCCAGTGTAATTCTGACCCAAAAAAAAAACAGAAGGCAACACTCTTTTAAAATGAGGCCACAAAGGAAGCAAAGCAACATTGTACTAATGTGCACCTTAAGAAGTTCCATTTCTTCTTTCGTAGGACAGAACTTTATGAGATTCTCCACTTGATCAACATCCAAGGTAGACTGATCCAGTGCTAGAGCCGCGCTCTGAAGAAAATTTCAGTCATTAAGACCATGCCAAATCATATCATGGCATAAATGCCATTATCTTCATTTGTATTGTTCAAATTCTTACCACCAACTCTGACAGTGGCATCTTCACTTTTGTTAGCATGATCTCTGTGTTGTTCGCCCTCCTCAACTCAATCTATTCACATAAATTATCAGATTAGATGAAACACGGCCATCTACAAAGAGATCAAAGAAAGATGGGGGAAAACTAGTACTTTCTTTCAACTTTGCACTATAATATCTGATTATTCTAAAAGGGTTAAAATTACAACATACCTAACTAAAGGGTAGCAATCGTATGAGATAAAAGAAAGAAAAAAGGGAAACAGCTAATACTTTATTGATTGAAACTTTACACTAGAATATCTAGTTACTTTAAAGAATAAAGAGTTAAAATTACAAGGCACCTAATTCAATGGCAGCAATCATATTGAATCCTTATTTTGTCCACTAATATTAACAACAAGCAAATGTTGTAACTCAAGTCAGCATTCCAAATCAAAGTAGACCGCTCACATGGTTTATACTACAAGCAATTAAATTTTATGCCACAAGACTGTTCACATTGTTTTGTGTGATGGCAAAGGTCACTCAGGAGATCATGGAAAAGCATTTGCCGATTTGCTGTACTTTTAATATCCTTCAAAAGTTGACCGACCTCAGTCACTGATACAAATTGAGAACGAAAAATAATGTTAGCACTTACTAGGTGAACTTTTTCCGGCTTTGATCCAAGAGATTTTCTACGATCAGATTTGGAGCTGTCAGCTGACTTTGGAACGGCTGCTGGAAACAGGCTCTCCAGTTCTGATAAATCAAACTCCGAAACACTGCAGAAAACCGCTTCACAACATTAATAAGTCTAAAATAATTAAAATGCATCACTAATATTTAGGTTATCATCATGGTGTAGTGTTGTACAAGATTTTTAACAATTGCTTTGTCAAAATTCGATGCTACAGTCATGACCTCAATGTTATGAATAGATTGTGTATGTATTCAAGAGGCCTAATGGGTAACAGATATAGGGTACAAAGGAGACACAAGACTAAATCCTAATGCAATAGGAAATACCACTAACACCCTTAACACCCCCTCAAATGCAAAGCATATGCAATAGCATTGTATTTGAAAAGGGTTGATACTAAAATAAGAAAAATCTGAAGTCCGAGTTTTGATAATATCGTCGTAGCATGCAGCTCTTGGAAAATATGCCCAGTCGAAGAGGAATAGATAGACGCACGACGGCGCAGATCGAAGCCTAAGACGGCGGTGGCGTAGTGCGCAAGAAGCGCAACAGAAGCACAATGCACAAAAAGCGCGACGACCTTAGAAGCTCGGTGCGGCGGCTCAAAGAGGAGCAACAGCATCATAACAACTTCTACGATTTGCACGTAGCTCAGAGAGAAAAAACAGCGGTTGCTGCCATGCAAAAGAAAATTCCTACACTTCTATGACTGACAATAAATTTACGAACTCGCATGGCTTAGACGAACTCAAAGATAGAAACTACAGACTTAAATGGACGTAATAGAAGACTCGAAAGAAAAAGAATCAAAGGCTACGAATACTGGTAGCAAGCTACAACCAAAACTACTGCAGCAGAACTAAGCCACCTCAACAAAACCCCCATCAGTAGCTTGCCCACTCCACCTAACTCCACTCATTGCATTGTCCACGCGAGCGTGACAGACTCAGAGAGAGACAGCCAACTCTCTCTGACTCTTCCTTCGTCTCCCCTCTCCTGACTACTTCCGCTTCCATTGCTCCACACCACACCACACCCCAACGCAAGCACCGTGGCGATGGACACGGCAGCGGCGTCAGTGCGCCACCCCGGAGCGGCGCAGGGACCAAGAAGGTGCGGTGGCTCCCAAGTGAGCGGCTCGGTCTTGGGGTGCAGCGGTGAACTGGAGGGATGCCTGGGATTCAAGCGAATGGAGGAGCAACGCGAGCCAGTGGTCGGCAAAGAGGTCGGCGTCCGGATCCAGGCTGAGAGAGAGGTGTCGGTGGCCCGAAGAGGATCCGGGGCCCAAAGAGGATCCGGGCCCGATCTGCGCCATCAACGGCTGGATCTGCGAGGCGGCGGCCCGGAAGCAACTGAAGAGAGCTGGTGGGAGGAGATCGACGCCTCGTCCCCTACAAGCAAAGACGGCTGGATATGCCGCGGAGAGCGCCTGACGACGGCGCGAGCGACGGTGGCCACCCTCGGGAGCAGAGATTGCTCCTCCCGAGGGCAGCAGATACGGAAGACGAGCGAAGACTAGGAGGTAGCGGCGGTGGCTACAGTAAACCCTAACCCTAACCTAAGCTCTGATACCACGTTATGAATAGATTGTGTATATATTCAAGAGGTCCAATGGACAATATAGGGTACAATAGGAACACAAGACTAAACCCTAGTATAATAGGAAATACCACTAATACCCTTAACACTCAACAACTATAAATCTACAAATCCTTGATTCAACCTTACAATAATCAGATCATTGGAATTGTCACACATCTATAATCATACTCAAAATGGAAGAAGAATTTTAACCAGAAGGACAGAAAATTTTACCTCCGCTGGTCATCATTTCGCTGCAATTCTTCCCAAAGACTACCTTGCAAAGCCCTTGTCACTTTGACCCAATGCAACGGCTTTAATGTTGATTTGCGTGCGATTTCAAAACCCGATCTGGAGAACGACAACCCCACGCCTCTACCTAAGGAGTTTGATAATAAACTACTATGATTGCCTCACGGTGGTGGTGGCGCGCCGGTGCTCTAGGAGGAGCGGTGCACGCCCACCTGAGGGGAGGTGGAGGAGGCCACCTAGCCTTCCTCCGAGGCGGTGGTGGTGGAGGTGCTCTCCCACCAACTCCGGTGGAGGTGGGGAGGTGGCGCCCGGACGTGGACCTAGAGGAGGTAGGGAGGTGGAGCACTTGGAAGAGCAGGGAGGAGGTGGGGAGGTGGGGAACATGGACATGCACCGGAGGGGGGGGGAGGTGGAGGGCCAAGCGTGCACCGAGGCGGCGGTGCTCCTAGGTGTGCACCGGAGGAGGGGTGGGGGTTGGTGCTCCAACGTGTCATTGGTGGTGGCGGCGGTGGAGGAGCACTAGAACATGTTGTTGGAGGTGGTGGTGGAGCACCGAACGTGTCTTTGGCGCGGAGGTGGTGGTGGAGCGGTAGAACGTAAGATGGTGGTGGTGGTGGTGGTGGTGGTGGTGGAGGAGGAGGAGCAGAGAACGTGCCATTGGTGGTGGAGGTGGCGGTGGAGGAGCACTTGAACTTGGTTTTGGTGATGGAGATGCAGGTGGAGAGTTGGCGCTACCATTTAACCTTGGAGGAGGTGGTGGAGGTGGAGCGTTTCCACCAACACCTAACCTTGGGGGTGGAGGAGGGGGAGGGGCAAAGGACCGTGTTTGTGCTCCAAAAGACATAGGTGGAGGGGGAGGTTGAGGTATGTTTGACAAGCCTGTCGAAGGAGGAGGTGTTGGCGGTGGTGGAGGTGGTGGGTGCTTGGTAGCTGACCCCCTGTGCATAGATAGAGAACTTGAAGAACCATAGGATGGAGGCGGTGGTGGTGGAGGTGGCGGTGGAGCTGGAGTAGTAGTTGTAGCTTGGATTCTTGACACAGCTTGTGCACCTGACAACAATGGTCGTTGTGGAGGGGATGCATCTTTCAAAACATTGACTCTGGTGTCTGTAGACATAGAACGAATAGCTAGTGCAGCTGGAGAACTGTCATATCTGGATGGAGGATGAGATGGCCTATGCACAGAGGTAGTCTCATATTCCTTCTTGGGCGAGATCCATCTGCGTATTGTTTTTGGTTTGGCTGGCTTTGATTGTTCTTCCAGTTGTTCGTTATGCCCAAGCTTTGTTTCCAATAAGACTGGCTCAGGTGCATTACCTACTGGTATCTTCTTTAATAGTGAGGACACAGCTTTATCAAGTGTTTGCCTTCGGACATCGCTTATCCTTGGGCTCTGAGCCCTAGCTTCTATTTTACTTTGAGGAAGAGCTATGTCAATATCCCATCTGCCATCAAGCTCTTCTCTCTTGGTTTTCATTTCTTCTGCTATTTCAGTGGCTGGTAACACAACAATAGTACCCTGCAAACTAGTTTTCTTTGTAGGTATGGTAACTCCAAGGACAGACTTCAATTTACCTTGCTCCAATCTTCTGTCAGTTGTATCAGCAGGCTTGACCATTTCAACCTTGTGATTATAGTTATCTTGTGAGTCCATATTCTCCATAGCAGCTCTATCTATTTTAGAAATAGCACTCTTTTCATTGACAACATTTTTTACTTCCTGCATTAGGTTGCCATTATCAACTATAGTTTTCTCTTCATAGATCACTATCTCATTGTCCATGGTTATTGTGTTTTCAGTAATAATCTTGATGTCACCATTTGGCGGTCCTTCATTTGGCATAGTTCTCAAGTGAGCATCCTCAGTACTAGCCAATGTTCTAGAAGCACTAAAAGCAGTGTAGTCCAAATCAGCGTATTTCGATATTTTTGTGGACTCGCCTGCCTGGCACTGAACCTCATCACTGCAACTCGGATCTACAGTGGTAACTAAAGTTTGCGCAATTACACCTTTCATGTCCTCCTTCTGACAGATGGATCCAAATTTGTGGCCCTCTGAATCTACAGAAGCAGCAACCACCTGTATGTCCTGCACAGCATTGCTCTCTTGGTCACTTCTGTTGCTTAATTTAGACTTCTCAAGAACCTTACATGCCTGCCCGAAACCTCCTGGATTTTCCAAACTTGGGGCAGGTGCACTTGGCCCTTTGTCATTCATGCTACCTGAATTCTGGGAGATAACAATCTTCACATCCTCATCAGTCCGATGCTTCTCTAGGCTGCTCTTTTCTTCACTTGCCACCTCACCATCCAATTCTGCATTGTCATCATCTAATGAAATTCTACCGTCAATTGACTGAGTTTCTGGGTCTCTTCTAGCATCATGCCAATCCTCCTCTGCTTCATAAAACTCCTCTCCCGTATCTACTGAAGCAACATCAGTCTCATCTCCATCATCACCTACCTCTTCTGCAGCAGCAGCAGGCTTGAAAGCATCAGGGTCCGAAAAGAGTACCTGGTTCGGAAATGGCGCTTTATTTTAGATTCCACTGTGCACAGGAGACAGATAGGGAAAAAATAGAGGAAAGGCATAGCAGCAGGTGAATTTACTACCTCCGCTCGGAAGTCCCTCGGGAACTGATTATTCACATTCCATGCAGCATCAATATCATCACGATTCAGTTCGATGATGTTTGATTTAATGAATGCAGTGTTGAACATGACTCGAAACATTGTTTCCTCATGCTCTAAGTTATTGCGAATATGGATGCATTCAAGGACCACATCTCCCTGAACACGGCAAAAGGCACTAATTTTTAGCGGAACTTCTGCCTGCATTGCAACCATCTGTCAGAGTAGAATTTGGATAGTGATAAATATCTCCACAACTAAGGAGTAATCGTTACCTGCCCATAACGCTGGAGATGTTTCTTGGTTTTTGGCAGCTCGAAAAGGACCTTTGCACTCTTGTTACCAGGACTTGAGTCTTGCCCGTGTACACGCAAATATGGCCTACAACCCCCATCGGAATCAAACCTAGGAACAACATGGAGAACTACTGAATCCAAGATTAGGGGTCGGCTAATAGGAGGCCATTCTGAACCACTTCCTTGTCTTGTTATATAGTGCAAATATCTCGTATGCGAAGGCTGAGGATTCAACAGAAAGAATTGCTGTATAAAGTCTCTGCGAGCCTGCTTGTAGACCATCTCTAGTGTCTTTTGCTCGCCGGTGTATGTTTTCCGATATAGAAGCAGTCCAGCCAACATGAATGCAAGCACCGGCCACCCCCCTCTTTCACAGTGCATCAAAAGCATGTTGTGCTGCCCTTCCACTGATAACCAATTTTCACATGATTTCAAGAAATGATGGATCATCTCAAGCTGAAGCAGTGGACATCCTTCATATTGCTGTGGATAGTCCATGACTGTCATGTCATACTCAGACAATATATCTGAAATCCGGCTCCTCTTGTCCCCAGACCAGAAATTGGAGACCATGAATGACGCATCCGGAAAGTAGTCTTGCAGCTGCGCAACAATGCCACTCAAGTAATCCCTGTACTCATCCTCACCCATGGCATCGGTCGAGAAGCAGCAATCGAACACTGCAAATGCAAGTTCATAGAAATTAGCCAAAAATCATAAACAGGCTAGTACCCAAAAAAATGGAGAACGCATCTAGCACTAGAAGGCTAGCAGCACCCTAATTCCCACACTGTAAATGTCCAAAAATTCATATTCCCGTATCAATTCAAGTATTTGATTCACGTGATTTCAATAGATAAGTACGCCATTATAACTAACTAAACTAGAAGCAAGCAACAAATGACGCTGAGGGCATAATGCAGTAGGAATTAAGTGTTGCCGAATTAAGCCAAATGCAGTTAAATCCAAAGATTCCTAAAATGCAAACCTCCAACAACAGGACCAAACTCATGGAAGGAAACAAATAAAGCCGAATTTAAGTCGAATGCAGCTAAATCTAAAGCTTCGTACACACCTCCAAACCCAGAACCACACCAAATGCATGCCCCAAAACCCAACTCAAAATTTACTAAATCTAGATGCCTATGCTTCCAAATGCGCTGAATTCCAGTTCAAATCAACCCCCAGAAAGCAACACTTTCCCAAAATCCGAAGCCCAAACCGCACCAAAGCCAAAAATCCTACTCGGTACAGAAGACTCCCCCTCAAATCTCGCACCCCACCGGGCCAGCTCCACCCAGAGACGAGGGCATTATACCATAGACGCGCTCGGAGATCTCGAGCAGCCGATCCGGCGTCTTCTTCAGGAAGAACTTGCGGAAGAGCGCCATCCTTCTCCTCCGCCGCCGCCGCGGCCTCCTCCGCCTCTCCGGCGGCCGCCGCGGCCGGCGAGCTGCTGTGTCGCCTCACGCGGCCACCGATCGGGGCGCCAAAGGCATGGGGGCGCCCGCGGCCGGCGGCAAGCTGGGGGAGGGTGCGCCGCCGCGCGCCCCGGGGGATCTCGGGATCGGCGCCGCCTAGTGTTCCGCGGCGCGCGCGCGCGACTGGCAGAGAGGCGCGGTGGTGGGCGTGGGTGGTGGGAGGCGGTCGAGGCACCGTGGGATTGGGACTTCTCTTCTTCTACCTCTTCTCCTCGCGTTGTTTAAACTCTTCCTTTTTTTTCCCTTCCCCTGCTGCTTTTCTTCTCTTTTCGCTACTGCTTCCCGAGTTTTTACTGCTACGATTCGGGGGTTTCTTTACTCCTTTTGTTTAATTCGCTTGTTCTTTTTATTTTGGCTGCTGCGGTGAATATTTCCGGGGAGCCGTGACAGCGGTGAAGGCCGCGTGCTCGGCGACGCTGGTGATTTCCGCTTCGTGTCACTTCACTTGGGGCCTACCACAGGTGGGGTCAGGATGTCAGTGGTGTGGGGTTGCTGTTGGCGTGCGGTCGAGGAGAGGATTGGACCTCGGAGGCCGTGTCGGTACGGGCGTCCCCGGATATCCTTTTTTTTTCTTTTTTTATTATTTGCTGGCGACGGGATCTCATCTGAGAGTTGCTGATTCTTTTACTGCAACTCCCCTTAGGTTCGCGGGAAATGAGCAAAGAGAGAGTAGAAGAAGGTGCGGTGGAATAGATGTTGGAATTTTTTTACTACTGTCATTTGTACTGCGAGGGAATGTAAGCTCAGTGTAGGTTTGTCCATGGCTGTAATCGGCTCAGAGGAATTTGTTAGGATGTTTACGGTTACATTTTGAGAGAGGGGATGATGATGATAGTAACAGCTGCCTCCAGGATCAATTTGGATTTGGTTGCTTCTGCTCTTAGGGGGTGTTCTTTTTTGCTGCGGTTTATAGCTTTTGGCAGAAATTTTTGAATTTTAGCTGTTTACGGTATAGATTATGGAAAGACCGATACTCACTTACGATTTTGGCCGGTACAGATGTTAGATTTTTAACGTGTACTACGTTTAACTTGTAGACCCTGTCTTAAAAAAATACTTCGTTTGAAAGTTAGATACTATAACAAAAGTCAAAAGCCGTATGGCTTGTGTCCAGCCGAACAGGCCCTTAATTATTATGCATTCATAAAAGAATAGGGGTAGTGCCATTTTGTTACATGGTGGCATTTTCTTCTTTGATGAAGGAATGGCTTTCTCCTTTATTTCCAGATTTCTTTTGGAATTTTATAAGCTAGGAAGCTAGGAAAACGCAAACCATATATTCGTGAGGAAGAAGAAATTAAGCGTGCAAATAATTTGGGCATGTGAGGAGTACTGAGGTGCATTTTCATTAACAAAATATTTTTTTATGTTTGAGAAGGCATTGCTGTACAATACTACTGTAATTAAGACGTGGCTACCAACAGCCAACAATATTAGTACAAGAACCAGTAACCCTAATACTGTCGCCCCGTTATGGACTCATGTGTATCAGCAAACTGTTAAAGAACGGTGAAAAGCGACGTTGTTCCCTAATCCGCTCATAGGTGACATTAACATTTCATTTCAAAAAATAGATAACATTAACATGTGTATTAGTACCTTACATTATGGATTATGTTAGATACACAAGTTAGCTAAGTAGTAAAAAGGAGCGAGTCTACTTTCAACCCTCAATTATCGGGTTGGTCAGGAAATCAGACTTAAACTTCAAAATTATCTGATTTGCAACCTCAAACTAACAAATCTGACTGATTTATTTACCCCCTCAAGACAATCCACCCCGGTTTTGTTGGTGGTTTTTGCCATGTGGCATCTATTTGGATCTGAGCTGGTAAGAATTTGCTGACTTGCTATATTGGTCAACAACAAACAAAAAATTGATGGTGGACCCATAGGTCCCACATGTCAACTTCATCTCTTCTTTCTCCCTCCTCTTCCTTCCCTCACATTCTCTTTCTTCTCCCTTTTTCCAATGTTCTTGAGCCCGAGCTCAATCGCCCTGCAACAGCTGCCTCATGGTCCGAGCTACTTCTTCCTCGTCTTTCTCTCCTCCCCTTTCTCGTCCCTCCATCCCTCCCATTCTCCCGTCCCCTCTCTCTCTCTCAAAGGCCAGCATTGAGCTCCTCCACCTCGAGCCAAACTTCACATGACAGCTTGGATTGAAGGCGGTGATTATAAAGGATCTCTGGTGATGCCTCAGTCGAGATGGCGTGCACATGGAATGTTCCAGAGGTAAGTAAAACTGTTAATAGCAGTGGATTTTCGTGAAGATAGCCTATGGTGACCCAGCAGCGGTAGGTCGAATCTAGAGAAGATGATATTTCTAGCGATGACCTTCCAGCTATGGCATCGCTCAATTGGGAGGTGTTTGAGCATCGGGAAGCGAGGAGGCTGTCGTGCTCACCTTATTTTCGGCGGAGTTAGGGTGACGTGTGCTGGCGGTGTGAGCCATGCACCGCGGGCATGGCCCAGGAGCAGGGGGGCTCACCGATGCTAGCTTTAGCAGTTTTCTAGTGAAGGCGAGGGCTTGGAGATGGTGCAATATGATCTGGTGATGCAGACTAAAGACGACGACGATCGATGTCCGACGGTGGTATCTAGGGTAGGCGGCATCACTATTGTGGCGGTCTAGGAGGACACAACCGTCGTGGACATCGCAAACGAGCCAACAAGCAGGGGAGGAGAGGAATGAGAAGTCGAAGTTGGCGGTGTGGACGAGCACATGGGTGGCGGGTGCGGTGGGGTAGTGCCGATCAGTGGAGTGGAATCTAATGGAGGCGATGAAGTCGAGGAGTGGCGGCGGGTAGAGGGCGAACAAGCGGCGATGTAAGGAGAGGAAGAGGATGGAGCAAGGGAGAAGAAAATGAGTTTACTTCATTTGACAACAATGATCCAAGTGGTGCTGAGTCAACCCAAAATTGGGGTGGAGTGGGTTGTGGGGCGTCAAAGTGAACGATTTCAATAGTACAAGGTTGTGTTCTAAATAGTTTTATAGTTTAGTGTTGTTTTCAGATCGAAGCGAAAGTTCAAGATTGAAAAGGTTGAGTTATTCCTGATAAGAATGGTAATATTTGAATTGTGTTAAACTTACACCAACGGCTCAAAATGTTGCACCCCATCAGTGAATAATGGTTCATCACTTGCGTGAAGGATTTTCAGATCGAAGGGCACAACTAAAAAGGAACGGTTAATAGCTTCCCACGTTGCATTTGCAAATCCACTTTTATCTGTGCTTGCCCAATAGTTAAATGCACACACAAGCAAAATTACCAACAATCGAAGGGGCCTCCCAGAGAAGTAGAGAGCTTCACCCAAAAGCAAGGACCAGCCCGCAAAGATCTGCCCTACCAAAACCAAACGGCCCGGATCACCCGGAACGCAAAGACGGACGGCTCTCCTGGCCTACCCGCATAGAGGAAGCCATGCGGAGCGCAAGGGGACAAGGGGTAGTGGATGGCCGGGAGGACACGTGGAGGCGACGGGAAAGGGACCGCACGCTGGACGCGGGGGAAAAAAGCGGAGTGGGAGGTCAAAACGGAAAAAGTGCGCGCGGTTAATTTTACGACGCGGCGGGCGTCACTTCACCGAGCGGCGACGGGGGCAGGCAGAAGACGGCGACGGCCAAGCTTGGACGGGAGCTCGGGGAGACGGCGACGGCCGATCCAAACGTCTTGGATGCGTCCGGGATGGCGACGCGTTTGTAGATAGTGTTTGTGTTTTCGATACGGAGCTGTGGGTAGCGAGTAGCTAGTCTGCTAGTGTGTTGAGGTTGAACCGATGGGATTGGGATCTGGAGATACTTCTGCCTTTTTTTGCGTTTCCCAAATGCTGGGAGAACGGATGTGCGAGTGCAAAGATGAATTTGAGTTATCCTTAAAAAATGAGTGGGTTTTAGGGGGTTGTTTTGGATCTCCTGTATTATGAAAACTAGCTTCCGTAAAATTCGGTCTGTGTACTGTTAGATATAGAAAAGCCGGTTTTGTAAGGTCTGTTTTTTTGCTATTAAGTCGGTTTTTAGTTTCAGTTTTTTTAATAATAAATATTTATTAGACTAATAAAATGTAGGTACGAAAGACATGTATCTTCGTGTTGAAGGTAATTTCTTTTGAATCATCGGGGATCAATATGCTATTTCTGATTACCATTTTAAGTATTTTTAATTATCACTTTTAGTTTTCAGTAATAACAAGTTATTAGAAAGAATTTAACTCCTACAAAATCATGGAAATTGCTACATTGAAGATGCAGCCTATAGCCTCTTTACGCAGATACAAGTGTGATTTAGTAGAAAATCGTTGGCGCACGGCGATTTCATGAATTTATCTTAAGGCTTTGCCATTCTGGACGTGTACTACGGATGCACTGTCGTACGTACGTACGGTGATGTGTAGGTTCTGTTCCCTTTGATTTCTATTAAGTCATTTTTCTCTAATAAATATTTTTTACAGTATTTAGTTTTAAACAGAATATCTTTTTAAGAATATGTCTACTAGTCGATTATAGTATATATTATAATAATTTTATTATTATCAATCAAAATTTTACATAAATATTTTTCTCTAAAAATTATTACTATTTATAAATCGACCGATAAAAATCAATACGAACGCTAGCTTGCAGTACTTGTACTGGCAACTACGTTTCCGAAGACAAGAGATCGCATGAACGGGGATCTCCACGTCGCGGGCGAGCTCCGCCGTGTTGCGACCCTGGAGGTGCTCATCATCATGATTCATGACTCACCGGTGCGATGTCGCGACCCATGTGTGGATAGCAAAAGCGGGCCATCTCATCACATAATCACGTCCCATCGCATCGCATGGCATCCCATAAAAGCAGCGGCACGCACGTCATTGTGCAATGAATCCAGCTCTCCTAATCAACCGCGAATTACTCCAACCAGCAGAGGACGGAATTAATCTGCATGCGTTTCTTCAGCTTAACAGAAGCACGTAGCTTTCTGCCCTGAGCTAAAAGTCTCTTTACGCTTTAATTAATCCCAACATAACTTCGGTTCCTACTACTCTACCTGCCATGTTTCCGCGGCGCGGTTAACGGTGGCGAGAAAGGGTTAATTATTGGCTCATTAGCAACCTGGGGCGTGCAATAATTACGCAGTTACGGCATCTACAGTGTATAAAAACAGAGGGTCTTAAGCCACCTTAAGGTCGACCTTATACATTCTGAGGGTGACCTTAAGCGGTATAATAAAAAAACCCAAGATCGGTCCTCAAGCTAAAGACGCCGCCATAAGCATTAAAATACATTTTTTCTTTATCTGACAAGTGGGACCATCTTAAGACTTAGTGGGTTATATACATTACAGTATTGACCTTAAGGTTTAGATGGGATCTACCTTAAGACCTCTTAGGTTATATACACTATGGATGCCCTTACCCGACACCATTTGTACCCTCATTAATTGCTCCTGACTCGTGAGAAAGGTGAACAGTGAGCACGAATAATTTAATGCTTGGCTCTCAGCGAACCCTTTATTTTTTTTCTGTGTCCAGCAAGGGTCCTTTGAGCTCTCTCCATCATAGGGGGTGTACTCTGTTTAGCCACGAATGAGTCGCAATTAAGCGTAGTACGCCGGCCCGTGCGAGAAACGATCGATCAAACAATCGATCAGGACACCTCATGAGCCAGGAGGTTAATGTTACCGGCCGTCGGCTGATACCATGCTGTAGCCGAAATATAGTGGTAGCCATTGACAGGGGAGCCCCACGTTTGGCCCCCTCTTCATCTGACTTATAGCTTAAATTTTTAGATATAATTTTTAGCTTATAGTTAAAATTATGCTATAATAAATGTTAATTTTTCATAAAAAAATAAAAAATATTATATCGTCACGGACAATATAAAGGAACAAGAAGAGACAAAAAAATCAAAAAGACCAAAAAGACTGAAATTAGAAACCGATATGTTGCAAGTGACTTCTATCTTAAATAAGACGAAGCTAAAATAAGTTAGAAACTAAAGCCATTTGGAGCGAGACCGAATTCGTCTCTAGAGTGTCGGACCCACCTGCTACTCACTATTCATAGGGTTGTTCTTTTTACTGCGACTGATGCTTTCATGTTTGCTGCTGATGATTTTACTCCTAGAGCGAGTGACTGTGCAAACGAATCGAATTCCGATAAGCTGTTTCGAAAAGTTTGTCATGATAAGCCCATTCAAAAAAGCGACAAAGAGAAAACATCCCAATTATTTGTTTAAAAGAAATTACAAGTCACAACCTAAAAATAAATGGACTATATACTCCTAGCTCCTGCTGTTCGCGTACAACCTTTCCCGCCACAAAATGGATCGACTACGGTATCTCATCTTAAACATTTTATTATTATTTAGCCTCTTTCTCAATTTATTTTTATTAATAACTTATCATTCAACTCATTTTCAAATATAACTCTTTTAGCTACGTTACTATTCGTAACATGACAAACAACACTACCACGCCACGACGTAACTCCAACATTAAACCAAAAAATAGTCTAAACTAGTGTCTCGGTAAAACAACATTGCAAAGCCACCACCGATGCCATGTCAAAGTTTGACCACGCTAGGACGGATAGTGTAGCAGTGTGTATTTGTCATATGGTTAGATTTGAAAATATAGTTGATGATAGATTAAATTAATAAAATATTTTTAAAAAGGTTATTTAGTACAAAATTTATCTCATCTCATAGAGATTAGAGACGCAAGAAGTAGAAATGATAGCTTGCGATCAAATAAATCGAGGAAGTGAGGAGCCCGTTTACTCGTAATTTCCACGCCGGACGGAGCAGCAGGCAGTGCCGTGCAGAAAGCAGGTCGCGTCGCCACCTTCATATGCGCCTCATCCATACGCGCGCGCACGCACGCACGCCGTGCGCGATGGCTGCTGCGTGGGCGCAATAATGATAAGACGGGGAGGGAGGGGAGCGTCAGCGTCCAGCCTTTTCCGAGCTGCTGCTGTATGCCTATGCTAGGCGCTGCCGCTGGTTGAGCAAGGAGGACCAGACGTCGCGAGCCGGGCACATGCCCATGCCGGTGTCCTCCGCTTTTCCGCGCTGCTAGGCGACAGGCGGAATATTAGCCCACTGTGGTGTGGTGTGGAGCTCCCGCTCCGGATCGTGCCGCTGGACCAGCCGGGACACATGAATGTACCTACTCGCTCAGGATCAGCGCCAATATAGGACTTTTTCTTCCAATCAGATGGTTTTTAGCTTTTACTATAATATCTAATTTTTAAACGAAGTATTTTTGTAAGATGAAATCTACAAATTAAATGATCTATACGTTAAAAACCCAACATCTATACCAACCAAAATCGTAAGTGAGTATCTCACAACGTAAGGAGTATCTTGCGTAACGGAGGGTATGTATGTGTCGTATACGAGTATTTAAGATCATCTACATAGTATGAACAAGTTTTCAGAGGTGATATGTACATTTTTTTGCATACTCCTTTTTATGTGCGTATATAAAGGTATTTATAAAATATACTAAAAACTCTGGACTCCCTTGCAATTTTTTCGTGTGGTTGATATTGGAATATCTTATAATTAGTATACGAGTATATCTAAAGTGATAAATGAATATTCCAAGTTTATTTAGGTGGTATATTAGAGGTGGGTGTAATTATACCCGGGAGTAAAATGTATTTTTCTATATATATATAGGAAATCTCTTTTCTACTCCTGAGTGTAATTATATTCTATATGTATATCACAATATAGGAAGTATCTCGCGTAACGAAGGGTATATATATGTAGTATACGAATATTTAAGATTATCTAGATGGTTTTAACGATATATATCTCATTGCGATGTAGGGTGTTCTCTTTTTTTTTTTTGGTACGACATGGGGAGGTGATACCGAATCGGCCTCCTTTGCTGGTCCCTTGATCGATTGGCTTACTAGTAAAGCATCGGTTTTGTTGGGTTTATTACGTTCTGATCGGAGGAGCCCGTTTCATCTGAGTGTAGTTGCGAGGACAGCAGGTTCGCAGGTAGTAGCTGCCGTCCCTCGCCACCTAAAAGCGCCATCCCTTTCTGTTTCTCTACGGCGGCCGGCAGGCATGCATCGCCGTACCTCGTGTCGTACGCCAGCCACCGCCGGCAGTCCGGCGCCCCTTTCCTTCACTGCCCACCTAGCCGAGTGCGGCCGAGCCCAACCCGGGCCTCATGGACTGCCAACCCACCATGTCACCAGCCTAGGTTGCCATCCGCGCCTTCATGGCTGGGTCTCAAGGGCAAGTACGAGACCACCACGGCCTGTCTTCCCGTTGGCTCGGACGCGCGCACCGCAATTTTTTTGATACGGCGGCGCTGCGCCCGCTGCGTGCTTCCTTTCAGCGTGGCCTCGCAACGCTGGTGCTGCTGCTCCCAGGCGAGACGACCACCGTTGCATACTGAAAAGTACTGAACCGACAGGCTCGGCTTCAGACCTGCGACATCAGACGAAGCTAAAATCGACCAGAAATACAGCCGCATAATGCGCAACGTTTTATTCACATGCAATTCATTGGCTTGACTGGTTTGACCGGAACAGCGAGAGATACAGGAGAGCAACAAAGAGGTTAGTACGATTTTACTTTCTACATATGCTTTACAATAACCGCACCATAGCGTGGTGGTGTTTATTAGTTCAGCTCCACGTCAAGCTGGTTCATGGCAGTCAGCACCACCATGGAGGTTGCACCAACGTCTACGCTCCAGCAGGTTCTCCTCAAGAGTTCAGGTTTGCAGTACCAGGAAGCTAAACTCGATCAGAAATACAGCGACATAATGCATTGCTCTCTTCGTATCATTCTTTACTCGGAGCGGTTCGATCATCACTAGTGTGAGATACTTTAGATCAGTAAGAGAATAATAAGTCCTCGATTTTACTTTTTACAGAGGCTACCTTTACAAGAATCATTGCACCATGGTGCCGTGGTTATTGGTTCAACTACACAAATGGCTGCTCGGTCCAACTCAACAATTGCTCGAATCAACCACACTCGTCAGCTGTTATTCCTAGTCACAATACGGGTAGAGAACAATAAAGGATATGGCATAAACGTCGTCTTCGGGCAATCTATAATACACGCCAAGTTGTTATTATCTAGTAGAAGCGCAGTTTCTTGGTTTTGCTGTGAGCTGGGAATCATAATATTTCCAGACTTCCAGTAGGGTCTTCAAATCAACAATGTTGTCGTCACAAGCAGTGGAGGGCTGGAGGCCACCATGCCACTTTAACCGATTTTGACAGTAGACTCATCTGACATGCCTCTCGCTTTGTACCGTCCATGCTGCTGCTCCAATGAAATAAAATGATCAAGCTTTTCCTCTCACTTTTCTTGCTTTCGTCCTGTTAGCATATAATCAGGCAATCATCAGATGTAATTCATACAAGATTATCAGAGCAAGAAACAGAAGCAGTGGAGTATCTCAGTTTTCATCCTCGAACTAGTATTTTTCCTCGAATTTATGCATCTAATTATAACGTTGGGAGTCTACATGATACAACTACAAATACTGGTCATATGAACATAAAAGCATTTTGAAAACTTAACATTTGCACGTGTTCCTGTGTGATCAAATTCTTGAAACTATTTCCCCTCATTTACAGAGCTAGGGTATTCCAAACCAGCCAGTGATTGGTATGCCAGCAAGAATAGCACCTGAGGTATCTGTAATCACAACCATTTTTGGATATGCGTTGCTATCTTGCATAGATAAATGACATCGTATTAAATAGAGTAGACTCCACAAAGACCATAAAAAAAGAGAAAACAAATGAAAGAAAATGTAGTATATTTTCTTAGGTTTTGCCGAAGTCATGCATAAATGCAAAAAAGAGAGAGAGAGTATCTATTGGATTCTGAAACAAAATTACCTCTCCTGAACCACGATCTTCGAACTACTTGCCGGATGTGGCGCTCATGCTTCTCTAACAGTTCATCAACCTTGTGTGACTGAGACAATAAGGGGCCTGAATATTCAACCCTCTCTCCTTGATCATGGTCACCCTGAAGTTTCAAATAGCACATTATTTACAAGTTTGTTAATATGAAAGAAGCAAAAACTATCAAATAAATGAATGCCTCACCTTGATGCTATTTTTTGATGAGAGATTATCACCAAGGTATATTGCATTTGAAAAATTCTGAGAGTGGTAAGTGTCGCAAGAATCAAATGAATCTGGACGCTCTAACTGTGACCACTTCTTCAGAACTGTGCGCTTTGCTACATCATGAGGCTCTCGGACTTTGGAGTTGACAAGTGCTATGTGTATATCTCTGGTAGGTCGTTCCTTCAAGCCAATGTTCTCTTTAGCTTGCAACTTATTGTCCTGATCTACCTCAGCAGTAAATTGACCTCTTAAATTAGATCTGTTCCATGATCTAGCAAAAGTGTGATCCTCTTGTTTTTTGGCCCATGCAAAGCCATTAGATGAAGAAACAATCAAGGGCCCAGAGACAGGGATTTCCTCCTGTGAATCATTCTTAACATGCCGAGCCCTTTCTTCAACTTGGGCCACTGACACTGGTTGTATGTCTGCAAATAGCCTAGCATCACCATTTACCTTTATACGATCCTGTATTACACCATCCTTTGTTCCATTTGGTTTAGTTTTGGACTCCTGAAGCAAGATAGGCAAGCAGAAGAGATTTTATTAAATAGTATCTTATTATCATCAACTTAAAAATCTTCAAACCGCTTGCCAAATTGGTCAGCTGTTAACATTTAGTGAAGGCATCCACTCAATAGAAAAAATGAATACCTCTGTGTTATCGGTTTGCTTATTGACTACACTTGGTTCTCTTGCTGCTCTGCTGAGCCTTGATGACTTCCTTGATCCTTCTGGCCCATGCCCTCTGCTAGCCTTTCTTCTGGGAAAAAAAAGGAAAATAAGGCTGTTATTGACTGTGGCAGTGTTCAAACAAAACCACGCTTTCTGTTCAACTTCCGGTTATCATTTCATACTGATAACAACTTAATACATAGTAGTATTGGGAGCTCGGAGTTCCTCTCCAAATATGGTGGTTTTCAACTTTTGAAATATACACCCTTTAGAAGCAATAAGAACTAGTACTTGAATTAAGATATTCTAATTTTCTAACTTCTTTTACTGTAAAAAAATGACTCCACATTTAACAGAGCTCACCTGTGTGAATCTTCTCGTAACTTTGCATCCATCTCCTTGTTGGGTGGATACTTAGGCAAGCTTGAAGGTTCACATGCGTAAGGTTTTGTCTTGAAAAACTGTTCCAAGTACACAAAACGAAAATAAATCAGTCATTTTTGGAGCAATTTGATTCATCGTGCTACTCTTACAGAATTTTAAAATAGGGACAAACGAAATTAATTTTGCAACAAGGATGCTAGAAATGACAATGCTTCATTAAAAAGTTGTCTGTAGAAATATAAGGCATTGCAAAAAAAAGAAAGAAAGAAAGAAAGAACTGCAGCATGAGAAGGAAGTCAGTTGGAACAGAATGGTGATGGGCAAATATCCGATCGGCCCCCTTCCGGCATTGGTTGTCTGTTGCCAGGTCTGTGCAACTACACTCTGTGTGAATTGTTGGTGAGGACATCATGGACTATATGTGAGGGACAAAGAACACTTACTTTGCTCACACTAAAGCTAAGGACTTATTGGCCATATGCTAATACCATGTACAAAGATGGAAGATGCAAGCAAAATGCATGTCACACTGACAATAGTTGTCAGCTTTCGCACATGAAGATTTGGCATCTGAGATTATAATCAAATTGATATAGTTTGAAAAAAATATGTTATTACATTTACACCTACACTACTATTTCGTAACTACATGAGTGATGGATTATATTCCATGATGCATAGCAAAAAGAAAAGGGCAGGATAGAATTGATAGAATTTCAGTAGTAGATTTCAATGAACCAACAACTGCAATTCTAAATTTCATATATACTAGTTTTTTAATCCTTCATCATCTAACATACAATAGGAACATAGGATATTACATGATGCAATCTTACCTCAGATGTAAGAGCGCCTGATGCAGTACCACGCCTGTAGGGTTCCACCGACAGAAGAGTTTCTAGTAAACTCAATGCATTTTCTGGTACCTCTCTGAAAACATCTCGAAGGGTACTTGGATAAGGATAACGTGGTTTGAATACTGTCGCATGAGGCAACTTTGACTTCTTCCAATACTCGTCAGCAGGGGAGCCACAAAGCTTAAAAATCTTATGCAACTGTTCCACCTGAAAAATGAAAGAGATGTGACAACATATTGACATACAGCATGAAATTCCTTAAGAATTTATAACTCTCCGCAAGCCAAAATGGGGAAAGTTGAAACATATAATATGTGGGAATAACTAGGTTATAGAGGGTTGCATAACTAAAGCATAAAACTAGATGTGCTAACAGTGAAAGCTCATTGGCATAACCACAATTATTCAGAAAGTTTATTTACAGCACTTAGTAATGTCAGCAGTATGAAAATATCCATGTCAATTTTCCTCCTATCCTCCCACCAACATTTTGACCAAAATTTAGTCAAAAGGTGTCCAACTCCAATACACAATATTACGTTGGTACCTCAGTATTTACTATTTAGTACTTGGCATTGGCAAGACCATGATGCTCAAACAAGGCTTTGACAAAGCCCCAAAAGCCAGCTGCTGGTAAACTGGTCAATTCATACATGAAGGTATCGGACGACATGAAGCCTCAAATCTCAATCTAAACTTACAATATAACACATCTCTTTAAACTTTCTATAAACTCTGGACTGTAGGTGACCTTTTCAGGTTATATACTCAGGAAGATATAATAAACTCTAGAAATTAGCACAACTCAATTAATTACCTCAGTTCTTCCCTGCAGGATAGGTTTCCCACGGAACATCTCGGCAAATACACACCCAACGCTCCACAAATCAACAGCTGCATCATAGTGAGTTGAACCTAGCAGCAGTTCAGGTGGTCGGTACCACAGTGTAACAACACGGCTGGTCAGAGGATGGTTTTTGCTGGGATCAAAGTAATTAGCAAGACCAAAATCAGCTATTTTTAGAACCCCTTCATTATTCACAAGGAGATTAGCACCCTTGATATCACGATGAACAACACGACGTGAATGGCAATGCTCCAGTCCCGACAGTAACTGGTTCATGTAGCACTTGACCTGCAATAGTGACAATCAGAGAAAAAGTCGGGTCAGCACAATGCAAAGTCAAAGTTGTACTAAGGAAACAAATACACTTTAGTCGACATGAACATGCCTGTGCTTCACTGAACTTGATGTCAGGGGAGGAAGAAAGTCCAGCAAGATCGTGCTCCATGTATTCAAATACTAGGCAAAGGCTGCATGATAACCGAGAAGTAATCAAGCCTTCCAGTTTCATGACATTTGGATGGTCAAGCCTTCTTAATATTTGTATCTCCCTTGCCATGAATCTAACACTCTCTGGCTCAAAATTGTCGAATCGCACCTTCTTCAGTGCAACAATCTTTCCAGTATCAAGATCCCGCGCCCTAAACACACTGCTATATGTGCCTTGCCCAACCTACACATACAGTGCAACAAAGAAACTGTTAGACATCTAGGTCTATTCGTGTAACAAATAATAGATAGAGATTGTTACGGTTTGGTTATAGATAGAAAGCTTGAGTCTGTTTCCGTAACCAACTATACAATCTCATCTATATATATTCTCCATTGTATTGCTGGCCAGATTGGCAAAGTTAATAAACACGAAACCACCCACCGAAGGTGTTTTTTATCTAGCTTCCGCCCTCTGATTCTTCACATGGTATCAGAGCAATTCTGAAGAACAAAGATCAGGCGACAACATGGCGAGTTCTTCAGCCGTCGTCGTTTCTAATCCACTGCTCGGTTTCCAAATCTCTGAGAAACTGGGGAAGCAGAATTATGCGCTATGGAGTGCGCAAGTTCTTACCGCTATACGCGGGACAAGATTGGATGGGCATATCAATGGTATGTCGACCGCTCACAGAGATTGAGCGCAAAGAAGATGACAAAGTAACGGTGATTCTCAACCCGGCCTACCAGGAGTGGTTTGCCACGGATCAGCAGGTCCTGGGCTTCCTCTTCTCGTCGTTGTCGCGAGAGATACTAACCCAGATTGTTACGTCCAAAACGGCGGTTGAAGCATGGCGTGCCATAGAAGGTATCTTCTCGTCTCAGACGCGAGCGCGTTCCCTCAACGTCCGTCTCTCTCTCACAACAACACGCAAAGGTAACATGAGCATCACTGAATACTTTGGCAAGATGAAATCCTTTGGAGATGAGATTCTTCGCTTCAAGCAAGAAAGTAGATGAGGAAGAAGCGGTGGCTTACATATTAAATGGTCTAGATGATGACTTTGATCCGGTTGTTTCCGCACTGGTTGCTAGAGTGGAACCAATTACCTTGACTGATCTCTTCTCTCAGTTGTTAAACTTTGAGAACAGGCAAGCACTTCGCAGTAACGGTTCCTTGGTGCATCTTTGTGACTCGCGGGCATGGCGAGACCATTCGATCGGCCGCGGCGGCTGGGCGTGGTCGCGGCATGTCTCGAGGCCGTGGCTTTGATGGACGCAGCAGAGACGGTAGCAATCAGCAGCGCACCGACAATCGCCCAATCTGCCAAGTCTGCCATAAGAGAGGACATACGGCTTCAGAGTGTTGGCATCGCTTTGATCGAGTTATGTACGATGAGCGGCATGTTCTTCTTTGTTACTCGTGCTTATGAGGTAGACACCAATTGGTATCTTGATACAGTGCAATCGATCATCTTACCGGTGAACTGGATAAATTATCGGTTCGGAGAAATACAAAGGAAAGGATCAAATCCACACGGCAAATGGTCAAGGTATGGAAATTAAACATATTGGTCATTCGTTATTACTACCCTAGTCGTAATCTGCATCTAAAGAATATACTTCATGTGCCTCAAGTTAAAAGAATCTTATATCGCTCGTCGTCTTGCATTGGATAACTCGCATTTCTTGAAGTTTACCACGAATATTTTCGGTTAAGGATCGAGCCACGAGAGTACGATTCTTAAAGGAAAATGCCGACGAGGTCTTTATTCCTTCCTTCTTCTCCAACAAAGCAAGTGTTTTGGCCAAGCCATCCTTCTCAGTGGCACGATCGCTGGGTCATCCATCTACTCCGCTTGTTGCAAGAATTCTTAGCACAAATAACTTACCATGTCTTCCTAAGTCCAATAAAGAGTCGATCTGTGATGCTTGTCAAAAGGCTAAAAGCCATCGATTACCTTATTCTAGATCTTCAAGTGTGTCTCATCACCCTTTAGAACTCATATTTTCGATGTATGGGTGCGCCCCAGTTACGCTAGTGGAAAGAAATATTATGTTAGTTTTATTGATGATTACTGACAAGTTTACTTGGATTTACTTTCTTAAAAACAAGTCTGAGGTATTTGACAAGTTTCATGAGTTTCACAAGATGGTAGAGAGATTTTTTGATCGCAAAATCATAGCTGTCCAAACCGATTGGGGAGGAGAATACCAAAAACTCCATCCTTTCTTTGATAAAATTGGCATATCCCACCATGTCTCATGTCCCTATGCTCATCAACGAATGGATCGGTGAGAGAAAACATCGCCACATAGTGGAAGTAGGCCTAGCCTTACTTGCGCATGCCTCTATGCCTCTCAAATTTTGGGACGAAGCTTTTCTTGCCGCCACATATATTATCAATCGTATTCCAACAAAGTTATCAACTTCCAAACTCCTTTAGATCGGCTGTTTAAACAACAACCAAACTACACTTCTCTTCGAGTGTTTGGGTGTGCCTGTTGGCCGAATCTTCGTCCATATAATACTCACAAACTTCAGTTTCGGTCAAAGCAATGTGTCTTCCTTGGATACAGCACAATTCACAAAGGCTTCAAATGTCTTGATCCTTCTTCAGGAAGAGTGTATATCTCTCGGGATGTTACGTTTGATGAAAATGTGTTTCCTTTTTCTCACATGCATCCTAATGCCGGTGCTCACTTGCGATCTGAAATCTCACTTCTGCCACCTGCTCTTATTCCTCATGACTATGATCAAGGGAGAATATCAGAATGATCATGTGTTTAATTCACCTAATACTACTAACAACTCTCATGAAGAATATACAGGAGATCAACAGAATACATCAAATGCGGCAGGCGTAAGTCTCAGATGTGAAGCACCGAGCGACACGCGTGCGCCAATTGGAACAATACTCGCTCAAACAATTGCTTCCAGGCAACCAGACGATGACGTCGATCTTGGCGAAGCAATTGAGCGAGGAGCATAAGTGCGAGCAACTGCGGCGCCTACCCTCATCTGCCAGAAGAGATAAGCGGGCGGCTATTGCGACCTCGACGAAGCAAAGAGCGCAAGCGTGACAGAACTCGGTGGCGCTAGCTCGATTCCCTTAGTCTTGAGAGCAGGGAGAAACATACACTCTAGCGATGGGTCCTTCAGAATTTTCTGCGCCAAACAGACCTCATACTCGTCTGCAAAGTGGAATACGCAAAGAAAAGGTATACACTGATGGTACAATTAAATACACTTGTTTTACATCATCTGGTGAACCTCAAACTATAGATGAAGCATTGAGTGATAAACATTGGAAAGAAGCAATGGATGCGAATATATGGCACTAATGAAGAATAAAACTTGGCACCGATTCCACCTCGAAAGGAAGAAATGTGGTTGTTGTAAGTGGGTTTATAAGATCAAAAGAAAGGCAGATGGAACTCTAGACAGGTACAAGGCACGACTCGTGGCAAAAGGTTTTAAGCAAAGGTATGGTATAGACTATGAGGACACTTTTAGTCCTGTTGTTAAAGCTGTTACTATCAGAATGGTTTTGTCTATTGCTGTGTCTAGAGGATGGAGTCTGCGACAGCTAGATGTGCAAAATGCATTCCTTCATGGAATTCGGAGGAAGAGGTATACATGAAACAACCCCGGTATGAAAATTCTTCTTTACCTAACTATGTCGCAAGTTAGATAAAGCACTATATGGATTAAAACAGCCCCTAGAGCATGGTATTCAAGACCGAGTACTAAATTACAAGAACTAGGTTTTAAAGCTTCAAAAGCAGATACATCTCTATTCTTTTATAGCAAAGAAGATGTTACTATCTTTGTGCTGATATATGTTGATGATATCATTGTAACTAGTTCTGTGCCCAGTGCAATCTCAGTCTTATTACAGAACCTAGGGAAGGAATTTGCTTTAAAAGATCTTGGTGATCTACATTACTTTCTAGGCATTGAGGTAAGCAAAAGACCCAATGGAATTTTGTTGAGTCAAGAAAAATATATCTCAGATGTGTTAAGAAGGGTAGGAATGAATGACTGTAAACCAGTTACTACTCCTCTGTCTACATCTGAAAAATTGTCTGTTAATAAGGGTACTTTACTCGGACAAAATGATGGTACACTGATATAGAAGCGTAGTTGGAGCTTTGCAGGACTTGACCCTAACAAGGCCAGATATTTCTTTTCCAGTAAATAAGGTGTGTCAATTTTTACATGCTCCAACTACGTAACAGGCGTGATTAAGAGAATTTTGAGATATCTCAAACATACCAATAAATTAGGACTTAAAATTTGTAAGTCCTCATCTTTACTGTGAGTGGGTTTTCGGATGCGATCAAGGCGGTCTTGATGATCGCCGGTCCACAGGAGGATTTGCTGTGTTCTTGGGCTCCAATCTTGTGTCATGGAGTGCAAAAAAACAAGCAACAGTGTCACGTTCAAGTACAGAAGCAGAATACAAAGCCCTGGCAAATGCAACTGCTGAAATCATGTGGATTCAGGGATTGCTACAAGAACTTGGAGTTCAAGCACCACAAAGCGCAAAAATCGGTGTGATAATATTGGAGCTAAATATATGTCGCTAATCCAGTTTTTCATGCCCGTACTAAACACATAGAAGTTGATTATCATTTTGTGAGAGAAAGAGTGGCAAGAAAACTCCTTGAGATTGAATACATCTCTACTAAGGATCAAGTTGCCGACGGTCTCACCAAAGCTCTTGCCGTACGACCTTTTGAGATGTTCAAGAACAATCTAAATCTTGTAAGATCAGATTGAGGGGGAGTGTTAGACATCTAGGTCTATTCGTGTAACAAATAATAGATAGAGATTGTTACGGTTTGGTTATAGATAGAAAGCTTGAGTCTGTTTCCGTAACCAACTATACAATCTCATCTATATATATTCTCCATTGTATTGCTGGCCAGATTGGCAAAGTTAATAAACACGAAACCACCCACCGAAGGTGTTTTTTATCTAGCTTCCGCCCTCTGATTCTTCACAGAAACAAGGTCAGACCCTAAGAGGCACAGAGCAAACATACATCTAAAGCAATTGCGTGTATAACTTGAGATAAAAAAAAAAGCGCAGGTTCACAAGGTGTGCACCACAAAAAGCACACCAGAAAAATTGAACATGTATTCCACAGCTTCATTGCCCTTGTTGCAGACATAAAACTAGCGTATCAGTGAAACTGCTTTGTTTCCCACTTACTTATCTCCATGATAATGATCACATAGAAGAAATGGTATAAAGAGGTCAAATTTCCTACCAGTAAAGCATATCAACATAGAGACAACTAAAACATGTGAAATCTCCCATGCCTCCACCCTTTATTTCCTTCATTCTCATAAACAGATGCCTATTACTAGTTTATTCTTCAGCCTAGTTCTTTTGACCTTATGGCTTCCCTAAACAAATAAACGGGACGGCTTCTCCGCTATGTATCGAAGCGACTTATCGGGACAACCTTTTCGAAGCGGCTTCTCGGCATTTGGTTTATTTGCATGAGCGCTCGCGCTAAGGCCAAAAACTATAAATCGCAGCCCGAAAAACACCAAATCTTCATGTCATAATCCATCACCCAACAAAGTACTACTAACACATAGTATTAAGATACCTACCAATTCAGACAAACTGTTATGTGCTCGTGCGTTGCAACGAAATTTATTATATGTATAGAGAATTATGTATAGAAGGGGTTGCTCTGATCTGTTGAAAAGTGAAAAATAATAAATAGAAGGAATGAGGCGGTTGGAGGGGAACAGACGTACAACCACCAACTCATTCTTTTATAATAACTAGTCACCTGCTCGTGCGTTGCAACGAAATTTATTGGATATATAGAGAATCATGCTATTGAAGAGGGATACTCTGATCAGTAGAAAAGTAGAGAGTGATAAGAAGTTGAGAATGAGACGGTTAGAGGAGAAGGAACGTACTACCACCAACTCGTTCTTTTATCAATGATAATGATAACAAGTCCAACATCCATCTTCCTTCTAAAAATCCACATGCATGAAATAGTTTCGCAATGGAAAATGACCCACGAGCCATTGAATTGAATCAACAGGAAACCTCAAGCGAAAGCTTCACAGTACCTTCTCCAGCTTCTCAAAGGAGTCGATCTTGAGCGGGATCCACCCCTGGATGGCCTCCCCGGCGACGGCGCTGAGCCACGGCGGCCACCCGGCCGCCACCTGCTCCCCCTCCAAGCTCCTCCGGAGGCTCCGCAGCCGGAAGCTCCGGGATGCGGCCGCCACGGCGACGACGTCAGCCTTCCCCGGTTCCTCCGCCTCCTCCTTCTTCTCTGACCTCCTCGCCGTCGCCGCCGACGACGAGCAGCGCAGGGAGGAGACGGAGACGGAGACCGACGCGGGCGCAGGCTCCGGCAGGCGTGGTTGTCTCCTCTCCCTGAGCGCGCCGGACGAGTCGACCGCCGGAGTCACCGAGACGGCGTTCTTGGACGCGACGCAGCCCATCGCGGCGGTGCACTGCACTACCACCAAGCACCACCAACCATACGCCGAGCTCGCGGGCGGATCAAGAACGCCACCGTTCGCGCCAAGGCGTGAATTTTTGCTTGCTCCAGTCCAGCCTCCTCTTTCAAACCCCTCACTCCCGCATTGGACTGAACAGCCAGCGGTACAGAAAATCAAGAGAAATTTGACCCTCCCCTTCGCCCAAAGGCGTCGTCACGGGCCAAACACGGCACAAGTCAAGCAAGAGCAAGTCGGGATTGACTTGGAGACTAATAAATGGTGCGATTTAGACGCGAGCCAGCAGAAACGAAAAAAAGACGAGACCCTGACGCCGCCGCCACCACCGCCACCGCCAGATCAAGACACAGATATTTTCAGCCGCGGAACCGTGATCGATCGCGCCATTACGGCACGAGACAACCGTTACGGCAACGAAAAAAGGCACAACCTTTTCGCGAATCCAGCGAGCGACGGAGCAAGAAACCGCCAGAATCAGGCGACTAGACCCAAATTGGAGCAAGAAGCAGCACAACCAGCCAGAAACCGCGCAGCCGCGGCTCGCCGGAGCAGATCAAGAAAAGCCACCAAATTTGGCCGGGGAAACGGCAAGAACACTACACCAGGACAGGCGCAGGTGGGGAGGGAGCTCGATCGGGGGAGTGGACGCGGAGGGATGGGGCGGATTCGCAGGTGCGAACTGGGCTTTAAATGGTCCACGCGATTGCGAGCGATTGCGCAGGTGCGAGCGATGTCGCTTTGCTCTGCCCCTCGGCGCGGCTCCCTGGTGTTCTTGTAGCGAGATTAGCGGGGGGATTAGGGCCCCAGGGGACAGCAGCCTGCAACTTTGCGGTTTGAACCTCGGGTTTACGCCGGTATTCGGTTTATACGGCGGCCGTACGCGCCGGAGTAAATGCCGTCAGTACCTTCGTGCGCTGCGTTTGGTGAAAGGTGCATGACTGACTGGTTGGGCACTGATTTTCTTCAGCTTCTAAAAATGCTAACGAACGCCGTGCTGTAAACGGTGCTTCTGACTTCTGGGCCGAAGTCGGTCTATTTTATTTTTGTTTTTTGTCTTTTATTTTTTGTATTATCTAGGTGATATAATGTTTTTTTATTTTTTAATTAAATAACTTAGAAAAAGTTAACAGGTACTACAGTTCATTTTCAATTAAAGTCAACAGTCATAGCTAAGCTGTGGCTTAAAATCCATTCCGAGCGGTCCCAAACTTCAGCAAAATCCTTCCTAAAATTCTTCCTTTTTGTGTATCCCGATTTGCTTGTCCTTGATCCATCTCTCCGTCACTTGCCGGCTGCCTTATTGGTCGTAGTATTTAATAAAAGGGTTGTCTATTTCTCAGCTAATCAAAAAACTCAAGGTGCCGCTCGATTGGATTAAAATAAGCTGATTTATGGTTGAAATTGTACTGTAGCCAACTAAAATTATACTTTAGCTGATGATGGTTTATTTGACGTAACTAAATTTAAAAAAAATAAAAATAGAAAAAATAGGTTAGCTCATCACGAACAATGCAAACGAATACGGGAAAAAAGAACCGGAAAAAGCTCAAAAAAACAGAAAAAGACAAAGTTTAGGAATAGTAAAAAATAAGTCAAGAGCCAGAAGCTCAAGCCGAAATGAAGGGGACTAAATCTCAGTCGATTTTCATCCATCGGAGATGATCCAACCTCCCAACAACTTTTCCTTAATCCATATATAGGGTCTCTTTTTTTCAGGTTCTAAAAACTGATTTTCGCTTTTCTACAGTAAATAGCTTTCAAATATAGTGTCTTTTCAATACGGGATATACAAGTTGATTATAGTACACACTATAGAGACTTTATTTATATCGGTCAAAACCGCATGCGAGTTTCTGTTACTCCGCACTCTCTCTCACGAATAGTCCAAAAACTATAAACCACAACCAAAAGTCATACGCCGGAGCTAAAAAACAAACCCATAAACCCATCCATAACCCTTACTCCCTCCTCCTACCCCTATTCCCAGCCGCTACCGTCCTCACTCCCTCTCCTCGCGCCTCGCCAGCGCCCATCAAAGCATGTCATCGAGCTCCTCCCCAGCCGCTACCGTCACCCGTTTCCTTCTTTGCCCCGCCTTTGCCTCCTTGCCACAAACTACGCCCTTCCTCCTCCTTTCTAGCGAGATCCTCCGGATCGTCTTTCATCTTCGACGGTTACCTCCATCAGATCCGCCACCGCTTTCTAACCACTTGCGTTTTTGTCACCCTTACCAACCTTCACCATCGACTGCCCTTCTCTGACCCACGGCCGGCGGTGCCTCCTCTCTCTAAAGCTCGGGGCTTCGATGGACCCTAACCTTAACTCGGCACCTCCGATGAAGACGTCGCCGCCGTCGCATAGAGAAGAAGACGACAACTCTCATAATTGGAATCTTCATATGCGATCTAAAGGTGAGAAAATCGATTGAGATTTTAAGAATTTTTGGTTGCCTAAGAACTAGCAATCTCCTTTAATAAAAACATTATCGCATGATAGGCTTGCCCTGCTAGATCTGAGCCCTGCCAGCGACGGCGTGGCTTGTCCCCATCCTCTAATGCTCATCTCAAATATTGGTACCGGGTAAGTTGAGTTGTTGCAACAGTTATTTTCGAATATTGCAGCACAAGATATGAAATATTGTAAATGTTTCGATGGCCACTTTGTTGTTGTTACAAGGTTTATTTTTTATTGCGATAGGTTCTTGTATTTATTGTTCTAATAGTTTAAATTTATTCTACATTCTTGTTTGTTAATTTCGTGTTTGTTGCATTCAGATTGAATATTTGTTGCAAGCTTAGAAATTAATTGTTGCGTTTCTAGGGATTTTCGTTGCACCTGATCAAATTAGACGTCTCATTCTTATCCACTCATCGACCAAGCCTACGCCTGCCAATCCATATTCTCACATCGCAGCTCCTCCCCTTCAGTGGCTCATTAGTCTTTGATTAGAAGCTAGCCACCATCACATCTATGCTCCTTCTGCTCTTCCTTCTTTCCCTCTCTGTATGTGTCGCAGTGGCCGGTGACTGAAGGAGCGAGGTAGCATGTCTGCTTCTGCAGCATCCTTTTTCTCCTAGAGTGGCCCTTGTCGAACGACGATTCGGATGAGTAGCCTTATGCCTGTTCTTTTGGGCCGTGGTTTATGGGTTTTGGTTGTTTGCGAGAGAGAGTATGAAGAGAGACTTGTGTGTGATTTTGATCTATATAAATAAAGTTGCTGCAGTGTCCAGTAGAATTGACTTTTGATTCTACGTTGAAAAGACACTTTGTTTTAAAATTAACTAACGTAAATAAGATAATTACTTAGAAAAAAAGGTTTTTAGAAGGAAAAAAGAGGAAAGGATCAGGATTGGATGGTTGGGAGATGGACAGGAAAGAGTGTACGGTGAAAAGGTTCTCACCGTGCTTGGAGACGCTAGCACTGACCCGTTCCTTTTCTACCTTTCGCACGCAGAACTTTCCAGTTTCCACCCTTTTGTTTTCCTCTCTTCACATCATTTTTTCTTTTACCGCGACGCGGGGCGAGGAGACAGGAGGCTGAGGAAAGCGAAGAGCAACGTCAACGTGGGCTCCACCTGCTCGGTCCGACCGAGTCGATTCGCCTCTCGTGTCCGTGTGAAAGCGATGCGACATCGGCGAGCCACCCCTCGTGCCAGACCGGATCCATGGAAACAGCGCCCAACGAGTCAAACTCGGCGTACTTGCGCGGACGACTTTTGACGATTCGGTCGACGACTCATCATTTCGGCTAGCGAAATTTTGCACCGGGGTATTTTGTCCGCATGTATTTGCTGTACTCTACGTCGGTGTATTCTACAGCCTACATGAAGTAGGATTATAGTATATGCTGGCTCCTTTTTCCTTCTGCGAGGGGATATATTGCTTCTAGGTAGACCTAAGTATTGCCAGTTTGGTTGTATATTTAGGATATATTTGGAATGAAAGGATTATTTTGTTTTTCTTTTCAAAATTATTGCAGCCGAGAACAAAGTAATCCGATGAATTTGGTAGAGCCTAGGCTCTCAATTAAATGATGTCCATGTTACTTGAAAAAGAGAGAAAAAGAAAAGGCTCAATGTCTAGCTTGTCAGGTGTGACATCCTGATCGTGCTTGCGTGTTTTGGGAAGAATAGTCAACTTGGTGCAAAAAATACACGGGTTTTAGGGGCCTTATCTGTATTTTTTTTCCCTTTAGTATAATATTGGTGAGTCCTTTCAGCAAAGAGCTTTTCTTCAATGGAAAAGTTGTCTTTTCTAAGGAAATGCCATATCTTAGTACACTGATCTTTCATCCTCTCCCCGAGGCCTTTCGTTTCGGCTCCAGCTTTTAGCTTTTGGTTTATTTTTTATTATTTATAAATTTTATCTTTTTCTGAATTTTTGGCTTTTTTATCTTTTTTGTCGGTTCTTTTTTTCCCGTATTCGTTTGCGTTATCCGTGGTGAGCTAGCATATTTTTTCTATTTTTATTTTTTAAAATTTAATTACATCAAATAAACCACTTTCAGCTACAGTAAAATTTTAGTTGCTACAATACAATTTCAACCATAATCCACAGCTTTTCAGCCCAATCGAACAGGGCCGTCTAGAACACACCATGCCTAGCCGCACTGTTCTTCAGTCTTCTGCCATGTTATTTCTGCACAAATCAATAATGCGCCACTAACATATTAGCAGACAGACTACGGCATTTTAACCTACTATTGTGCGTTCCCAACTGCCCCGTCCAAACCATGAATAATGAATCTGACATGACATTGCATTGCATTTGGAACTGTCCCAATATCTCTCTCTATCTATACCTGGTCATCACAAGAAGATTTGGGAAACAAGCTGATTGGAGTAGGGATTTGTCAACTAATGAAGATTAGGTTGGAGACTACTACTTTGACACCTTCAAAAGGCCAAAACCCCTAGTTGTTCTTAATCAATATTAGATGCTAGATTGTGACTTTCACGCTTCCATTACACACAAGGATATACATAGCCCTCCTCGGGGACCAAACTAGAATAAAAATAACTGAGATTCACTTTACCTTATATATAACATCATATATAGTTTTCAAGCAATACTATACTAAATAGTAACATGTTCAATAATTTTTAATATCAATACTTTAGCATAATCGACAACAACGTGTAATAATAAAAAAGTAGTTATCAAAATACTTATCAAAATAAAAATGCCGATAATAATATTGATTAGTTGCAGCAAACTGAAGGAACCAACGACGAAACTATAGACAAAAGTTGGTCGGCATTGATAAAATACATCATTCAACCTCAATGGCCTATTAAAAAAACAAAATTACTTAAAATTTTCAAGTAAAAAATAGTAGAATGATTGAATATAAATTAAAATGCATTATCTTTTAGTATTTACGTTTTTTCAAGACGAACCATAACACCATTAGTAATTTTCGTCAATTCTTATTTCTCCACATAGCAAATAATTATATTATTCATGAAATTATTACCAATTAGTTGAATAAGTCAGCTAGACATTTATATGTTCAATAGTTCAAAAACAATATAATAGAAAATATGCCCAGTAGCTTACTTGATATTGCGGTCAAACACTACAATTTTACCCTCGATTTGCAACGAGCTAGGCTGGTATTCCAAAAATCAAAATTAAAACCCTAAGTCTTAACCCTACAATTCGACAAAAATCAATCAACAATCATCACATTGAAACCCTAACTCACAAATTGAAATATTTGAGAGGAGTTTAGAGCAAAGAACATATTGATTGAATGAACCTAAGCTTCCTTCGGTCGACGAGGGCGTGAGGCAATAGGGACCAGGCGACGCCATGGTGAGATAGTAGGAGAGGGCGGCCGGTGACACCGATTTCTTTCATTCTCCAACTGGTCGTCGCCTAGTTGGATGTGGTTGTGTGGCGAACGTGTTGCACATATCTTGACTGACCATGTGAGACGAACACGCATCGATGGTTGCTGCAAGGTGACATACTTGGGTCATCAAATGGACGCCGTGGTTTATTACGGTTCTCCCTCTTATGCTGGCTCAAGGGCTAGCTCAATCTACTGCAGTTGCCTCATAGACTAATGGAAACGGAAGCTTCTCGTGGACTGCTACTAGTTACTAGGAATTTGAGCTGCTAGTGCTTCTTTTATTGAGTTTCAAGGAAAGAATTGGATGCAGTGAGTTTAGCATAAGGATTCACACATGGAACGAAAGTATTAATCTCTACTAAAATTTTTTTAGACCCAGTATCTTATGACATCAGGATCCATAATGTGGTTCTGCCCCTGGCTCTCCTATGTATTTTCTCGAATAAAAGCATGTTAGGCTCTCTCTCCATGGTGCGTATCTGGTTAGAACCTCATTTCTACATGAGGATGCAAACTTGCAACCGTATCCGTTAGCCATTACAACGAGCAAAAATGCGATTTATTATAGTTCGGTGTGACAAAGTTCGCTGCATATTGGTAGTATTATCTGTGTTGTCTAAATTTTAAACAGGAGAAGTCAAATTAGGTCACACAGGCAGGCATTTGCATCGTCGTCTTTCTCCCATTCTAGGTGTAGGAGTTTATTTATTGATAGTGTAGCTATGTACAGTATCTAGAGAGTCGAGTTGACATTAGGATGAGCAACTCTTGCAGGAATCTTCTAACTAAGTGGGTTTTGGCCGGTCTAATAGTCTATCTAATTAAGTAATTAAGTAGGAGGCGTGTGCATGTGATGGGCCGACACAACGATGATTCGGTGTTTGACACCGAATAGGTTGGCAACATCTATCGGGTACATGATAAATCAAAGCAAAGGAATAATCTAGTGTAAAGGTCGTTAGTCCTTCCAGACTACATTATCTTCGGTTTTCGCCCATCATTAAACATGCCGAAAGGATGACAGGAGCAATTAATACGGTTTGATTAAGGCCCTGCTCAATATAGCTTATGACTTAAAGCTTAAGCTTATTTTTGCACTATTCATAATTTCGTCTTTTTCTGAATTTTTGATTTTTTTTTGACTTTTTTTGTCGGTCCTTTTTTTTCTCGTATTCGTTTGCGTTGTCTGTGATGGGCTAACATATTTTTATATTTTCAATTTTTAAAATTTAATTATGTTAAATAAGCCTCTCACATTCTGATGTTTTTTCACCATTACGATATTTTCAGCCATAAGCTTTCAGCTTTCAGCCGAACCGATCACCACCTAAAACTTGGTGGAAGCAGCCCAGATCTAAGGGCCTGTTTGGTAAGTCACAAGCCGGTTAGTTTTTAGTTTTTACTATAGTAGCTAACTTTCAAATGAAGTATTTTTTCAAGACGGGGTCTACAAGTTAAACATAGTACATATTAAAAGCCTAACATCTGTACCAGCCAAAATCGTAAATGAGTATCGGTCTTTCCGTAATCTGTACCGTAAATAGCCAAAATTCAAAAAATTTAGCCAAAAATCAAAAACCGCAGCAAAAAAGAAGATGCCACGCCCTGCTCCTAGTACTGCTTGGCAAGAAGACGTACTCGCGTTTTTGCGTTTGGTATTGCCGTGCGTGTACGTCTCCTTTGTAATAGAAAACAACGATATCTTTTTGAAGAGTGAATATTAATTAGTACTAATAAAATGAGTCTAGAGTCTCACGGTGGATGAGTCGCAGATAAGTAAGTCCCACAGATATATACATGAACGGAAGAAAAACAGTTTGTCAATAAGTGAACCTACAAATGAGTTGTACATGCCTTCTAAGGTGGTGATCATTTTGACTTAAAAAACACTGTAGTTGACAGAGGCTTATTTAACATAATTAAATGTAAAAAAATTAAAAAATATAAAAAATATGTTAGCCCATCACAAACAACGCAAACGAATACGGCAAAAAAAAGAACCGACAAAAAAGCTCAAAAAAAACTAAAAGTTCAGAAAAAAACGAAATTATGGATAGTGAAAAATAAGCCAGAAGCTTAAGCCGAAACGAGTGGGGTCTAATGCTCCTCGGCCTTCTCTCCTGCACTACGTATCATGTCAGACCAATCTCGTGCCTGTTTGGTACAACTTCTACTCTCAATTTCTCGTTCGGAATTTATAGAGTTGTGCCAAATACTCGACATCTCAAAACTATCGGACTTTGATTCTCAAGCAGAGGTAAAAATAAACTAGCAACGACACTCGACACTGTCGACCATCTATGTTGACGCCGCCGACAGACCTTGTCGTCATCACCTTCATTCGCAACTCTCATTGAGGTTACCACCCGACGTCACCTCCGTAATCCTACTCTGAACATCCTACTCTGAACATTAACTCAGAGTAGTGATAGATTCTATTTCATGTTCTAATCAACACATATAACAAAAATGAGCAACATCAGTTTTAATTGTTGTCGGTAATATTTTGAACAGAAACAAATATAAGCAACTGTTGATACAACAGAATTCAGACTATGACAAGAACAGAACAACAGTGAATAAACACTAAACCGAAGTATAATTAGTAGATCAAACTAGCAGAATGTTCCTAGATAGTCACTGTGATCTCATATATGACTAGCTTTAGCTTCCTCATTTAGCAATCTCAAGATCCCACGATCTACCATGTAATAGTCCTCCCAGTGCCAACACAAATCACCAATTTCAGAGATAAAATAGAGGTACTAGCACAACTAACTAATGCACAATAGAAATTACATAATGTAAAAGTTTATTAGGCAGTGGCAGTCCAAGTCACTGAGAAGGCCGACAGGGGCAAGGCTCGTCGCAAAGACGATGTCCCAGGAAACCAATCACCGGTGTATGCCCAGATATCATCAGAGAGGTTAACGGAGATACAATGCCTAGCTTTACAAATCAGTACTCACCAAATCATGAAGCTGAGATGCAGATGTTGTTGCACAAAGCCAACACATTCCCCAACGCACGAAGCAATCGAGAGTTTTCGACCACGATCTCTTACGACTGCGTCTGATCGACCATGCCTGATTGACCATGTCAGATCGACTACGACAGATCGACCACGGTAAAATGACCACGACAGGTCGACCACGGCAGAACGACCATAACAGGTCAACCACAATAGAAACAATCAAGGCCGACCGCACCTCAAAGAATCAGTAGAGCTTCACCGACGTGGAAATCTGAGTTCGTCGGAGCTAACCGCACAGGAGACCAAAGAAATTACCACACTTGCTCTCAAATCTGAATATGTCCTCTTGATTATCGTCTTCCGAACGCTCTCCATCTGGATATATAGGAGTAAGAAGCCAAGAGTCATCGATGAGGATTCGGCAGGGTCAAGGAATAGCAGTCCTGAGCCTGCCGCCCGAGAGACCGAGGAGAAGTGGAGATAACGAAAGATCCATTCCAGATCTGAATCGGCTCGGTGAGTCTTATCTCCTCTCTCTCTCTCTTACAAGCGAGCTTCATGGGCAATTTCTTTTTCTTTATTTTAAAAATCGAAACTGAGAGAAATTATCAAAATAGCCAAACATGATACATGATACCTGATCAGCTCAGCTCATGATTGCTAACTGAGAGACCGAGGCAGCTTTAGATTATCAGATAAATATATTATTAGAGAATTAGGAGGAGTATAAGCTGAGAAATAAAAATCTAGAAGTTTACCAAATATACCCTTACTTCTTTTTTTATATAAAAAAATCACAATATTACTAGATTCGTGGGTGCTAGTTTCCAAGGGGAAATCTAGGGCGATGTGGTGGTGGGTGCGCCATATTGTATTCTGGTTTGTAGACTTCGAGGAGGGAAGAAACGAGAAAGATGTGGCAGCGAAGGGTTTGAAACGGACGTCACGGAGTCAGTGCGCGTGCACCGGGTCCGCGTTTTCTACGGGGGCTGACTCCGTGCACGCGCAACGCGACACGCTCGCGCAGACTCGTCCACACGCCACGAGCCGCACATGAAAGCGAACCCACTTGTCCTCCGGGGAAGGACGACTTCACTTGCCATAGCTAGTTAGCTACTCTCTCTCCGGCCTCTTGTTTTTCGAACACGGTATTCCTTCCTCTGCTCGAGATGACCGTAGAAACGGAAACAACAGCTGGGCTGATGGGCTGGACCGCTTTTCTTATATCCAACTTTTTTTTTATCCCTCCTCTTCTAGGCGAGAATAGTTTTCTTCCCATTTGGTTATATCATGGACTCGAAAAACGGATCTAGATGCGACTGAAATGCACTATCTTCATTCCATAGGTAGTACCATTTTTCACGGTACCTTAGAGATAGAATAGTGATTTGCGAAGCATTTTCTACAAGAGAATGGTTTCCATTACTTTGAAAAATGGATTCTATATCAAGCTATAGCTATTGCATTAAAGAAGAAAATGAACTAATAGAGGTCGAAGACACGTAATAGTAGTGAATAGGGAGAAAGATTATTCTGATTTTCGTATTCCTAAAAATATTCTATTTTTTCCTGGACATCGTAGAGAATTGAGAATTTTCAAGCTAACAACTTATTACTATGGTTTTCTCTGTTCATACAGCAAGCAGATCATATGATCGATCCAGTATTAGGAACTCGACTCAAAATATGATAACAGATACTGGGAACTGCAATCTCAACCACCAGATCAGTATCGAACGGTATGGATCAAGGCCTGGTGTCGTTTGGTTACCATGTTCGTCATACCTCATGCTACCATCAATTCTGCCAATGTGGCAATATTGCACGGATTGTTCGAGTACATTATTGGTTCTAGAACCTTTGAGTCATCTGCAAACCAAGAGGAGCTATACGTGTGTTGCGTTCTTTCTAATCTTGAGTTGGCTACAACCTCCTGTCTGGTAACAGGGACGGTGGTACGGCAGATTAACCTGTTGGTACCGTGATTAATTTTTCTGTTAATCCAACTACCGTGCCATAATTGGCAAGTTCCGTATAAACCAAATGCAGGGCAGCAAGCTAGCTTTGGTAGCTAGTAACGCGACAAGACAATCCGTATCATCACTCTTCCTCCCTCTCTCTCTCTCTCTGCAATTTTGCTTAGAGAACACTCATTTAGTTCTTCTGATCAAGACTAATAATAAGGCCCGTTCAAGAATTTTACAGTAGTTGTCAATCCGATTCTTACACTTAGGGCCAAGCTGGAATGCATGCCTTTCACAGGTAACAATAATTTCTGTAGGACCGGGGAAAACTCCTACGTTCTAAATAGTAGTATCTAACATTAGTAATATATAACTAGGTGAGGATTTACCTTTATAAAAAAATCTATATCGAGGTGATGAACTGGTAACTTTCCATGTTCACATCTGTACGAGATTTGGATGGCGACCGGGAGTTGGTGGCGATGGGGCCGAGCAGGGAGGGGGCAGCTTCGAGTGGAGTCAAGCTGGGGAGCAGCTCACTGAACTCACTGGCGCCTTGCAGCAATGCTTAATGCTCAGTTCCAGCTCGATCGCTTGGTCCTCCTCGTATAAGGTGCCTCTTTTTTTTTTTTGGCTTTTGTCCTTTGCTTCTCAAAAAATCAAAATAGACGACGTAGTTGCCTAAAACAAATTATTCAAACGATTTCTTAAATGTAAAATTATATATATTATTTATTATCACCTTAAAAAATACAAATAAAAAATATTAACCATAGTGTAAAAGAATCAGGCCTACCTCGTTTGGCCTCCATCATGAGCCATGGGGCTAAGCTAGCCTTCACTCGCTTTGATTGGGTCCCCCTATTTACATACTGATTAATTGTTACACAGGGTAGATTAGTTAGTTCTTTTTAGCCGTGGGTTATAGATTTTGATGTTAATATGAATGTTTATGTAAACAAATCGAATGTCAATAAAACGATAAGCTGCTTTGAAAAGATTATTTCAGTAAGCGCTTCCAAATAATAACAAAAAATACGTTCTATTCATTTATTTATTTAAAAGAAGATATAAGTCATAAGTCAGACCGAAAAGAATTTATATATTGTCATTGATTGCACCATTCGTCAAATATGGGAGATGCCCACACCTTTTATTTTGTTTCAGGACGCCGAGAGCTTTCATCAATCAGTCGTACCGAAGATATCCACACCTCCGAGCCTATTAATTTCGCTATTTAATTTCCCCCCACTATACCATTGTACACACGTCGCTGAAAATTTACTAATTAACGTTAAAACTGCAACTTTGTAAGAAGAAAATGCTTCATCTTGAAGTACGAGGGAGTATTCTTAACGTTTTTTCAACAATTTAAGTTTTTTTAGACTAAATGGTACATGAAACTTAATACTTCTAGCTTTCCGGTAGAAAGCTACTCCATCGTATTTAAGAGCTCCTTCGCATTGTACTCGTAGTTACCTGATAGAGTATTGCCAAATACCGTAAAAGTTCACACTACTAAAAATCTCGCAACATTCACTAACCTTTTACTCGATCTTGAAAGAAATTAGTGCAGATAGAAAATTCTGCTCACAGTACGTACTTCAAAATGGACCAGTACTGCCTACTAGACTGGGAGTTTTTACTTATATATAGCGACTTTTCAATACGTATTTATAGAAGTAGTCATATAAGATCGGTATTGACAAAAATAGTACTTATGTGTCCGGTCACCGGACAACAGCGCCCAACAGTTGACACGTGGTGCCTGCCGTCTGGCGAGTAGGCGGCAGGCGCCTGCTGTCGGCCCACAAAACGACAGATGATTAAGCCAGCTAATTAGCCGACATAATTACAAGCCTAAATTCGTAATTTTATGTTATAATTTTTTGAATTTGTAAATATAACAAACGAGCTCAAAAAATTACGACATTTTTGTTGGAGCTTCCCGAGGTATCGTGGTATGTTGTGTATTTTTTTTTTGCAGTTTTTTAGGCTATTTGCTACATCTAAAAATTCCTAGAATGACACATAATTAACTAGATGATTAAGCAGTTATGCGTCGCTCTAAGAATTTTTAGAGGTAGTAAATGATCGTAAAAAATTATAAATTTTTTGTGGAGCTTCTTGATGTAGTATGCTACATTACATATTTTTTTACGTAATTGTTTGCACCACTTTGCTACCTCTACAAATTATTTAAGCGGTACACAATTAAATAAGTGATTAAGCACTAATGGCCAGGGACTAATAGCCTACCGTCTGGCCACTGTGCGGCACCAAGCCTGCCACATAGTGGCCAGGCGGCAGGCCATTAGCCCCCAGCCATTAGTTCTTAATCACCTGTTTAATTATGCGCTGCTCAAATAATTTTTTGAGATAGCGAAGTGGCGTGAAAATTACGTAAAAATTACACAACGTAGCACACTATATAAGAAAGCTCCATAAAAAAATTAGTGTTTTTTACGATAATTTGCTATCTCTAAGATTTCTTAGAACGACGCATAAGTGTTTAGTCGCCTGATTAATTATGCGTCATTCTAAGAATTTTTTAGAGATAACAAATACCTCAAAAAATTACAAAAAAAATACACCGCATGACACGATGTTGTAACGCCCTAGGATCCAAACCGGCTTAGACCTAACCCCATTCTGGATAGCCATGCACACGTAGCAACCCGCTTACGCTTTCGTCCTCGCTTCGCGCAAAACGATTAACCGGGGGTGCTACCATTGGAGCTCCTAGACTTATATGTAAGTGTTTCTCAAGGTAAGTTAGCAAGGTGGAACTAACCCAGAAATTTATGTGCACACACATGGACCAACATGTGCACACACATATGGACCAATATAGCTATTAAAATTACATTGTAGCTGAATGTGGCTTATTTGACGTAATTAAATTTAAAAAATTAAAAATTAAAAAAATGTTATATCATTACGGACAATACAAAATGAATATGAGAAAAAAAAGAACCGACAAAAAAACTAAAAAAATTAAAAGTAAAAAAATAAAATTTATGGATAATAAAAAATAAGTCAGAAGGCAGAAATTTAAGCTGAAATGAGCGGGAGGTATATCCGTCGTGTGAGGAGATGAGCTGCCGTCGGTAGGTCTGCATGAACGGCACATCGACGGTGCTGCCGTTGAGGCGGTAGAAGCTGTTGTCGGTGGATGTCGATGGACGCACTGGTCCTTTGGGGACGATGGAGCTGATGCGATTGTCCGCGTCTATTCGCTGTCCATTTCTTCACTCATTCTCTTCCTTGCTTTCGTCGGCTGCGGCAGAGAAATTGCCTGCGTCGAAGGCATGCAAGTTAGGAACGTGTGCAGCGCACCGATCAGTCAGACATGCATCAATGGTGAAAGGCATTAAGGCAAGCATCTTCAAGAAAGATCGAAATTTAATTAAACTCCTGGCCTTGTCGCGGAATTGACGGCGTGTCTCGGGCTTGCAGGCCTCGACGGCGGCTCCAGCGGCCGCCTCTTCCGGTGCCACACGCCTCAAGCGAACGCAGCGCGCGGCCCGCCACTGGGTTTGTCCTCGGCGTCGTTGAGCCGCTTGACGAGTTCGAGGGAGATCAGCGTCGTCTTCCATCATATCTCTCTGCTTTTCAATCAATACCAATAAATAAGATTGTAACAAATGTTAATGTCGCTAAGTTATCCTATTCATTACCTCGAGTGAGCTGGCCTCTGGTGGCTCCAACATGACCTAATTTGGTCGCATGCGATACGATAACGTCGATGCTTAACTGAGAACGCAGTGTAACCCAAGCCTAATAGCAGGAGAAATTCTATAGTGCCCCCGTTACATACGAGAGTTTGTGTCACGAGCCAACCAGAAATTGACACGTGGCATTCAAGAAATAAAAAAATATTTTTACTGTTTTGCACTGTAGCAAGTCAACAAAAAATATTTTTTTACTGTAACAAGCAGTAAAAATAATATTTTTTATTACCTTGCTACAGTGTAAAACAGTAAAAAATATTTTTTTTTCTTGCCTGCCACGTGTCGATTTCTGGTTGGCTCGTGACACAAACTGCTGTGTGCAACGGGGGCACAATAGAATTTCTCTAATAGCAGAGCCTAGGACGGAGCTTGATGAGGCGCTACGGCGGAGCCGAGAGCATAGCACAAGCCAAGCCTATCAACATTAGTTTGATATGCTAGCTCATATGGTTTTTTTGGTAGTAATGTATGGGCATTAAACTAGTTTAGTAGGTATTTGTGGATACTATCCTAAGTACTGTTTTTAGCATGTTTACTTTGCAACCGCATACGCACATATTATGTCTTACACTGCATTTCTGGACTTGTACGTACACAATGTTACCTCGTATACTATAAAGCGACCTACTTTCTCATCTGTACTATGCTTTCTAAACACATTTAATGGTACCTTTGGAAGATCTTGCTACCACGATATCAGCTCGTCAGGTCAGTGTATCGCGCGTCCAAGGTGCGCCTGCAATGGAGATGGGTACAACGGATACCGCTTATTTTGTACTATATTTTATATATTATTTTAGAGCCAGACATAGATAATATTATATATCTATTTTTCCATTTCGTATTCGTTTCATAAATCTTTGAACAGTTGATCGGATAAAAATTATCTACTATCTGCTTCTTTTACACACCCACATAAGACATTGAACAATAAGCGCGCGTACGGAATCTATCAGGAAAGCACGGATTTGGCAGCGGATTGCGTCAATGGCTCGCAATGGAGCAAAAGCTCCCCTCCGTAACCCCTGGGGTTGGCCACTTGATACAGCTCAGCTCACCGGTTTATTATCCTGGACAAGAATACGGCACTATTCCTTGCGTGTCTTCAGCCGTTTTTCTGCTTCTCTCGACAATCACTATTTATTAGACTAATAAATCAGATTAAAAAGAAACATACCATACATTCCCTCCTTTGCAAAATGCAGGACATTTCAACAGTACAGATTAAGAAAGTTACAAGTTTAATGGAATAACTTTGACAAATGATTGATCTAACCACCGAAAAAATTGTTGGAATGAGAGTGAATGTCTAGTGTGTGTGTGTAGATATAAATATTGAGGAGAGATTGAACAGCCTCATAAATTTAGCATGCACCGATGCACACCCTACATGGTGCAACCACACTAGGAACAACTGTATGCCCTCCATCCTCCAGCAGAATATAAACAAGCAACCTTTGAAACGAGCACAGAAGACATAATTCCCTGCAGCACTCACAGCGTCGGAGCATACAACTTTTATGAAACGGCGACGCAAAAAACTATATAGTTTCCACCGTGACACAAGAAAACTTCCATAGACCATAGGCAGTCTTCGATAATAATGCTCAGGCATGCACTCCAGTGTATAGTTTCCACCGTTCCAAACCAATTATTGATATGATATCAAGCAGAGGGTATAAAACCATAGAAAGTACAGGGTCCCAAACGTCATGATAGGTAGTGGTAATCAGATATGCTACACCCAGCAATCACTGCACTTGCGTTACTTCGGCACAAGCCAGCTCAAGATAGGTGAATGTCTCGGTAGCATTCCTTCTCAATACATGTCTTTTTTAGTTTTAATTTGATATATAATGGATAGGCCATTTCGTGGCCTTCACTTGAGGAAGCTACTTGGGGCCAATGTCCTTCAGTGCGCAGATCTGCTCCTCCCCCATGGCAGACATGACGGTCACCACAAGGTCCTTCCCTTCCCCAAATCCAGCCTGAATCTGAATTACCAAGCTGATTTTATCAATTAAACATTTTGGACAATACTTACCACACAGAAAGCAATGACTGGAAGCAGAAATATCTTAAGTGGATCAAGAATGCACAACTGATGAAGCAGAAGTAAACATGACAGTACAATAGAGGTGGAAAGAAAACCGCATTACTTCAAGGCAGATATATGACAAGTCAAATAAACCAAGAATGCACAAATGATGAAGCAAAAGGAACTCGTTAGTGTGGGCAACTATGGATCTTTATACAATATATGGCAACCATTTAGGATCACTTTAAAGAATGAAAGGTATCTCATATTTGAGGTGTTAAGGATAGAATATGATTGTTATTCTATCCTTATATGCCTTAATTTCCTTATCTGTATATAGTATATTTCTCTGTTTATTCCCATGTACTCCCATATATATTCCCCTTTAGGCTTCATGAATATACACATAATATTCATAACATGGTATCAAATCAAAGGCTCTGACCTTGTTTTTCCACGCCTCGACGCGCCCCAGCCGCCGACGCCATCGCCAGCCGCCGCCGACGCCTGCTCAGCCGTTGCCCAAGCCACCTCCGCCGAGCCTCCGCCGCCATCCAGCCACCGTCGCCCGAGCCGCCGCCGACGTTCGGGCCACCTCCGCCCGAGCCAGAATGCCTTTCTTAATAGTGTTTTGCATGAGGAGGTTTACATGCAGCCACCACCTGGGTATTCTGTTCCAAATGGCCATATGTATCGTTTTCGTCGTGCTCTTTATGGCCTCAAACAGACCCCTCGTGCCTGGTTTGCGCGTTTCACCTAAGTGATTACCGCTGTCGGTTTCACTATCAATGCCCACGATTCTGCTCTTTTTGTCTGTCTCACCTCGAGGTAGGACACTACTTCTATATGTGGATGATATACTCATTACTGGTGACGATTCCTCATTCATCACATACGTGAAGAAGCATCTCGGTGAGCAGTTTCTGATGACTGATCTTGGTTTGCTTACGTATTTCCTTGGGATTGAGGTTTCTTACACGTCTGAGGGTTACTACCTCTCCAAGCAGAAGTATATCCAGGATCTTCTTGATCGGTCTGGTCTGACTGACACTCGCACTGCTGAGACTCCTATGGAGCTCTTCCTGCAGCTTTGTGCTACTGATGGATCTTCTTGAGGATCCTACCCGTTATCGCCATCTTGTCGGAAATCTGGTTTATCTAATGAGCACTCGCCTTGATACATGCTGTTCATATCTTGAGTCAGTTCATGGCTCGTCCTACTCATCTTCACTATAGTCACCTCCTTCGTGTTCTTCGCTACTTGTGTGAGACAATCTCTCGTCGCTTGTTTTTCCCTAGCTCCACCTCACTACAGCTTCAGGCATACTATAATGCGACCTGGGCTAATGATCCTTCTGATTGTCGTTTTCTTTCTGCTTACTGTATTTTTCTTGGCTCCTCCTTGATTACCTGGAAGACAAAGAAGCAGACTGTAGTTTTCCGTTCGAGTGTAGAGACTGAGTTGAGAGCTATGGCAGCAGTGACAACAGAGATTACTTGGTTGAGTAGCTACTTGCAGACTTTGGAGTACTTGTGAGGGGACCTACGGCACTTATGTCTGACAGTACAGGTGCTATCAGTATTGCGCGTGATCTAGTGAAGCATAAGCTTACTAAGCACATTGATATGGATGCTTCATACACTCGCTCACAGGTGCAGGAGAGAGTACTTGTTCTATAGTTTGTGCCATCAGAGTTACAGCTTGCTGACTTTTTCACGAAGCCACAAACTAGAGCGCAACATTTGTATTTTCTCTCTAAACTCAATATGTGTGATCCACCATGATTTTGAGGGGGTGTTAAGGATAGAATATGATTGTTATTCTATCCTTATATGCCTTGGTTTGCTTATCTGTATATGTCATATTCCTCTGTTTATTCCCTTATACTCTCTATATATATTACCCTTTGAACTTCATGAATATGCATACAATATTCATGACATGATACTTCCTAAAAAAACAGAGAGAGGCACACCAACGGAGGGTTACCGAACATAAAAAAGGGTACACAGTAAATATCTAGCCTTCCTCTAGTTTTTACGCCAGTTATTTCAGAAGAATGCACTCAAGTTCCTACAACCTATATGAACATCAAATCAACAAATCGAGATATTTGGAGGAAAAGGTAACATGGAACGACTGAAATATACAAGACAACAATCATACAGATGGCTTATTATTGTACAGAAAAATAATATCCAAATAAAATAGATAACTACGATCAGAAATATCAACAGCAGTTGCCGTACTTAAAGGTACATGAAGAACTAAAAGAAATTGGATGTAATAATTCCTATTGATCCAAGAGGATCGCATAAAGAACCAAACAGATGATTAAGGATGCAGCCATATCATGCATATACACACATATAATAGAAGCAAAGATGCTTAGATGCTTAAAGATTTGTCAAACAAACCTGGCTCAGGAGATTCTCATCAGTTGGGAGTCTAAGATCGTCCTTAGTGTTACCATTCTCAGTAAGAAGGCTCGCCTGAAAGAAATAACATGATAAATATTGAATCTAACATTTATTCACAAAATAAGACACTTTCGCTGATTACTAGAACATACAAATCCATCCTCTGATATGTCAATCAGCTGGTACTCAGTACGATTCACATGTGGAACCTGAAAAAAAAAAAGGAATGGTGAGCTAATTACGAACTGAATCAATGAAAGGTCTTAACTAAACAGTTAGAAATCATGACTTACATCACAGTTATGGGATGAAGGAACAATATCCTCAAGCTTTTTACCATTGAATATATCTATAGCAACAAAGTGGCACTTAGCATGACCATGCTTACCAGTCTTCGAGGTAGAAACCTCCACCACCTGTAGCATACATTTATTCAGTTACATGGGCAAAGAAACGCCACATAACTTCAGATTTCAGCCTGAGAATTGTATTACCGATACCACTCAAAGCCATCGGAGCTTAAAAAAAAGCACAAGACAAGGAAATGTATATATATAAAGTTAGCGCTACTGTCACCTTATGATAGTGCGATACCTCTCTTACATAGTGCACAAGTGCACAGCAAGGTAAGTAAATAGGGATGTATTTGTAAATTTTGGGTTCTTGGGTCAGTTACCCGTTTTTGCCATGACATAAGAAGAATGTTTAGTGACGGTATTTTAGGCTCTCTGCTCAGATGGTAGGATGCAGGGTTCGAGTTTTTGCCTTGTAGGTTTTATTACAAGGCTCTCGTTTCTTTGACTTGAGGAGATTTTGTTAGAAATAATCTTGACTTTGAGTCCAAGACGCAGTAGAGTCCGTCTCCGTGTGTAACTCAAGTTGAAATTATGTTCAACTTGAAGTCCGAATACGTATGCTAGTACGAGATTATTAGCCTATATATTAAGGAGGCTTGTAGCAAGTTTTGTAAGAAGAAAAGCAAGGAAAAAGGGGGAGCGAACAAGAGAATAGAGAAATTCAGAAATTCTCCTGTATTCTCTCAGTTTATTTGCGATGTGTGCATTTTCTCCTGGAGCAAAGTTAACAAATGGTATCAGAGCCGCACAACACTCCTGAGGTATCGCATGCAGTCTCGGCGCCCCCTATTCCGGCGTGTTCTCCCGTCGCGTTTCGCTGTCTCCGAAGCGCAGAGGACAACAAGCACGTCTTCGCTCGGTCCTTCGGTTCTGGCGCGTTACAAAGCAACAAGAGGCAGGCGCCAAGCGTTTTGTCCTTCGGTTCTTCCGTTCGTGCGGCAGCAGTAGAAATCCAAAGTGTTCGTCCGTTCGTTCAACTCCAAGACAATGAAGCACTCAGCGATGATGAATCAACAGTACTCTGATGATAAGTTGAGTCAGGGACGTTGAAAAGATGTGTCGCCGTCCAAACTCAAGTAAAGTGGAAAGAAATCGGAACGTTGAGGAGATGTATCACCGTTCTGTGTCAAGTATGAGTTTAGTAAGTCGTAGTTGAGTCCGACTGCCTCAATGTTTTAGAATCTTTGCATCTGGATGGACCCATACCAGTTGAGTTGAGTTCCCACATGTAGCTTGCATGTAGAACGCTTCATATGGAGGCGTATGTGGAAGTTCATAATGCATTGAGACTAAAATTAGAGTATGTCAAGTCAAGATTAAGGGGGAGATTGTTAGAAATAATCTTGACTTCGAATCCAAGACGTAGTAGAGTCCGTCTCTGTGTGTAACTCAAGTTGAAGTTGTGTCCAACTTCAAGTTCGAATACATATGCTAGTAGAAGATTATTAGCTTGTAGCCAGTTTTGTAAGAAGAAAAGCAAGGAAAAACGGGAGCAAACAAGAGAATAGACAAATTCAGAAATTCTACTGTGTTCTCTCAGTTTATTTGCGATGTGTGCATTTTCTCCTGAGCAAAGTTAACAGATTTAATTCCTATCCTACCCCAACTTGTTTGGGACAAAAGACTTTACTGTTGTTGTTATTAGGTTAGTTACCCGTTTGGTCATTTCAACTTCTTTTAGCAAAATAGAACGAAATCTATTATTAAGGCTTTTCTTGAGAACCTTGGATTTCTTTCTTTGGCAATGGATTTGCCAAACAACTTTGTTTTGTCCAATCCTTTGGTTTATCTACGTACAGGAAGCTTAACATCCCCATCCTAGTCAATCCAAATATGCCCAAAGAGTCTCTTTACACTTCAACTGCAACCTTGCATTCCCAACATGGAATGGACTAAACTCACCCCTGTCCAAACAGAATTCAGAAGACCTAAACGGATTTTTTTGGTACCAAGCTAATTTCTCCTACCTCTGCAAATCCCTAGGAAAGCATTATCTTTATTATTATTATTATTATTGGGATAACCACTTACATCTCCGGCCTCTACCATCAGGAGATGATAGACAACCCAAGTTCCAGCCAGCAACAGTAAACAGGAAAACATTATCTAGAGTTAAAAGTGATTTTTTTACCTCTACGCCCAGCTTGACTACAGAAATGACGGACATTCTGACCAAGCTTAGCTGTACAGGACATGACATGTTTCTCATAGCATATGTTATTTGTTTGGTTCACAATAAAGCCGAATATTTCTTCCACAATCAAATCAAATCGTCTGGCTAAGGGAAGTATCTATTCTGCTGTTATAGGCACCACCCTCATAACAATCATATAAGGAAAAGAGTTTTCTGAAGGAGCCAACTGGTCCCTTGACATGGTAAAATACGATACAGAAGTCTGAAGAGCACAACGAACTAACCGCCCGAAACTGAAAACAAGACTCAATAGAACAAATCTCCATGATGGCACCACACCTCTCACATTGCATTACGTCTCTCATTACCCCCCAACTAATTCGTCAGGAATTGATCGCCCAGATCCACAAGAACCATCCCCACATACCGGTCAACTATTCAGTCACAGATAACAATAACAGTATCCGGTAAACCATTCACATATAACAATACACAAGTATTCCATCACAGTATGACCAGAAACAACTTCGCTCATGCACGTCGAGGCTGCAATTGCACATCATCATCAAATCGAGATAAAGAAAAGTATACCTTACAGGGGCGGTTCTTGATGACGAGGTAGCCGTTCTTGCGGATGGTGCCGGCCTGCTGCGGGTAGGTCTTGGACGCCCCCGCGTCGGCCTTCGACTCGAAGTGGTGCTCCTCCGAGTCCGACATGACAATCTTAGCTTCCCTGAACAAATCAAATCCAAGAAAAAAATCAACAAATTGACCTTCTATTCCCTAAGATTTTAGCACCAAGAAAGTCCCAAATCGAGAAACCGAGCTACTAGAACAACTGAGCTACTAAATTCGGAACTAAATCCGAGTGGAGACCCCAAATTTACCTGGTTTGGATGGATCACGATGAGGAGAGAGGTAGGGGCGCTGATGATAAGTAATATATATGCGAATCCTAGGGTTTGAGTACACTTATACTGTTAACAACGCGTGCGCCTGCCGCTTCTACCCTAATCTGGCGTACGTGTGAAAATGACAGTGGGTCCAGAGAGCAATCGGGTCCACGTATCAGTGGAGGTTGGTGTACTGTCCGATTCAGGAGGATCGGAGACGTCGCTTTGGTCTTGGGATCGGGGCACGTGTACGGCTGCGGAGGCAGGGCATTCCTCGCGTTCGAACCACGCCATGGGCGGCTCAAAAGCATCTTTCCTCCTGTTCTTTATTTGCTTTTTTTTTTTGGGCCACGATCGTTCCAGCGTCGGCTATTTGGCTTTCAGAAAATTTGTCGCTTCTTAATTTTGACTCTTTTTTATTTTTTTCCTTCATCTCTACATTGTCTGTTTTTCTTTTTTCTTTTGTTTTAATTGAATTACTTAGAAAAAAATTAATCAATATCAATCAGCCGTTGAAAACCTGAAACCGCTAAAAATGCTGGATCGAAGACCTTTGTGTTTCTTTGTACCTTCTTTTCGCTGATCGGTGATAAGAAAAACTCAATCTCTGATTCCGATCGGATTGGGATTCCCTGGGGAGGCCTCACAGCCGCACTGTTTAGCTGCCCTAAGCCCCCAATTGAAAGTGTGTCAACTAACAGGATACAGGCATACAGCTGATGCATTTAGTCCCAACTATATTACTCCAGCAACAGCCCAACTTGATTTCAAAAAATAAAAAAAAACAACTTTCTTTTGAGTCTCAAAGATGAGATCTCAGTGTCATTGATTGTTCAGAACAGGCGTACAAGAGCCAGGGTTGGGTGAAGACGAAGCACTCATCGGAATCGTACGTCAAACTCAGGTGAACATGTCCACCATGTGACTTGCATTTTTGCTGTTGGGAGGTATGAATATCAGGTGCGTATCATGCGCAAATATCCCAAGTGCTGCAAATGCCCTAAAAATCGGTCTAAGATTTGTGAAAATTTCTTTAAAAAATTATTAGAGGGAGAATAGATCATGTTATATAGCCATACAAAAATTAAGACAGCAAACTCAATTGCATGTGCAAGATATAAAAAGACAAATGCTTAGTAAATAGTGCATAGTCACTATTCACTATTTATTTATCCTTTTCATATCTCACAAATGAGATTGAGTTTTCAGTTGAAATTTTGTAGAGATGTATAGTCTCACCTCCCCTAACTCTAATAATTTTTTGAGAAATTTTGAGAACTTATACAGCGATTGTCACGTTATATGTAACACTTAGAGGGCATATACACACGATATGTTCCCATGAATATCTGGTAACACTGTTCACCTTATCAAATACCATATTTAATTTGTGATGCATTGACATGTGAGACCAACTCAGGCTTGATATTTACGGGGCACTACCTTATATTCAATCTTAACCATGGTTGATATTAAAATCTTCTAACAGACAAATATTTATAGTTAATCCCATGTCAGGCATATGCATCATATTTTACACACTGAGCAAATACACGTGCACTGCATTATCTTTCCAATTACTGCACGCGTAGAATTATGAAATTCCCACTCAGTTACCAATGCTACTTGTTCTAGCATTATCTAATTACACATTGCAAAATATGCAAAAGTAAATTATAATTACTGATAGAAAATGCCTGCATGTAAGCCCTACTATATGTACGTTATGATTTTGCAGTGTTTTTAGAATAAAGCAAAATGTTTTTTATAGGGGCACATGCCCCCTCCCCAATGGCAACCAGATAAATTGTCGTCGCACGTCGGTCGACAATAATTATCAATGCAATCTGGTCGCCGCTGAGGGGTGGGCCTCCTGGATTTCCTCTTGCCATATGAAATCACAGGGGAAATGGAAAAAGATTGAGTAAATTGTGTAAATGAGATACCGTATTTACCAAATAAACTGAGTAAATGGTGAGCGAACCTGGGCAAGCAGCCCCCTTCCCGTTTTGGCATCTGCTTGCATAGCTAAGAAGCTTGTAGCTTAGTACTACACATTAAGCTAAAAAGCATCATTTTTAAGTTTAAAACTTAATTTTCCAATGTCGATGTTTCACCTCTACATGTTCCTTGTCGTGCAGAACATTCTCGATTCCTCGCGAACTGTACTACACTACAAAAAGATCATGCTTCACATTTTCTTCATCCTCGACGCCAACAGAAGAAGCATTCCCTCCCTCTTGGTCCAGCAACAACCCCACCCACTAAACTAACTACGCCTTGCCAACAACAAACTAACCTGATAACGAAGCCTAACACTCACCTACACTGCGGTCTCAGATGTCTAGCCGATCACATCATCTTTCCTGTTCTTCTCCCTCTCCTCGCCCTCTTCTCCTTGAAGCATTTACACGATTAGCATTGTTGCACAACTTTTTTTTTTTCAAATTTAGCATCCAGATGTCCATTTTTGTAAAAATAGCTCTATCCTCGAGCTTGGTAGGCGTGACAGGCGATACGTGTCACCTGCCATACCACCATAGCTCAGTAGGCTAGCTGCATCGCGGTAGGGCGTGAGCACGGCAAGAGCTGGCTTGGCTCGAGCACTTGCAGGCCCCGTAGGGCTACTGAGCACACCAGGCTCAACAACTCCTGCTGAGGTCTCTTGGCTCGGCAGGAGCTTCCGAGCTACCCGACTTGGTAGCTCTCCTGTCAAGAGTGACGCAACGCGCTTGGAAGTGATTCCCGTTGCTTTCGACAAGGCTTGGCGTTGCCCCCTCGCGCTCGCATACACCCGCGTGGTCCTGTCGGTCGCCAACAACTCCCCGTGTGCATAAAATAACTCGCATCCCTCTCCGTCCTCTTGTCCAAAGTCGCGCAGTTGAGTATCTTCCCTACCGAGCGGGAAAGAGCTGAGGGAGAAAAAATAAAGAGAAAATAGAAGAGAGTTTAAATTAGTTTTTCGAAGTGGTTTTGCTTCGGTTTAGGGGATTTCATAGTTGAAATTAGTGTAGATCTGGTGAAGACCTTCAAGAAAAGGTATGTTTCATTCGCCCGCAAGCAATACATTTAATACGTCATTAACATTTTATTAGCGTAACAGTGATTTGGTTTTATAGAATGCGTTTGGTAATCATGTTTAGCTGATGTATGTATTTAGTTCATGCATATGATATTTTATAATTAGTCATGTTAATAATGTATTAGTGGTGGTAGTGACGATTCTTTGTAAATAGCCGAAGAAATACGTGCTATTATTTGTATTGTTGCCATTGGCTTTGCAAATTAGGAAATATGTATGTGCATATGCGCGCGCACACATACATACATATGTATATATACACACACATATTTATATATATGTATATATGTATATATATACATATACATATTTATGTATATGTATATGTACATATACATATGTATATGTGTATATGTATATGTATATACATATACATATACACATATACATATGTATATGTATATGTACATATACATAAATATGTATATGTAAATATACATATACATAAATATATTGTTCTGGTGCCATTGTAAATAATGTAGAAAATATGTATATACCTGTATTATTAGCACATGGCTGTAGGCATTGGTAGCTTAGCTATGTACATATGAATGATTATTTTGTATAATGTTTAGTTTTATTTAGCATCGTCTGATATAAGTGTATTTCATCTACATTGATGGTAGGTATCTAATGCCAGATATGCACTGTTATTTATATTGTTGTCGTTGCCTTTGCAAATTAGGAAATATGTAAGTGCGTATGCATAGTTGTAAAATCGAGGAGGTCGACTAGAAGGGGGTGAGTAGGCAGTCTAAAATTTTTTCTAATTAATTATTAATAATTCAAGACCTTTTCTATTTGCCTAAACCAAGTAAAGAATGTGCAAGCTTAAATCAAATTGGTTTAGCACAAATACCGCCTAAATCAAACGGGTTCACCAAAGTGCACCAACAATACTAGGTTATGTCAAGGTTTGCAATTATAGGTCGACAAGCAATCAAATTAATTCTATATATGTAAATTGCTTGAATGTAAATTGAGCACAAGAAAAACAAACCACAATAGACACGGTCTTTTTTTTACCGTGGTGTTCGGAGATGTAACGCCCTAGGGTTCAAACCAGCTTAAGCCTAACCCCATTCTAGATATGCCACACACACGTAGCAACCCTCTTGGGCTTTCGTACTTGCTTCGCGCAAAACGGTTAACCGGAGGTGCTACCATTGGAACTCCTAGACTTATATGTAAGTATTTCTCAAGGTAAGTTAGCAAAGTGAGACTAACCTAGAAATTCATGTGTACATACACATGGGCCGGGGTGTCACATACACCCCCCTCAAAGGACCCGACGTCCTCGTCGGACCAACATACCCACATCGGGGCAAATGATAAAGATCTCCCCTCTTGGCACATGTCCGTGCGTTCAGTGCCAGCACATATGCCATGCCGTGTGTCCACTCCGGGTCCACACGCGCCATGCGCCATATGTCCGCGCCCCTGAACCGCACGCGCCCATGTAACTGCGAGAGTCGGCTCTGATACCATTTGTAACACCCTAGGGTCCAAATTATCTTAGGCCTAACTTCATTCTGGATAGGCCACACACACGTAGCAACCCGTTTGCGCTTTCGTCATCGCTTCGCGCAAATTGAAACTCCTAGGCTTATATGTAAGTGCTTCTCAAGGTAAGCTAGCAAGGTGGGACTAACCCAGAAATTCATGTGCACATACACATGAGCCAACATGGACCGGGGTGTCACAGGAGACTTGTCGGTCTCCCCTAGTCCACATTGAGGTTAGCCCAAATGAATTGGATCGGCTACATGAATTAAGTCTTCTACCTCAATTCCACTAGTGGTAGCTCTTTCCCACTCCGGGTATGTGAGTTCTAACCTTCATAACTTTGTCGGGTTTTCTCACAACCTTCTTTGAGAAGATCACCGCACACGACGCATCTAACGCTGTCTAGGAGTCGGCAAACTCTAAGAGTAACAAGTCAAGCCCCTCGCTTGACTCTCACCACATGCAACGAATGCACAAGCTCAATTGGACACTAAATCCACCTCTAGATGCAACATATGCACTCTAGATCCCTTCTCCTCTATCACAAGCTCCGCACCTCTCCTTCGCCTGCCCTCCCCCTCCTCCGTCACCGGCGCAACCTTGCCGCCTTGCCACGCCGCCGTCTTCCACTCCCTCCGGCCATACTAATATTCAGTGCGTCATCTCATCGAACCTTCCTCCGTCACCTTCCGCCGCCACATAATGCCCTCAGCCATCGTTCTAGGAGACAGCAAGAGAGGATGTTATACCGTTAGAATAATAACAGTATAGCATTTTCTATAGTTCCCCTTTTATTTCTGTTTGCTTGACTGGGATAGATTGATAGACTCGCGCGTAGACGTACGTTATGTATGCGCCTTGTCGGCACGGGGATAAGCATGCATTGTTACGATGGAGGAGGGCAGTAAGAGGGTTCGAAAGCGAGGTGGCGGAAAAGGCGAAGGGTTCGCAAGCGAGCGGGTCTACCGTGCGCAGTTTCTCCGGTCGGAGTAGCGTAGTAGCGCTCCTTACGGGTTTGATTCGAGCTGCTCGATGATCGTTGCTGCCCATGAAGCATGCATGTATCTGTGCTGCTCTGTAAAATCTGAAGAGTCGGCTGATATATTTTCCTTTTCCAAGATATATGTCATGTTCAGTTCCTTTTCCTATAAAAAAAAATCAGATATCATGTGCACAGAAATAGGGATTGAAACCTTTTGACCACTTGCTGTCTGATCTTTGACCGTATCCCTTGGAGTGCAGTGATGAGCAGAGGCGTCGTGGTACAAGAGAGCGAGCGCAGAAAGATAGCAATTGCCGTCGCTTCTACATGCCTACGATCATGCTATTCCCGGCGTTACCACTACTACGAGCATTTGCATGACATGGGAAAAAAAGCAAAAGCTTCTCGTTTGCACGACGAATGTACAATGATACTGCCTCGCCTATACAAGAACAGATGTACTGTGGACAACCAAAACTTTCTTCTTTGTCTCGATTCCTCCTACTTGTGTTACTCACATCAAGAATTTAACGGCAAATCAACTAAACAAACTAAGCAACCAATATTTTTGTAAAGAAAGAACCAATCTGTTGTTTGCTTCGTAACCTTAAAACCTATGTTTGGGTTTACTCACCGTGGCTGCGCCCTGGGCTACTCTTGCAGTATCTACAGCTCGCGTCGCCGTTCTCGGCGATGTCGAGCAGCGCGGCGAGCACGTCCGGCATGTCTGGCCGCTCCTGCGGCGTGTCGGCGGTGCACCGCATGCCGAGCATGAGGAGCTCCCAGAACACCGCGCTCCTCTCCTCCGGTTGCTGCCTCACCTTCCAGCCCTCCTTGGCCATCCTCCGCCCCCACTCGATCAGGCACTCCTCCTCGCTGCCGTCCACAGCACGCCGACCCGTGGCGAGCTCCATCAGGAGCACGCCGTAGCTGTACACGTCGCCCTTGGTCGTCGCCCGCCAAGTCTGCCCGTACTCCGGTGCCACGTACCCCACCGTGCCGGCCACCATCGTGCTGACGTGGGTGTCTCCGGGGCAGACCACCCTGGCCAGCCCGAAGTCCGTCACCTTGGCCTTCCCGTCGCGGTCGAGGAGCACGTTGCTGGCCTTCACGTCGCGGTGCACCACGGCGGGGCGGCACTCGTGGTGCAGACACACAAGCGCCCGCGCCACGCCGATGGCCGCGTCCAGCCGCCGCCCCCACCCGAACGCTGCGCGGTCGCCGATGAGCGCCTCTAGGTTGCCGCCCTCGAGGTACTCGTACACCAGTACCTTGGCCGAGCCGGAGAGGCACCACCCGTACAGCGTGACGAGGTTCGGGTGCGGCCACGTGAACCCCATCCGGTCGGCGAGCACCTCCATCTCGGCGCGGAACTCGCGCTCGCCGCCGCTGCCGGCGTCGCCGTCCCCGCCGTCGCGCAGCCTAGTGAGCTTCTTGACCGCCACGGCGCGGCCGTCGGGGAGCACGCCGCGGTACACCACGCCGTAGCCGCCCCGCCCGATCACGCGGTCGTCGGAGAAGTTGCCGGTGGCCGCCACGATGTCGCGGTAGGTGAACGCTGTCTTGTCAAGCCGGAACACCTTCACCCCCTCCGTCGAGGAGCACCCGGTCGCCGACGACGACCCGGATGGTGGTGACGACGTCGACATTTGGGACGCGCACTTGCCGTTGCCGCCGCACTTGGGGTTCTCACAGGAGAATGACTCCAGGTCCGGGTCCTGGTCGACCGGGAACCGGGCACGCAGGTTGGCCATGATGAACACGACGATGCCGGCGATGAAGGCGATGATGAGAGAGAAAAAGAACCACACCGCGATCATTCTTGGAGACATCCCTCGTCTTCTAACCGCAAGAACATCTGCTGCTTCCGGTGGTGGCTGCTTACCGGCGGCTCGACTCTGATGCCATTTTATGTGCGGATCGCCGAGGAAGGACTGCTCGTCGAAGGTGCCGAATTGGCTGGTGGTGGGGACATTGCCGGAGAGAAGCGGGTTGTATGACACGTTGAACTTGGTCAGCGCGGTGAGCTGGCTCAGGCTCAACGGGAGCTCGCCAGAGAAGTTGTTGTAGGACAAGTCCATAATCTGGAGGCACAAAATGTGGCCGATCTCCGACGGAATTGGACCCGAAATAGTGTTTCTTGAGACGTTGAGCACGACGAGCGGGAGCTGGCCGATCTCTGGCGGCAGGCGGCCCGTCAGCCGGTTGCCGTCGAGGTGGAGCAAGCTGAGGTTCCGCATTGCTCCGATTTGGGAAGGTATCTCTCCGGACAGCAGGTTCCCGGACAGCCGTACGTACCCGGAGATCGTGTTGGACCGCACCGGCGACGATGAGTTGGTGCAAATCGGAACGATTCCGTAGCCCTTGAGGATGCGGTCCCATATTCTGCGGCAGTTCTCCCGAGTCATGACCGCGTAGACGAAGCTGAACGGGGGATAGCTCGCCGGGATCCACCGTTTCATGGCCTGGCACTCGCCGGAGGCGGCGAGCACGTTCGAATCGTCCCGGTTCTTGGCGAAGGTTGGACTGGGGTTCCTCCCTATATGTGCCATCTCCAGCGGGATCTTCCCGGTCAACCGGTTGTCGACCAGGTTCAGCCAGAGCAAGCTGGTGCAGTTGCCGATCTCCGGCGGTATCTCGCCCGAGAGCTGGTTCCCGCCGAGCATCAGCCAGAGGAGCGACGTAAGGTTCCCGATGCTCGCCGGGATCCCACGTGAGAGCTTGTTATTAGATAGGTCCAGCGCCTGGAGCTCGGCCAGCCGGCCGTACGCCGACGGTATCTCACCGGAGAAGTTGTTCTCGGCGAGCATCAGGAACTTGAGGTTCTTCATGTCGGCCACCTGTGGAGGGAGCTCACCGGATAACTCGTTGAAGCTGAGGTCGAGCCTGGCCAGCTGCGGCAGCCGGAGCACGCCGGAGGTGACGATGCCGCCGGTGTAGTTGTTGTGATGCAGCACAAGATACCTCAAGCTCACAAACTTGCCAAAAATTTCTTGCACATCCCCTCCAAATGCGTTGTTGCTGATGTCCAAGAATTGAAGACTCGAGCAGTTCGTCAGCTCCGGCGGTATCTTGCGGTCGAACCGGTTTTTCCCAAGAACCAGCGTCTGGAGACCGGCGAGCTCTCCGATTCCTGCAGGTATCATCCCGGTGAAATTATTCCCCCACAGCGACAAGTACGTCAAATTCGCACACTTCGCGACGGAATCCGTGAAGTTTCCGAGCAACTGGTTCGCGGAGAGGTCTAAGGACCGGAGCTTGCAACCGTCGGCCAGAAACGTGCTCGACGGGACACTCCCGGTGAGGTTGTTCTCGGCGGCACTGAACTGCCTGAACCTTGCGATGCCCGGCCAAAGCTCGCCGGTGAAGTTGTTCGAGCTAAGGTCGACGTACTCGAGCTTGGCGCAGCCGTCGAACAGGGCGGTGATGTTCCCGGTAAGCTTGTTGGTGGACACGTTGAACACGGCGAGGTCGGCGCATATGGCCGGGAAGTTGGCCGTGACGCTGCCCTCGAGCCGGTTCCCCGACACGTCGAGCTTCTGCAGCCTGGTCAGGCCGGAGAGGTCCAGCGGCCCGCAGATGAGGTTGTGGGAGAGGTTGAGGTACACGAGGCCGCGGCATTGGTTGAGGTCGGCGGCGGGGAGCTCACCGGTGATGCTGTTGTCGGAGAGGTCGAGCCAGGTGAGCGCCGAGAGCCGCGAGAAGTTACCGAACGCCGAGCCGGAGATGCTCGAGCTGGACAAGTTCAGCGACGTGACGCGGCCGGCCGGGTCGCACACCACGCCGCTCCACCCGCACGGCGACGGCTCCGACTCCGGCCACGCGTCATAGGCGCCGCGGTTGAACCTGTTGTTCGCCCGTAGGAACCGCTTGAGCTCGACGAGCACCTCCTTGTCGCCGCCGCCGCTCTGCGCGCCTGTCAGCACCACTTCACCTTCAAGGCGACAGAATTCCGTCAAACTACATGCGCAACTGAACCCACATACCAAGAACAGAACAGAGGAATCCCACCTGCGACGAGGAGTAAACAGAGGAATTCGAGGAGCTGGAGAGACATGGCCTGCCTTCCTGAATCATGGAAGGATCCTAGACGAAAAGGGAAGCTACGACGACGACGACGGGTTGGGATGCCGCCTCATGCGCGAGCTGCATCTCCGCCTCTGTTTCTCGGCTACTCTCTCTGCTTGTCTCGCTCTTTCAGAGGTGAAGCAAGCTAAGAAAGATATAAGCTTTGATAATAAATTCACAGGTTATTTAAGACTCAGTCACATGTGGGCGGTGAATGGAATTCCTGCGTTTACAAGTAGTACTCACTACTGTTGTCGAGCAGAAACCACCGTGACCTCGTCTAGTTTTTTTGTCCTACGAAATCCTCGTGTTTGAATTATTGGGATTAGATCTGAACGACACGTAGGTTGCTCCTGCAAGTCTATCTGAAACTACTCAAATAACTTGAGTGATGCTTTTTTTTCCTTGCTTGCTGGGTCGGGAAGGGAGCGGTCAGCCAGTCTACCGTCGGAGTTAAGAGGGACGCACGTCTCTGCGTGTGCCGAGCTCGCGGAGGCAGCCGCGCGTGAAACTTCTAGAGTACACGTGATGATGTGTGTGCGGAGGTTGGAAAGGCTAGTGGGGCGCGCTGTGCTCCGACAGAATTGAATGGCGGGGAATGTCTGGCTGCAAAGCGAAAGGGCTGTGGCCGGTGCATGGCCCGCGACCTGTTGTTGGTGTTCACCCTAGGACAGGTTAAATGGACCGTTCGGCATGGCATGACATGGTCTGAATAGGGTATAATTGACCTGCTCAGATCTGGTATAATTGATCCAAATAAGTTACCGTATTATATCATGCTATGTCGGCCTATGTGTTTGTCCTCTGATCTAGACACGACACGAAGATGGGTCAGGCCATACCGGCCGGCTCAGGCGCACTTAGCTAAACGAATCATCGATGGCTGTTGATTTTACTGTCGGTCGTAAGTAACTTTATTACCAGTTATAAATAATTTTACTGTCAGTCGCTGAATCGCAAGTTTTTACAGTCAGTCAAAAGTAATTTTAATGTCAGTCACCCATTTCGCTCTCAAAAGAGTACAGTAATTCTAACATAAGTAATTTGACTGCACTCACACGAAAGTTATTGTTCGTATCGTGTCATGCTTGTTTACCACACGAAAGTAATTTTAGCTCTGATAATTAGTCCGACTTGCAATATCTTTTAGTTGTTAAAACGTGGGTGAGTATGAACGGGAGCTTGGTTTACTTTGAAGATGCCTGTCCGCTGGGATCGATGTGTGCCTCGTTTTTGGTCGCACCATGCACAAGTTTTGCATTTTGGAAGTCCTAATCAGCCTTCACGATCAGGAGTCAAAGCTAGCGGCAAGACCGACCTCCTTGTGCATGCTTCCGAATTCACGACCACTAACATAACGATTCCTCATAAAAGCTTGACGAATCCAAGTGAAATTTTAGTACGAAGGTAGTACTAGTTTCGTTCGTGACTTACTCCTTTCTCATCAGAACCTGTTTGTTTATATTATTCGGCTCGATCCTTTGAGATATACATGGATAGATTGTTCGTAGGTCGTAACCCATGACGTTATGCAACTGGTCATTCGGTAGCGACAAAGCTACGGCTGAGAGCTCATGTTATGCGTGGGTTTTTTTTTTTCTAGTGATGAACTATTTGGTTTGTGAATTGTATGCAGGTTTATTTTGGCAGTGCTGATGGAGTCAAAGATCCGGGGTTATGTCATGCGATGAATGGTTGCTCTGTGGCTTAAGCGCCAAGTTAATTTTTTTTGTTTGTTGGTAACGTCAAACGCATGGGTGATGGGTCGTAGCAGGACATCTTTTCTCAGATGTTTTTTCTTCGATGCATATTTTCTCAGAGGTTGAAGGGGAGCAAGTAAATTCTACACTTCCAATGCTCATAAGAAATTGATTTGAGGGAATTGTCACGTGCTTCCCGCTTTCTTGCTAAGGATAGGACAAGAACATGTAAACATAGTACAGGTATATTTCCACATTGATTTGCATGGGTTTCACTGTTTTTCATTTGACTTGCACTGCTTTTACATGTGTACGCACGTACTGCCGGTCACTCTCAATCCCCATCAGCCCAAAAAATCCGCGTGCACTGTTCAGTTTAGTTTTTTTTGTTGACTTATGGTTTTTTTAACTGTATCTAGTTTATTTTGCTTGATAGCTTTTTTGGTATAATTATTTTTTTAAAAAATAAAAAATAAGTTAGCTCATCACGGATAATGCTAAGGAACACAGGAATAAAGCGAAAAATCTAAAAAAAATAAAAAAAGATGAAATTAAGAAATAGTAAATTAGAAATCAAAAATCAGAAAGTGAAGCAGAAATGAGCGGCCGAAAAGCCAGGAAATCACTCGGAAAATGCATGTCAAGCGGAAATCCACCCATGCACGCATGCATACATCCGTGCGTACAAGCTAGGATAGTGTATCCATTCCAGCAATTACTCGGGTTCAATTCAACTCCGTGCTCTGACTTGCTCCGTCCGAACTAGCAGCCGGGCTTCTTTCAGGTTAGGTGTGAGAGCGTGACACGTAACGCAAAGATTAAATTAGGCTAAAGGCCGACGTGAACAGTGTGTAATATTCTCCCCCTAGATCAAACAGACAGAGTTTGGTGAGAAGTTACACCGGCGGCGCCCCGGACAGGAGCGAGCGAGCGACGTGCACCATCATCAGCACGTGCAATCTTTCCCTGTCACTTGGTAGTTTATGCCTGGCACGGAGTCCTCAAGACAGTATCTTCTATAAACTATACTCATGTTCTACATAGCATAGTATATGCATGAGCAATTGGTTGCCTAATTAATGGTATATGGTTTGTTTAGATCCGAGAAGATCGATCGAGACGGGATGATTGTTGGATCGATTCACGCATGGTTGGTTGGTTTTAGCTGGGTTCAAAGAGCGAGAGATAATGGATCGATTCAATTAATACATTGGGACGATCAATATATGCTAACAAAAATTATCTTGGAACCGAGCCCAAAAATTCTCTTGGGCAACCAATGATTAATTAGTAGTTAGCATATAGGATTTGTAGGTGAATACATACATGCATGCATGCATGGCGCCGTTGGGATCGAGCTTGGGCGATCATGTGCAGTTTAGGTACATGACAAAGGGATGCGGCTGCAGTACGTGATCTACGTATATATGTATCTCCGTCTCTTGTTCCTTCCCCGTCGTCGCAATCAGCGGCACATGCGGCGTTTGGTCGATGCACGCCGCCCCGGTGTTAAAACGCGCGAGACGCCATGAACGGCCGGGACAGCAAGGCCAGCCGCGGCGCGCGTACGTGCGTGTGATCATTGGGCGACACGAGACAAGGTAGCTAGAGGTCAAGGGATGGTCAAGAACGGCGCCGCGGCAGTAGCTTACATATGCACGGTGGCCGGCCGGCCGGGCGCCAGAACGGTTTTGGCCGGGGCGGTGAGAGTTTGTTGCTTGCAAGGAGCTGATCGTTCGCGCGCAGAGGTTTTGGGTCGGGATCGAAGAAGAAGAGAGGCGGTCGATCGATAGCTCTAGCAAAAGCAGACATCGTAGCCCGTTTCGTGCAGTAGCCTCCTACGAGAGAAGGCTTTTCGAGATTGCAGGGCTAGCCTATTGTAGGCTATGGAGATTAGCCAAGTTCACCCTTCTATTATTATTACTTTATTGTATTATTAAAGCAGTAGAAAAATGAGTCATCACGCTCGTTCTTAACGGTTACAAATTCCTAGTTACCGTCAATTCAGACACATCCATATTATAACGGTCTAAATTTAAAAATAATCTATGTAAAGTACAATCCAAAATTCGGAATGAAAATTAAAATAAATTAGCAATTTGATTTCCATACGAATTCATAAACAAAATCCCTAAATAAATGTAATTCGGAATAAAAATTAACAATTGGATTTATATACAAATACCAACAAAAAATAACCAAAATTCGAAATAAAAAATACAATAAAATTAGCATTTTGATTTTGATACGGATTCCAAAGTAAAGCACTAAATAATTGTAATTCAGAATAAAAATTAAAGAAAAATAAATTAGATTTGTACATGAATTCCAATAGAAAATAGCAAAAAATTCATAGCAAAAAATAAAAGAAAAAAATACAAATTGATTTCCATACGAATTCTATAGTAAAATCTCTGAATAACTAAACTGTAAACTAAATTAAATAAAATTAGCAATTAGATTTATATATAAACACCTTGATGGCCGATCTTTGAGAGCATCTTGATGAATACTGAAGGAGAAACACGCACAAGCTAGGCAATCCAGCAGAGAGATTTGTTTTGGCAATTGGCTTATTCGGTATATCATCAGCAATGCAACAGACAAGCTCGATGTTGAGCTATGGAACTCACCTGCACAATGTTTTCATGCTGAAAAAACGTGGTTATCGCATTGCAACTGCTTGATTGGGAAATAATTCAGCAGTTTTTCACTCGTGCATATTATCTTTTCAGTTTCCTTGCAACATGAATACACTACGATATCTATAAAGCGCATGAAATTCGTCTTAATTCCCGCACAAAACATTTGTTGTCAATCTTTGTATTGTGCATATATTGTAAAAGCCTTGAATTTGTAGTAGATCCCTGGTGCGTGGACCATCCATCCATAGCCACTAATTTTGTTGACAAGCAATTGTGGAATGGTTACCATTATCTATTTGAGGTTGTGCAGTATATAAATTGGAGTAGATTGGTTGCGAGTGTTCACATTGAAATCGAGGAAATATTTTTGCGAGTGTCTACCACACTCGATCAACGACTCGGAAAAGTAACTAGAAGCGACCTTTTAGACTCACAGATTAATAATATTATCGAGTTTGTAACCCCGTTGGACGTCGCAGATTAGAGGGCTCCTTTTATTTCGGGTTGAGCTTCGAGTTTCTGGCTTATTTTTTACTATTATTAAATTACGTTTTTTTTTGGTTTTTTGAGTTTTTTTCGGTTCTTTTTTCGTATTCGTTTGCATTATTCGTGATGAGCTAACCTATTTTTTATTTTTAAATTTAGTTACACTAAATAAGTCATCATCAATTACAGTGTAATTTCAGCTAATTACAATATAATTTTAAATATAAATTAAATTATTTCAGTTTAATCAAATAGTACCTAGATTAATGATCAAGCTCCCAGTAGCAGGCACAGACAGAGGTGAAAGTGGAGCGGGCCTGTCAGCTAAGCCGCCAGCTCGGCCCGCAAAACTTATCCATGCGCGAAAACCCACCAAAATATAGCATCTTAAAACGGACCGGCCTACAGAGTCCAACGGGTACTCCCCGTCGCCCCCATCGCCGCCTCGTCCCGTCCTCCGCCGTCGCCCCCATCGTCGTAGTTGGTGCTCACCCGTTGGTCGGGGAGGACTAGCCGCACTATCACGTCCGGAGCGACGCGGAAGCCACCGCCGCCGCTTCCTTGCCTTGCCCTAGGGTTTGGCTCCTCGTCGCCGGTGAGATGGATTTGGCGGACGGAGAGCTCCCATGTCACCGGTGAGATGGGCCATTCTATTCCACCAGAGCAACCGAGAGAGAGGGAGTCGGCGAGCCGTAGAGGCATGGCGATGTGGGTGTTCGGGTACGGCTCCCTGGTATGGAACCCCGGGTTCGCCTACGACGCCCACCTCGTCGGCTTCGTCCGGGACTACCGCCGCGTCTTCTACCAGGGAAGCCTCTAACCTACCTGCAGCTTGCCCAAATCCGCGCGGTTGTTGGCCTCTCTGCGCCCTTAATCCCCTCTGACAGGGAGCACGAATCACAGGGGCACGCCGGAGTTCCCCGGGAGGACCATCACGCTCGAGGTGACATGCGTACACGCTCCTCGTCTCTGTACTTCTCTTTTTGTGCCATGGCACTTACTAATCAAGAACAACCTGTCTAGGATAAACGTTCCTGTGTTGGGATGGGTATATATACCACTTTTACTTGATTCCTTCTTAGTTTGTGTGTGCGAGGTATTTAGTCAATCATAAGATGCTAGGATTACTTGATCAGATACTCCTATGCAAGATTTGGACCAGAACAAGGTAATTTCTTGGTACTATCGCTAAGGGCGTGATTCGTGAACGGCGATTAAGTTCAAAAATTGACGCTAAGGTCAGTGTGAAGCTCAGTAGAAATGGTAAATTCGTAGCTGCCCTGTGAATTATCTCTCAGAGAAATTGTGGGAAACATGGGTGATATGTGGTACTATCGAAATGGGTTAGTATGTTCATAGCTACTTAGAGAAAAAAGCTTTTAGCATTATTCTGCCCATCCTGTTATGTTATTCTGTATTTGCTTGACGTATGTGTATTGATTTTGCGAGTGAATCTCTCTGTTGTACAAAGTGGGGAGTTGCTTACAAAATTTCGAGCAAGATAAGAAGATAGCTCTGGAGGTATGTTTCTGAAAGGTTAACATATATGTTCTGCTCACATTATTATGCACAATTATTTCATACTGGGAATTACCCTGTTGTTGTTTATTTGTTGTCATGATATATATATATATATATATATATATATATATATATATATATATATATATATATATATATATATATTGGTCTGCATGCTCTATTTTATTTATACCAAGAATAATTGATTCCATTGAGGAAACTTGATACCACTTGTACGGACAACTAATATCCCATGTAAACACAAAGTTGATTTGGGCACTTATCTTCTCTTGAAGGTTTGAAATTCACTTATAAACACCAATTTTAGATTTCACTTGGATAATGAAGGTATCACTTGTAGATCATTTATAAGCCACTTGATACTACTTGAGGTATCTTCAATAATTGCCACTTAAGATTAGGCAATCACTTGGGAGTGACCAAATCCAGAAGTTACCACTTGTAGAGGATACCATTTATTTTCCACCTATAATATACCGCTAAAGGAGATACCACATATCAGAGAGCTTGGTCAAAGAAAGATTTTGCTCAGCAAGGAGGGAAATTAGATACTACTTGAAGTAAAAAGGTCATATCATTTGTACAAACAAAGATGAATCTTATGCCAACGTTAAGATTATCAAAAGTGCTACCACTTTCAGAAAGAGTATCATCAAAAGTGCTACCACTTTCAGAAAGAGTATCATTTTTATGATTAAAGTATCACAATAAGAACAAAATAGCATGTAGACTTAAGAAAGTATTTGAGGGTAGCTAGTAAGGATAACAAGGATTTACTTGACTTTGGAGAGTAAACAGAATGGTCGAGGGAATTAGAAATCAACAAGTTTGGACAAATCAGCCAAGTCTCTCTAGGTTCGGTCATACAGGCGGCAAAGATGCAATCAGATCGTTGGGCACCGGTCGAACTGCTGAGGAGATGCGGTCGTACCAGGGTGCAACAGAATGCACGCCGAGGATTGAAATTTTGAGGTGAAGTTAGATATCATGTTGTATTTTGTTCTAAAATTTTTCACAAAGAAACGCAAATCACTTTTGAAGCATTTTCTACTATATGTCAAAATTAAAACTCTATTGAAGATAGTTTTTAACAAATTATGTTTTCAGTTTTTAAAACAAGCTCATTTTCAATAGATTTCTTCAAAACTACCAAAATAAGCATGTGAGGGTGTTTTTAACATCTATTTGCTAATTTTGAAATACCCTTATTAGCCAATATATGTTAATAATTTTGGCTCAATTTGCAAAAATCACATAAGTGCTAGATTATGATCACTTAACCCGGCTTTAGATTTTAGATGAGTTTAAAAACCAAGTAATTTTCGTTTGGTTGGCCTTTTGGAAAAATTTCAAATACCAATAATGTTTGAAAAAACCAGCTTTAGGTTTGTTGTATGGAACATTTTTTTTCCAAATTCTTTTTAGAATTGATTTAGGCCAATTTTTGAGTTTAAAGCCAAAATAAGATATTAGATTATTAGTTTTAAGGTTAGAAACTCAGTTTTACTTAATGTTAATTTTTCTAAAGCCATAACCTTTTAAATGCATTTGTATACATTTTTCAACTAGTTTTTCAAAGATATACTAATAGTTTCAAAAATTTTAGCTTTTGCTAAATGGTTTAATTTTGAAAAGCAATACTAATGTTTAATCAATTTGGGCACACCTAGTGATGTGATATACATGATTATGATTTAACACTCTCACTTAATGTGTCACAACCATCTTACTCATGATTACAATAATGAAATTTAAGAATAGGAACAAGAACACTTTTTTAAAATATTTTCATGTAATGCAATCTACACAAGTCAAAGGGCTAGATATTTCAATGTAGATATTTGTTACCGAGATAACATTGATTCATGATATGACAAGATCATACTTATTCTTGGCTCTATTTTCGCACATGGTGGAGTTTACCTCTTAATGAAAGAGCCAAGCCTATAATGTCTCTCTAAGTACCTATTAAGTATTTAAGCATATTTCGGTACGACCATAGTAATAAATTTATGTAAACTAATATTCCTAGCAAATACATTGCTATTTCTATCCTTTCTGAGCAAATAATCATTATTGAAGAGAGTCATCTTAGGAGTGATACATTTGGAATAATCTTTGCTAAAATGTCCCTTTTCCTAGCATTTGTACCAAATTTGACCTTTTCTTCCATGCTTTGTCTTATTATCTTGCATATTGCCGGTTTGCCTCTTTTTTATGACATTTGCTTGTCATTTATCTTAATAAGGCACATCGATGCAAAGTGACCATTCTTGTTGCAACCAAGACACTTGACATTCTTTGTTGTCTTGCATTGTGTCCTGTCTTGCTATTCTCTTTCTTGGAGATGAAACCAATATCTCTCTTGTCATTTGACTTTATTTAATTGCTAAAAAGTTTATCATGAGAGTTCTTCCCTTTGTAGCTTCTTTCCAAGTCATTCTCCAATTTTGTGAATAAGGCCTTTAGCTCTTTATTTTCATCCACAAAGTTTGTATCACAAGACATAGAGGAAATATAAACGTCTATTTTTTAGCAACAAAGCATGTTAAGTAAATCATCACAAGAGGTAGTTATGCTAATCTTAAATGAAATGCAATGTTAGGAGCTATTCATAGTATATAATCTAGTAAATCACATGTATGCCTATATCCACTTGGACTTGATGAGATCTTTGAGAAGAAGAGTCTCGTGAGCTTCGTTTAGCTCCTCATAAGAATTCTTAAAAGAAAGAAAATTTTTTCTTTAAGACTTTGAATTTTGACTTCTCCTTATCAAAGTATTCATTTAAGTCTTTTAGCATGTCCATCAAATATATGTAGGTTTATCATTATTATCACCATTTACCTTTTCATTATCTTTAGCCATGAAACAATGAATTGATGTGGAGGTGCTTGTGGATTTTTCATTGTCAAACCTAGAGATTGAGCATTCTTCTCTCAACATCCACTCTCCTATGCAATCCTCCTTGTTTAAGGTGACATTTCATAGTCATCTTGAAATCAACTGGGTTTACTTAAGTACACTAACACCTTATGTCTATATCAAAGATTTGCAATCATAAGCCACAAACAATCAATTTAATTCTACAAATGTACATTACTTGAATGTAAATTGAGCACAAGAGAATAAACCATAATTGACACCTGATGTTTTATCATGGTGTTTGGAGACTTGCTGGTCTCCCCTAGTCCACATTGAGGTAAGCCCAAACGAATTAGATCTGCTCTATGAATTAAGTCAAACACATCAATTCTACTAGTGGTAGCTCTTTCCCCCTTCGAATAGGTGAGCTCCAACCTTCATAACATGTCAAGCCTTCTCACAATCTTCTCTGAGAAGTTCACTGGACACGACGCGTCCAACGCTGTTTAGGAGTCAGCAACCTCCAAGAGTAACAAGTCAAGCTCATTTCTTGACTCTCACCATATGCAATGATTGCACAATCTTAAGTGGATATGAAATCCACCTCTAGATACAACACATGCAACTAAAAACCTCTCTCTTTACTCACAAGGAGCAACGCATGCACGATTGAGAGAAAAATCTCACACAAGCTCAAGAGAATGAAATAGAGTGCTAAAAGATTGTCTCACAACTAGTCGTTGAAGACGCAACTCAGGAAATCCAGTAGACCGTAGGCACAAGGGCTAGTTTGCCGCTTCCCTCATAACGACTATAAAACTAGTTGTTATAGCCGCTGTTAGTAGTACTGCCCACACAGGATCCGGTACTACCGCTCAGTTCGATCAAACCGCCATGAAGGCTGGTCGTACCGCAAGATTTCAAGTAAAAAATTGGCACTTTCTAAAAAATACCCACCGGCAACAAATGCCCAGTAGTACCACAAAGCCACTCATACCGCACCACACAAGCTGGTACTCCTGGAGGTCGGTTTGACAGCTCATATAGAGCCGGTCTGACTGCCACGGTCATTCCATCATGCACCGACCGGTAGTACCGAATGCCGGTCTGACCGCTCACACAAAGCCAGTACTACCATTCCGATCACACCGCCTTTCATTTTCCAGCAGAGACAAGAGTGCATATACTTCAATAAATTTGTAAAACACATTCGTAAATTATAGTATCATACACATAAAGATCAAGCCATGATTCCTAACAAATTACAAAACGCATTTGCACACTTACAGAATCATGACACAACGTGTAGGTACATGGACTCAGCACGTTTGCAAAACACATTCGCAAACCTAAGTCACATGCTGCAAGGATTATGTATGAGCTTTAATCATTTGCAAAAAAATATTCGCAAATATAAACCTCATGCCACAAGGAGTAGAAAACATAGATTTCAAATATTTGCAAAACATATTTGCAAATTACAGTCATATGTTACAAGAACTAGATGCATAAGTCTCAACTATTTGTAAAACATATTCATAAATAATAGCATCATACCGCGGATAGTTAGAACAAGCGGGATTGAGCTATCAACACATGATGAGACTTAAGCTACTAGACAAGACCACAGCTTAATAGTACGCTAAATCTATATTAGCAATCCGGCCTTTCAATGAAACTCCAAGATCGATGAAAGATTAGAAACACAATTTTAGCCCTAGTTAGTTATACCTTTGCCGTGAGCATCGTCTTGAAACTTGATTAGGCACATTTTCACTTCAAATCCAGGTCATTATCTTGATATGCATCAACCCATGATGTATCCTTCACTTGCCCTCCATTAACACATGATAGATTTTCTCTTGATTTGATGATCAACTTATGATCATCTTCTCTTTAGGATCTTGATGTGTATCAACACATGATACATCATTTTCTTAAATATTAATTTGATGATAATCAATTCATGATTCATCCAAATTCTCCATAATCATGGAACATAACACATTCATCCAATTCATGAAAAATGTTAATATCACAATGTGATTGTTATTAATTATCAAAATATACCATTAACTCATAACGGCGGTTCTAGATTTTTCAATCCTCTCTTTTTTGTAATTGATGGCAATTACCATAATTGTAAATAGTTAGATATAAAACAATATAAGTACATAAACTACACAAATTTTATATACCCAAAGGACGTGTTTCAAAATAAATATCCCCAATATATATGGGTAAAAAAAGATCAATACTAATAAAATCACAAAACATAGAGTGGACCTCCTAAATATGTGCATACACGAATGTGTAATAAAAACACATGAACATATTCAAGTTAGATTTTTTTTATAGAGTTCAATCTATATTTCGGATCTGAGAAAACAACAAGATATAAAAATATGATGTTGAACATACCTCCACGATTTTCACATTTTCATCTAAATGAGACTAAGCAATATGATAATTAACAAATAAGTTAGGCTCATATTTATATCTATTATTAATTATCAAAATCAATTTATTGGAGATTGCAGTTATAGCCTAACGGTTCAAGATGCATCATCTTCCAGATAGGAGTATCACAGAAATTGTCCCTTGGCTGAGGCCATGAGAAGAAAAGATTATCACAGATTCACAGAGGGCATCGGGTTGATGAAGATAATGGCAGATAATCACTTTGATGCCATTTCCTTGTGGGGATTGCCTTCCTAGTTCCAGCTACGTTTTGGAGTACTGGTGTGGTACAGCTCAAGTCTGTGCATAAAGAAAGCTGCAGACATGCACAGTACACACAGGACATAGAGAAAGCTGAACACAAGAAGCCAGGAAAGCTAAGAAAACTGGACAAGGACAAATAATTTTGGACGTGATATGTCTGTTTGATGGTGAGAGAGAAACTACTGTTTTGTTTTCTTTAGAATGTTACGTCACGGAGGGGATTGTTAGCCCCTCTACCCCCGGAGCCAAACGTTTGAGGGGGCAAGGCTAAGAAAATTTTTTCAGAGGCCAAATTAGCTGTAGCTCTTTAGTTTATCACTTATAATTTATATTTTTTGTAAATAAATAAATAGAACGATTTCTTTGTTATCGTTCTAAAGCGGTTTATTAGGATAGCATTTTTAGCGACTTATGGATATTTGATTTATTTACGCAAATGCACACTCTAGGAACAAAAATCATAAATTGCAACTATAAACCATAAGTCGTAGTAAAAAACAACCTTATAAATTTGAGTCTGACCAATAATAATAAGGGGCCACGTATCACTGTATCAGCTTGAACACACTATGCATGGCCAAACTATGGTGCCATTTTAGGGCCCGTTTTTTTCTTCCGAAGCTGATGGATTTTAGCTTTTGCTACAATATTTAACTTTCAAACGGAGTATTTTCTTAAGACGGGGTTTATAAGTTAAACAATCTACACGTTAAAAGCTCAACATCTGTACCAGCTAAAATCATAAGTGAGTATCTGCCTCTCTGTAATCTGTATCATAAATAACTAAAATTTAAAAAATTCATCCATAAACCACAGCTATAGCCAAACAGGTCCTCCGTCGAGCCATGTGCTAGGTGGGCACTTTGGTAGCTATGTGCCAGCATTTAATCTCTGCATTTTCCGTACGTTATGTCCTTTTATCGGGCCCATTGGCACTTGGTCGTCTCCTATCAAGTACGAGTAGACATTCCAAACATTACAAGCCAACGGCAGAAGTTCAAACAGCAGTAGTGGTAGCGATTATTACAAGCTTACGTTTTGAAATACTTAAGATAGGACGTATGCTCATGCTAACTCCCTAGTTAAAGTCCAAACTCTGAAACGAGAAGTCACTCTTATCTCTGTCCTTTCTCCTTGACCTGTCACCCCTTTTATCTGCTTCATCGGCACTTGGTAGTCTTTGTACTCTAGCTTGTCATCTTCTGTCAAGTGCGACTTTTTCGTCTGTTAGCCTTGATGGCTTGATGCTCACCGAGGTTCACGTTAGCAAGTAAGCACCGTGAGTTACTGTTTATATTCATCAAAAATCAATATAAACACTTGGCTTTTAAAACAGCATTTTCTCTTCTCTCACTCTCGTCTTGCTTCACAGATAAGGTAGAGGTCACGAAAGTATCATACAACTCACTCCTCTCGCTCATGTTTCGCACATATATCTCTTTCTCACTTTTCTCTCTACTTGTCCTCTCCTAAAAGCTACTTTTTTTCGACCACTGTTATTCATTTTCAGCTAAAAGCCATCAGCTAAAGTCGATATAAATATGTCTTAAGACCGTACCACCTGTGTGGTCAAGCAGATAGCAACACTTAATTAGCTCGTTCAATCAGCAAGCAAACAGTGCGAGTTTTCTGTGATGAACCTAAATGATCTGTTAGCTCAGGCTCCGGTAGTAGAGTTTGATTTTATCCCGAGAAGCAATTTTTCGCCATCTCGTAAGGGGTCAGATGCAAGAAACTTGATATATTTTTTTAGGAATGCAAGAAACTTGATATATGTTTTAAGTTCTACCACTGCGCAGTGCTATGAGCATATGATCTAGCAGGTCGATAAAAAAGATCTGTTCCTGCAAACACTAGAGCAGTTTAATTAGTGGGGAAAGGGTGGAGACTTTGGTTTGGGCTCGTAATTGGATTGGGTTGGAGTTGAGATGCTGATCGGAACGGAGGCAAGCTTTAGGCTAGCTTATTTAGGTTTATTTAGGTGATGTTTGAAATGGATTCGGCTTCAATCGAACATACCACCGTCGGCGCTCGGTCACGCTCACCCTGCCGCCCCTTGTGGTCCTCCCAGCCAAAGCTTTTCAAGGGCTTTTGATTTTTAGCTTATTTTAGTAATTACTACTTATTAAACTAATAAATTGTAGCCAAAGATAGTGTTATAAAGAGCTTATAAGCACAATCTTATGATTTTTTGCACGAATAAAAATACACCGTAACTGCTGTTAACTTTTTTCTATATAATTAAATTTGAAAATAAAAAATTATATCATCGTAACAATACAAATAAATAAGAAAAAAAAAAGCAAAACTAAAAAGACAAGAACAGACCGAAAACTTGCGTGCCGGCCGCCGCTGCTGTCATCTATTAATTTCGCCGCAGCGTGTGCAAGTGGGCGCGATGACGCGCAACGCTGTGCACGAAAGCGATTCACCAGGGGCTCTTCGTGAGCTGTGATGTGGCACGAGCGCAAGTTGGCTACTTGCTTGCTTGCGAGCAACTTGTTGTCCGGTATTAATGTTCTTTGTCGGCTTGGTAATTCCGCGAAGCCGCAGAGTATTCGTTTACCGAGCCAGCCGGTAACCATTCCTGGTGCCCAGTAAGCCCTACTTAGGCTCTATTTCGATCGGCTTTTAGTTTCTAGTTTTAAAAAGTAAAAACTGTTTGCAACACGTTAGTTTTGTAATGTGATATTTTTTCTTTATATTATTAGAAAATATATAACAGTGTTTATTTATTTATTTTAATTGAATGTCTTGGAATTAGCTAATAACCGCTATAATATCATTTTAGTTAAAAGGCAAAAATTAAAAGTCATTAGAAAAATCTTAATTGAACTGAGCCTTAATTAGCTCAATGGGAAATGGAGACATGATCCTCTGATCAGGGCGTCATACAGATAAGATGATGCCAGTAAAGGCTAATTGTTTGCACTGCAATTATCATGGTTGCATATGGTTGCATGAGGTTGTATGAAGACGAGATTTGCTTAGTTAGACGTACGAATGATGGTTTTTTTTTGCGATTTGAATATGTAATTAGAAAATGAATTTTGCCTACTGTCTTCCGATAATTTCTTTACGAATATCAGTTAAAATTTTACACTTTAACTATACACCTACACATTTTTGTAGCTTCAAGGCTTACGAGCATCCATTCGGCGGTAGTAGCAGCAGATCGCCGGCATCAAGCTGCGCGGATCAACGGTGGTGGTGCAGGGTAGGGTGAGGATGGAGGGCCAGAGTGAGGAAGAGAGCAAAGGGATAGTTTTAGGGTTAGCTAGAAGGCTAATCTGAGATTATGTTTGAAATGTAGGGATTTTATAGCAATTTGATAGAAAATTTATAAGAATCAGTACAAATCCTCTGAAATTATTGTCGAATTCCACAGTTTCAAAGGAGATCTAAGTGATTTTTTTCCTTCAAAATGCGTACGTTCGATGTCTAGACAGCCACCATTAGAAAACAGTAGTTAACCAACCATGGCGTTATGTCTTATACAGTACTTTATTAATACTCCTACTAACCTAGATATATCTTACCTTAGCCCATGCCAAAAATACTTAGTACACGTTGTCAATTTGTCATTAGCAGGGAAGAAATCAGGCCGTACCATCTCTTGCGCGACTTAGGCTGTGTTCAATATGGCTTAAGCTTATGGCTTAAGCTTATTTTTGCACTATTCATAATTTCGTTTTTTTTTGAATTTTTGACTTTTTTTTGAGCTTTTTTGTCGGTTCTTTTTTTCTCGTATTCGTTTGCGTTGTCTGTGATGGGCTAACATATTTTTATATTTTCAATTTTTAAATTTAATTATGTTAAATAAGTTCTCGTCATTCTGATGTTTTCAGCCATAAGCTTTCAGTTTTCAGCCGAACCGATCACCACCTTAACAAACGAAAACATATCCTTTCCCGAGGCGGCCCCAGCTGGAGTTATTGTTAGGTCTATTCTTTTCAACCTTGTAGTTTATGATTTTTTGAACAAATAAATAAGATGGGTTTATTATTATTATTTTATATTTTTTGAACAAATAAATAAATAAGATGTTTTCTTTGTTATTTTTTAAAATAATCCACTAAAATAGTTTTTTAAATCGACTTATTAATAATATTTAGTATGTTCACGTAAGCGTTTGCGCTGAAGGCCAAACCCATCAAAAGCAGTTGAAAAGAACCTCCCCGAAATGCCTGGGCCAGTCGCAAGCCGCCAATAATGGCCTCATCCCCCGGTCGGACGCCGACTGGCCGAGGGGCACTCCCGTAAATTTCATTGCACGCCTCTTCCGGTCGCTTCCTCCCGCAGCTCCGCTTCCGCCTCGCCTCGCCTCCCCGCCCGCTCCTCCGCTGGCCGTGTCGGCTCGGCAGCTCGATCTCGCCGCCTGGGGCGGGCCGATTGGGGGGGCTGGGACCTAGGAGGAGGTAAAGATTCGATCTTGGGCCGCGGGTTCGGTTGCGCGCTTCGAATTTGGTGCGGAAAGGTGGAGTTTGGGGGGATTTTTCTCGGTCTTGTGCGTTGTTTGAACTGGCATTTGTTGGATTAGCTGCGGTCTCGGTTTCTTCTGCTGCATTGGGGAGCTTTGGTGGATAGAATTTGGTCACTTTGTTTCCTGCTGTTTTTGGATGGGGTCCTTTTTGGGATAGGATCTAGGAAGCATGTGACGCTGTTGATTTGAGCTTGTTTCTGGGAGTAGTTTTTGTCTCGTGTACTAGGCGAGTGTTTGGTTTATGAGATGTCTGAACGAAAAGGCCTCGAAGTACTTCGTGCCATTTGAATTTCAGCGACTGGTTTGGTTGTTTTTCGTGGCGATTTAGTTGTGTGCTTTTCCCTGTAAAGTTTACTCATTTTGGCAGCTAAATTACGGCGTCGGTCTATTAGAACTGTCGTGTGTTAAAACGATTAGTTATAAGGTCACCTGTGTAATTCAGCTACCAAAGGCTTAATTTTGTGCTGGATGCGATGATTTATACCTGGAGCTGATTTTTTAATGGGGATTGTTCGTTAGGATTTTTACAGATTAATTCATGATGTTAAATTTGGTCTGGGGTTGCATCTTCGATGCTGATTTGGGAGTGATAGAGAATTCTCTGATTCCAATTTCCAAAAGACAGCCAGACAGAAAAAACGGAACTGTAATTCGCTTGAATCAAATTCTAATTGTACTAGAATACGAAGTTGAAGCCATTTTAATGAATCAAATTCATTTCTTGGGAGCCAATCGGGGTGTTGGTTGATTTGTCGTAGCAGTGGTAGAGTGGTAGTAATCAATTGCTCTGCATGGAACTGAACTACTAACATGAAACAGGATTGAAGGGGGTATGAGGAAGTGGGCATTGTTGCTGGAGTGATTTGATTGCAGGACAAGTGGAAATGGTGTTGGTGGTGAAGCAACACCGCTGCATGCATTCGGCGAGCTGCATTTGTGTCAAGGGCCACCTCAGCGAGGATGCACTGTTCCTCGTCTTCCGCCACATGAACTGGAACCCCAGGCTGATCGCCGTCCTCTCGTGCGTGTGCAAGTGGTTCGACGAGATCGCCAAGCAGGTGCTGTGGAAGGAGTTCTGCCATGCCAGGGCGCCGAGGATGATGCTGGATTTGCATTCAGGAGGCAGCCACATTGTTGATGGGAACTGGAAGGCGCTTGGGAAGCTGCTCATCTATTGCAATGGCTGCCCAGACGGGGGCCTGTTCAACAACATCCATGTCCGGGGTCATTTTGTGTTCAGGACACGCTTTTCAAGGACTGCAGGCAAGAGTTTCCTGCCTCTGCAGTGTAGGGCGGATGTCTTGTATGTGTCAGATCCATGCGAACATCTTGATCAGGGGGAAGAAGGTGACTTGGGTTTTTTCCGAGGCATCTTTAAGTCGTTCGCCACTTCAAGGGTCAAGAAGATGCTGATTGAGAAGCGGGTGAAGTTCCATCCAAGGGAGGTGTGTCCCTACTGTAAGGCTAAGCTATGGAGCATGCTGCAGGCAAATATGATGCCGAGTAGTGCTTCCGCCAGGCTGGGTGCTTATGATGATTCTGTGGAGTTTTTTGTATGCTTGAATGGACATGTTATTGGAGTTGGTACCCTGCTACCTCTCTCGGATTCTGAGGAGGCAACAGAGGAGTAATCATCAGGAACTTAAATCAGGTAATCGTATGTTATGTTTTTCTCGTTGCTGCCTTTAGTTAAATCGCTAAGTACAGCTTAATGTTATCTTTATTGGATAATTTAATTATAAAGTTTGATTTTCTGATTGATTACTTGTGAATATTGTTGAAGTATAAATGAATTGTCTATCTTTTCTCATGAGCTTAAGCTTTTGGGTGAACTGGTTGGTGCATGCAACTCAATATGATATCAGAGTCTAGAGGTCTCGAGTTCAAGACCTGGTTGACGCAATTAAAAAAAATAATTGCAGTCCACTTCTATTCCACATATTAGGCCTAAGAGAGCATACACGTGAGGGGGAGTGTTGAAGTATAAGTGAATTGCCCATCTTTCCTCGTCAAGCTTAAGCTTTTGGGTGAACTGGTTAATACATACAACTCAATAAAGATAAGTATATAAATTCTTTAAGATGGAAGTTAGGCATTTTCCATGTTTGTTCATGATGGCAGATTAGTTCTTCAATCTGTTCGCAAATATCAATTTTCATGAGCAGACATGTCTGAATGTACATAGAATGATTGGTGTGCAATGCATCTGTTGTGTATGTCAACTGTCAAGGTGTTACATGCTTAGTGCTGCTGAATTTAGACCTTGCATATGTGTGGCTCGGCCAATACGTGGTTTTTACTTCTTGAAACTCCAAAAGAATCAGCGAACACTTGTTGGAACAGTATATCAAATGATACTTCTTTCAGATTTTATTTTCTTGTCTACATTTTGTTCAACCATAATTTAAACTACTTTGGTTTTCGTAATTATCCACCAAGGATTGATAACTATATCCAGTGACCATGTCAAAAATGACAACACATAAGTTTTTGGAGGAAGGTAGAGCACTTGTGGACATCTCCAAATCTCACCTATCCAATAATTGACTTCCTGTTTGTGGTCCTCAAAGATCAGAAGAGAAGCAAAACTATTGATGTTTCTGATCTTTTGAATTTTCTTTGGTCGAATGTGTTGCTGTAAATCTGGATCAGCCTTAAGACAAAAATGTTCCCTATCGTAAATCTAGAGCCATTGCTTTATTTTAGAGCAGTCATGTTATCCAGCCAGTTTTTCTTCTAATCTTTATTTGCAAAAATTCATAGGAAGAACTGCATTGCTGATGTCTTGTTTAATATGTGATGTGCTAGTTTTCTTGCTCTATCCACTTGCACCATAGTTAATAGAACAAACATATAGCAACAGAACTGCAAAATGCAATTTACTAGAGCGACGATGCAATGTAGCAAAAAACCAGAGCATCTATTCAGGTTTGATTTCTTTTTGGAGCATGAACAGAGTTGCAAAATGCAGTTCAACCAGAGTAGTTCTGTCCCCCAGGGACCATAATCGGCCCCATCTGGGAACGCAAATCTTTTTATCTTATGTGAAGAAATATGTTCTGAATATAGCTTTTTTTGTTGACAGGATTGCAAGATTGAAGCCCAGGCCGTATGTAGCTGAATCTTTGGTTGTGACTCACAGTGAGAAGTCATGGGCATGGCAGATCTGCAGGGCGTCAAGAATGCGCCACTGGCTTCGCATCTGACTGCAGTGTCGTTCTTCCTGTTGCTTTGCATCAGATTAGATGAAAAAGCTATTTTAACATGGTCTTTCCCTTATTTATTGATACCTCACTGCTTGTGGTTATTGTAATCGAGACACCAACCTCCTGCCTTGTCGAACATGTCCACAACATGTAACATGGCGTTTAGCTTAATGAGACACATTACATTGGTGCTCATGTGTATTACATATTCATGTGCTGTTCCTAGTTGCATTATTTTTGTGTGCTCATATGCTCTAGGAATTTGGATACTGAATCAGGGTCTGTTTGTAGTTGATGTTGTCATTATTTTTATCTTATTTTTATAGTGAGATGATAGTGAGAGCAGTGGAGAGGCTGATTTAAAAAATTAGATGTTTACTTTTGATTTTTTCTAAACTGAAGCAGAATCTAATACGGACCATAAAACACTATGAATGGATGGCCCAATGTATCTTCTCCGGACTCCGGAGCCTCTTCTCCCGCCCTCTTCGTCCCAACTCCCAACTGCTCGCTCGTTTCCCGAGCCCCAACGCACGCGGCTCGCAGAACCGCATGCCGGTCCCACGACCCTAGTGTAGGAGTAGCCCATGGAGCTCACGGAGGAGCAGCGCCGCCGCATCGAGGCCAACCGCATCGCCGCCCTCGAGAAGCGCAAGCGCGCCGCGGAGGCTGCCGCCGCCTCTCGCCAAGTGCCCAAGAAATGATCCGCCGCTCCGCCTCTGCCTCGTCCACCGCCGCCGCCTCATACCATTCCTCCACCGCCGCCGCCGCCTCCTGTGGGGTTCCAGGTGGTGCTGGAGGTGTACAACCGTAACAGCCCGGACGAGTTCTCAGTGGCGGTGGGGCCCGCGGAGGGCGCGGCCTTTCCAGGGGATGCCGAGTGCCTCTGCACCGCCCAGGAGTGCGTCGCTTCAGTACGGTCCATCCATTCTTGATTTCTTGTCTAATGTATGCATCTTTTACCAATTTAGGCTCTGCTTACGAATTCGGTTCTTTCTTGATGAGCTGTTTCCTGTTTCAGCGCCCACATGGAGATTCGCCCATGAACGACCTTGCTCCTTCCACATACTTGACCGATGTTCTATCTGTATAGGCAATATAGTCGTAAGCACAGCATCAGAGGTTGAACCCTGAAAGTCTTCTGACTTTTGTCTAGCTGCTGAGCATCGAGGAATTTACGTGTTACTGACTTTTAACTTGGCCTTTCAAATATCATACTTATGGACAATTGCTAGTGCCTACTGACTACTGAATATTTATTTAATATGAAGTGCTGCAACTAATATTTCATTCTATATTTTATTTCACTTTTTAATCAATAATAATGACCATGCCACTGATTTTTGTTCACAATATAGATGGTGATCATGTCACATTCTAGAGAGCTTTGACACACATGATGGCTATGTGTAAAAAATGGGGAAAAGCATTATGCTGCGGATGATATACAATTTAGACTAACCTTGTTCTAGGGATTGAATAATATTTGAAGGTCAAGCATAGAAAACACAAACCTCTCTCAGTCTCTCGTGATATTAATTTAACCTATGTTTAGTCCCTTTTCTTGGATGATAAGCCTTTTGCTCTAGAATCAAAACTCACCTTCCCCCCCCTTAATGTTGATACTGTTAGGCTGTACCATTCTCTACGACACAAAGTCAAAGCGGCCATCGTTCTTCTGTCTTTAAGCTCGTGGACTATAACCTGGTGTTAAAAATGCTTGAAGAAGTTGCCTGGAATTGTCGTACAAGATATACCTTATAGAACAAGGAATGTTGTTCAGAATCTCGACAAAAACTGGGCTTCTGATGAAGAAGTTGACGAGCTTCTGACAAAGCTGCCACAGCACTTACAAGATGCACTCCTACCCTTTCAACTTGAAGGCGTGAGATTTGGGCTTCAAAGGCGTGGGTGCTGCCTTATTGCAGATGAGATGGGGGCTTGGTAAGACTCCCCAGGTGAGCATATTGCATGAGGATTTGCATAATGCAATTGTTCCTGTTCAGTGTATGACTATTGTGGGTATACGTGTGCGCATGCATAGAGAATTATTGTTTCAAGTAAGGTTTCACAGGCTACAAAATTCAGAGTTAATTATTCATCTTGGTACTAATTCAGAGTTTCATTTCAAGAGGTAATATATCTTTCTTGTTTTTGTTGATGTGAAACCTGGTATTGCAATTATTGCATTGTTCTAGTGTATAAATTTCATTTGACCCTGAATAATTGTGAAGTACCAATCTTATCTCTGACCGCATTTTCTGCATTGTAGTCCTTCAGGCTCTTCCTTCCTTGCTCTTCAGTCTTGACTGTAGTTGGATTCCAAGAAGTATATATATCTATTCCAAGAAGTATATATATATATCTATCTTGCATCTTCCAGTTTTAAAATGTAGTAGCATATACCTGATCTTTTCTTCAACGCTGCACTTATTTATAACTGAATTGCATATTTATATTTGATCTATCTAACTATTCTGAACATCGGACATTGGAAAATTCCCCCCAAACATCATACATTTGTTGCATCAGTTCAATTTGAAATGTTGCAGTAAGAACAGTAGCCGGACAAACTTGCATTGGCACACAGTAGCATACCATATGAACTATCATAGATGGATAAGATAACTTATGCCTGATTTTCAATTGATCTCTACTCCAATATTGTTTTTCTTTAGTTTACTCATTTTTGGGGTTTTACTAAACTTAGAATTTCCTAGGATTAGCTAGTATTTTGATGATGTTGTATGTTGTAACAAAGTTGCACTAGTTCAAATTAAAGGTTTCACCTAACTGTAGAAAATAAATTACGACGCGTTAACAAAAAATCGTCCAAAATTCAATATGTTTTGACTCTTGAGTTGAAAAATGTGTCCTTTAGTCCTAAGCTTAGCTAACATTAGTCATTTATTCAAGTTTACCAGGATGCTTTGCTTCTTAGGTGTAAATTAAGAGTAGTGCTTCTATGCTCTCCCAAAAACTGAACTGGAAAAATCCTAAGGCAGTATTGTGTGTAGTGGAGTAGTGGGTGGTTGCAAATCAGGCTCTTAGTTGGTTTTAAAATTCATGCCTTTAACTTTTTGATGAAGTCATATTTTTTTTTGTAATTATACTTTAATTCTGCTATGTTAGTGAAGACCACAGTTTTACAAAATATGGCTAACATCCTGTTCATTTTCCCTTGTATGAATGGTTTCAGGGTTCAGAAAACTGGCGGTTACCGGCCGGTAACCGGAAAAACCGGGCTGAAGCGGTATGGAAAATCCCTGCCGAAAATTTTCAAATGACATTTTGAATTTGTGACTGCACAATGCACTTTCTAGGTTGGTTTAGACATTGTTTGTGATAGATTAGCTATTGTAGGAAGTAAAAATGCATGAATTACTGTCCTACAAAACTTGGAGAAGTATACATAATTGTGCATTCTGCCAAATTGACTATATTCTCTGCAATAAACTATCCTCTAAAGAAAATTTGGAGAAGCATGCAAAACTATTCTTCTTATAAAAAAATAGTAGGGATAGTTAATCCTACAAAACTCGACTATCCTTCTAAGAGCACCTTATAAGCAAATAGTAAATCATGCTTCCACAAGAACAAAAGGTTGGGATTACTTTCAGAAAGCATGTAGTAGGGATAGTTAATCCTATATAACCTAATTATTCTTCTAAGAAAACAAAACCAGTAGGGATAGTTGACCAGGCAAAACAATTTGGACCAAAAAAACATTTTGTTATCATATAGCTGAGCTTTTCTTTCTGACCAAAGAAAATGTGTAGTGATATTGATGATCAGGATTAGTGAAACCTATTATTCTAAGAGAAAGACCAACATGATGAGTGCGTCTTGTGAATAAAAGTAAGGAGTTTGAACTAAACAAAACCATAATTATAAGGTTACAAAACACTTCGAGGAGAGGGCTTCACTATATAGTCGAAGTAGTAACGAGCAATTTTTATGTACAATTTGAGGCCTTGTTACTTCATTAAACACTTTCTATTTAATATTTGCATTATTCGAATTTCTAATTACCCATAACCGGTTTTCTCGGTTTTTCCGGTTTCTGACCGGTTACTGGACCGGTTACCGCCCTCAATTCAAAATTTGGTTTGCAAAATTCAACCTTTTTTCACCGGGTTTTCCGGTAACCGGTCGGTTACCAGTATCGGCCCCCCAGCAGGATTGGCTCCGGTTCCGATATTTCTAACCTTGAATGGTTCTGCAATTCTTGATACTACCCTACTGCCTTGGCTTTCAGTTTTGTCACATATTCAATTTTGTATAAGGAGCATAATTTTGACTGTTCAAATTATATCTGTTGTTATTTTCTGATTTTCAGTGTTTGGTCGTCAAGACAATCTTGATTATTTAGATGCTTCTCCAAGGGTAGTGTTTATTTCGTACAAGATGCTAAGTCGCCTTCGGAAAAGTATGGTTAATAGGAGATGGGCACTGATGATTATTGACGAATCCCACAACATACGCTGCACAAAGAAGAAACAAGAAAAAAATGCGGTGTTGATATCATCAGACAACGATCTCATGTGTCAACACAAGTATTCAACTCTTGAATTCCCCAACCCACGAGGGAGATTTAGTTCTTTGTTGTTCTTATCCAAAACCTTAAATTGATCATTCCCTTCTACCTCATTAAAAAAAACTCTAATTTCAATACAAATTACGGCGTGAGTCACATCGAAGCTCGACTCGACGTCCTTAGCAAAGCATGGGTATTTTACTGGTTTCTAAAATCCAAGCGTATGCAATATCTACACACCATCTCAAGAAAAACACTGCAAGTTGAGGAACTGTGCTAAGAATCCATGAGTTATAATTTAGTGCAAGGTAGCACCTTGCGTGATTTGCAGTAAACTCTCCGCAAACAACAGTACACCATGACATGAGCACGGTCATGACCATGTACGCCATGTATGTACCTTATATAACGTGTTTCAGTAATCCATCTGTTTAGAAACGTTACTACAGCTTCAGGATAGAACATAGCAGCCCGCAAGTTGCAGCTGACTGGAGTAAATTATTGACAGTTTTTTCTTCTCTGTGGTGGCGCCAGATTTTTCATATTACAATTGACAGTTTTTTCTGTACAATTCTTTGGAGAACGATCAAGCATTCAGGCGAGGCACGCATAACACCGCATCACAACCACCTTATTCTCTACATGACAACTTTTGATCTCGTTATATCCCTAGCCCCCAGGATTTGACCAAAAAAAAGGCCGAGTAACCTCGAACCAGCCTAGTTAAAATGGCCATACCCTTTTCCAAATCTATAGTCAAAATTCCAGAATCATCACCTCCCATCCAACCAATGCGTGGTTTGCTTAGTCGTATATTAGTCTGAATTCTGAAGCACCATATTCGCAAAAACCGGAATTCAGTAGCTTGTTCTAGAGGTCAGGTCAGCTTGTTCTATTCGGTGTTGTATTATGTTCCACTACAGAAGAACTCTTCGGCTCTGTCCAAGAAAGAAGCTGGGATTTTTCTGTGCAACATAAAAGTAGATGAAGCTTCTCCAGCCCTTTGCTTCAGGGGCTCATCATCAGCAGTTCTTGTTCCTCTACCATCCCTTTGACCCTTATTTCTGCTTAATCTGATGCCTCCAGGAACGCCTTTTCCTAAAATTGGCCGTGCAGTTTTGCGGCTTGATCTTATTGAGACGTCACCTTGTGAGTTTCTGGTATCCAGTAAGATCTGTGTGCTGTCACTGGAATTCTTAGTTCCGGAACCATCTGCAGCAATGGAATCTGAAGAAGTCAGTCCTGACGTTCTAAAGGACTTGAGCAACGACCGAAGCATATCTGTGCTTATTTCTTGCTGTACTACGCTTCTGTTTTGATCACAACCATAACAAACGGCAATAAGAGCAGCAGCTAAGATGGGCATCAACTCAGGGTCGCTGAAGAAAACAAAAGGCAGGTCGCACACCTGTTTTTCAACCTATCAGATTTGCCCAACAGTCTTTTCAAACTAAGAGAGAAACATGGCTACACAAACAATTAATTACCTTGTGAAGTATGGTGGGACTCTTTCCCCACCGAAGAACTGCTTGATTACCAGCATGGAACAAAGAAAAATAGCCCAGAAGTAGCAGAGATTCTAGAAGCAGTAAACCGACCTGAAAAAAAGAGCACTCGCTCTTATAACCAGAATTATGCACAAATGTTTGCCTAATACTTGTCTTTGTCTCCACTGTGGTACACTGGTACCTCCCACCGGGTAGACAGAATAGAACAGGACAAAAAAGCTATTGTAAAACTAAAACATAAAGGTCCTTTTTTAAAAAAGAAAAAGTCCCAGCTAACTGTCAAGCATAATGTTGTGGGGATGGCCTCCACCAGCATCCATTCGGTCTGCTGGACCAAGAGGCCCAATAAGACATGTGTACACTTGAAATAGTATATCATAGTAGGGATGTTATTATAATAAGGCCTTATGGCTATATACTTCCTTGGGATAACAGGGGAGGCGGATAGCTCATTTCTCATACTCACTCTACTAGTCCCCTCTTCTGTTACCACAACAATTAGCACCATCCGTGGAGACCGACGAACAAGCTGCGAGCTTGAGAAAAGCAATGGCGCCGAAGAAAGCAACGTCAGCAACCAAGCGAAAAAGGAGTATGGCAACGGCGGCTGCTGAGGCCGGTGTGCAAAGGCCGCTGATCGAAGGCCCGCCGACCCCATGGCAATGACATGTCGGCGCTGCATCCGGCGAGCCGTTCGCATTGACGCGGGAGGCCGGCTCCGACGCTAGCGCCGGCCAGCCGCCGACCACAACATCGGCGCCGCCACGACCATGGACCTCGACACTTGCGCCGGCATATCCGTTGACCTTGGTGCTCGTGTCGACCCCGTCGTCAACCACACGCCTACCGCATCAGCACGCCTACTGACTCGAGCGTCCAAGCCATCTTCGCCAACAACCTCGTGTCGAGCGCCTCCGCGTTAGCAGACCCCGCCGCATGAGCGGCGAAGGGCACGCTAGTAGCGACTCTCAGAATGCTGCAGCGCGAGCTGGCAGACCTCCATTGATACTATGTATAGTAGCAGCGGGGTGTGTGGACCAGATGTACTTCGCGCCCGTATATCTGTAACAACTCACCCGCGCAAACGGGAGGATATAAATAAAGCCCCGTTTTCATGTTCAACTTGTTGTCCTGCTATCCACAACTCCCAAGCGCGTATAAGCGTGTGAACTCTACGGAGTATAAATAACCGCGCGGAGTCCATTGCCTCCGCGTGAACTCTACGGAGTCTAAATCAAGGCGCGGAACGTGTACGCTTCGCGCGAACTCTACGGAGTATAAATCACCGCGCGGAGTCCATAGCCTCCGCTGAAGTATAGATAACCACGCAGAGCTCATAGCCTCCGCACAAACTCTACAGAGTATAAATGACTGCACGGAGCCCATAGCCTCCGCGCAAACTATACGGAGTATAAATAACCGCGCGGAGCCCATAGCCTCCGCATGAACTCTACGGAGTATAAATGACCGCGCGAACTCTATGGAGTATAAACAAAGTATAAATGACCGGCGGAGCCTACAGCCTCCGCGCTAACTCTATGGAGTATAAATGACCGCGTGGAGCCTCTAGCTTCCGCGTGAACTCCACGGAGTATAAATAACCGTGCGGAGCCCATAGTTTCCACGCGACCTCGACGGGCTATAAACCGCCGGAAGCATAGTCGCCCCAGCTAGGTTCACGGGGTATAAGTAACCGCACGGAGCCCATAGCCTCCGTGCAAACCTTGAGGAGTGTGTGGGGCCAGGAACATAGTCGTCTCAGACACGTAAGCTATACGGACTTTATAGTGTAGCGCAACCATTCCTCGAGCAGCAAGCTACCTACTACTAGCTGTGCTTTTCAATGACTCCGTCTCGCCGCCGTCAACGTCCGAAGGGTGCGAGATGGAGCGCATGCATGGGCCAACAAGATCAAATGCATGGGCCAGTTCCTTTACCAGGCCGAAAGGACAGAGGGGGCCAAAAGGCCTAGGCAACATGGTTTCCGCCTGCTCAAGATGAAGCCCTTTACCATGAGAGACTTCTATTGTGGAGATAGCCCTCACCGGCATCCATTCAACCTGCTAGCCTAAGAGGCTCAATAAGACATAAAAGACATGTGTACCCTTATAATAGTACCCTGTGGTAGGGGTGTTATTGTAATACGCCCTTATGGCCATGTATATATACTTCCTTAGGTTAACAAGGGAGGCGGATAGCTCATTTCTCGTACTCACTCTACTAGTCTTCCCCTTCTACTGTTTGGCCTATAGCGACAACACATAAAAATAGTATTGTATGCCTGTGCAAGAAATTGCTTCGTGCCCATAGCCGTGTTCTAAAATGCTTGGTAGAATGAAAACTATTCTGGTTAGAAAAGACACAATTTCCAACAGTATTTCAAGAAGAGTGTGTGAATACCCATTAAGATTGCGGTTCAAGGACAAGAGCTGGTTACCTGCATTAATTATTGACAATAACTAGAGATATCCACTTTAGTATTCTAATGCCTCCAATGACAAAGAAACCACAACCTAGTCAGTACAAGTAATAATGTACTCTCCAAAAAATGGAACTCCAGAAAAAATGAAATCCAGATGCAACTTGCTACTATCAGCCAAGGAAGAATTGATTTACACAAAAAAAAAAGAACTTGGAAACCTGAAAATAACAAGTATGATACTTAAGGCAATCAATCTATTTCAACAAAAACCAATACTGCACCATAGATATATCATGTTGAGAACACACGAACTCATGTTTGTAAATGGAATAGCCTGCACATTACCTGATCGTTTGGTACTCTCCATTTATTCATGCAATGACTCAGAAGGAAACTGATCAAATGGAAGAATTCCATCTTTAGATCTGATCTAGCCTGAAAAGAATTCATAACAAGTACAATCTTACGTAGGTGAAAAACAGACTATAAAGATCTACAGGATTCCCATATAGAATATTGTCAGCTTGCCAGAAAGCAAATTCTGCATCAGACATTTACTGATGACTAATTGTCTACTGACAACACGGATAGTTTAAGCATTCTTTGGTGTGCCATCCTAGACTACATTTGTTGCAGTGCTAAAATTCATCAACTCACAGCTAAATGATACATGCAAAAGAATGGGCAAGCAGCCAATAACAATAATATCCAACCTTGGATACAACTGCTTACCAGCATGCACTGCAGAAGGGTGATATCCAAACATGCCATATTGTTCAGAACTTTCAATACACCGGTGGCTACTTCTTCAAAATTTGATGGAAGAATTGCTGAAGCCTGAAAATTTAGTTGTCATTTTTCTAGCAAGAAAAAATCAACAGAAATAAATGCAAGAAGCATCTAAATTGCCCTGCTAGATACAAAAGACAGATTTCTATGGTGTCAGAACTCAGAAGTCAAGTTTTCTCCTTACATGCTACAGAAATCTTAAGAAATAATAGTATGCCAGTGAACAGCAAATTTACATGTGCAATGTCCTTTTGTCATATATGTTGTATATAAGAACAGAAATGCACACTGTTTTCAAACTGAGATATCTTCAATGTTATATATCCAAATGAATGTGTGACTTCTTCAAAGATTTCAACTGCAATCTGGTAAAAGCAACTCTTAACGTCTAGAGAGTAATTGAGTTTGGAGATAACATAACAAACTTTTTCCCACACAAACAGCAATGTTGCACCTTGATACAAGCAGAAAGGCAAACCTGTTCTGAAGACGATCTGTTGTTTGCCTGGAGCAACACAGCTGTCAAAAGTGAAGGCAGACTAACAAGGCCTGTCTCAGCCATGGCAGAAAGTACAAGCACTACAGGTTGTTTTAGGTTTATTTCATTGCCTTTTCCAGGACTGTCATTCAAAACCGTACATACATTATTCACCTTTCTTCCTTCATGGTAACCATCCATGGTGCTATTTTCATCTCTCTGACTGGGAATTTCAGAATGCTGCTCTATTGTATCTCCCAAATCAGACAATTGTATTTCTGACATGGACCCTGAGTTATTCAGGACAGCAGAGAGGCTTGACAAGTCTTTTCTAGCTTCATCAACTAATCTTCTGTCCCCTGGAATGTTCAATTCATGTTGTTCAGAGGACTTATTTTCTTCAACCAGTTCACTAGACGCGCAGTCATTACATTTCAAAAGATCAAACTTGGTAGATGGCAATTTGATGCCTCCAGACTGGTCCGGTGGCATCAACTGGCTCCCTACACCTATGTCTTGTGAACTAAGATATTCGTATTCTTGAAATAGATTACCACCTAGAGTTCTGCATTTGCAGGACTCCCAATCAATGGTAGAGAAATTTCCAGGTTTAGATGTTAAGACAGCCAAAAGATTGAGACCAAATAGTATGGATGATGGGAGTGGAGATCCTTCCACCTGGGGCCTATCATAAAGGGCAAAGAGATCTCGCAGACGATGGATTATTTGATAAGCCACAATCAGTTCTATTAAACCCCCCTGCATTTGGAGTTGTTCGCCATTGAGATATTCGTGACCAACAATCACGGTCACAGTCCATAAAAAGCCATCTAACACTTCACCGACTGACTCCATGTTCTCAGTTGAAGTTTTGCTTGACGGAAGATTTGAACTTCCAGAGTGTGATGCTGCCACCTTAATGTAATTCTCTAGTGATGAAGATAGCATGGGAATAATCGGAGGTAAAAGATTTTGTACTAGAAAATAAGATCGATTAGCTGGAAGTGAGAGAAACACACTCAACAGGCGTAAAAGGTAGACAGTGACTTGACAAGCTCCAGGCCTTGAAGTATGAGAAGCAGGTAAAGCAGATGCAATGAAATCAAGCAAACCAACTTGTCGAGAAGCATGTAGTTCGAGATCCTTTCCTTCTAAATACTGTGCCAAAATAAACAGAAAGTGTTATTAGTAATCATCTTTGTTAAAACAGTGCAATATGTAATGAATAAGAAGTACCTTTGTCATGTCACCAACAATTAAACCAATACTCGCAGCACCTTCTTTTCTAGCCTGACGAAATCTTTGCAGGTCCTGAAGCCATCTACTTAACTTAGCTTTGGCAGCTCCTAGAGCAGCCCTGTGAGCGATTCCTGTATTTTCACCTATAAGTGGCTCAACAAATTCATGCTTGAGAGCCATTAATCTCTGACGAATCTTTTTAATCCTTCGTTTCATCTGTGTGGCATTAGATGATTTAACTATAGATTCTGCAGTGCTGGCAGTGCCTATTATTTGTGAATCGTCACCACTATTAGCTGAAATAGAACGGTTTTGGCTATCTTTACTTGGAAAGCGTCGCTGAAAAGGTGAAGGCTGATCCCTAAAATCCATTGAAGCTCTCTCACGTATTTGTTCAAGGTAATAATTCCGGCGCTGCTCACTTTCACGGAGCTTTTCAGCTAATTTTTGTGCTAAAAGTTCGGCTTCCTCTTGTTGTGCCTTTGCTCTTATCTCTTTTCTTCGTTGCTGCTCTGCAGCCCTCACTTCCCGTGCAGCACTAGATGCTTTGCGCTCCTCTTCTCTTCTGACTATAGCTTCTTCTTTCTTACGTTGTATTTCTGCAAGGCGCTGCATCTTCTCAGCTTCAAGCAACTTTCTTCGTTCCAATACGGCCTCTTCCCTTGCAGTGTCCTCCTTCTGCTTTATTTTGATCACCTGTAGCTTTTCAGCTCTCCGCATTTCAGAATCATGAAGTTTCTGCCTCAGCAAGAATTTCTTATTTTCTTCATTCAGTGATGTAATAAAACGGACCTCACTGACCTTAATACTCTCATCACCAGCTCTTTTCACAACTTGAGCAAGATATGCTTCATGACGAGATTCACCACGTTGATGGCGTGCCTTCATTACTTCTCGTAGTTTTGAGCTGCGCACAGCCTGCCATTCATTGACACGGTTTAACTTTTCAGAGGTACGTTGTAGCCTCTGAACTCTCTCACTTTCTAGTTGACTCCTGATTCGCAAAGCTCGTGCATGCTTTTCTTCTGCTTCTCTTTTCATATCCAAAGCACTTCTTTTCTTCTTTTCAGGAGACATTAACTTGTCATGTAGAACACGAGCACGCTCTGTAACTTTTCTGCCAACACCAGGGGAATGAGAGACACGAGAACTCCGAACAGGAGATTTCAGTATATCTTCCCAGTTTCTTTTCTCCTTCCAGGCATCCATTGACTTCCATGGTGCTGTATTTTGCTTCTCCTTTTCAACATGGACTGTACTCTTTTTCACAATATCTGTTGACTTGAGCCTGTCAAATTTGTTTTCTGACAATTCCCTATCCCTCTTAAAAGTGTGCTTCTCAATCTCAGAGATCGGTTCTAGTGCCCCTCTTCTACTCTTTGCAGAAAATGAAGGCATACTTTGTGGAAGCGATCTACCTAACTTGAATGCATCCTTGCTTTGTCTCTCTCCAATAATCTTTTTCTCACTGCCATCAGAAAGTTTCACCTGACTCTCCACTTTCAAACTGATATTCCCAACAGTTGCTGATGCTGTAGTCAACTTTGAGGAGCCACCTGAAACTTCTCCAGAAGTGCTCGATGCAAAGCTCTCTGCTGTTATACCAGCCTGCTTGTGTGCCAGTTCCAATTGGATTCTCTGGAAGGCCTCTAGAGATGAAGATAATATCTCTTGCCTGTGTGGTGAACTTGTCATCCGTCTGACCTGCATATATGATATATCAAACAAGATTTTTTTAGCACCATAACATAGTAGAGTTGTATTCCAGGAAAAGTGTGTTAAAGAAGGAAGAAAAGGAAAAAAATATTAGCAGCTATTAATTCCTTAAGAGTTCCCAGTCCAGTAACTCATCACAGTGCAGGTGCTTGTTCAATTATTCATGTATATAGGTTGATGCAAGGAGGAGAATACTATGTGCACACAACTAGCTATTCAGTAAATTATAAAACGATGCAGAAGAACTTCGAAAAACAGAAAAGAAATGCTAGGCAGCAATCACATAAGTAAATTTCACAGTTTTACAGATCAAATTATAAGGTGTAATATGAAAATTAACCACGAGAAGTTAGCTGGACAGACTGGTGAGAACACAGACCTCCCAGGACAAGGCATGAGGTCTCCGATGGTCGGCTTTCACAGTCATTGGCATCCCCTCCTTTGGTACACCAGGAGACTTTTTGGTGTTATCAAAATGCTCTGCCCTGGATTTCAGTTCTTGAAAATCGGATATAGCTTCTTCAAGAACAAGTATGGATTCATTAATTTGCTCCATGTCACATTCTAATTCACAGAGAAGGTACAGTTCATCCACAGCCCTATTCAGATTCTCAAAAAGAAAACACCAAAGCCTCTGCCTGAATCTTTCTTTGCTCTCAGCAGTTTCACCTCCAAAATCTGCAGAGGCTGGTGCATGGTCATGAAGTACCGTTTGACTTTCTGTGGAAGCAACAGACGAAGATGTCACTGGAACTTCAAGAACATTATTTGAGCAGGACAGGGAGACAGAATCAGCTAAGGCAGTTGAACCACTAACATCCAAAGGACTATCTGGTATTTCACATGTATCCAATGGATTTATCTTATTTTCACTGGGTGTCTCCGCTCCTCGAATAATAGTAGGAGATGTCCCATCAATTGTTTTACAGGAATTCATCTCAACTTTAAGTTTACTTTCATCTTTTGATTCATATTTGAATTGTGTTGCCTCTTCATCATGTGTGTGCTTTCTAGAAGAATTATCATCCCTGTGTGCGTCTGAGGGTAATGCTAGTCCTGGGACTTCATCAAAATCTCCAAACTTGACAGATGTGTTGGACAAAACACCAACTGGCTCTCTCTTTGAAGGGTCTTTGACATGACCAAAAAGTTCTGCAGATTTTGCAAGACCACTTGAACAGTTGGAGGATTCATGAGGCCCTGAAGGATCTATGCGATCAATCTTACCAGTTTTGGGAGGTTCACTTGTTTCTTCAGCCAACGGCAGTTCTTCGGGGTTTTTGACTACATGTTCTGAGGCTGAAGCACTGAAGCCACTCTTCAGGTTACTAGCACATACATCAACACATTCATCATGATGAACTTTGGTTGTTTCTCTACTACCCAATTGATCAATCCTAACATTAACATTTGTGCTCTGAGGTGGGCATTGCGGCCTGTCACACCATCTTGAACTATCACTGCTATAGTTGGTCTGAGACTGTGATGACAAGTTTGGAGTTTTATGACTGGAACTTCCTGAAGACCTCTGCAATGTGAATTTTGAGCTGGATCGATGTTTCTGTCAAATGGAATTATAGCAAGTTAAGAACAACCGCAGTAAGAGTTGTCCCATAATAATACAGAACCATAAGAAGAACATGATTGAGCTTAACACACACAATAAAAGAAAATACAAAAGCACAAAGTTTTAAATTGTGGTGCTATCTTGATAATGGACAATAAAAAAATACTTTTGGAAGAGCCAATAACCTTGAAGCAGCTTAGACCTATTTCCAGGGCTTTATCCTGGTTATAGAAGACTACGTACTTGCAAGATAGGTAGCGTATCCTCTGCCTTTGCTATAACAAAGGCAGAGGATACTGTAGCTGTGCCTTTCGGCCAATCTTAGCCGTTGGACCAGAGACGAACAGGCAGGGGCAATTGCTACAGCAGATCCTCTGCTACAGTGCGCATGGATAAACATGCAAAGCAATAGAATTGACTTTTTTGTCATCCTATCCACAATGGAATATGGCAAAAATCTGTCAATGGATAATGCATCCTTTTGTTAAGCATATAGCACAGAGTCTCCACACCAGCACATCTGCTAGATTCAATCTGTCATGGGCACGGGATAACGATCGTAGGTGATAGTCGTGGAAGACCGGAGGGCGGCGGCCGGGCCCCTTGAGTCGGCCTGGGGGAGCCGTCCTGTCATGAACCGGGGTTCATGCGGGATAAACACCACCAAGAAGATGGCCGGATGGCGTCGGCGTAGAGGGAGAGAGAGACTAGACGAGGAAGACTTTGATATATTTCTGCTTGCCCCCAATAGCATGCGGTAGCCCTCATTATATAGATGGGCTCCCCCTAACAGATAGAGTCTAATTCCAATCCTATCTCTAACAGATATAGTAACTAATATCATATCTCTAATTATATCTCTAACACAAGGAATCTAATCTCTAACTCAAATAGGAACCAATCTCTAATTCCTAACAATAACCTGACTAGGCCCATGGCCCACCTCTATGACACGTCCTGTTCGCCGGAGATAGCAGAAGAGGCGCTCGAGGTAGGGCACTGGTAGCAGAATAGACAGGGAGAAGGAAGAGGGAAATAAGAGATTAATTCATTGCTTATACCTCCAAGTTACAGATCGATTCTATATATATGTATAACTAGCTATCTCTGGAAAGACAATCCAACTCTGACATAGCATATATAACCGAACCTGTTTTTAGCAGATTCGGCAACCGGACTCCAAAATCAAACTATATGACCTGACCGGATACAACCGAACCTTCCTAACTTCAACTTGCCAAAAACCTGCTTCTTGCCGCTTCTGTAGAACTTCACGACGTAGGCTGTAGCTTATCAGCTATTGTCGTTGCCGACTGGATCCAACGCCAGCTGCTCTGTTGAAGATCCAGTAGCATTCTTCTTTGCCTTGCGCCTTGCATAAGTGATACCCCACATGACACAATCTTGGTGTATTTCTCTACTTTAATTGCTAACCAGGGAAAAAATTTATTATTGTCACTCTTGGCCAAGCTATTGTGTTTGCCTGTCTGGACATGACCACACATGAGGTAGAAAACTAGAAATATTCTACGCTGAAAGCCCTCCAATTGTTATGTCCAGAATTAAAGGGTACGGTTAGAAGAATGAATCAAACTTGTGCCACTAAAGGCCATAGACTTACATTTATCAACATGGTGATGGTAGGAAGATACAATGCAGACAAATTCAACCATTTTATGGAATTAGAATTGAACAGAGCTAGACATGTACAAGAATAGCCTTACCTTTTTCACTTCAAGCCACCCTGATCCCAGATCATCCACATCTACATGATCATTCTCCATAACCGCCAACCAATCCTCAGTGGATCCTTACGGCATTCCTTCTTTTCAGACAAATATTCCACACTAAACCATTCCTGCTGCCAAGAAAATGTTCCGGCTAAATTATTTCATGTGTATTCAAAAAGGGATTACAAAAGTAGAAGATTTTTCAAGACAATTGCTTGGTGATCGAGCCAAGTGCCTTTGTCGAAAACTACTACTGATACCGAAAAGCCACACCAAAACCCTAACATACAAATTCACCATAAAAGATAAAAAAATAAACAAAAAAACAGTCTTTTGACATCGATGATTTCCATACAATACAAAAAGAATTAAACAAAAACATTCCAAAATTTTCAATGAAATTGAAACGAAATTAGGAGTAATACAGTCAGATTTAGAACCAGATCCCTTCAAAGCTTCTCTTCGAAATTGCAGTTTCAATTTAAATTCCAATAGAAACATCTTTCCTTCACTGCCATCTACCACCCATCAGTATGAACCGAACAATTAGGCCAAAGGATGGACATTCCGGATACAAATTCCTTTTCTGCTAAAAGGTCGGGGTGGCTGCTCCGCGAGGGATTTCTTGCCAGAAATGTGTAAGATTCAGGAGAGAAAGAGAGACAAAAAAATGGAATTTTCCTGTTGTAGGTGTTAGGCACGTCGGGAATGGGATCCAAATTCCATAGGAATCATTCCGTTGCCTACACATTTCGCAGCAATCAAAACAATTCGCAGGAATCAAAACAATAGCCTAAACCCACGGGAAAAATTCCCTGCATTCCTCTGCACATAAAGCCTCATCACCTGTCAAAGCATCGCGCTGTGGGACGGCGCCGAGGAGGTCGCGGCGCTGGCGCGCCTGGCTCGAGAGGCCACCGGCGCCAGAGGAGCCCGCCGCCGCGCCTGACAGCTCCGCCCTGTCGCCCGCGGGACGAGGTCGAGCCCGCGAGCCACGGCCGTTGACGCCGCCGCCCCGCGCGATCCGCCGGCGTCCGCGATCGGGAGAGTAATGGTGGAGCAGGAGGAGCGTGCGAGAGGCAGGAGTACGAAAAATAATGGCCCCGTCACTGAAAAGGGAAAGCACTGGGCATTCCTGAAAACGTCATGTCAGATTACGTTTCTCGATGGCAAAAGTTCATTCTCACAGGGAAGATGTGATGATTTACCGTATATTTCTTTATCATTTAATAAAATATCTCGTGATATCTTATATCAGTGAGATATTATAGAATATTTTAATAAAAGATATGGTAAATTAGTTTTTCGTTTTTCTTGTTACACATTTTTGCTGTGTTCGTTCAAATCCTGCAAATTACAGTGGAAGATGTATACAGTGGCGAAGCTTAGCCATAAAACAAATGGGAACCAATACTCAAAAGTGAATGAATTTCATAAGGAAGATGTGCTCAAACACTTGCTAGCATTGATATTCATTATCTTCTTCGAAGACTTGCAAAATTGAAGGGGCGCCATAGCCCATGTTGGCCTTCGTTAAGTTTCGCCCCTGGATATACAGAAATAATCGATAATCCACACATATTTTAGCTGGAATCATACTCTGGTGTTTAGCCACGGGCGGTTGGCCAAATTATGTGATTCCTGCCGTTAATCTTTATCGTTTTCCAAATCGTGCGGTTTAATTTTTTTTGAGTGGGAGGTGACGTCTCTGTCGTAAGCGAGACGTTTGTGGTGACTACATTATTTTTTTGTTAAAATCCGCTTATTCAATCTTTGGTAGGGGTTGTATGTGTGAGTGTGTATGTATGAATTTGTATGTATTATATTAGGTGTGTTTATAAAAATAAGTACTGCATGTTGCATGCACTCCCCCACTTTGGCTAAGGAATTCCGTATTTCCGTAGGAATGTCACGAGTGAAAAGGAAGCAGCGTTTTTAAAACATCCAATCATAGATCAGTGCTCATTTAGTTAGGTCCAGCAATTAGTAGTGCAATATGGCAACAAATCTGGCCTCTTTTTTTTGGTCAGTTACAACCACCCCGATCGGCAGATTTGTAGGTACTCAAACAAGAATCGAAACGGTGGGTGAATTTAAAGTTAGCTCCCTAGTTAGTAGGTTCTGTTAATTAAGCACTAGTCCACGGGTCTACCATCCGAATCTACCGCTAATGGGAGATGTTTTTGTACTTTTTGTTGGTAGTGATTTATATAATTTTTAAAACACGATAAATGATAGATAGATATTATTTATCTATTTATATGTTTTAATATTAGTGCTATTTTTATTAAAGAAAAAATATAGAAACACTATGATTAACCAATTGAACCAATCTCTGTGCTTTTCTCTCCAAGGCAAGGTCTGAACACGGGAATTCCAAAAAAAAGATTTGTAGTAAGGAAAAGATATTTTTGTGCATTCATGCATAAAAGTCTACTAGTTCAATATCCATGCTTTACTACAAAAAATATATTATACCAATAAATTCGATCATCATCGTAAGACTCGGTCTGCTACATACCTTTAGCTCTGTTGCTACGCTCAACCGAACTTTGCCCCAACTGGCGTCACTCCTCCGCCGCTCACGCTCTTGGTTGTGCTGCTCACTCTCTTGACCACACTGTGCTAGCCGCCTCGTCCACACACTGGTGTACACTTATAGCCCTAGACTGGTGGGCTCGGTGCACGCCAGCATGCCACCGCCTCCTCACGGCCTGCTTTGCCACCTGCCCATGAGGCCACAATGATGCACGTAAGATCGCATCCCGTACAATACAATTTTCCATTGTCCATATATCTTGAATACATTAAAAGCATATGATAGATCAGAGATAAATTTCTCGATCTATTGGTAGCTCCTAATTTTTTTAACCAGCCAAAAATTTGGGACAATGAGATTTGTGTGTTCCACGTCAACAACCTGTACATGCTCCAGTACATCCACCGCATCGTGGGGATCGACTGGCCCTGGTCGACCTGCCAACTAGAGGGCGTAAGCGTGAAGGTGTTGTTTGTCCAGATCAGCATCAAACAAGTCAACTGCGCTGGCGACCAACTCAGCTTCCTTACCGGCTAGCTCACTCTCGGTGTCGTCCAGCTAGATAACTTCGCTGAGAGCCCGTAATAACACTACGTCTTTGAGCTCACTGACGCCCGCAACGACAACGATGGCGACATAGGGCTCTTGCTCTGTGAGCAACTGTGGCATCACGGTGTCATGGTGAGCAGCATGTGCCAGTCAAACTCAAATTGGATGTAGCCCTAGATATAGCTGGAGAGAAGATGAATTGGTTAGGGTTTGTTTAGAAATTTGTTTTGTATAGTTTGTTCAGAATGGAGGGGAAGAGAAGGAATCGCGAGACAAAAGCTGGCCCGCATGACAACATGCGGCATAGGGAGAAATCGCACATGGAAGGGGTCCACGCGTCAACGCGAAACTTTTAGAGAAGATGGGTGGAATGGTAGGTGAACCACCACCAACAACTTCTATTTTTAAAATAGTAAAATAGTCAAACAGGCATATAATAACTGTTTAAATTAAGTGTGCACCTATCATCAATTACACTCAATTTAAACAGTTATTATATACCCGTTTGACTATTTTGCCTTTTTTTTATATGTTTCAAAATGTTAGGGTGATCAATGTGGATAAAACATAAAGTTGGCTTGAACAAGAGAAGTCAATGCAGGTAGGGGCCTATAGACAAATTATTGTAAACATGAATGTGCACCACCAATGCCAACGAGCTGCATGCGAAACAAAACCCTGGTATGTCTCCAACCACACTGCAAGAATATAACAAAAAAATCCAGTTAACATGTCATTACAATAGAAAAAATCCAGTTAACATGTCGCTACAATAGAAAAAAAATTCAATTAACATGTCATTACAACATAAAAAAAGCATGTAGCATGTCATCGCTTAAGTATTTCCAAACACCAAGAAATCCAGATGCGAAGCCTACGGAAAAGTATTTCAGATCTAAATGGTAACACTGAATAATAAATCATCTATTGTAAAGCACATTAGGTTTCTATAATGTGCAGTGTTGTGTTAACTTATAGTAGCACTATATAAGGTCAAATGGAAAATAGAAGGGAATCAATGAGTTTAATATAAATGTGCCATGAAATTTGTTACTTTGAAGATTGAGAGAGTCAAAACTAAAGTAAGCAAAGCCAGATAAAAGAATCAGAATAACTTGTTCACAATGGACACATGGTTGATGGCTGTAAGGCATCATGTAAGGTGCAAGTTATGAACACAAAAGCAAGTAAAATGCATACCAATTGCTTTTGCCAAGTTTATAGTCGGTAAATTTCTCCATCATTATCCACAAAGTTTTTTGCATCATAGCTATGATATTAGTATTCATGATTACTAAGTGAACTAATTTATCACCAGAATTGTGCCTTTGATGTATCTAGATTTATTTTCTCGTTCATATGCACGCATATAACACATGTCATAGTCAAAAAGGAAATTTGACAATAAATTATCATATTGTTAACATCAATCTAAAGTAATTAAGTTATGAACTTATGATACACTTCCCTTGTGCACTAGATACACTTCACTTGCTAAACTTAGCTACCATTATTCCTACCAACATAAAAATGAAAGGAGCACTGATCATTGCTATCTTCAACAATACACAAGCAAATTTACGAAAGACTGAATTTTCTCAGCCAAGGCTTCCTCTACAAACTATCAAGCCTTACCTAGCATTTCAATTGCAGCTACATCAGTCAGCATCAAGAAAATGGGATCAATGTTACAACCTACAATCTCATTTGCAACTGCATAACAAAAGCACTATCCATCGGCATTTTTTCCATTAATGAGGCATTTACAAAAACATAGCATGAAGTAGCAACAGATGCATCTAACATTTGACATCTCTATCGTTCATGGTAAAAAAAAATAGCATGAAGTAACAATATATTCATAACCACAAGCTAGACATCTATATTCCCATGTTTGGACACAATGTATCTAATAATGCATTTATCAATTGAATCATAATTCTACAGACAAAAACAGATCTAGGTACCCAAAAAATGCAGATCTAGGGACAAAAAATGGCACTTAGCCGACCGGCAAATCACCACATGGGGGTGAAGAAGACAAGACATGGATGAGGATGGGCCGAGGAGGATGAGGCTGACATGAGGAGTGAGGGGTGGTGGCACCATACCTTGATGGGAGGAGGTGCACATGTAGGATGGAGGCTGAGGTCGTTGGTTCCCATGTTTGGACACGATGATCTAATAATGCATTCATAAATTGAATCACAATTCTATAGACAAGAACAGATCTAGGTACCCAAAAAAAACAAATCTGGGGACAACAACAATGGTGCTCGGCCAGCCGGCAAATCACCGCATGGGGGTGAAGAAGACAAGGGATGGATAAGGATGACGAGAGGAGGTAGGGGTGGCGGCGCCATACCTTGACGGGAGGAGGTGCACATGCGAGACGGAGATCGAGGTCGCTGGTCGTCGTAGTGTGCTTGCAATGTGGTTGGAGACATGCCGGTTTGCTTCTCCTCCTTGCCCCTTTTTCTGCACCACCAACGCTGGTGAGGGTCAAGTCCTACCTCTACTCGTCGCCCCTGCCGTTTCCCCATAGACACTCGTCCTCCACATCTCACCACCATGCCTTCAAATCCTTGCACCACCGTAGCTCTTGGCCTCCATCCACCACCACCCATAGCGTTGCCGCCACCTCAAATGCCGCCGCTCATCGAATCCACAATGTTGACATCCACTTCCCCATCTCCATACACCGCGACTGGGGACGGCTAGTGAAGGGCGAATCCGATAGCAGATGTGTGGGGATGGCAACGGGAGGCCAGATCCAGTGTCTACACTGTGGGGGACGACCGATGAAGGGCGGATCCAGCGGCTGCACCATGAGGGACGATCGACGAAGGATGGATCCGACAGTTGCACGGTGGGGGACAACCAAATCCAACATCTTCCTCCCATCATCGGAATGGAGTTCAGGGTGGAATGAGGAGGTGGAAGGTAGACGCACCACCACCACCACAACCGAATGGACGGCGTTTGGGAAAGGATCGAGCGGCGACGGTGCATGGATGGTTGGGGCGGAGGATGGCCGTCACGTGAGGGAGGAACAGGGAGAGATGAGATAGAGGGGGGAGGAGTGGAATGGGAGTGAGATGTGCGAGCCAGTGTTGATTTCTATGAGAGGAGGTGCTGGCTAGAATCAACCTGTTGATGCCAGTTTTCTATAAAATGATGGTAGAATGCCAGATGGTTACCACCAACAAAACCATCAACTTTTTTAAAGTAGTAATAAAAAAATTGGAACACGAGAATTCCAATAGCAAGGAAAACATATTTTCTAGCTACTCGTGCATAGAAGTCTTTACGGCCGAAGGATGCAAGGAGCAAAATTGATTGCGTAAAACCACAATTTATTTCTCCCAAAATTATAAAAATATTTAACTGATATATGTGTATATATCTACGTGACTGCGTACTACTATATGTAGACAAGATACTTGAAACCCACGTGCTAACCAGTACTAATACCAACTCCTGCTCCACACTAATAATGGCTTAGGCGCAGGCGGCAGCCTTGAAGTCGGTGAACCTGACGAACGCGATGGAGTGCGGCTCCACCCTCAGCGGCGCGCACCCCTCGACGACGGCAGGCCGCAGCTCGGGGATCTGGCCGCAGGGCCCGAGCTCGAGCGGCTCGCCGTTGAGCAGCATCACCGAGCTCTGGATGTCGCCACCCTTGGGGCTCAGGTGGTACTCCTCCCTGCGCCCGCACACCGTCCCGTCGCCCGCCGCATGCAGCTTCGCACGCGGCGGGTGCAGGTCCATGTCGCCGGCCACCGACACGTCGAACGCCGTCGAGTTCGACAGGTTGATCAGGAGCACCGTCACGCCGGGCTTCTCCTTGGAGCAGTGCGCGTAGGAGCGGAGGTACGGCGAGCCGGCGGCGGATCTGGTGGTGGTCTGGAGGACTTGCGGCCCCATCAGCCGGTGCCACAGGAGCGCGCTGTAGTAGTCGGGGTTCGGGACGAACGTGGTGGTGTTGAGGAGGCAGTAGTTGCCTCCGACGAGGGCCTGCCGGCAGTACACCTTGGTGCCGAACACCGACGACATGCCGAGCTGGTCCAGGTACCAGAAGCTGTTGACGTATCTGTCGGAGACGTCCTTCCCGCCGCTGTTGTAGGCGCCGCCGGACTCGCCGACCCACGGCGAGCTCCACGGGCTGGCGTCCCGGATGGTGGCCTCCAGGTCGATGAACGTCTGCGCTATCTGGTCCAGGTAGTTGGGGTCCTGCATCTTGTTGATCAGGTCCCTGTCCTTGCCTGAAACGCAAATCATTCACCAATTAACAGGCACAACTTCCACGATCAGTCTACGATAAAACGTTGCAACTCGACATGTACGCGTCAAACGACGACGACGACTCACCGGAGCCAAGGTTGTAGATGTGGTGCGTGACGCCGTCGACGACGCCGGGGCCGGACGTGCGCAGCATCTCCGAGAACCAGGGGCCGTCGTAGAAGCCGCCCGGCCCGAGGACCTTGGGCTCGTAGCCGGTGCCGTTGTACACCCGCTTCACCATCCTCTTCAGCCTGAACATGTCCCTGCCGTACTGCCCGGCCTCCACCTTCGCCGCCACGCCGTCGCCGCACAGCTCGTTGCCCAGTTCCCACGAGTCGACGCGGTAGCCCTTGTGGACGGTGTAGCGCATCAGGTCGAGCGCGTTGCGGCCGTCCCAGGCGCCGACGTAGAGGGTGCCGTCGCCGCCGCCGGCCTTGCGCCGGCCCTTGAGCGCGTTCAGCCCGAACGTGACCGTCGTGCTGGTGCACAATCAAACCATGCGTACGTGCAACAATCGATGAGAAACTTAAGATTCGATGGAGACATGAATGCATGCATGACTGCAACTGAAATCTTGGAACACTACACTACTTGGTTCTGCGGAAGAAGATGTTGAGCTCGTCCCATCGGTTCATCTTGAGACAGCCCTCGGTGAACCCAAAGAGACCGCCGTCGTCTCGCCGGAAGCTCGGGCACTGGTCATAGTGCCTGCCCACCTCGTACGTCACCTGGTCTTCCAGCGAGCCTCCAAGCCTAATCCTCAACGAGTTGAAGGCTGCAGCACAGACGCGATTCAACTTTGGTTTCAGAACTGATTAATTCATCACTATGCACGTATTTTTGCAATGTGCAATGATCGATCTTTGATTAATTACCTTTAACTGCGTTGTAAAGAATAGGGTTGTAGAGATCCTGCATGGATGTAAGATGCGCGTGCAAAAATCAGTAGAGTTAATGGTGCATGAGATCGATATACATATGTCGAGGAATACGATGCAAGTTTGTAGCGTACGTACGTACCAGGTTGATGATGGACGAGTCGTACCAAGGGCACATGCCATAGTTGCACTTGTCCCTGGGCCACCAGTCGAGCGTCGCGCAGATGAAATTGTCGTCGGTGTGCGCCACGGCCGTCGCCGCCTTCACCGACACGGTCGCCTTGTCGCCGGCGGCGCCGTGCAGATCGGAGAAGAGGAGGAGGGAGCATAAGAAAATTAGGGCCCCTGGAGCGGCCATTGGCGTACGTACTGTAGGCCGCTGTCGCTGTGTTAGACCACCGGGACGCCGAGCTTGGGAATCAAGATCAATGGCAACTCAATCTGCATGTTATATATATAGACACACACGTTTGAAGAGGATTTGAATTTTGAAGCGAGTTCGAACTGTTTCGAAGAATAGGATTGGGATATGTGTTGCAAAAAGGATACGGTAAATAGCAGATTAATAGGAGGAGGATTTGTTACGGGACAGATTTTTGAGGAGGTCGGGCTGGTTTACATTACAGAGAAGTGCTAAAGAGCACTTAAGTATTTTTTAGGTTAGAATCACTCAGATTTTAAGACGTTGAATCTCCATCCAACGGATTCTCTATATCTTTTCCCTAAAAAACGAATCTAGGATATTAGATCTCTATCTAACGAATCTTCTTATACTCCACCCCTTAAAAAAATATGAATGCTCCAAATCTAGAACGTTGGATGAAGGTCCAAGTTTAAAAAAAATCTGAGTGCTTATAACCCTAAAAAACACTCGAGTGTTCTCTAGACACTTCCTAGGTTACATATGTAGGTGGTGTTCATTATGGCTTATTTTTGGTGGCTTATGGCTGAAAAGCACTGTAGCTGACTGAAAAAACACTGTAGCTGACAGATGCTTATTTAACATAATTAAATTTAAAAAATATAAAAAATATGTTAGCCCATCACAGACAACGCAAATGAATACAGGAAAAAAAAGAACCGGCAAAAAAGCTAAAAAAAACCAAAAATTCAGAAAAAGATAAAATTATGAATAGTGAAAAATAAACCAGAACTCAAAAGCTGAAGTCGAAACGAGCGGGGCCGCAAGCATGATGCACCCATGTCGATCAGCACTGATCCGTCGGGGTCAATTTGGATTTGGATGTCGAATCCAACGGCTCAACATGCATGCTAGGGAAGATTGAAAAGTTGTTGAATAGAAACGCTGCTATCCTATATTATCTGAAGTTCTGAACACATCAATCCATGGAGGAAAGATTGCATATATACATCCGGATTTATACAGGCCAAGTATAAATCCATGGAGGATGGCTATAACATGGAGTAGCACACTCCAAAGCATGGTGGTTTTGCTCCTCTTTTCTTTCTTTTAGCTAATCTAGACTTCATCTAATTTGTCACATAACCTGTTGCGAGTTGTGACCTTTTGGCATCCAGATTATAGCCATCCTGACTGTGGGATGGGGCCGGGGGCCGATCGAGCGGCCGGTCGTGTTCATGGGCGACATGCCACGGTCAGAGCCAGAGCCAGATATCACACTCTCATGTTCAGTAATAATCAGGATGCTCTCCATGCTCCAGCCATATATTGGGCCAAAGGCAGTAATGGGAACTGATCGAATATGGTTGGATGTATAATGATATAACCGTATCCACATCCATATTAAAAAAAGGTATGTCTAGCAATTACTCGGATATTTTTTTCTAAAAATTAGCTAAATTTTCCATTGTCGGATTGCTTTGAGATTCATGCACAACCATAACTCTAACCCCTTTGAGTCTCCGACCCCGCCATCTCCTACATTTCACAGCCCACATCCGTATTTCACTCCACCCCGCCCCCCACGCCGCTCCCTCGTCGTCGCCCTCTATGCCACCCCTCCTCTCCCTAGAGCAGCCTGTGCGTCTCCCCCACCACCCCTCGCCCTCTCCACCACCCGCAGCCATCGGCGCCCTCGCTGTCTCGCCGCGCCATCCCATACCACGCCCCACCGTGTCGTCCCTGTCCAACCTAATAGCTAGTGTCTTTTGCCGTTGCTGCCCTCCGACACTGTCCACCACCTTCCTACCCCCACCGTCACTCACCGCTGGGCTGGCCGATGAGGAAGAACCCCAACAAATCTTACTGAAGAAGACGCCTCTCGAGCCCTAACCTCGCCAGAGAAGAAGATGAACTCACTGGAGATGACACCGGAGCACGAATCGCGACGCGAATCAAAAGGTCAAAAATTTGGATGATTTTTGGATTGATTCTATTCAGATGATGATTATAAAAACCTATTAAAAAATACATACGATATAAATATAAACATGAAGGTATATAAAAGCTAGTAGTAATACAAATGTGGCAGAAACGGAGACGAACATCTGGATCATGGATACATGCATGATTAGGAAAAAATGTATATACATGTGGGGTGAAGGCCGGCAAAGAATTGACTTTGCATGGTGTTCAGTAGCTTGTTCCCTCCTTGCAATCTGTCATCCGACGATCGTGTGCAGTTCCAGGTGTTGAAAATGTTGATAATATTTTAATTCCAATTTTTACAAGGAGACAAATACAATAAACTAGTAATGCAAAATCTACTACTAACAGCAGGCTACTCATCATAATTCAGAATATACTCAAGAAAAATATATTAACAAAGTCGTACGTACACGTAAACAACTTACTAGTTAGCCTGATGAAGAACAGGAAACCCTATCTACCGCCTTCCTCTCCTCCTCGCCGCCCCTCTACCGCCACCGCCGAAGAGCGCCTCCATCTCCTCCTCGCCGCCCGATACCGCCGCCCCTCCACCGCGCGGCACAGCGCGTCGGTCGCCTCCGCGCCTCTCCGCACCGCCTCCAGCCCCTCCGCCGGCGCCTCCAGCTTTCAATTGTTGTGTAATTTTAAAGCAGAAACTACTAGACTGCTGGTACTGTTGACGAATAGCATCATAGATGCACATGTTGTTTTCTGATCTGAGCATCTAATCGTTAGCTCGTACTATTTGGCATGTACTGCTTGTTGTTTTGGAAAAGTAAATGCTGGTAGCCTGTAAAATTGCCTTGTTCTTTTGCTATTTTCATCCAGAAGATGAAGCCTCCATCTTGTTCACTGCTACATTCGTTTGCTTTCGTTTGCTCTGTGCAATGCTGCACCACATCAGGGCATATTAACATTAACTTATGGCGATCCTTTTCATGTCAATTTATCCCTCAGTTCCTTGTTGTGTTCTGATGCTTGATACTACAGCCTTTTGGCCTGGGTAGCGACGTCTGCTTGTGCATGTGTTCTGATGCTTGATGCTTTGTGAGTTCATTTGAATCCCATGCTTAAGCGCATTGCATCCATCTGCAACGTGCTTCAACAGTCCTTTAATGTCCACCTGCGGCTCGCTCCTCACCTGAAATGTGAGCTCGGTTCATTTGAATCCCATGCTTCAGCATTTTTTAGAGCTCTGCTGCAGTTCAGGGGCAATATGGTCACTTGACCTGATTTTTAAACCTTGCACAGATAAAAATGGCCTGAAAATCAGAAGAGAGCAAATCATCAAATGAAAATTCAAAGATAAGACAAATCCTCAACTGCAGTCAGCCATGGGGCATATCGGGCAAATCCTCGATTGCCCCATACAATATACAACGGCCTGCTTAGTTGGCGTCATGTTCTAGGGAAACTTCTATGGCCTGCACCATGATCCTCCAGTAACAATTGATTGTTGATTTGTTTAGATTCGTAGGGCATAGCTAATTTGAATCCAAACTGGTTAATTTGTTCTAATAATAAATTTGTTCGGATGCATGTTCAACTAGCATTATATGAGGAGGAACGCACATAGCATTCTGATTTAGCAAATGGAATCCATGGTAGTGCTTAGAGCACCTTAAAATCAAAATTTTTGGCTTCTGCCGTAAGTTTTTGCCTATAATTGCACTGTAGAGGCTTTTAGCTTTTTCTAAATCAAAAATAAGAAAATTTGAAAAACGACACTATATCTTTTAGGACTACACAAAGAAATAAGGAAAAACAAAACAACAAAAATCAAAATTAAAAAGCCAAAACAACACAAACAATTCGTAGCCTCTAGAAACCAGAAACTAAAACCGTTTCGAGTGAGACCTACCAACCCGCTGCCTGAATGGCACATCCTTGCAAACTTAAACTTTCATTACAAACATGAAGTTTTACAAACTACATTTTCACTGCCATTGGAGCTTTACTCCCAATGAAAGCTAGAAAAGTAATCTGGGAAATAGAACAGCTAACTAACTAAGGTTACACATGCATATGCATTGACAACAATGGTACAAAGAATTATCTACAACGGCTGCACACATGAGCGCATGTGCTATCTAGCACTCTAGCCGGCGTCACCATCTGAAGCTTCATCAGGACGCCACTCTAGTAGCGTTTGGTTCTGTGAATTCTCACCAACGTGATTAACATTGGAAGATCCGACACCAACTGATCCTTCAATTGAGCAATTGGACAACTCTAGCAACATTGCACAAAACCCGCAAGAGCAAGATCTGCAAACTGTGCCAAGGTTCACCGCGGAATTAAACCTCTACAATGAATGTGCGTGCAAAGTGTATCAGTACCATGAAACGACTAATATCAAGTAGGAGATTACTGTAAAGAGTAATTCATGTAGGATGGGATGCTATGATGCTATCACCTACGTGTACATACCCCTAAAGCATCCTTCAATTTCTTAATCTCCATAGCTTGTGTGTTGGCTAATTGATGAGATTCCTGCAGTTGCTTTAGTGCTCCGTTCAATTTCCTCTTCTCTTTGGAGACCTGTTTTAGAACATCAGGAACAGAAATGTAAAACAAACACCAAACAGGACAACAAGACCAAGGTAATGTGTCTATTTCATTCGTTACTATGTATTTAAATTCAATTTTTAAATCATGGAGCAACAATTTCAGCTAGGGATTTTTCAGATATGCCACTCCTATGTCTCATTGATATGTGAACCTAGGACCCACACGTCAGTCGGGTCAACATGCCAGTGAGACATGAAGTAGCATATCCTGAAACTCGACTTTGGGGAGTGCACACATATCCTCATAATCATTGCAACTATATTTTCAATTTCAGGTGCAGTTACACTATCCAGAAAAAAAATCTATTTCACTACCTGAGCCTCCAGGTCCTGAATTTGTTGAATAGCTGCCTGCTCAATGCAAGATCGACGCTTGTATTCTTCCTCAAGCATGCCAGTTATCTGGTACCTCAGTTCAGCCATTTCTTGAGTGAGATCTTCAGCATCCTCTTTCGCCTTCAGTTTCTGTTCTCGAAGTTCTTCCTAAAAATAGAACACCACTTAAATTTCACCAGAAAAGGGAAAGTTATGTTCAGAACTTCAGATCAGAATAAACAAAATATATAGATAAATGAATATATCCAACTTGTAATGTAACTCACACACTATAGCAGAGTATGTTTAGAATAATTTATTTTTCAAATGTGTTTTTGAGTGTACAGATGGCACTTGTCCAAACTAAGAGTTTATGACAAAGTGCTGAAGTGCATGTAGTAAACAACCTCTGACCTTGAGCTGCTCAATTAGAAGTTCAGATTCTTCATTTTGCTTTGCCATCTTTTCAAGAATTGCGTTATCCCTTTCATAGTCTGCATGAGCATCATTCTCCAATGTTTTGTCAAGTTGCTCCCCAGCTGTAGAAGGGCATTGTTTAGGAGCTCTTCTAGGCAACAACTCTTTCAGTTGTTTATTCTCAAGTCCAAGATGATCAATAGTCTTATGTACCTCTTGCATCTGGAGCTCATATTCTTTCAATCGTTTCTCCATTCTAGCTTTTTGCTCGGCAGCATGCTGGCCAAAGCGCTCAGCATCAAATAGTCTCTGCTCAAGTGTGGTCACATCAAGTTTTAAGCTCTCTATTTCACATTGGGAATCTAAAGTTGCGCTTTCGAGCTTGTCTATTTGTAAGACTGTCTTTTGCAACTCCTCTTCTTTACATCGGACTTCTTCCATCAGAAGCCAGCACTGAGAATCAGACCGTATCAGATCATTGTCCATAACTCTCACTCTTTCAGGGAACTTCTCAAGTTCAGTTAGCTTCAGTTCAAGGCTGTGAATATGCTCTCCCATGATGTTTGCTTCAACATTCCGGATATTTAACTGATCCCGCAAATAGTCTGCATTTGCAATCAGCAGAGACTGCGTAAGTAACCATGTTAACAATAGCCAGACCAACGAGAAATAGAACTATTTCTAGAACGTACCAATTTCCTGATAGCAATTCATCAGCTCTTTTTCCAGTTTCTCAATATATTGCCTGTCCTTCTGACAGGCCCTAGAAGCCGCATTTTTGTCGGGGTGTATTTTCTGCATTAACAAACCATGAACTCAATGAAAGTGTTCAACAAATCGATAACTCAGCACTTCATTATGTTTCATTATTCAGAGAAGATGTGAAACATCTGAAAACATTACATGATCGTATTCTATAGTGTTAATTCAAACTGAAATGACTCCATTATATCAAGGCCCAGAAAAATCTATCGATGACATAGTAAGCTTATAATTTAATTATTTGGTTTTGTTCTTGTTATATGTTTTCATCACTTTTTATGAAGCTTCTATCAAAAAGTATTGAATTAAAAGAACACTCCACTTTTCAGTGATAGGCTGATACAGATGGCAGGTGGAATGTCCAAGACAATACTCTGCATTTGCTGAACAAATGACCAGGTCTCAGATTAGGAACTGCTAACTTGTTCCTAGCACATGAAGCTACACAAAGACAGATACCTGCAATGCTACTTGACTTGGGAAAGGAAAGAGCAGGCGGAGGCAATAGGGATTTGTTACTCTGAATATGTTTCAACAATATCATATTATCGTTGTGCTGCCATGTGGAATGCTTAAATCCATTATCATACAAATAACTATTAGATCTAAACAAAATACAAAACGCAATGTAATGCTCAATATGTATCATGACATGCTAGTATAGCAGCGATAATGTGAACAAATAAGTAAATATGGAAAAAGCAGAGAAGAAACAGGCATGGGAAAGAACAAGCAGCTGCTAAGGAAGACGGAATATCTTCCAAAACTTTGATCAAATCAACAATTTTGCCTTGCATACATCTATCATGAACATGTAGGGAAATGGAAACCAGTATCAGAATTATCAGTGAGAAAGAATAATCCTAGCATCAACATCATCAGGGAAAATATTGTTTTAATAAAATGCAATCTGTAGTAGAAATAAATCATGGGAAACATGTTCAAAGTTCAAACCATAGCCATAGGTACCTCTTGATTATTCTTCTCTCTTTTCGGCAGAACCTTTGCACCATTAGCTGGATAGTGTCCATTGGAGCTACTAGACATCTGCAGAATAAGCAAAGGCTGAGAACTTTGGACATAAATGCCGTAGCTTAACTAAAATGGCATGTAGTACCCTACGTTATCGAGCAAATTTGTTATTACAACACCATATCAAAACTAGTGGCTGGCAATCAAATATCATAGGCAATAGTCATTACCACGGCAAACAAACCAGCAAAGTGAAAATTGGAAATTTGGAATTTTACCTAAAGCATACAACAACCGTGTCCTAAAAATTATTAAGTGTACCTACTACAAATAGATTCTGTTACACTAATGGACACAATACAGCAGTCGATGGCCCTTTGTCATATTAAAAGATGTTGCTCGTGAGGTGACCAGAACAAGTCGAAACAAAGTACCACTAAGTGCAACTTTGCCCATCTGTTTATTTAAAAGCCAAACAGGGAAGCACACGATAATCCAGTTGTGAATCAGGCAAACTCACCTTTCAGGTTCACTAACACCTCGGCTACAGAAATTGGCAAGCATTTGCTGGGGGAGAAAAATGAGCAGGTTTAGACCTCTCGAGCCCAATGAACTCAGCACACCATCTCATTCAGAAAGGAAGGAACTTTGGGAGCAGCAGGTGCAAGAAAGACATATCCCAAACTTGTGAACACCCACTTGCAGTGGCGGACTTGACGTGGGGCATGGGGATTCAGTTGAACCCCCAAAAATCTTGGAAAACAAACCGCACCCGCATCTTGGGTACCAAGTCCAATGGAGTCAACCGAGATCGATCGAGGACGATCTTGCGCGCTGAAGAAGAATAACCTAATCGAAACATGGATGGATGAATTACAGATTAGAACAATCCGCGACTAACTGAATGGATAGAAAGAACATTTGGATTTGATTGCTCACAGCCACAGCAAAGAAAATATTCGAACTCCTAGAACAATCCATCAAGGAAAGCTAGGGTTCCTTACCAACAAAAGAACAAAGCAATCCAAGTCCGGATGGATCACTACACGTTAGCATCCGGCCATTGGGAGAGGGAAAACACCAAGCAGCCACAAGTCCGGTTCAGTCCAGGCGTAGGACGACGGTAGCTCGCGGGTTGGGGCTCCGCCGCCGGAGAACGCCGGATGGGGGAGAAGGGGAACGATTAGGGAATGGGGAGGAAGAAAGCGCACAACGATATGTCTGTTAGCTATATTTAATAAATAAAATTTTATATAAAATAATATGTAAATCAACGTAAATAGTGAAAGAATATGAGAGACATTACGATAAAATAATATAAAATAGTTACAGCAATGATTTACTATTAAAGAGGTTGTTTCTAGCCCAGTTTTTAGGTGATGTGTAAGTCTTAGAAATACCCTTAAGAGGCAGACTATTATATATGCCTTAAGGGAGATCCTACGTATTGAGGGAGTGGTTCTTACCTTTGCTCAGTCAGCCTATTGCACCAAAAAGCCTATTCAGTATGTAACCACATGGCTAACCTAAATGGGTTGTTACAGGGGTAATAATATGTTTGCCCTTATAATTGTAGATCTCGATAGGGGCGTTTATATAAACAACCTTCTCTTGGCTATAAATATGTGTCTCAGGGCGCCATGCAGCTGGAGGATTCATTTTTTTAGAGATGGCTGTGCAATAAACCACTCATCTCCGCACACACCTTCTACACCCTATCTTCGTAGTTTTTCAGAACTCTATGGCCTCCCTGTAGCATCATATTATTCACTATTTGGTATGTAATCACAATAGTTGACGTTGTCCGTGGGGAGCGACGTAGAAGCTGCTCGTCGAAGAAAAGTTGTTTGGACGCAATAGTACCAAAGAAGGCGACGACATTGACCTCTAAACGAAAGAGAAATATTGTCGCCGAGACTGCTGCAGTGAGAGTAAGGAAACCGGACTATGAAGGCCCTCTGCCCCCATAGCAATGACACGCTAGCATGGCGACATCTGAGGCTACAACAGGTAACGAAGGTGGTTCTTCAGTAGATGCGCCAATGATGGAGTGGGAAGAATCGCGAATGAAGGACCCGACCGTAGCGCTCGACCGAAACATCAGGGTTCGTATCACCCAAGCAGCGGTCTCCACTAGCATCGACACCATCACCGTCACCACGCAGAGAGTGAAGGCCTTCCGATAAGGTTTCTACCAGCCCACGGCAACTTCGGACGCCAAAGAGCTTGCCAAGCATTATTTGTAACGCCCTAGGGTCCAAACTGGTTTAGGCCTAACCCCATTCTGGATAGGTCATGCAAACGTAGCAACCTGCTTGCACTTTCTTTCTCACTTCGTGCAAAACAGTTAACCGAGGTTGCTACTATTGGAAGCCCTAGGATTATATGTTAGTGCTTCTCAAGCTAAACTAGTAACGTGAGACTAATCCACACTCTCATGTGCGCACACATATATGGGCCATCATGGGCCTAATTCTACAGTGGCCGAAGTGTCACATACACCACCCTCAAAGGACCCGACGTCCTCATCGACCCAACATACCCACACTGGGGCAAATGATCAGGACCTCCCCTCTTGGCACACGTCCATGCGTCCAGTGCTAGCACATATACCATGCCGTGTGTCCACTCCGGGACGACGCGCGCCATGCGTCATATGCCCAAGCCCTTGACCCGTACGCGCCCGTGTAACCGTGAGGGTCAACTCTGATACCAGTTGTAACGCCCTAGGGTCCAAACCTGCTTAGGTCTAACCCTATTCTGGATAGGCCATACACACGTAGCAACCTGCTTGCACTTTCGTTCTCGCTTCGTGCAAAACGGTTAACCAGAGATTGCTACCATTGGAAGCCCTAGGCTTATATGTTAGTGCTTCTCAAGCTAAACTAGCAAGGTGGGACTAACCCACACCCTCATATGCACACACACATATAGACCATCATGGGCCTAATTCTACAGGGGCCGAGGTGTCACATTATCAATGATGCTAATGGACAAGGTGATACTCCCATGCACCACCCAACCTCCTCCGACCAAACCCACTAGTGTGGTTGTTGGTGCGTTGGGAAATCGGCATCGTTGGTCCATTGCCATGCACCCCTGGTGATCTCTAGTTCGTTATAGTCACCTAGGTGTTCCTCATCAAGATCATCTTCGTGGTTGCACAAAAGTTCATGTGAGAGAACATCATATGCCGTTTCAGACTCCTAGAGAAATTGCAGTTGAAAATGGTTTGTAGTTTGACGCAGTGGTGTTCCAAACATTTTGTGAATGCATGGACATCATGATATTCCATGCCTCCGTAGGCCACCCACAATCTAATGGGGCAGTCGAACACGTCAATGGCACCATCTCCAATAGCATCAAAAAGAGCTTGATTGGCCTTCCTAAAGGGAAACGGCCGGAGGAGTTGCTAAAAGTATTCTAGTCCATACGCACCATGACCTCGCATTCTACAGACTTCAATCCATTCAAGATGCTCTTCGGAAATGAAGCCATGACACCCCGAGGAGCTTAAGACGAAGTCCCATCGTGTATTGCCCCCTCTCTACCAGACGAGCATGGCGTTTTGTTGAACCTCATCTACGAAGATAGGGTCCAGACAACACATAATATCGTCGTACCTCCGAAAGACCGCAGCCTCCTATAACAAGAAGGTCAAACCGCGACGCTCAGGGTGGCAAGCACAACACTACCTGTTCAAAATGCATCCAACGTCCAGAGTTCCCCTCCCAGATAGCTCACCTACGAGGTGTGGCTAACGCCCACTGACCCCCGGCGAGCGAAAGATCGGCTCCCAGTCCCGTGGCTGCAAGCCTGCAAGTGCATATTCTCCTGAGGAATTGAGGTGGACATGGATTCGTCGCTACGATGGCCACCGAACAGAAAAGTATTATTATGTCGCCGCGAGCTATGATTTGAAGTGAGCTTCAACCAATGCAATAATTAAGGCTTGCTTGGAACGTGTGAATTCTTTTTTATTCTTATGGAAATTGAATCGTTTCTTATGTAATTCTTATAAAAAAGCGATGGAATTTCTGTCTTCCAAAGAGGCCCCCACGACCCGGCAAGGATCTGTGCTAGTCTGGTGCCGTTTCGGCTTAGTTCAATGATTTCACAAGATGCAAGGTTCGCACAACTCAAGTTTTTCGTTGTATAAGTTCAAAATTTCCATTGTATGAGTTTATAATGCGTATTTTATGAGCCTAGGTTTTTCTTCTTTGTTTTGAAGCACATGAATCGCACAACTCAAGTTTTTCATTGTATAAGTTCAAAATTTTCATTGTATGAGTTCATAATGCGTATTTTATGAACCTAGGTTTTTCATCTTCTTCTTCTTCTTGAAGCACGTGAACCTAGGTTCATATGAACCTATTTTGATCCGTGCACTTGATAGAAAAGATGAGGACAAAGGACTTTAGTACTGCCTTCTGTTAGAACATGTGCAGTACAACACTGGCACATCCAGTACTGAAGTGTTTTTATTCCCTGCCTGCAAAAACATTCTTACTGAAGTGTTTTTATTCCCTGCCTGCAGAAAACATTCTTATGTGTTATGGCCTCCCTTGTGCTACTCGGCTAATGCACTGTGCCTTCTGTTAAACTGCATTCACGAATGCATCTTATTTGCTAGTAGTACTAGTCCTGAACGCCACACGAATGTGGGCAAAAGGACACATTGGCCCACCTGTTTCTTCACTGTGACATTGTTTGTCCATGCTGTGTGGTTTGCTTTATCCCTTGCAGGCTTGCATCAGAAAGATCACTGCAGTAATTACTAACTGCTGAATATGTATGTCTTATGAGCTTCCCGGCGAGGGGAGAAGCAATAGTCTTTCCGATGAGGTTTTCAGTAGCTGTCTTGCTGAAACCCTTGTTACGGAAATCAGCTAAGTTCCCGATGAGGGGAGAAACAACAGTTTCTCTGACGAGGTTTCTTAAACTTTGAAGAATCGCCTTGATTAATTGCCATGTGTGTGTGCCGAAGGAAAAGCCGGCCGTACCGATGCGAGATAAGCAGATCCCGACAAGCAAAGCAAAGGTGAGAGGGGGGGGCAAAGTACAGGGAAACCGACGGCACACTACACACCAGATGGGGGAGAGAAATATTGGTGCGTGAGCAGCACCTGCACGAAGATGGATGTTCCAACATCTCAATTGGACCAGCCGCTTGCTCGTCAGCTCCCCGGCAACCAGAGTATCCAACTAACCAAGCTACTAAATAATTTTGCAACAATTTTTGTATGAAGAAAAAAGAGGAGGGAGGAAAAAAAGAGAGCTTGCACGCACTATCTTGCAACGTTCCTCGGTTACATGACCAGAAGTCAGTGTGTCAGGAAGGCTAAGCCCCCGTGCGCGCAGGTCGCCGTGCCGAGGCGGGTAGCGCACGGTCGATCGGCGGATGGCCGGGCGAGGACGCCCGTCGTGCGAGCCGCTGCTAACAAGGGCCGCATCGTTGCGCGTTCTGCGGAGCACGCATGTACGTACGGCCGTGGCCTGGTACCGTAGAGCAGAGCAGGGCAGCCAGCGAGCGGCAGAGAGAGAAACTGACAGACTGGCTTAACAAAAGAAACCACGAACGGCGGCTTTGCCCTTTGCATCAGCGACAAGAAAGAATTAAACGTAGGTTAATTGAACTGGGGCCTAGCCGCCCCGGACAACTTGTAACATTTGCTATAGTTTCTAACTTTCAAACGAAATATTTTTTTAAAACGATGTGTATAAGTTAATTATAATACATATTAAAAACTCAACATCTATATCAACTAAAATTATAAGTGAGTATATCTCTCCGTAATCTCTATCATAAATAAACTAAAATTTAAAAAGCTTAACTAAAAATTGTAAGTCAAAAAAAAAAAACAGACCAGCCGACGACTCTCCTCACGCGCATGATACAAAGTAGTAACAAAGTACATAAGAATCCAGGCGCAACGTGCAGCTAATGTCCAAAAGAAAATCACGGTGATTACATCCGTGACACATGTGGCAATGGCTGACTTTTGTGCGTGCTGGCAGTTCTCTCCGCTTCATCTCTCAGAATTAGACGTCACGAATCCCATCTTTGCAACCAAGATGCGTCCATTGGTGCTGGTGTTTATATTATCTTTTATTAATAGCTTTTGTTTATAAATAATAATAGATTATTGAGAAATTAAAACTTCAATAGTATTTTATTAGAGAACCAGTGGAAGCTAAACCAATGTTTGAAACATGGACCGATCCATTTTTAATCAAAAAAAGAGTAAATAAGATAACATAAATATTGGCAAGCTACGGTGCTGAAAACTCGAGTGCTACCGCTCATGCATGTTGTTATCACTCCACTGGCATTTTACCTGAGAATAGAAGGAGTAAGCATGAGATTTAAAACTCTCAGCAAGTACCCAACAACGGTCGCAAACATGTGGTGTAAATTACAGTAATGCAAGCAAGTAATTGGCACATGTTAAGTGCAATAAAACTAAGTTACCGGGAACACTGATAAAGTCAGAGATAGAAATAACAGGAACAATGAATTTAAGGATAATCGTTATTTAGTAAGTTATGGCAATGGAACCGACGATTACTTCCTACATACCCGATTATACGAGAGTAGTCAGGCACAACACTGTCCTCGACTATATAACCACAGACGAGGTGTAATATCCTGAGTAACGAAAGTGTACAGCCTCCCGTACGTTACCAGATGGGTGAAAATCTCCTCTATATGTGGGTAACCCCAGGCCAGATAACTGTTATATTGTTAACATGTTATATGGTGTGCATTTAAAGAAACTAAGAAAATGCTAAGATAAAGTTATAATAAGTGAAATAATTTGTTAAGGTTGGAAATAGAGAAACATAATTTCCGATATGAGGGCGATGTGGTATAATAATATGGTGATAGTGATATAAGAATTTTTCTAAAAGATGTATTATAACGTAGCTTACACAAGGGTTGGCAACCATCCAAGTTTTATTATGTGATGAGTGATTATTAGTCATATTAACAAGTATTATATACACCAGTCATGACTCACATATACGAAATCATACGAGTAATGTATCATGATATCAAGAAAAATAAACATAACAACCCTACTGTTAAAAGATTGCTAGTGGTTTAACCCTAAATTTGAAATATGTTCCTTTGCTACCCCCATTAATGATTTAAGTATGAATTCTAAAATACTAATTAAAAGCATGCATTCCAGAACATTATTAAATGAGTATTCTAATAAACCTAAAAGCATGTGAAATAAAATAACCTAGAACATCATAGTGTGAATACAATATTAGAAGTCTATAACCAAGCAAACATAAGCAATATGATAATAACTAGGCAAATATTAGTGATATGACAACAACCAGGCAAGCATTAGTAATATGATAACAACCAGACAAGTATTAGTGATATGATAATAACCAAGTAATTCTTGGTGATATGATAGTAACCAGACAAGCATTAGTAATGTGATAATTGTCCTTAGTGGCAGTGATGACATAATCATGACAGATGTGATATACGGAACGGAGAGGTTACGACTGTGAAGTACTTGCCTTGAGCACGTTTGGTTGACTCGTTGCACGAAGGATCAGAGGTGCGCAACTGCCCGAACGTTCCCTTAAAGACCACGTGCGAACCTATAAGGTGGAACAGAGACGAATCAGATCAAGGCAAAGGTAAACTTGTGGAAAGACATGAGAAGTGCGTTCGGCCGAAAAGATTGCGTCCGTCAAGCCTTTCCCGTGCGTATCGCTACTTGGCCGCGTGATTCGCCGTTCGGCCGTGTGAACCACACCTCGCTGCACAATCCAACAAAACACCGTGAGAACAAGTGATTCGGCTGCGCCCTGGACAACCGAATCACATGGCCGAGGGAATCGTGCCGCTCGCTTTGGCTTTGCCGGTCGTACGGCCGCCGCCTGCCTCCTTCGGCTCCGTCGACCATGTGGTCGTGCTAACCGCGTAGGTCGCCACCTACCACCGACACCGCCTGTGCGCTGTTGTGCCCATGCACCATCTGCCACCGCCTACCCTGGCTGGGCCACCCCCGCAAGCCGTCGGCCACACGGAGAGAGAGGTAGAGAGATAAAGATGGGTTTTTGAAACACTGATTTTCAAGGTGCTATACCAAAAGGAGGTCATAGTATAGTGCCACAGTGCTACAATCGATGTATATAGCTATTATTACACAAGAAAATCTTTGATTGATAAATGTAGTGCCATAATAGGGTCTGTCTACTCCTTGTTCGATTGTTTCTTTCTAAAAAATCAGTAATTTTTAGACCATTGAATCTAGATCCAACGGTCCATGTTCCCCCTCCCATGACTACTATTTCCTTCTCTGATCCATCGCTCTACCTTTCGATCGATCCCATCTCGCAACGCTGCCCACCTCTTGCCTCATGAGCCCCTGCCCAGCTATCTCGGCGAGCCCCTCCCCCTTTGCCGTCATCGACCTCCTCCACACCCGTCTTTGTCGCTATCACCGTCGTTCGTTTCCTCCTCCCTCACCAATATCGCCACCGACCTCCATCTCCCCACCTCTGTCTTATTCCTTGTATCCGGCGGCTGCCATCGTCGCCTCCTAATATTCTCTTAGTTTTCTCTTCCCCGTTGACCTCCACTGCGCTCCTCTAACCCCGCAGCCGAGGCGGCGCTACCACTGCCTTGATGCACCGCTACCCTGCCATCTCTCTAAGCGGGGTGACTACAGATAAATCATAATACTAACTCGCATCTTTGTTGAAGACGCCAACGACGATAGTTGTTGAAGAAGAAGACGACGGGGAGCCACACCATATCTTCATCTTTGATGAAGATAGAGGTGGACAAGAGCACGAATCTTAACACCAGTATAGAATTTGACTAATTTTTCTTCAATTAACAGCAAACTTGTATAGCACTTTCGTATATATATCGTGCTAGACGCGTCGTCAACCCCCGAGGTGGCGGCCTCCACGCTGCAGGCTCTGTCTCTCTAAAGGAACCCACTCTCTCTCCGTCCGGCCCATGTGATTTCTCTCTCCTGTCGGTTTTTAGCTTTGCTTCCATGCATGGATTTCTCCTCCCCCCAACCGCACTCATCGCCCCAACAAAACCTCCGCGCAGCGCAGATCGCAACCTCCGCTAGCTTCGCCATCTGCTTAACCACACCACCCTACCTTTCCTCCCCTCTACTCCTTTAGCTCTGCTCTCGCTCGCCTCAAGCTTGCTCCTTCCTCACAGATCTCTAATGCTCGCGGCGGCTGCCTCAGATCCTCCTCCCCATCGCTTCCTGATCACCTCCAGGTCAGTTTGTTGATCCCTAGATCCTGAATTCCAGCTTCTTGAACATGGATGCCGTGGAGGAGCTTGCTGCTGCGGCGATGCACAGGTGTAAGGTGTGCGGGAAGGGGTTCTCGTGCGGCCGCTCGCTCGGCGGGCACATGCGGTCGCATATCTCGCTCGGCGAGGCGGTGGCGGAGGTCGACCCCGACGACGAGCTGAAGCGTGTTTCGGTGAACGGTGGGCGGAGCTCCAATGGCGTGGTTGGTTACGGGTTGAGGGAGAACCCCAAGAAGACGTGGCGGCTGTCCGACTTCGCCGACGAGGAGGAGGATGATGGTGGTGATGGCGAGCACAAGGCGTGCCGGGGGTGCGGGAAGCTGCTCTCGTCGTGGCGGTCGCTGTTCGGGCACATGAGGTGCCATGCATCCGGCGCGAGGGATCTCGACGAGGAGGACGTGGACGTGGAAGAGGAGTTCTTTTCCGAGGAGGAGGAGATGGTGGCGCCGACGGAGCAGCCGGTGCCAACTGCCGTGACTGTGCTTGCAGTGCCGCCGAGGCGGAGGCGCCGATCGATGCGCGTGGCGGCCCCGGCGCCCGCGCCGCCGCCGGTGCTGAGCGGGTTCGAGAAGGAGCAGGAGGACGTCGCGCTCTGCCTCCTGATGCTCTCGCGCGACACCGGCCTGTGGAGCTCGCCGGTCAAGGAGGAGCCTTTGGGGAAGGAGGAGCACAAGAAGACGACGGCGAAGCAGGCGTACCTCCCAAAAAACGGGTATGCTTACAACTCCGACGACGATTCAGCTCTGCTCCAGTACGGCGACGCCAAGATCAAGAACGGCTCCGGCATCGACGTCGGCGAGAGCAAGAAGCGAAGGACTAGCTATTACACTCCCAAGTCCAGCTCGCCGAAGAAGCAGTGCGAGGTCGTGCCGACGAAGCGCACCCGGTACGAGTGCCCTGGGTGCGGCAGGGTGTTCAGCTCCTACCAGGCGCTCGGCGGCCACCGCGCGAGCCACAAGCGGATCAACACCAGCTGCAGCGCCCCCAAGGTCGCCCCGGCAGCCGCCGCTGCCCCCGCGCCGGAGCCGAGCGTCGAGACGTACACCTCGTTCAGCACGCTGTCCCCGTCGGCTTCGCCGGACTCAGTGGCCGTCGGCATTGGTGCCAAGAAGTCAGCGGCACGGGCGGTGAAGAAGTTCGAGTGCCCGGTCTGCTTCAGGATGTTCGCGTCGGGGCAGGCGCTCGGCGGGCACAAGCGATCGCACGTGATGGCCGGCGCGAGCTCCGACAACGGCGAACTCTACGTCAGCGCCAGCGGCAACGCGGAGCAGGAGGAGGAGCACCCCGTGGCAATCGCGGGGTTTCTTGATCTCAACTTCCCGCCGGCTGCATCAGAGGATGCTTGAAGCTTGGTCGCGCTGTGCTGAGCCAAGCTTGATCCTCAAATCGAGGTGATCAATGGGGATGTGTACAGATTCAATTCATTTCATTCTTTTCAAGCTCCAAGCTTAAGGGGATAAAATCTTCGAGGAAACTTAAGAGTTCAGAGAATTTTTCTCAGGTTCTATCATTTTTTTACATTTTCTTTAGATTTTCTCTTATTTGAAGGAACTAAATTAATAATCCTATGATATCTGAGCTCACAGAGCTTAGCATCTGAGCTGATTCACTTAATGGCTTCTAACTCAAAAGCTATTGTTTTTACTTGGTCATAGTGTTATTTTTAACTTTGCAATCTGCTTGCTGTTAGCTGCTATCCATGTAGTAGTAACCGATCCCCGTGAATTTCTGGGTCAATGCATGCTAACCTTTGCTCTGCTCCTAATTTTGCTGCACTAATCTGAGATCTGCCTTGTGGGAAGCAGGAGCAGCTTAGTTGCTGCCTCAAAGTAACCAATTGCTTCAGTTGCTGCATGCTTAGTACAGCAGTACTGTCGTGCTAAATGGTCATGTTCTTTTCAGATTCTAAAAGCTGCTTTTCGGCTTTTCTACAGTAACTAGCTTTTAAACGAAATATTTTTTCAAGATATGATCTACTAGTTAATTGTAGTACATAATTTACTGACTTCATTTATACCAGCAAAAACCGCACGTGAGTTTCTGTTACTCTGTAATCTCGTCATAAACAATTTTAAAATCATGTCGCAGCTAAAAAGAACATGCCCATTGGTTGGTGGCTGCAAGCGACATTCGAGAGAAAGCAAGCACAACAAGAGCATTGGACCCCAATATCTCTCTCTCTCTCTACCTCTCTCTCTCTGAGACAGCATAACGATGCAATTGTGCATAAAGAATGCATTGTGCAAGCAGGGGGTAGAACTATTTGAGCCAACTAAAAGGGGAGAGCAGCAAGCAAACAATGGGGAGAGTAGACTGATGGAAGCTCAGAAGCTGGAACCTAGTGATGAAATGATGGATTAGTACAGTGGAACAACCAAATCTTTATGCAGAAATAGGTACTAAAGAAAAAGGATTTAGCATGCATGCGTGTGTGTGCGTGATGGCATGTGGTATCAATGCAGGGGTTGTTCACTTGTCCACCAGAACACAGGACAAGTCTTCTCACTCACCATTCCGGTGTCCTTTTCTCTCTCCCTTTCACCCTCTGTTTGTTCCTTTAGCAAGCCTGCAGGCAGCTAGCTAGTTTTTTTCCTCGCTAAAGATAAATACTAACCATGCCATCTTTCCCTCCCTCTCCAGAGGGAGAGAGAGGCACAGGGCTGTTTGGCAACAGCTGTGGTTTATGACTTTTGTCTGAAATTTTTGAATTTTGGCTGTTTACGGTACGGATTATAGAAAGAGAGATACCCACTTGCGATTTTGGATGGTACAGATGTTGGTCTTTTAACATGTACATCGTTTAACTTGTAGACCCTATCTTGAGAAAATACTCCGTTTAAAAGTTAGATGCTATAGCAAAAACCAAAAACCGCCAGTTTCAGAGAAAAAGAACATGCCTGTCAGACAGCTCACACAAACATTGTGCTGTTCATGTCTCTTTCTTGCCCACCTTTGTTGAACTGATTTGCGTTGGGAGACACACAGGACACCAAGGTGGTCTCTCTGTGAGGGGAACTTGCTGTAGCTCCTGCAAAATTCTACTATCCATTACAAAGCACATAGTTAACTGCAGCCTGCAGGCCGTCTCACATTGGAGTCTTGATTCTTCTCTTGTTTGAGCCGGAGTTGTTATTAGTTGGACACATTTTTATCTTCAGGTCACATCGCGTGCAATATAGCATATTCCTTGCTTGAATTCAGTAAACTGCCTTGCAAAACAATGTTTTTTGTAGGTCCATACGATATGTATTGGCTATCATGTACTAGCTCTTAGCAGAGTTGAGAAGGTTGATTGCCAAAAGGCAAGCAAAAATTGCAATGCATGCTTGATGGTTAAGAATTTTGAGACGGAAAATTAAATAGGTGTGATGGCTGGTGACCATCTCCAAGTACCTTTTTTTATCAATGCCAATCAGATGGGACCACAATCTTGTGCTGGCCTTCTGCTCCGTCCTGTTTGGTGGAGCTCTCGATGTTGGTAACCCACAAGTCGGGCAAAGTTTCTTGTTTCTTTATGGTGCTAAGATTGGATGATGGCCCGAATTGACCACAATTATCTAGCAGAACCAATCAGTTTGTGGCCTGAGAATAAAGAAACTAAAATCTGCAGACTGAAGTTGGGATAGTTGATGAGCTTCAAGACAAGGTTTATAGTGCTGGCCATGCTGAGTAGCTTGCAAAACTGTTTCGGAATATCATTGGCAAAAGGGCACGAGAAGGTATATTAACCGATTTACTGAATTAAGATATATGAAGTGATTAACTTCCATTGATTTAACATTAGTTATAGTATAAGAGAGATCACAGAGTTCCTCATGTCAGTCATGAGCAAACTTCTTAGTCTGCAAGCTTTCTGAATAGGATCTGTGCAGTTTTCCTTTCAGAGAGTATGGATACAGAGTTACAGAAACACTTTACCTAACTTTCCAGTAACTGCCAGTAGCTTTGCCTGTGACAATCCCTTGTTAGCCTCCAGTTGCTCTGACTTGAACTGAAGGCCCCAATCAACAGAGGTCTTTTCTGAACCTCCATCCCCTAATGGGTTACTTTGCAGCTCCAATTTCACTCCAAACCAAACAGCATGATCCTTGATCAGCAACAATGTCCTTGGAATAATGCTATTGTTTTTTTAAGTTCAGAACTAGCAGTCCATCACATCCTTGGAATAGCAGGCACCACAAGCCAAAGTCTAGAAAGAAATGAGCTGTCACAAGCTTTTGCATCTAGCCAAAGGCTCAGGTCACACTCCAACTTGTGAGAAAGATATACATGTAAAGGAACAAAGATCTCTGGGAAATAACTTCCTTGCAGAAAACAATAACAAGATACTCCATGAAAGAAGCCATGAGACCATGAGAGGTCAGGTGTGCAGGCAACTTCTATTTGTGGTTCCCACAAATGTGCGCGGCTTAACCAACCAAACACCTCTCACCACTTCAGCAGAAGCCATTGCTCTTGTTGCCTTGTAACCACTAAACCAATCTTTCTTTGGCAGTCAGCACAGATCCAGATCTGCCCGCCTGCCTGCTTCAGTGATCAGTACAGTGTTGCTAAAATTAGACAAGAGAGGGCTCTGAAAGATAGGGAGATCTAAATGGGTATTTGTGACCAGGTTAGTAGGCAACCGCTAACTTAAGCATGCCATAAATTTTAGCTAACCAATTTGACTTTCTAGAGGATTTTTCATGGCCTAACAGAGGTGTCAAAGGCGCTAATAACTCGGCACATTAGTAGAAGAGACTGGACTAGCAGAAGAAGTGAAGGAAGACTTCACCATATGTGAATTCAAGAATGTAATAATTGGAAGAGTTGATTAGTTAGTGAGCAAGATCATACCAGCCAAGCTTGGGGGTTACTCTTCACAGAAAAAAGCTGAAGCTTTTACATGCCCTCAAAATGTGACAATCATAGCAGTACCTCAGTAGCAAATGTGACTCTCATCAGCCATCATCTCATGCATGCTACATGCTTTTAGTACATTGTCATTGGGATGGTTAAATAAATAGAAGTTTATTTATATATAGTTGGGCAACATGAAGAAGCTTTGTAAACTAAGAAGATATAGCAGAATGAAGCGAAAAAACAAACAAAAAACAATGGAAACAGTTGACCATTGTACTAGGTAAGGATATCATTTTTCCAAAACCATGTTCCATTACTATGCTAACTTCTACTTAGAACCTGACCACCAAAATCACAAGTTTTTAATAATGTAGGCATCCTATACTGGCTCCTAAATAGGAAGAGGGGGGAGAAACTCCACATAGCACAAGAGACTAGGATCGTGTAAACAATCTAGTCAACTTAGAAAGAAAATAGCAGAACTTGCATGTCAAAGTCCGTGCATTATACGTTATATACATGTAGTTTATGCAGTGAGTCTTCAGCTTCTTAGTACATACAATACCAGTTCTTTTTAGCTTACCTGAGGAATCTTTCAGGCTGCAGTGCTGCACTCTTCTTAGGGTGCTGGAAAATCTGAGGTACCTGAACCTCACATAGAAGCAGTGTGCAAAGTGCATAGTTCACGGCCGCTTGATGATTGCATCATTAGGAGAAAATAAATCGAATGTATCTCATCACTCACCAAAGGCACAATGCGATAATATTTCGCATGCAATGTTGTTACCCCCAATTTATTTCCTCGTATCCGTACTGCAATTATGCAGATGACAAAGTATAGATCAAAATCACCTGTCGCTTTCAGGGAAATACATCACTTTCGACAGGGGAGCGAAAGATTGGTAAAAAGAATAACTGGAAAGCTGCCCAGCAAATAGGATTCGTACAGCTCTCGCATAAAAGTAAGTAAAGTCTGACATTAGAAGCAAAGGGTTCCCCACTAGCATCTGTCAAGTAAAAAAGAAAGCTCAAAGTGATAAATCGGCATCAAACAATGTCAATTCTATTTCTATTACCTCCATTTTCTGAACATCCAGTTGGAACTTCGAAGGAAATTGGTAGTAGCAGTACACTTACGGGACACTGCATGGAAATGCGCTCTTCTTGGCATTCGAAACTTTGCTTAATGCTATGACAGCCAATTGCACAGCTCTCCTAATCGTCCATCCCAATGACCTCTTTAACAATGTCGATGTCCTGCTTCGCATGAGACTGGGAGAACTTAGTACTGCAAATTTTCAGGTCAAGATGGCCATTGAAGGGGTCCATTACTGAGACCCTACCTGCACCATCACCCCATCAGCCACATACATCCCGTCCAGGTTCCTGCAGTTGTCTAGGGTATCAGCAGAGTGAGCCCCGTCATGCTGGCCCTCAAATGAATTATGAAGTGCATGGCTCACCCTGCATGTCTCCGTCTTCCACATGATTCTTCAGATTTGGTCCCATGAGCCTAAAGTTGGGAAGACATTTTGACTCAGGTGCATCATCTATGACCTTTGTAGGAAAAAGAAAGTTTACCTGTATTTTTTTTATTGTTCTTCACGAGCATGCTCTATGGACAAAGGATGGTAGGCTAGTGTCCATTTGAAGGAGACGAAAAATATTTCTTTTTTTGTCAAAAGCGTCGAATATTTGACAACAGAGGAGTGTATGGTTTTTTTTTTGTTCTAGAATATGTAGGGGTAGAATACAAAGTAATGAATCATTTTTATTTAGGCTATGGTAAGTGGCACGAATCAAGATGTCGTGGTGGCCATACATACACAATAAGGCTTGTTTGGAACACACAAATTTCACAAAAAATTTATAAGAATTGCACAGTGAATAGTTCAATTTTGCAATATTCTGGAAAAAGTCCCCTCCAAAAGGGACCTAGAAATTAGAATGGGTAAGCGCCTAAGCGGAGAGCAGTACATGTTGGGTTGATCGAGACCGTCGGATGTAGATCGGACAGGTGGGAATTTAGTGGGAAAAAATGTTTCTATGCTTGCTAACCTTGCATTTCTCACGTGCACACGAGCCAAAAGCCCAAAACCCAAAACATAAACTTGACACGTAACCGCTCATCAGCTCTCGAGCTTTCCCCTTTTCTCGTCTCTCGGCGGCGGCGGCCATGGAGGACGACAACGACTGCCCTCCCCTCGTCGTTGAGCTCCCGCAGCATACGCCGTATCCTCCGGTGCCCACTTCCTCTGCCACCGCAGCCCCCGGCATCGCCAGTCGGCGTCACCGTCATCACCGGCTACCTCGGCGCCGGCAAGTCCACGGCGAGATTTTCCTTGTGCCCTAACCAGCCCCCAATCTCTGCTCCCTCCGCCCGCTGGGCTTGGAGAAGTAGGCGTGTCAGCATCATGGTGCTACATAGGATCAGAGAGATGTCGCCGGCTACTCTATATGCGCTATACAGAGTAGTACTGATAGGACACCTCTAATCTCACCAGTCACCAAATTGAATCCTAGTTTAATCTATCTTGCCCTACCAGGATTAGTAATTCAGTAATTCTACCATCACCCCTACAGTTCCTCGCAGTTTGTCATTTGCAATTCAGATTTTGTTGACATAATTTGTAGTGTATCGCACCGAGCCAAGCCAAGGTCCCAGCTCGTTTTTGAGCGGCTCGCGAGCTCAATCGAGCCGTTGAGTTGGCTTCTCAGGCTCTCAGCGATGCCTTTGCTAGTTTGCTTCGTTTGCCTTTTCTTGTCCGAAGTCATGAGCGGAGCGGGCCAACAGCAGATCCCCAATCCGCACGCTGCACCTGCACGCAACTTTGCTCCCGATCTGTCACCGCCATATCTCTCTATCCGCCCGCCGCCGGTAGATCTCCTCGCCCGCCACCGCTGGCAGAGCTCCCCACCCACCGCCGCCGCTCTTTCTCCCTACCCGCTGCCGCTGCTCTTTCTACCTGCCCTTTGCTCCCGATTCGCCACCACATATCCTCGCCCGCTCGCTGCCGGCAAATGCCCCAGCCCGCCCGCCACCAGCAGATGTCCTAGTCCGCCGCCGACAAATCTCCCCGCTCGCCAATTCGCTACCCCACCCCACATCTCTACCAATCCGCCACCCCACATCTCCCTGCTTGACGGCAGCCAGCAGATCTTCCGTCCCTTCTCTCTAGTCACTCCGGGGAGGCGAACGGCTCCAGGGGAGAGGCTGCCATTGGGAAGTAAGATGATTGTTCAGTTATGTTTATAATGATGTGTAATTCTACGGTGCAATTTTGATTGGGGAAGTAAGATGGTTGTCCAAGAGCTCACCATTGATCTGAACAAGCCTCTTGTTTTTCACGTTCCATTTGCTCTATCAATGATTATTTGTAATAATTTTTGCTACAATTGTTCTTGCCTTCTCCAAAATTTTAGCCTTGCATGTACATTTTCCCATTACTTTCTAGCTTGTGGCATATAATTCTAAGTTTCTGACCACCACCTCAATTGCTTTCAAACTTCTAGGTAGCTCGGCTCGTGAGCCCTCGCCAGCCGGCTCGAGCCACTTATCAAGCCAAGCCAAGCCAAGCCTCTTCTCTCGCTCGGTACCATAATGAGCCAAGTTGAGCCGCAGCTCCGTGCGAGCTCGGCCGAGCCTGGCTCGAGCCGACTCGACTCGTTTCCACCCCTATCAGGACCTCTTAGCTTTGATACATATTAATTGCATGCACCACCCAGTTCATCCTAAAGGCTAAACTAACCAGGAAAAATAGACAATTCACTTATACTTCAGTATTTTTAACTAAATGTGAAGATTGGACATACATTAGCAATGATGACAGAGATGTTGGTGTGCTTTCTTTTGGCTTGTAAGATCTATGTTCTAGTCCTTGGTGTATCCATCAATTTTGTTAGTGCACGAAGTCATTTTTGAGGCTTCAATCTAATTCTGAGCTGTTTATATCAACTTTAATTTATGAATAGTAATAATTTATAGAGAAACTTATAAAGATGCATCCACGTACGATTTTAACCGATATAAATAAAGTCACTAGAGTGTATACTACAATCGACTAATGAACTTCACTTTAAAAAATATTTCGATTGAAAATTAAGTATTATAAAAAAATCATTTACTAATTGAAAAGTAACTTTTAAAATCTAATGCGAACAGAACCTTCTGTAGACGCTCATGATACTCCTCTCATGGTCTGCAGCCTCCAAGATATTTATGAAGATTGAAAGGAACCTTCGTCTCCGACGGACGCCCAAGTAATGGTGGCTGGACTCAAAATGGAAGCGACGGCGAGTGAAGTTGCGGCGGAGGGCGTCGGCAGGGGAGGAACAACGTATGGAGTTTGGTGTTACGAGTGTTGTCTTGTGTGAAGGAACTAGGAAGAATATGCGCAGGACACCACTTCTTCACAATTTTTCTAATAAAGATATGGCCAGCAGAAGCGCAGGCGCAGCCATCCATTTTGGATGAACGGTGGAGGTAACGCCACGCAGGCAGCCATGCATCAGAAAGTACTAATGCAGCATCCGTGAACCATGGGACGGGACACCGACCGAACATAGGGAAAAATTACGAAACCACCCTCCAACGCTGGGCACGCTCCGTTCCATCGCCCCCGCCCATCTGATCTCGGCCGTCGTCTTCTCCGCTCCGCCACTCCTCCCGTCCCACTAAAACCCTAACCCAAACCTCCCCTCACGTCGCCACCATGGCTGCGGCGGCTACCTCGCTCCTCCTCGGCCGCCACCGCAAGCTCCCGGCGCCTCTTCCCCTCCTCCTCCGCGCCGGGATCTCCTCCTCCCGCACGCTCCCCAGCAGCCAGAGCTCTCCCCGCCCCATCCGCCCCTCCGACCCCGCCTCCTCCGCCGCCCCGCTCCCCGAACCCCAGCTCCGGCAGCCCCTTCTACGGAGACAACTGGCGCAACCCCGCCGCATCCAACCCGCCCTCCTCCCTCCTCCCCGCCGTCGTCGCCGCCAGCCCCTTCGCGGCGCACCACCGCATGGCCGCCTTCTCCGCCACCCTCGGCGCCGCGGAGCTCAAGGAGACCTTCGCGGAGTGGATGGCGGAGCAGCGGTGGGAGGACATGAAGCAGCTCTTCGAGTTCTGGGTCAGGTCGCTCGACGCCGCCACGGGCAAGCCCAATCGCCCGGACGTTGATCTCTTCAACCACTACCTCCGTGCCAACCTCATGGCGGGGGCCCTGCCGCACGAGATGCTCGATCTCGCCGAGCAGATGCGCGAGTTCGAGATCACGCCCAACACGGCCTCGCACAACCTCGTCCTCAAGAGTATGGTCACCGACCAGGAGTCCGAAGGCACTGAGAAGCTCATTGAACGGTGGGTTTTCTTGTTTTGGGTATGAGAGTATCGCCATTTCATTGGCTGATATATGTTGTGAATTGTGACATGCCTGTATAGGAGTCAACTACAGTATCGCAAATAGTTTAGCATAAATTTATAGGTCAGGGCAAATCAGAAATATTGTGAACTGTTAGCTTGAGCTGGATGTGTTGAGATCGTTGATCCATGACATTGTGTGAGATTTGCTTCGCTGGGAGACAAAATCTACATTATCATGTCACCTCTGATGATTGATCAACTTTGCATCCTAAACTTGTACATAGTGAGGTTGTACCTTAAGTTGGTTTATATTATCTTGATACAGTACCAAGTGCATAAGAACTAAGAAGTGCCTATGAGATTTGTGTTATAACATTTAGGAACTTATATTTTATACAGGTGGAAGTACTTCTTTTAAACAAAATGCGCAGACCAAGGTCAAAAAACCGGTGGTTACCAACCGGTAACCAGATTTCCCAATGGGTACTGGGAAATGAAAAACCGGCCGGGTTTTTCAGATGTACATTTAAATTTGTGACTACATAATGCACATTCTATGTTGGTTTAGGCATTTTTTGTGCTAGATTACATATTGTATGAGCTAAATATGCTTTGAAACATTCCAAATTCAATTTTTCCCCTATATGTTTATTATGCCAATAATACATTTGACTTTGAAATGGATTGTCTGTCTGTTGAAATCAGGATGCTGCAAACAGGAACTTTACCAGACGATGAATCCTACAATTTGGTTGTAGGCCTGCTGATTAGACAGAATCATGTTGACTCAGCTTTGAAATATTTGGATTTGATGCTTAAATCAGGCTACATGATATCTTCAACTGTTTTTGCTGATTATGTCCGAGCATGCGTAAGATCTGGGAGATTGGACACATTGGCATCAGTCATAGAGAAGTGCAAGGTACTTATTCTTCAGGATGGTTAATCTAGTGTGTGTATGTTATTTGGGATTCCGATATTGCAGCTCGTCTCAATCATTAGTGGTTTGTGGGTTATACCGATGGGCCTTTGATATTCTTACTTTTGGAATATACCTTTCATATATATGTAGTCCGACTTTAGAATAATTTGGCTGCCCTGTTTATGATGGTGGGTGCAATTGGTTTATTTCAGGCAACAGATAAGAACAAAGTGTTGTGTCCACAATGGTCCTGGTGCATTGACATAGCAGAAGCTGCTTTTGAAGCTAACAATAGCAAGCTAGCTCTTTTTGCTTTGGAATTTCTTGCGAGATGGATTGCTCGTGGTGAGCGTGCTACACCTCCTCTTCACCTTTCAGTTGATGAAGGTTTAGTACTCTCAGCTTTAAGTGCTGCTGGTAGAACTTATAGCACTGACCTATTGAACGCTGCTTGGTCGATACTACGGAAGTCCTTGCGCCAGAAAAGAGCACCCACTCCAGAGACATATCTTGCCAAGATTTATGCTCATTCGTCAATTGGTCAACTTCAACGAGCTTTTGGGACCCTTCGTGAATTTGAAAATGCCTATGGGAACTCTGAGGATATTGATATAGAGCTCTTCTCGCCATTTACTTCCTTGCAATCACTTGTTGTTGCTTGCTGCAAAGACGGCTTCACTACACTGGACTCGGTAGATTCACTTAAACTTGCTATCCGTTATGTATTGAGTTTGAGACACAAAATGCTTAGAGGGACGCCATTTTTTAAGAAAATTGTCTACTATATGCTAATAATGAAAACTTTATGCATGCATAGTCCTATTAGTGACATGATTGCATCCATTTTCTATGCTGTGGCATAGCTTACATGTTTCTTTGCTGAGAGTTTATCTAGGCTATTTGTTTCCATTTTTTATATACAAATTCAATGTGCTATTTCTTCTCTGTTGATTTTTTCCTTGGTTATCAGTACTACTGTAGTATTTGTGGTGAACTGTGCCTTTTGTTCTCCAATGTCAATACAATGGTAGCCTTCTGTAGTTCAGTTCCTGGCTGTTACAACTTACAATAGCATGTGCTTCTTAAATAACAAGTTAGCATTTTTTTCTGCGAACCACTTTCCTATTGAGACTTGAAAGTTGCTCTTGTAAAATCAGAAATCTCAATATGGTTAGCAAGCCTCGTGCGTTTGTGTGATTATGTTTATAACTGCATGATCTTCGTGAAGTTGACTTGGTATTCTTGGATGAGCATTTTATTGCCCTGTTATGCTTTTCTTTCACAAAGTATAATGGAATACCCTAACACTGTAGGCTTATCTGCAGGTGTATGTTCAATTGGAGAATCTGAGTTACGCAGATCCACCATACAAATCTGTTGCTGCTCTTAACTGTGTTATATTAGGATGCGCAAACATTTGGGATCTTGAGCGAGCATATGAAACTTTTGAGGCAATGAAGGAAAAGTTCAGACTTACACCTGACATACATTCGTACAATGCCCTGTTGTATGCATTTGGAAAGCTGAAAAGGGTATTATTATTGTCTAACATGTTTCATTGATCTTTTTTATGACCTCTTTCGGCTTTTCTGTTTGCCACTTGGGTAACAATACCTTCAATCTGCGATGCCCTTTTGTGTTGCACAGACAGAGGAAGCTTGTAACGTCTTCCAGCATTTAGTTAGCCTTGGTGTTAAGCCAAATGCAACAACATACTCCCTACTCGTCGACACACATCTTGTAAAGCGAGATCCAAAAGCTGCTCTTGCTGTAATTGATGAGATGGTCAGTTGAATTTACCCTTCTCTTGCCCATATCTAGTTTCTCAAACCTTGTTTGGTTCAGGTTGATGCGGGCTTTACTCCTTCAAAGGAGACGCTTAAGAAGGTCCGAAGACGCTGCTCCCGTGAATCAGACTTTGATAGTGACGAGAAAGTGCAATCCCTGTCTAAACAGTTCAACTACCGAATGGGTGGTGACGGTCGTAGGGAGTTGCTCTATAACATTGAATACAGTGCCGAGTATTGAAGCAGTAAGTACTGGGCCAACCTTTTCTGAATCCAACCATTGCCTTTTATTTCATCATACCAGCAATGGCAGCTATTTTTATGCGCTAGCTGATTCATTCCGCTGATTATGTTGCTGGTTTTGTTTTGCCAGTTGATTTTGATGATGCCAGTGCTCTTTCCATCCTAGTAGGCACGTGTACGGTTTGCTGGTACTTGAAGAGCACGGAGGCTGTAGTCTGTAAATTATACTTCTTTGTATCAGTTTTTCTAATTATCATCCAGCATCCCAAGCTATGTTTTTGTTGGCAAAACCGCACAGGTTTTTTATGTTAGGATTTCAGAATAAGGTCCTAATACATTTATTTGTCTGCCCAAAGCACTATGTTCCACAATCAGAGGATGCTAATTCTAGCCTTTTGCACTACTCTTGTATTCTTTCGTTCTTTTGGTCAGGATGTCATATTAACTGTGTCAATTCTGTAGGGATTTTTCCCCCGGTGTCTTCAGTTGCCTCTCAAATTGAAATGCGTAGTTAATGAAAGTAGTACATTGCATTGGAAACCAGGTTTGTTTACTGAAGGTGGTAACAGTGCAAGGTTGTCTGTCTATAGGGTGCAAACGGGTCGGGTTAATCCCGACCGATCCGGCATCGAATCCAATTGGTACCGAATCTGATTAGTACCGAATCCGGAGAAAAAATATGGGTTAGGATATGGTAACAGCAATATCCGTCCCGAATCCAATACATTTTCAAGTTTGATTTCAGGTTAGTGCTACTATTTGACGTTTCATTTTCTTTTGCAATGATAAAATAAAATCTTCTACATCAGCTATTAAGTAGTAATATCAAGTTCTTGACAGTACGTCCTTCTACTCCATTTGTTATACTGCATGTATTCCTTACAAATAAGTAGGGGTGCAAACGGCTCGGGTTAATCCCGACCGATCTGGCACCGAATCCGATTGGTACTGAATCCGAAAAAAAAATATGGGTTAGGATATAATAACAACAATATCCATCCGAATTCGATCCGTTTGCACGCCTATCTGTCTACACGTACTTTCGATCGATGGCTCCATGCACGTAAATATCAGTTCAGCATAGCCCTTACCGGCAATCCGGTATGCAAGTAAGCAAGCAAGCATTCATGATCCAGGAGGCACTCAATGGTTTGAAGAGCCCGCATGGCGCTATGGCCGTGGCTCCCTAGCCCCTACCGATGGCGTGTGTACTTGCATTTCCTTCGTTTAACAAACGGAACATTATAGTCCTTGCAATCTCTATAATGTTGAAATGCACCGTCATCCAATATTCCATTAATTTCCGTTAGGTTACATACCAAAAAAGGCCACAAGCCATTGTAGTTATAGGATCTTCGCCCGCCAAGCAAGTTTGCTAAACGGTTTAGATTGGTAATGCCAGAAGGCAAATGCTTTATGCCTGTTTGCCTTATATCCAGAGTCTCCAACTTCTGCAGGTTTCCTACTTGTGGAGGGAGTTCCATAACACGTGTTTTTCCTGAGACTAAGATACTCCAACTGAAACAGCCTGCACACGTTTTTGAGATCTCGGTTTCTCAGAACTTCACAACCTTCTAGGTCTAAATATTCTCATTAGTTTCATCCAGCCAAACTGCAATATTTCTCCATCGGCAAATATGCGCAATGACCGGACATGGGATAACATTTTGCACTTCCATTATGAACAGATAGCCTCCGAATCCTCTCTTGTGGAACTAAGGTGTGCTGTTCACCTACAAGAGTGACAAAATTCTCTTCAATTGACTTTGACACTATGATCTCCAACCTCACATCATGAACACAAAATGTTTTGACCTTCCCAGTAAAGCTCATGTCCACTGGCTGAACAATGCTTCGGTTGTGATTTCTGGGTGTTTTTCTGCGACGAGTTTAGTTTGTAGTTGTCACTCGTCAGTTGTTTATGATATATTTTCTTTTTTTTTCCCCTTCTGATGATTGTACTGCTATCCCTGAGAAATTAGCAATTAGTAAAGGCTAGGAAATGGTGGCCTGATTCTCCAAAAAAAAGAAGAAGAAGAAGAAAAGTCCATGTTTCTGATGGGACGTAGCTTCTTTTAGTTAGTCTTTGGTTTAGTTGAGAAAGAGTGGTCAGGTTCGGTGAATGAACCATGGTTAGTCTTTGGTTTAGTTGAGAAAGAGTGGTCAGGTTCGGTGAACGAACCATGCATATACTCATGTAGCGATTTCTAGCGAAGATGTTTAATGCAGGTGCACGACTGCTGTCGCCGGCCGGATGATCGATGTTGCAGGTTAATGTCACGGCCATTCATACATAAGGAACACGAACGCCTCGTAGAAATAAAATACGTGCACTGTGTACTATGCTGACTGAACGGTCAGTTTCGGTGCTTCTAAGATCCCACACTCATTGTAATTTAAACTTCTAGCTTATTTTTTTACTATTTTTAAAATTTATTTTTTTCTCATTTTTTTTTCTGTTTTTTTGAGGTTTTTACCAGCCCTTTTTTCTCGTATTCATTTACATTATCCGTGATGAGCTAACTTGTTTTTTTAATTTTTAAATTTAGTTACGCTAAATAAGTCATTATGAGTTATAGTATAATTTCAATCAACTATAATATAATTTTAGCTATAAATCAACTTATTTTAATCTAACCGAACGATCACCTAAATCGAGTTAGAAAAAAGACCATCACACACCTAATCTTCAAAATAGATTCACAGCTTTCTCTTCGTGTTGGTACAAGCTGGTAGGTTTAAGTTTACCGGATAGTAATAAATTGCTTTGGTCTAAAAAATATGTGGCCAGTGCCGTGATAATGTATACAACTACGTACACGTCTCAAGAAGTATGCTTTCCCTGAACAAAACTAGAAAACTACACAGATAAAACGGGTTTATGAAGAAACCACTACGCTATGAGCATAGCTGGCTATCGATCAAGCTTGTGGGATTCACAGTTTCATATATGCATGCGTCTGCACTAGGACTAGGGGCGGATTTAAGATGTTATTATGTTACATACTGAAAAGAATTAGATATCATTATTATCTGAGTTAGAAAAAAAAGTTACGTATTTGATTTACTTAGATTTAATTAGATTTTGTATTGATAAATATCGTACGCTGAAATCTAGACTGTTTGAAGAGTGAATCCGCCCCCGGACTAGACAAGCCAGGTGCTAGCTGCATCAGTTACCATGGTAGTTGAGACAATGAGTTGAAATCAATCGTTTCTTTCAGAAAAATTACAGAAAATCATACAGAACTATATATTCGATCTGTTATGTTTTTAGATAGCTTCACTGACGGATTTCCGCCAGTAGTTTTAAAAAACCAGGCTTTAAAGGGAGTACTCAAAATTAACCAAATTAAGAATGGATAGCCAAATAGTTTCTGGTCCTCTCGATGCCATGACCTTTCTTGGGGGCTCACGGAACTGAGCAGTAAATCAATGGACAATTTGAGTATAGACCTCCCTGAAAACAGCAGAAGCTTGTTGTACAAGAAAAAGTACCATTTTCACATATACTGCTCAACTTAAACCTGGGGTTTTGTGTTGAAGTATAAGTGAATTGCTCATCTTTCCTCATCAGCTTAAGCTTTTGGGTGAACTGGTTGGTGCATGAAACTCAATATAGTATCAGAGCCAAGAGGTCCCGAGTTCAAGACCTGACTGACGCAATTAAAAAAAATTAATTGTAGTCCACTTCTATTCCACGTATTAGGCCTAAGCGAGCCTACACGTGAGGGGGAGTGTTGAAGTATAAGTGAATTGTTTATCTTTCCTCATTAGCTTAAGTTTTTGGGTGAACTGGTTGGTGTATGAAACTCAATATTTTGCGACATATATAGACTCTCGTAATCCATTCTTAAACAGCTTTCTGAAAACGAGCACTAATCTTAAACAGTTTAAGCCTTAAGAAAGACCAGAACACATACTAACTCTGAAGCGTATAATGCAGAATACAACTCTTTTATTCATTTATATATACACGAATCCAAACATAACACATATAGGTACATCGACCATCAAAGAACAAAGCAGTAGAACAACATCACGGTCATACCTATTAAGAACTACTAGCTATCACGAACAGGACCGCAGGCACACATCATCAAAGTATATATAATCGGACATACGTACACACAGAGCACGTATTTAGTTTAGATCGATCACTGGGACGTACTCCGCATCATGGCTTGGTCTCAGGCTCCGGGTAGTGGACCTCAGGCTTGGGCGGCAGCTCGGGCTTTGGTGGCAGCTCATGCTTTGGCACCTCCGGTACGGCTGGGTGCGGCAGCTCGGGCGTCTTCGGCACCTCTGGCACGGCCGGGTGCGGCAGTTCGGGTTTTGGCACCTCCGGCACAGTGGGGTGTGGCAGTTCGGGTTTCGGCAGCTCAGGCACAGTGTGGTGTGGTGGCAGTTCAGGCTTCGGGAGTTCCGGTACGGTGGGGTGCGGCGGCAGTTCGGGCTTCGGCAGCTCCGGCACGGTGGGGTGCGGCGGTAGTTTGGGCTTCGGGACGGTGGGGTGCGGTGGCAGTTCGGGCTTCGGCACGGTGGGGTGTGGTGGCAGTTCAGGCTTCGGCAGCTCCGGCACGGTGGGGTGCGGCGGCGGTTCAGGCTTCGGCTCATCCGGCACGGTGGGGTGTGGCGGCAGTTTAGGCTTCGGCAGCTCCGGCACGGTGGGATGCGGTGGGTACTCCTCCTTGGGTGGCGCTGTCTCCTCGAGATACCGTGCCGCGCTGCTCATGCCACTGCACGAGAGCAGCAGCGCCATGAGGAAGGCAAGCGAGGACACGGTGTTCTTGGAAGCCATGCGTGAAATGGCTTGCAGCTGAGATCTAGCTACGTGTGTCAACTGGAGAGCTGGCTTGTTCTTTTCTGCGATGTCCAGTTGAGAAGAGAAGCCTGGTATTTATAGCACGGCGAAGTGAAACCCGATGCGTGCTGTTTGGTGCACGGCAGTTCATCTGCATTTGGGTGGTTGTTCAGTACTTCAGTTTGGCCACCGTGTGTGATCTCTCCTCATCTCTGTCTGTCTGTGTACAGTTTAATTAGGTGGGAACATCGAGACTTGAGTGACCTAATCTGTGTACGTGTTTACGCGACGTATCCTTCTTGCTGTTTGGTCACCTGAAAACGCAAATTAAGGCCGTGCAGATGTGTCGAAGAACGAACGCTAGCTAGCTGAGACACATATTATAGTAATTATAGTTGAAAATATTATAGTTCATGCTGACGAGATGCTCGCTAGCTCGGTTTTCCTGGTTCTAAATCTATAGTTGAAAATGACCACTGCCGTCAAACTGCTCACGGCGTGTTGCTTGCAATGCTGGTAAGGCTATTTTTCAAACGACCCTTTATAGGCTAGTATAGAATTCACACCATGGGTGGATATCTTCAGTAGGACAACCGCGTGCCAAACCTGATAGTTGGGAGCCTCTTAGTTTCTTAATTAAATGATTTAAGATCGTTTTAGGAAAAATGTAAAAGCATTTTACAGGATTACTATTTGATCTGTTCTACCTTTATAGCTAGTTGCAGTAACCGTCCGTTCTTTTTAAGTTTTGTTTTGGACATTGACATGAACACCCATTTGATCGTTACTTTTCCGATTGTATGCTAGAAAAATTTGTTAAAAATATAATGACATAGAAATACTTCTGATGACAAATCTATTAGTATAATTTTCATGTGACAAATCTGAACACTTTTATGTATAAACGCGGTTAAAGTTTTAAAAGGTTGACTGCATGCATTCTAAAACGGCAACTAAAAAGAATGGGAGTAGTACTAAATAAAACTAGGTTTTTAAGTGGTCACCTGATTCATTAACTCAGGTGTTCTTTGGTTAAATAGTATACAGAGAATGCGTTGTTTGGCTAAAAATAGTTTTCAGTAATTCTGCTATTCCTATTTTGAGTTTTGCATTTTCTGGAAAACAAGTGCAGGTGTTTTTCATAAAAATTGGTAATTTTGAGTTTTTGAAATTTCAATTTTGTTTTTTCATAAAAAAAGGAGGAGCAAATGACAATTTGTAATATAGATCCTCTCAAGTGCATATAAAACCAACATGAGCAAACTTAGGATTCCCTATAGACCATGGTACATGTGTGATTATATTATTAAAGCGATAGAAAAAGAAACCACCATGTTAGTTCTTAAGGAGACATTGACCCGCGGGGAAGCGAAGAGTTGAGGAGGCTGCGGCGGAGATGAGGACAATATTATGCTACTCACCCTAGCCGTTTGACAAGGACATATCATGCTACTCACCAGAGCCATTGAAGATAAAGACAAGAGTTGAAGGAATCAAGAGCTGCAACGACGAGTGGTGAGCGTCGACAGTGTTAAAGAAGTTAGTGGCCAAATAAGCTCGATGATGGGGAAGTCCTGGCAAAGAGGAGATAGAGCTTTGCACTGAAAATGAGCTCTGGATGATATGCGGCCATCGGGTAGCTAGGAGCGTGCCATCACTGGTGATGGGCACGACGTCACTAGCGATGGCGAGAAGATTCTCGATGTCGTTAGGCAATGACTAAAGCAGACATGCTGACATCAGTGAAGTTGGTGGGAGGTCACCATGATTAGTGAGGAAGCTACAACGTTAAGTTGACCAACGTCGAAGAAGAGGAGCAACTGACACAGGAGAAGAGGACACCAAACATGCATAACGTCATACATGTGTATATACATGCATGTATCTGTATGAATAGAAACATGGATGTACATAAATAGATTAGAGCAAAGAGATCAGAGTAGAGATGGCGTAACTAGGAATAAGCACGGGGTCATTGGAGAGAGCATCACGGGTGTCCCCGACAGGGATCGGCGACGGTTACACGTGTATATACATGTTTGATATTGCAACAATCAGCATTAAGTAATAATTGAAGAGAAGTAGAAGATAACTATGTGGTAGAGTGTTGCATTGAAAGGGATACCAACTGAGAGAGATCGATCAAGAATTGATCTTAATATTTGAGATTGAAGCAAAAAAGTTATGACGACGATAAGATATAGAAGATACATTGTTTGGTGGGGCAACCTGCGTGTGTGGGAAGATAATTTTAAGGTAGGTCACCTATGATGCATCGATATACGTGTAAGACATGTACTCTAATCTCATATAAACTAATAAGATAATTTATCGCATACATAATCAATGTATTGCTTAAATTAAATCGAAGTACATGTGCATGCATATATTTTTGAAAAAAATAACTAATGGAGGAAGAATAAGGATATACAACTAGATGATCTATGCATGATGAAAAGTGGTTATGTTTCTAAGAACTCCAATAACTTATTATGTTCAATGATTTTTCTTCCGTCAAAAATCATACTTCAATTATGTCCTCAAGTTGTATTTTTCTTCAAGCTTCTATTGTCATTTCTAATATCTATGATGTCTTTAAAAAATCTAAATAGTCTACATGATATGTAAATATATTCGTAAGCATCTAAGTTATATAATTTGATATTATAAAATTTAAAACAAATTTAGTTGCAATATTGTACATGCCACCCTGCCAGTTTTATACATTTTACATACATTTTTTTGAACCATCCACTGCGTACTTATGCTAGAAGTGGGAGTGGAGGGCAACGGTAAACTTAACATTGTTGCATATCCATTCTTAAACAGCCTCTTGAAAACGAACAATCTTGAACAGTTTTAGGCTAAACCAGAAACATAATATACACTTTCTGAAGCATGCATACAGTGCAGATCACATAGAACCCTTTAACGCTTTATATACGAATACGAATAAAACATGTATGATACATACGTAGATCGTGTGTGTATACATATAAGGTAACACACTGCAATATGCATGCAACATTGAAACATCACGCTCCTAGCTAATAACAGCTCTGATGAAAAGTACTGGGGCTACACGTATGTCTCGCACACAAATATCACAGTTTACATAAGCATACATACAGAGTTACGTAGTCACAGAACGTATTTAATGTAGATAACTGGGGCAGTCCGCATTATGGCTTGGCCTCCGGCTCCGGGAAGTGGAACTCAGGCGCCTTCGGTGGCAGCTCGGCCTTGGGCAATGGAGGCAGTTCATGCTCTGGCACTTCTGCCTTTGGCACCTCCGGCACGACCAGGTGTGGCAGTTCAGGTTTCGGGAGCTCCGGCACAGCAGGGTGCGGCAATTCGGGCTCCTTTGGCACCTCCGGTACGGCGGCTGGGTGCGATAGTTCAGGCTTTAGGAGCTCCGGCACGGTAGGGTGTGGCACTTCAGGCTTTGGCACCTCGGGCACGACCGGGTGCGGTAGCTCGGGCTCGGTGGGGTGCGGTGGGAGTTTAGGCTTCGGTAATTCTGGCACGACGGTCTATGGCAGGTAATCCTCCTTAGGAGGTGCGGTCTCCTCCATGTACCGTGCCGCGCTGCTTATGCCGCCGCATAAGAGCAGCAGCGCGGCGAGGAAGAGAAGGGAGGACACGGTGTTTTTGGAGACCATGTTGACTTGAGTGATCTGCACTTCAGATCTATGTGTATCAGTGAGAGCTAGTTCTTTGTGTGACGGCTTGGAGAGAAGAGGAGCCTGGTATTTATATAGTCCCCGATGGAAGCTTAAGCTGGTGCATGCATTTAGAGTCCTCTCATGATTTGGAAACTGGTAGCTAGGTGACCTGCACTTCGGTGGTGGTTTAATTTGGTCCGTGTGTGATCTCTGCTTGTAGCTGTGTGTGGTTTAATTAGTTGGGAATATTGAGAAAAAAAAAGGTGAGCTGGTTGGTGGATGCACTAGCTAGCATCGTGTCCTGCGCGCCTCGTGGGTACTTGTGTGCGACGTATCGATATTTGTGGGGTCACCGGATATAATGCAAATTAGTAAAGCCGTGCATGCCAAGGACAAACAGCTGAGAAGCAGATAAGATATAGTTCATGCTGACGAATTGTTTGGTTTTGTTCAGATGCTATATCAGTTACCAGCTATAGTTGGTAGAGTAGATGCATTTAAGATAGTGTTAGAAAATTATGGAAGCGTTTGGGGGTGATCAATATGGCTTATGGCTTAAAGCTTAAGCTTATTTTTACACTATTCATAATTTCGTCTTTTTCTGAATTTTTGATTTTTTTTTTGAGTTTTTTTATCGGTTCTTTTTTTCTCGTATTCGTTTGCGTTGTCTGTGATGGGCTAACATATTTTTTATATTTTTTAATTTTTTTTAAATTTAATTATGTTAAATAAGCCTCTCACCATTCTGATGTTTTTCAACCATACTGATGTTTTCGACCATAAGCTTTCAGCTTTCAGCCGAACCGATCACCACCTTGAAACAAGAAAATTATACAAGCATTTTACACAAGTATTTTATCTGTTATGCCTTTAGATAGCTGCACTGACTGACTCTTAGTAAATGGTAGTTTGGACTGGTATATTTTTTTTGTTAGGATGTCTATGCATCAATCGCTTGATTTCTTTTTGTTAGGGATAAGTCAAAAATTAGTAGCCATCGTATCAACATCCAACAGCTAGCTGAAGCACACACATCTCCCAGCACCTAACCTGATGGCCAGAAAATTTGACTTCTTTAATAATAACAGGCACCTGATAATTAGCAAAACCTTTTTTGTTAGTTGATTTAGCAAAAAAACATATTTTCTGTTAGATTTAGACATTTAGTGATATCAATTTTAAATTGTTATTGTTGGTAGTGTTTAGTGACAACGTTGTTAGCCAAAAACAGGTTTTTTATTGTATTATTTCTATTTTGAATTTTGTGAAAAACAGGTGAGAGTGTTTTTTTTCATAAAGCTTTATCAAACATTTATTTTAGAAACATGGTCTCAGGTCATTCGGATTACAAAAGTAGTTTAACCAAATCTTGCTTTTGCGAAGAGGCAAACAACCTAAGAGAACATGTGAAGGTCTGGAAGAGGTTTGTGATGAATAACTGCACTTTGGTTGAGTTGAAAATGAATTTTGCAAAAATGACAGAAAATTCAGATTGTGCTATTAGGTTGTAAGCAGTCAGACCAGTCATAGAGTGGCAGTCTAACTAGACCTGGAGAGGACGGTCTGACCTCCATGGGGCATACGGTCAGACCGATCAATGGTCGGCGTTTGTTGCTGAAGCACTCAACGATGATGAAGTGCTCTGATGAAGAGTTGAGTCAGGGACGTCGAGAAGATGTGTCGCCGTTCAAACTCAAGTGAGGTGTTAGGCATAAAGTTTAGTAAGTCGTAGTTGAGTTCGACTAGCTCAATGTTTTATAGTTAAGTCAAGATTAAGAGGGGGATTGTTATAAATAATCTTGACTTAGAGTCCATGTCGTAGTAGAGTCCGTTTTCGAGTATTACTCAAGTTGAAGTTGAGTCCAACTTAAAGTCCAAATACGTCTGTTGGTAGTAGTTATTAGCTTATATATTGAGAAGGCTTGTAACCAGTTTGGAAGAGCAGTACATGAGAAATATATGCGAGAAATAAAGAAAAGAAAATCAAGCCTAAATTTGTAACAGTAGGAGACGGACAACGAACAAACTCGTGCAGAGAAGAGGAAGGGTGTGGGAGAGAAGAGGAGAGCGTGGAAGGCTCACACATTGGCGTGACCTTTTCTATGGGAAAAGAAGAAGTACAGACGATCACCAAATGGTTCTTTTAATTCTCTCTAGATGGCATTGTGAGTAATTATCTCTAATTTTAAGAGGTACTTTCTATAAGAGAGAGTGAACAACAACCACCAACTCCTATATAATATACACACACGGAAGTGGATTTTTACCTCTCATGAAGACATCTCTTGTCTCATCCGTCGTCTAATTTGTCCCCTTCTAAGTTTTACCTTGAGATCGTGCATGCATATTTTAGGAATAAAGGATATAGTAAGAGATAAAATAAGATAAAATGGGCGACAGATAAGATTGAAGGATATATATCCACTTAAGAGGCAAAAGGCTTTTCCCATACATACCCTGAAACTGTGAAACGTCTTCAGGTAGCCAAGTATAAACCTCGTAATAAGAATCTTCAGGATCATTTGGAGATCGGTAGTTCTTCAGTAGCTCAGCTTGGTGGTAGGTTACGGTCGTTTTCGTTATCCTAGTAGCAGTACGTTTGCTCTCGACCGCGGTTAATTAACTTGGTTGCGTGCGAATTGCTGAGGCTTAAGTGACCTGGTTGATCTCCTGAAGAAGGTGCCTATCAGGGTTGGTGATCGAATGCGCGTTCGTGTAGGAGCGTAGTACCGGTGGTAGGTCACCGGCGCACGCTGAACGCAAATATCAGGGGCCCGCTTTTGTCAGGGACACGTACCAGCGCATAGATAGTGAAAGAAGTGTGAAATATATATATATATATATATCGGCAAGGTAGTTGGTCGGTTGCGCAAGCCGAGCTGAAAACGGTCGCCTGTTTATTGTTGATGTAGTCGGCGCTTAATTTCTTATTTATTTTTTAAATAAAAAAATAGGTTATTTTTATTTAAAAAATAGATTATTTTAACACAGATAATATAAAGAAATATAAGAAAAAAAGAAAAAACTAGAAAAAGATAAAAATAAAAATAAAAAGCTAAAACCTAGAGGTAAAAAAATAAAAAAACGCTAAATTAATCTGGACCGTTGATCGCTGGATGGACGGACGTTACGAAGCAAAGTCACGCGAATCATATGCGGTTACGAGCTGCCGGTATATTCCAAATGTGACAAGACTATGTATTCCCAATTGATTGGTGTTATTTTCTTGACAATCTGTTTGGAAAGTTTGATCTTACTTTGTACTATAATGATAATAGAGAAGTCACAGGACTTTTAAAAAGTCCCACTAATTAATCACTCATAGTATACAGTACTAGTACTTCAGCACACTGCAAGTTTTGCACCTGACGCGTTATCTGGAAACTCTCACATGAAGCTGACTTAATTTGTTTCAGAGGGGATTAATTAAATAAGCCATTAAATTGTCATGCGCTTCTCTAAATGAATCATTAATCAATAATTAACTGTGACAGTTTTCAATCCCGTAGGCCCCTGCAAATACCAGCAACAGCAAGTAGTAGTAGTGGTAAATAGAGCTAGTTATTCAATGCTGGTTTCAGGTCCGGATCTAATTGATTAGAACTCTGATCAGATCTGACTGTACTGAGCAAATTAAGTTCGCACAGAGAGGAGTATCGAAAGTGCTTGGGAAGCAAAGATCTCATCATTCGCTTTCTCTACTTGTTCAGCTATTGCGAAACACGTGACGACAACGGGAGTTCTGAAAAAACATGAAGACGATCTGTCTGCTCATGAATTCAGTTAATCGATCAACATTATACATGACGATCAGAGCAAAGGCGTAACAACTGGCAAATATAGGTATCTTTACTATTATAAAAGTATGAGTTAGTGGTTAGTCCATTCACCCTCTTCTCTTTTCAGCCATCCGATTTGATTTGGACCATTCGCCTATCTCCTCCTCTCTCTTAGGATACAACCACCCACTCCCTCCACTTTTCATATCTCCTCGTGCATTCTGGCCACTCTTCTCTCTATCGTTTGCTCTCTAATGTTTGATGTGTGAAGTTGGCCTGGCCGTAAGTTCCGTCTCATTATTTTTATGACTCTGTTGCAACGTACAGATCTCTAACTAGTATATATAAACACACGAATCGAATCTGTTTATTAGATATAGGTATGATCTCACACTCTCAAGACAGAGATGTGAGCTCACAGCAACAATCTCAGCAAGTACATACATAGATCACGGATGGCATGGCATGCACGTCGTGGACACAGATACAAACACCCAAACATAACATGCATGCATGCCTAACACAAGATACATAGCAACATGGAGTAGAACAGTATGCGTGTAGTCCTCAGTCGTTAATTAATCATGGTTCTGGCTCTGCCGGCTCCGGGAGGTGCACCTCAGGAATCGCCGGTATCTCGGGCTTCGGCGGCACATCGACCTTCGGAAGTGGCGGCAGTTCCGGCTTCGGTGGCAGCTCGCCCTCCGGCTTTGGCGGAAGCTCACCATTCGGCAATGGAGGTAGCTCGGCCTCCGGCTTCGGTGGAAGCTCACCTGTTGGAAGTGGCGGCAGCTCCGGCTTCGGTGTCTCCTCTGGCTTTGGTGGCAGCTTGGCCTCCGGCTTCGGCGGGATCTCACCTGTTGGCAGTGGCGGCAGCTCCGGCTTTTGTGGAAACTCACCTATCGGCGGCGGCGGTAACTCTGGCTTTGGTGGCATCTCATCAGGCTTCGGCAGTGACGGTAGATCTGGCTTCGGTGGCTTCTCATCAGGCTTCGGCAGTGGCGGTAGCTCGTGGCATGGCGGGGCATCGGGCTTTGGTGGCACATCGGGTTTGGGCAACGGCGGGATATCGGGCTTCGGTGGGACATCATCGGGTTTGGGCAACGATGGGATATCAGGCTTCGGTGGCACATCATCGGGTTTGGGCAACGGCGGAATATCGGGCTTCGGTGGGACATCATCGGGTTTGGGCAACGGCGGAATATCGGGCTTCGGTGGGACATCATCGGGTTTGGGCAACGGCGGGATATCGGGCTTCGGTGGGACATCATCGGGTTTGGGCAACGGCGGAAGATCGGGCCTCGGTGGCACATCATCGGGTTTGGGCAACGGCGGAATATCGGGCTTCGGTGGGACATCATCGGGTTTGGGCAACGATGGGATATCAAGCTTCGGTGGGACATCATCGGGTTTGGGCAACGGCGGAATATCGGGCTTCGGTGGGACATCATCGGGTTTGGGCAACGGTGGAATATCGGGCTTCGGTGGCACATCATCAGGTTTGGGCAACGGCGGAAGATCAGGCTTCGGTGGCACATCATCGGGTATGGTCAACGGCGGAAGAGGGGGCTTCGGTGGGACTTCATCGGGTTTGGGCAACGGCGGAAGATCCTGCTGCGGCGGCACGTCAGGTTTGGGCACTGGTGGCAAATCGGGCTTTGGGAGGTCATGCGGTGCCGGCAGGTACTCCTCTAGGTTCCGAGCCGCATCGCTCATGCCGCTACATGATAGCAGCAGCGAGACAAGGAAGACAAGGGAGGACACGGTGATCTCGGAAGCCATGGCTTACACAACTCGGAAGTGTTCTTTGTGCTGGATGAGGAGGGAAGGCTGGCGAGGCGAGGAATTTATTCGAGTGGCTGGCAGTTCACCTGCGCGCGCGTTTTTGTGACACCAGTTTAATTAGCGTACGTCTAGTACTTGTCCGTGCGATATCTCGGGCTGGAAATCGCTAAGCGAGATCCATGGTCAGGACGGTTAGCTACGCGGTCACCGTGCCGTGCATTGTCAGATAAAAGTTGCCTAATGAAACATGCATGTGTTATTTTCGCGAGATGAGCACTCAGATCGTTGCAAGAGTAAAAAGTGGATCTATGGCGTGCCTTGCCTCGTGTACTTGTCGATCTATAGCGTGCAATCAAGGCATTGCCCCCCGGGATGACGATGCTTAGATGAGACGATGTTGTCTGAGTCGGCGCCGACAGCTTGCCCGTGACGCAGCACGGCATGGAGCTGGGCCGCAGGACACTAACGTTCTTGAGGGGCCTGGGCCAGGCGAGAGAACGCTGGGGAGAAGAGGGAGCGGGAAAGAACGCTGGCTGGGCACATTGAATTTTTTTTTTCGGAAATTTCTAAAAAACCTACACCATGGTTTCTTAACATGGCGAGGAACTCAGTTGAGTCCTCATGGTATACTTATCATTGCACTGATAGCAGACTTGTTGACCTTCATCGCCACGCTGGTGAACCTATTTTGGTGCTTTGCGTTGCAGACCAAGCAGTTTACGATGGCATTAGGAAAAGAACACCGTACGAAGCACCAACAACTATTTAGGATAGAAGGATTGACCATGAAATAAACCGATAATCCGAGATTATCTCAAAGTGGCAGCACAATTAGCAAGAGGAAATCTATCCTGCGATGAATGCAGAATGAGGTGCTCAGTATGCACAGATGCAAGAGCACCAACTAATAGCGTTAGCGTGGTTCAGCATCCATGGTGATCAATTCTGGCCACTGACCAGCATTATCGATCGACGGCCATGAGAAACCACTGACCTCTCTGAAGGCAATCAGAGTTCGATAGATGGGCAGTACATGAACGCATTTGACCACCTCTTCTCTGCTATAGATACCTATCAAGCAAAAGGACCGTTGTCCTTCATCCCTTGTAGGCACATTCCACAATGTTCAGAAGGTTATCGGATATGAACAACGATAAGATGGCGCTTTTCAGGGAACATACCAAAAAAGTTGGAAACAACCTATATTCATTGATTGCTTGGAAACATGCCGCATGATATTGTTGGCAAAAACATACAGCTCTACAGTTTGATTAGCTGTCGTAATTTAGCGCAGGCATCTAGCTTGTACCTGAAAGCGAGCAGATAGAAACTACAAACCAAACAAGCGAAGTGTGACTGTCGTGTGTGTCAGATCGAGAGCGAGTGTTTTGATTTGTGGGATGGGGAGGAGGGGAAGGGGTGGCTTGGTACTTGTACGTGTAACAATCCGTGCGATGCTGTGCGCCTGCGCCTAGCTTGTGAGAGTCCTGCGGTTCGATCGGGGTTGGATGGTTTGGTGATCTGCAAAATCTTGTGTTTGGTTCTGGTGCGTTTTGTTATCTTTTGTGTCCTGCGGTTTGGTTAGAAAAATATGACTGTGTCGAGATGTTTCACATAAAATTTTATAATTTTTAGAGCCCATTTGCTACATGTAAAAACTTACAAAAATATCAAAATTGTATGAATTTTTGAGCAACATTCGCAACGGATAAAATTATCCAAAAATTACACTATGTGATATGTTGTGCCGAAAGGATGTACATAATTTTTTGTATTTTTTTTGAGCTCATTTCATATATTTAAAATTTTAAACAAATACTAAACGCAAAAAATTAGAACAAGTAAGTAAATCGATTTAATCACCTACCGTCTCCGGCAGACGCATGTCGTCCCTCCACCGGGCGGCAGCCTGCTTGCCGTCTAGTAAGAGGGTAACAGCGCCGCCGATGCTGGCCTCGCCGGCCGCCGTCATCCATCGACGGTAGAAGTGATATTTTTGCAAATACAATACATATATGGTTACTTTTATAAATACATTATGCAACAATGTTAAATCTAGCTTTTAACTCTGTAGTTGCAAGGGTCCGGCGCTTTCGAACAAGGTTGGTCATCTGCACGTACGTCAGTACGTGTATATTGGTTTGGATGTTTAAGGGAGCACCAACTCGTAGATCGACAGGACATTCGGTTCGGAATCAAGCTGATTTAGACTGAAGAAAGAGCGGAATCGAGCTGATTTAGACTGAAGAAAGATGATTAGGAACAAGCATGTATCATTTCTCCAGGATGCCCAACGCTCCATCTTTTTTTTTGTTTATGTTTTTTTTTCATATTGTGTGCACAATAAAGTACGCATATCAGGTGATATATAAAGATTCAATTAGAGCAAACATACATTAGGAATTCAAGATCTACAATGTCACAGTATTAATTGTTTGGTTTGTCCAAATTTTATCTATCGACCTAGTTAGCTTGTGCGACTACTGGGCTACTGGTGATACTCTTCTACACACAAAAAAAAAAGGTAACAGCTGAAAATCATATTCCAGGGTATATAGGGTGCTCTACCACTGTTAAAGACGTAAAGTATGCCTCCAATAAACACCATTATCACTATCAACCAAGTAATTAGACACATATTGTTAAAGGAACACCAACATGAAGTGCTAACAGCCTAACAATTACGTCAGGACTATAACTCATTGTCTTGTGATAATGTATTGATTTTAGGGTCAATTTCACCGAATAAAGTAACAAAAAACAAAAAATTGATTAGCAAAATGTGGTGATCCCTAGTGTGGATCTTACTTATGCATAAGCACATGCACCGCTGGGTAGCAAACTACATGTGATATCTTGATCTGACGAAGGTTGCACATGTTTCCAACCATAATTAACATGGTTTGCCTTTTGAGCGATGTCTTGTCAACCAATATAACATGTCATCTGTGCAAGTGAACAACAGTTAGCTACAAAGAAACAAAGGTAAAGATAAGCTATTTGAAATGGAATAAATAGATGTCAACTTGGGATATTTAAAACAACTGAAAATTGAGGAAAGTTAAAACATCATAGCACAAGCATGGGAAACATACCAGAGGAAAAGCTTCGTCACACTATTTCGATCCCTGATGAGATGCACAGCTTGGAATCAGCTCCACCACTGATCACACTGTCCCCTTTCCACCAGTCGGCACATAAAACCTACAATCACCGAAGTTAGTTGAGCACCTCATTTTTTCCTGAAATAAGGGGAAAAAACACTAAAAAAGAATACCTTATCTTTGTGCGAGTCCACAGAAGCCAGTGGCCACTGCAACAGGAGCAAAATCATTAATGACATTTTTATGCAACAACTAAGAAAAAGAGTGCCAATGAGGAAGGAAACGAGATTATTAGAATCTTACTGCTGTTCTTAGATCCCACAACATCACTTTCCCATCAAACGAAGATGATATCAAATGAAACCAGGAACTTGGATGCCATTTGCAAGCAGTAATCCAGCTTGAGTGAGAGGAGAACTGAAAAATAGGAGCTAGAGTTCCTGTTTGAGGAAAAACATATGAGCTTGCTTGAATGTGGTCTACATAAGATAATTACAAACATAATTTTTTATATATTTACCAGGTTTACGAGGGTCCCATACCCTCAAGACAGGGTCAGAACCACCAGCGGCAATCAGTGAAGAGCTCTCACCACCACAATCCAAGCAATTCAAGGCCTTCCCACAAACCTATGGAAAAGGTTTGGACATCAATGTGAAATAAGATGGGATCAGTTATGAAACAGAACAAGAGAGTTGCACTAACTATACGACTCCGCTAGACAGATATTTTTTGGACAGTGTAGAGATTTAGTAGTCAAAAGAATAAGTAGGTACTTTCTTATTCGCAGTTTACAAGAAGCAAAATCGAGAGAAAATCAGCACCAAAATGTGCAGATGCCAATCAACTAGCATAAAAAAGCTGTTTCCTTCTCTTCTGCTATGCTAGCATGAAAACAACATACTATTCGTACATCTTTTTGCAATATATAGATTTTTTTTCAATCTGGAACGGGAAACCCCCAGCTCATATAATGAAACCAAATAGATAACAGTTCACTGCATAATTTGCAACATATAGATACAGTCTGCATACCATATTCCATGTTTCTTTCCCTGTCTGAACATCCCACTGCCGGACAGAATGATCCCAAGATGCTGAAAATATTGTTTGCTGCTCAGGCCAGGCAACAGCAGAAACACATTGTGTATGACCCAGAAGTGTTGAAGTGGATGAACTCTGGAGTACAACAGGATCAAATCTGTGAGAACAGCAAGATTTATCATGAGTTCAAGACTACAAAGTACCTCTAACTGAGACTCTTCGGGTCCAGATGAATTGGAATTCATCCTTCTCTTCTTCACCGAGACAGCGTCACCATCCTCTTCAGATCCTTCGACTGACCACAGCTTGATGGTGCTATCCCAGGAACCAGAACATATCTAGGTACCAAAAAATAGGTTAAAAGGAACTGAGGATAAAATGAGTATAAGAACAGATTAAGCAATCATTACCATATCTCTGGAAGGGTCTACAGCAATACTTTGAACAGATAATGTGTGCCCAGGAAGAATTTTGTAAGCCCCAATCCGCTTCGGGTAGCCAATAGTGACTGATGTATCAAACTTCAGAAGTGCACAGCATAACGCAAGATCATAAGAAAAATACTGCAATGTAAATAAACAAGTCTCGGAAATAAAAGCAAAAAAGAGTATCTTTACCTTGAAAAGGCGCAATGACCTATCCTTTGAGCCAGTCACTACATGCAAATTGCCTTCAGTTTCAACTCCTGGAATAATATTATTCAAGTTAGTAGCTTAAAAATACACATGCCTTGACATTTGTGACAATAATTGAAAAAAATAATTAGCATTCGCTCGTAGCATTAATAGTCAAATATTAAAATTTTTGAGCAAGCTAACCTTTATTGATGAAGCTGGCAGAAGTAATTGCACCACTGTGCCCCTCCAAAACTTGAGTACATACAGCTGCATCTTTCCATATTCTATGCAAGAAATGAAATTAAAAGGGTAAGATATGCAACAATTCTACATACTTTAGGAGTGCCCTAATTCTAACGGAGTCAAGTAAAATAAACAGTGGAGACTTGAGAGATGCATACCTTGCAAGACCATCGTAGCAACCTGTTAATATGAAGCTGCCAAAAGATAAGTAGTTTAGTAATACTGGAATCCACATGGAAGCAAAACATGAAATAAAGATCAAAGATGTAAACAGATCATTTGAACTGTCAAAGTGATTTATGTAGGAAATGATCAAAATTTTCACTGTGTATAAGTGTATTAATAGCATAACACTGATTGGTTTGGGACACCGAAAAGGATATTTTTACAAGATCTTCAGTTGCTAGTAGTACAATTAGGTGGTGGAATCAAGGAAAGTTGGAGGTGAGGCCCCACATTTGGAAATTTATATGTAGTGTCGAACTCACAATAACCCAATCAGATAATGAGACAACTGGGTTGTTTGGAATTTCCCCCTTCATATTGGCTCTGGATGAGATAGGCACACCGTATCTACTAGGCTGTATACAAGGAGTGTCTCTACCTGTTGACCGGTTATCGGCATAATTGGGCCGGTTATACCGCATAATAGATCGATTATACCGTATAATCACTACTAGGTTGGGTGACCGGTCGAGCACCGGTCTATGATGCATGGACACGACTAGGAGGCGCCGAGTCCATGTCGGACATGGACACAGCTCGGACACAGAGCGGATACGTATTTGCAGCGTGTTTGAATATTCTCGTGTGAAAAAAGATTTTGTAATTAAAATACGTATCGGACACGGCCAGACACATATGGCCTTCTTTTTCAGACATAGCCCACTTCATGACTTACAATTCTTAGCCGACGCCCGTGAGACCCCAAGCAACAAGCAAGCTCCACTTCCCACTCATTTGCGCTGAATTGTGGGGGCGTCTAGTGTTAGGGTTTGGTTTGTGCCTATGCTGGGTTTGGTTTGTGCCTATGCCGATGCACCACACATGGCAATGAACGGCCTCTATGTCGCTGCCGCCTCCACGGCGGCCAGCGCCGCAGAGCTGTAGTCACTATTCCCCTAGGCGGCCACTAGCCTACCTAGGCGCTAGACGCCGGTCTACCGCCCGACTAGCGCCTAACGCCTAGATGAACACTGGCTGCAGTGGTGGTGGATCAAACTATGGATTAAAAGAAGTCTTGCAACCGGGATCAGTTGTTACCAAATATCTTCTTGCAACCAAGTGGGTATGTGCCAACAGCCAAGTGGTGTATCATTTAAACTTTTCAGTTTTCAAATACACACACTTGCTGTATCAACGTATCCTTGTTTTTGAAAAATACCGTATTGCCGTATCCGTATTGCCATACCCGTATCGCATATCGGGGCATCCTAGGCTATCATCCCTCGAATTTTCCCTCTATTTATGTCGCTTGGGTTCAAGTCTGAATGCTATCATCCCTCGAATTTGCCCTCTATTTATGTCGCTTGGTTTCAAGTCTGAATGCTATCATCCATCTGTATTCCTTCCTAATCACAACTATGCCCTGGTGCTCAAGCCAAATAAGGCATATCCTCAAATCAAAAACTCAAGCCCAAGACATCTAACCAATACACAAAATATTGTAAATAAAAGGGAAATAATATTTTAGTTACTGGCCAATTACTTCGACAGGTATAGGTTTGTGCATCACTATTCAATAACAAGGCTTGATTGACCACCTACATCTTCATCAGACAAAAATCATACCTTGGGTTTGATCCATCAACCGCACTAACCCAGTCATCATGCGGGCAGGGTTCCTCCTGCTTCCTCGGTGCCACGGCTTTCACATACTCGAGCTCAAGCACCCTCTCCTGCGAAACGCTCACACCAAATTCCAACATAATTTCACAACCACGTCCACAGCACAGCAATATCTCCCAAAAACCAAACCATCCAACACAAATTCGTACCGCCGAGATGCCCTTGGCGAGGAGGAACTGCTGGAGCGGCAACCGCACGAGCTCGCCGTCCACGAGGAAGTCGAAGGGCTGCGCCTGGTGGTCCGGATCGGCTGCGAAACGGAGCTGATAATTCAGAAAATCCGCGGGTCGTTTCGTTCTAGCGAGGTCGGGGCTAGTGTACGGGGACGCTCACCGGCGAGAAGGAGGCGGTTGACGATCTCGGAGAGGCCCATGCGGGAGAGGTCGGCGGGGACGGCGATGGCAGTGGGCGGCGCGCGCAGAGGCGGCGGCAGCTTCGTCACGAAGCGCACGCGCACCTGGCGCGACTGGTCGGAGGCGCCTCTGGAGTCCATGGCGGTGTGGGCGGACCGGGCGAGGAGGTGGTGGTGGATGTGGCGGCGGCGGGAAGGGTCGGAAAAGGGTTTTGGGGGTTCGAATGGTGAGTTTATGTGGTTAGGGTTTTGGAGTTTGTGGGACCCCGTTGCAGTGACTAGATGTTCGGGGGACACGAGGAAGACTTAACCATTTTGCATCAAGCCCCTCCAATTATTCCACCCTTCAGACCTGAGCTCCCTCTGGAAATCTCCAGTCCCAATTCTCAGATCTCAATCTTCCGAACACTGACCAATTTTCAGCTCAGCTCAGCCTCAATTTGGCTGCTAGTGTTACTCCAATCGTTAATATGACTAGTTAGAGATTTATGTGTTATAACAGAGTCATAAAAATAGTGAGATCAAACTTACTGCCTGGTCAACTTTAGACATCAAATATTAGAGAGTAAGCGACAGAGAGAGAATGATGGCCAGAATGCGCAAGGAGATGAAAAAAGTGGAGAGGGTGGGCGGTTGTATCCTGAGAGAGAGAGTAAAAGAGAGACGAATGGTCCAGATCAAATCAGATGGCTGTAGAGAGGGGAGAGGAGAACGTATAACGATCACCAACTTCTTTTTATATAATAGTAGAGATAATTTGATTTGGCAGTTGGTACGGTCTCATACGACTTTAATCACTAATTTCTATCATAATACGTCGTTACGGGTCTTCGATCACGTTGTCCGGTTCAACCACACAGGTCTCCGACCACGTTGTCCGGGCGACCACACAAGTCTCTGACTACGCTGGTCTCCGACCACATTGGTTTCGAGGTCTCGATCACATCGACCATGTCGATTTTCGACCACGTCAATCTTCGATCACACGGATTTCCGACTACGACATCGATTTTCGACCACGTTATATCAATCACATCAGTTCATCCACATTGATTTTGATCACACAGGTCTCGACCCCCGTCGGTTCAACTGCGCTGGTCTTCGATCAAATAGATCTCGACCACATCGGTTCTGACCGTTTTGTTTCGACCACGCTGGTCTTCGATCACACAGATCTTGACCACGCTTGTCTTCGATCACACAGATCTCGACCACGCTGGTTTCGATCACACAGATCTCGACCACGTCGGATCCGACCGTCTTGGTTCGATCATGCTGGTCTTCGATTACACAGATATCCTCGACCACGTCGGTTTCGACCACACTGGTTTCGACCACATAGATCTCGACCACGTCGATTCCGACCACACTGGTTTGACCACACTGGTTTCGATCACATAGATCTTGACCACGTCATCTCCGACCACATTGGTTTCGATAACACAGATCTCGACCACTTCGGTTCCGACCACGTTGGTTTCAACCATTTCGATCTTCAACCACATAGGTAATCGACCATGTCGATCTTCGACCTCGTTGGTTCGACTACGTCGGCTTCGACCATACTGCCTCCCGATCACATTGATCTTCGACCACACAAATCTTCAACTACATTGGTTCGACCACAATGGTTCTCGATCACACAGGTCTTCTGGCCACCAACAGATGCGATTGTTCCGTGATTATAATGCCGGTAGTTTCGACTAGCGGTAGTATCATAGAATACACTGTGGTAGTTCCGATTTCCCTGAGAAGTGTATATACTTCAATAGATTTTGTAAAACACATTTACAAACTACAGTATCATGCACACAAGGATTATCCATGATTTCTAACAAGTTACAGAACATATTTACACGCTTTCAGAATCATGACACAAGGATTATATATATGAGTTTCAACCATTTGTAAAACACATTTACAAATGTAAGCCTCATACTACAAAGAATAAAATATGGACTTCAAAAACTTGCAAAAACACATTCGCAATATATATTCCCATATTATAAGGATTCAACACATAAACTTCAACTATTTGAAAAACATATTCGCAAATACAAGGCTCATGCCAACAAGAGCTAGAGCAAATGAGATTGAGCTATCAACACATAATGAGACTCAAGCTACTAGACATGGCCTCTCTTAATAGTATAGCAATCTATACTAGCAATTCGGTCTTCCGACTTAACACCAAGACCGGTAAAAGACTACGAACACATCTTTAGCCTTAGTTAGTCATACCTTTGTCTTGCGTATCCCTTGAAGCTTGATGACTCATATTTGCACTTCAAGTCCGGGTCATCATCTTTACATGCATCAACACATGATGCATCCTTCACTTGACCTCCATCAATACATGATGGGTCTTCACTTAACTTGATGATTAACACATGAGTATCTCCTCTTGAACATGCATCAACTCATGATACATCTTCTTCTTGATGACCTTCAACACATGATGCCATCTTCCATCTTGACTTGATAATCTTCAACACATGAACTCATCCAAGTCTTCCTCATTTGTGGAACCTAACCTATTCATCCAACTCCTGGAAAATATTAGTCCACAAAACAATTATCATTGATTATCAAACTTCACCATTAACTCATAGTGGAGGGATCGGATTCTACAATCTTCTCTTTTTGGTAATTCATGACAATCTCAACAAATAATGAGATAGAAATTGAATTGCGAGTATACATCATGTACTCCAATACTTGTGCAATCTCAACATTATTAGTATATATGAACTATACAAACTATATATAATCAAGGCGTATGTTTCAAAATAAAGATCCTTAATACGTGGAAATAGAACATAAATCAATACTAATGAAATCACAAAATATAGAGTGAACTTCCCTTAAATGTGTGTATACAAGAATGTACTGTGAAAACATATGCACATATTCAAGTTTGACTTATTTGATAAAATTCATTCTATATTTTAGATCCGAGGAATGCAATAAGATAAAAATATGATATTGAATACATACCTCTTATATTTTTCACCTTTTTATCCAAATGAGACTAAACAATATCATAATTAATAAATATATTAATCTCACAATTATATTTGTCATTATCACTAAAATTAATTTAATAAAGTTTGAACTTACAACAAGACCATCATGTCATGTGCCACTACCAACCCTAATCAAGACGAGTACCACTACAGTGAAGCTGGCACCAAACTTGGGGGCTTCTTCACTGCGACTTGCTACTAATGAGCGGCAAAGTGTGGTGAGCTCTGCACCTTTGTGATTCGTTTCCGTGCTACAAACAGCAGCGATTGGAGCTCCACGGTTTAAGACAAGTGGAGCGTGCAGCCATGGACCATGCGATATCTGGTGAGCCTTGCAGGCTCAAAAGTAGAGCTCGACGTCTCACTGTCCTCTCCAACCGCAGCAACTGACCAACAGCTCGAGCACGTACATGTTTGGCGCCGAGTAGGAGAAGCAGCTAAGCTTCATTTCTTCTTTGAAAATGTTTGAGTAATGTACTTCACGACCAGATACAGATAGGGCTAACAATCAACACTACTACTAAAACCTAGTTAAGTTACTACTTATTAGTCACTCGGTCACTCAGTTGACATACTGTCACTCGGTCACTCAGTTGACACACTTTCAGTTGGGTAGATCTCTCCTTTTATGAGTTGATATACTCTTAGCCCACAGTTGAGGATGAATTTGCATTTCATTAGTTGACAGTTTATGTGTGAATGTGAATATGTGATACATTGTTTGTGGATACATGGATATACCCACGAGCGATGGGTACCCGCGGGCGACGGGCATGGGCAAGATTATCCGCCCGTCGTCTTTTACGGGCATGTCCATAGCGTAAATTAGGGTCGCAGACATGAGAATAGACGAGTACTACCCGTACCCACCGTATCCGATTGCTATCTCTGTACTATACGTACCACTACATAACATGGCGATTGATTTTACTTGTGTCCAAACTCCAAAGCTCTGCCTAAAATTGGCCCGGTATGATTTGATCACTCAAGGACAATAATGAGTGGGTTATTTTAGACTTGGCTTATGATTTTTTTGCTGAAATTTTTGTATTCTGGTTGATCATGTGCGATTTTGACCGATATAGATAAAGTCTGTGAAATAGTATAGAGAGATAATCGCGTGCGATTTTGACCTTTATAGATGAAGTCAGAACAATATCTACAATCGATTTGTAGATTTCATCTTAAAAAGATATTATGTTTAAAATCTAGTTACCATAAAAAAACTAAGTCATGAGTTCAAAACTACCCGATATTAAACCACATTAGCTAAAAGCCAGCGAATCGCATGCTATCACACTAGAAAAATGTACGGGTTTGGCGACATCTTTCTCCATGTTCGAGCATAAAAAAATGCAGCATGGACCGTGGAACATGCATGATATGGCACACGGCACAATGATTCGAGTCCACTCGCAACAGCAGCATATTCCCGTAGCCCACCCACCAACCAATCAAGCCCCGCACCGCACGATTGATGAAGAATCTAACCTCGGGTCAAACGGAACGAGCAGATCGCAATAGTAGGTTCATCATTTGCGGCTTAAAAGCGTACCAGTATACTGATCAGTGGGAGTGAGCGAGTGCGGGCTGCGGTGTTAGCGTCGGGTGATGTGTCGTTGTAGCTTCACGTGCAGAGGTCGGTCTGGAACGTCGTCAGCTTGCTAGCGTCGATTCGCGAGGAGGCGAATGCAATGTGTATGATTGAATTAGGTGTGTAATTGTCAACCAGTTCTTGGATCTACTCGCAGGTTTTTTTAAGAACCATACGAGACGGTTTATAGTTTTATTACGATGAATCATTATTATTTTAGAAGAGTGAAAATGTAAAATTTGTAAATTTATATATTTTTCAGATAGATTACAGAAATGAATGATTTTAAAATTTTCGAGTCATAAGATGATTTGATGACCTAGGGCAGTAGCAGTGGCGGACCCAGGATTTTACCAAAGGGTATGCCGTACCAAAATTTTCATATGCAATTCGGTAAAACCATTTGCCAATTCGGTAAATAATTGTAAAATTTGCATCGTAATTCAATATACAGACACTAAATAGTAATAATGATGTTGCATACAATTTTGTAATGAGAGCCCCACCGAGTCTCACCAGGCCTAGGCAAACCCATCTCTTGATTTAATCTACTCTCAGATTCAAGTTCACCACAATCAATGCTTTCTTGATATTCTCAAGCCTAGCATTTCGAAACATGCCATGATGCTTACAAGAAACTCCAAAAATATTGGACAGGAGAGATACTTGATAAAAAAACTCACATCAATCATCATGATTCATGGATAGTATGTAAAATAAACCGAGTGTTATAGCTATACCCTAGCATCGGCCTGGATCTTTATTTCTAGTCTACCACAAATCAGTAATAGAAAAGACGAATCTGCACTCTTGAATCAAGAACACAACTACAGATAAAAGGACCCCTTTTTTCATTCTTTGGTGGTACATGCATAGCTAATACTATGGCAATAAAAGGTAAACCCAGGTTTCTTGATTCCGTATGCAAAACAAGAACACAACCTACAGATAAGAGAAGGAACATTTCCCCCCGTCTTTGGTGTCACATGCATGAATAATCCTATGGCAGTAAAAGGAAATCCCAGGTTTCTTTATTCCATACGTAAATCGCGTTTCCACTCCAGATCCAGATCATGTTTCTTGAACTCCAGATCTAGATCACGTTTCTTGAACTCCGGTTTCCACTCCACAACCGTGGCAGTTTGACTTATTGGATGGTATCATCAGAGTTAGGTTCTTGATTCAATCAGTATGTGGTAAACTGACAGCCACGGGTGGATCCATTGGAGCAGAGTTAGTACCTGGAGTGACTGGAGCTCCTGCCCTGGTCGAGGCGAGTGATGGCGGCGGAGAGGCGGTGCTTCCCACGTGCCGATGTTCCTCATCGCCACCGATTGCCGTGGCTGCGGCCCGAAGACGGCCTCGAGGTCGTCCTCGCCTCATCTTGCCGATTCTGGACGCCACCACCCGGCCTCCACTCGTTGAAGGAGTTACCGCCGCCAGGTGAGATGGGTGGGGTTACAGATTTAGGATCTGAGCTTGGGAGAGAAGAGGTTGGCAGGCGAACTGGCGGATTGAGGCTAGAGGTGCCGGGCCCAGGGTATGCCGTGGCCCACCCGGCATGCCCTGTGGGTCCGCCCCTGGACAGTAGTTATAGGTTACATGAGCTATGTTATTGCTAACGTGAGTCAAATTGTAAAGAATTTATGTTCAAAAATGATTTCTTTGTCTTTAGATATGTAGGGTCGTTTGGAATCATTCGTGGTCAACGACAAGTATCAGAGCTACGCTCATAGATGAGCTGAGGCCCAGAATGATCGAGTATGTCGGGTGAAACGGTGAGTTCAAGTATGGTATGAGAAAAGGTAGTAAATGTTGAAGAAAAGTTCGAACGACGGGTTTGCATAATGTGACTTGGTCGGTCCAAGTGAGGCATGGTCCGGTGGAACCAGAGCCGGCGAGACTTATCGACATGTGACAAGCTAGTGGTGCACCTACACATAGCAAGCATGACGATTGCTTGCAATAGAAGATGAAAAACCGGGCCAAAAAGGGATATTTTGGTAGTTTGGCCAAAATACCGAAAACAACTTTGGAAGAAAATCGCGGCGCAGGAGTGGCATTTGGAAAGACGGTTTAGGTCATAGAGAAGCTGATTTGATCAAGATAGATCAAAGATAAGGACGTAGCGGATTAAGGCTTATGTGCTTTGAAAAACATGCATAAGTGTGATGTGTGAGTTAAAACCCATGTGTATAGAGTTAACGGGTTCCCTTCATTGTACTAAGTGGATAGTATTCACTAAGGGTTAGATGTGACTGGTTAGCTGATCTATTTAAAAGGGTTGGGACGGAGACTTGTGGTTAACACCTCCAACATACTTCTCTTGTGTGCTCTCTTGTTTTAGGGTTAGAGTTTGAGAGTTAAGTGCTTATAGTGTGCTCTCTGTCCTCTAAGGTAGAGTGGTTGTAAAACTTACCTCCTCAAGTGGCAATGCATCAATCTTTGTTTATCTCCATGGCTATCTTTCGTTTTGATTGATTTGTTTTTGAATTGGTTGGTTTTGATTTCTTCTCTTTTCTCTTTTTGATCTTATTATGTAAAAGACGTGTAAGAGATAGAGATAATCTCAGGAAATCAATCTCTACCCACCTAGACACTTTAGTGGCAAGTTTATCGAGAAACTCGGTTTTTTGTATGTTTTTTATCCTTCAAATGATTTATTGATCTGAAAGTTTTTGGCTTCATTTTTTTGGTGTTCCAACTTACTGTGATATGTGGAAATACATTTAGAACCATCTTGGTCATCATCCACACACGAGCAAATTGTATTCACCATTTTAGGTTTTTGATCGATTTGCTACAATCTGCCATCAAACATAAAAAGATCAGAATTTTGGCAATAATTTTCTTAATTGTTGATTGAAATATGTTCCTGACATCCTAGAGAAGATACATGCCAAATTTCAAGTGATTTATAGTTTTTGTTTGAAAGTTAGCTTAATTTCAGATTTTGTGCCTATTTGGTGCAACAGAGCTTCACGAACCAAAATATCATAAATCTCTCGAGTTCTTTCAAGTTTTTTTGATTGTGATAGGTTTCTAAGGTTATGAATTAGATTTGGTTCAAGTTTCAACTTTTTTGGATGGACGGATGAAAAGTTACCTGATTTTTTAGATTTAAAATAGTGTTGAAATCGCTATTCATGGGCTAAAAATTTCAATAGCTCCGAGAATTTTTGGATTTTTAGCTTATTGATCTTCATAACTTCTCATAACTATAGGAATAAAGATTAGGGGAATACTTGGGAGAAAATTTGAAGGCACCTTTCACCCCCTCTGTTGTCATATCGGTCCTACATTTTTCTCTGAGAACCTACTCATAGGGCTTTGCTGTTGGAAGCCATTGCATATTTTGCCCTATGGCTTTTTTCTCGCGAATCTAGTATCCATGCGCACGAAATTGTAAATCTAGCTTCCTTCGTGATCGCGGCAGTAACGGCAAACGATACGTGTCAACTGCTGCGTTGCCCTACCACGGTAGGAAGTGACACCAGGTTGCCGAGCTGGTGGAGCTTGGTAGGAACCTACCGCATAATACCAGCTGGGCAAGAGTTGATGCCGAGCCCACCAGCGTGGTAGGATTTGTTGTCGAGCCCGTGCATTGTGGTACCGAGCTCGGGCGGCGCAGTAGGCCGGTGAGGACGTGAGGTCCATCGCCTAATGTGCTCGTTCGTCACCTACAATGTTGGAGCGAGGCGTTGTGATCCCCACCTCCTGTCATGGTAGGGTAGAGCGGTAGGTGAGATATGTCGCCTATCGCTGCTATCACAGTAACGAAGGGGACCAGCTTTGCAATTTCGAGCGTGAGGAGACTAGATTTGAAAATAAAGTGGTGCTACATAGCCATATATACGATCAACTCTTGCTGTTGTTTTGCTTTGAGATTTGAGGGGAACACAAGCATTTTGTGGGGAAACAAAATCACTTTTTAAAGACCCTGTTTGTACGCGGACAAAAGATTTGCCAGCCTCCGGGAGAAAAAAAAGACCTGGGAGTGTGCAATCTCCTAGCAGGCGTGCGATTTCTTAAACAAATTTCTGTTGTGCAATCTCTTGGTTAAAATACTAGCCTCTCCCCCAAAAAAAGAAAACGCTACTCTAGAAAAGATTCCAGGCGTGCGATTGTTACCGTGGAATGTTTACCTGGTCTGGTCGGATCTACGTGGTTATTGCAAAGGGGACCGAGACGGGTGTTGTCTGTTAGGCTCTGGCCCTGTGGGCCATGCCAACACACCAACTAAAAATAATGGACGGGTTCTTTTACAACGGCTAATTGGTTTATGCTTGGCTGATGGTCTTTAACACTAGTACGAGTATTTATATGAGTTAATCGAATATTAATAAGTTATTTTAAAAATAATGTCACGTTAAACCGTTTCAAAAAACGATGAAAAACCATCTCATTTATTTGTTCGAAGGAATCATAAGTCATAAGACATAAGACAAAGAGAATGGATAGTGAAACCGAAATTCCTCCTTAGAGACCGCATGCATGCTTTCTTTTTTGTGACAGTGATGGTTTCTATTGCTAAAAAAAGGCTAGCATGGATTTTCACTGAAGGCAATGATTTTTTTTGAACGGGCGCTACCTTATATATTAAAGACAGAAGGAGAGTTTATATACAAGAGGGTGGCAAACCAAAAAATTTCACTCCCAACAAAGAAAAAATTAAGGTGTTACAGAGGAAGGGAGGAGCTCCGCTAGCCTGTTTGCCCCGGCCAAAATCCGAGCCTGAGACTCATCCTTAATCTTGGTTAGAAGGGATAAGAGGATGCCTCTATAGAACGAAAGATGCGAGCATTCCACTTTTTCTAGATCTCTCAAGGGACGAGCGTCATTAACGACGCTAGAGAAACGCTCAATGCGTCTGGCTTCATGACGGCAGAGTCCCACCAGTGCCGGATGGAGGCGGCAGTGTGCCAAGAAGCTGGGTCTATGGAGTCCGAGGTAATCCAGTGGCCGATGAGGATCCAAATTCTTTTCGTGTAGCGCCATTCGACGAAGTGGTGGATGGATGTCTCCGGGGGAAATCCTGTAGAGGGGACAAACCAATTGGTTTGACCATCCCCTCAACGAGATGCAGTCTGCGGTCCACAGCCTATTTCGTATTGCTAGCCATGCGACGATTTTACATTTTTCGGGGGTCCAATTCTTTCAGACTAGGGGGTTCATGGAGGTGCTTATTGTTCCCAGGAACTGCGCTCTGTATGCTGAGATCACGGTGTAGATACCATGCGGTATGAGTTTCCAGGTTATAATATCGTGTACCCCTTCCTGAAGGTGCAAGGATGATGTGTGGGTAGAGGGTGACGAGTTTCTGAATGTGCAGGGATGTTGGGCCATCCAAGCAGTTGAGATTCTGAAGCCATTTATTTTCAGTTAGAGCCGCATGCTGGGAGCGCTTTTTTCCTTTTGGAGACAGCAAAAAAGATGTCGAGCAAAGTCGCACGGGGTGTTTCCCTTGGGCCTAAGCCGAGTTTCAGAAGTTCGTTGTTTTGCCGTCAGTTCGTCACCGATTGTAATGGAGGTGGCAGCCACAAAAAGGACTCTATCGTGCTCGTCGCAGGGGGCATGCATCCCTTTCCATGGCTTGTGTGAGGCTGTCCACTCGTCACTGATTCTCAAGGAGCACGCAAAACGTTGGAGGTCGAGTAGGCCAAGACCCCCTAGGTGTGTGGGTTTGCACATCTTGTCTCAACTGACCTAGCATTTACCTCCCGTTAGTTGTTCAGAACCGGTCCAAAGAAATTATCTCGTCTGTCTGTTTAGAAACTGGAGTACTATGGTTGATGGTTTGATAACCCTGAGAAGATATATGGCTTGCGCATTTAGGACTGACTTTACAAAAAAAAAATTCTTCCTACAAAGATAAACAATTTAGAAAACTGAAGGTAATGATACCATGGGAGTACTAGTGTACTACCACATGAGGTCTTTGCTCAAATTAAATGTGACATTTGCTGCAAATAGAATTTGTGCATGTATTCACGTATATATGATGTCTAGAGTACATGACTAAGCACGCATCATGCATGCATGTGAATAGATGAGCTCAAGTAGAGCCACTTGAGCATAATAGACGAAGAGGTGAAATGGTAATTGGTGAAGGCTGTGTGTTCAGGAGAGTAAAACTGCTCGTGCAGTTCTAATCTCATCCGTTCATTTCAGATCTAATAGTTCACATTTATTAAGTACAAACAATAATCATAAAATGACAGATGAAAATTGAAAAGCATGGAAAAAAATAGTACAAAGATACTCTACGACAATGGCAAGTCTGAAATACGATGGCTTAAGTGATTAAGATTTCTCCAAAGTAAACACTACCTGAATCGCCTATGCATAATTTATGAAATAATCTGCCCACGAACAAATGCTCGTTACTCTCTAAAGCACAGAACTTTAGTACTAAACGTAGCGATCATGACATCAAAAATACCAAAACAACAACCGTAAGAAAGCTTCCCAATTCTTTTTTACAAAGTTTCCGAACAGAAGAGCGTAGCCCACACGAGAAACCAAAACGTTTTTTTTTCTTTTTTGCGAAGTTCCATGCATGAAAAGCAAAACAATCGCCGCACGAAAATATGCTGGCGTTTCGCTGCGGTGGGCAGGAGAATACAGAGGGCAGAACGCGAACCGCAGGAGGCAGCAAAGCGACGGTGGGGATGGGTGCGGCTCAGCCTCCCAGAGGTCGCAACCGTCGATGAAAAAAAAGAGAGAGTTACTCGTAGTAGGCACCCGTGGCAGATCAAAAATCCACGCGCCCCCCGCGCATCGCACACCGAAGCATACTCCGTGACGGGGGCCTGACCTGCTGCCGCTCTCGTCTGCGAGTTCGAGCCACTCTCTCTCATCATCTCTCTCCATCTCTCTCTCTATACGAGGAGCAAGGAGTCCACAGCCTCAAGAATCTCTGTTCCTGCTTCTCCCCCCACCCAAACCTGCGAGTCTCGTAGAGTTCTCTGATTCTCTCGCGTGCTCGGGGCAGCTATCATGGAGGCGCTGGTGGTGGCTGCGCTGCTGCTCCTCTCCTCCACTCTCGTTGCTTCAGGTGAGCTCCGGTCTTTTTCTAACCTTTCTTTCCCTTTCGTTAGTTTTTTCTGGGTCTTGTCTGAAATAGTGGCTGCAAACTGCGAAGTCTCCTCCTTTTTGTTCGTGGAGTTTGATATTTGGAGTTCTCGTGGATTTTGCCCCCGTCTTTCCTGTTCGGCTGTTTCTTGGATGCTGTGTAGACACTAGGCCTCTCTTTTCCTCTGATGAATGTTTCTGCTTATTTTCATCTATGCTTATGTTTGAAAGAGCAAAAGCTCCAGTTGTGTCAGATGGTAGTCATATGCCTAGCTCCAGTTGTGCTTCTATTTTTGAAGAAAATTGCTCAAGAGCAATAAGCGATAACAAACAAGGACAGGAGATCTCTTCTTTCCTCCTATAGATGTGTTCTTCTCACTCAAGTGGATCCCCACCCCTCCCCAAAAAATCCATTTTCCCTTATTCCGTTAGCACAATGCGAATGGAAAAGTTGGCGTTCTCTCTCTGCAAACCTCACTCAACCTTCTTGCTGCTTTCGTCACATTTCCTTAGCCATCCCTTTCTTCCGAGCATTTCGTGACATGCACATCAAGAAACTGACATAAAAGCACCGCTTTTTCCCCCAAGCTTTCCTTTGCTAATCTCCAGTGCTCATCTTTTCTTGTGTTCTTGGGCAGATTGGTGCGTGTGCAGGTCGGATTTGCCTCAGGCCTCGCTGCAGAAGACCATCGACTTCGCATGCGGAGCAGGGGCGGACTGTACATACGTCCACGAGCAGGGGCCGTGCTACAACCCCAACACCGTCGCCGCGCACTGCTCCTGGGCGGCCAACAGCTACTTCCAGAGGAACAGAGCGAGCGGCGCCACCTGCGACTTCACCGGCACCGCCACCCTCACCACCGTCGACCCAAGTAACGACCCTTACATATCCACTGCTTAGTTTACCCCTGTCTTCTAGTTCAGGAATCTACTGGTTGTCATTAAGCAGATGCGTGCACTTGATTGCAAGTTGTGCGCAGTGCTTTGGCTGTTGCTGGATTAGAGATGTCTTGATGATTAGGATTAGAAAATGTGAAGAAGGACTGCATGGCTAGTGGCATCAAGTGCGGAGCTAGGATTTAGTTACGCCCTGGGCTCAGTTGTGGAATGATCTAGGTTATCTGAGCTAGACCATAAAAATATTACCTAAGTTGGACTGAATTTACCCAGACTGTACACTAGATATTTTTTCACACATCGGACTAAAACTTACCCTGCCCGGGGTGTGGCTCCGCCCCTGCTCGTGTCGCATTATACTTTTTGTACTTGTTTTATCGTGCCACCTTAACTCAAATGGTAATCTAGCGTATTGTTCAAAGGCCAAGCTTCATGCCTAGAATTGTCTGTTGACGTGGAGGAGTTTAACTAAATAAAGTTAAGAAATCCCAAGAATTTTAGTACATTTGGATTCTTAGGTGTCACTGGCAATTGATTTTAAGCCAGAAGGATATTGAAAATCGACATGAAAATGCATTTGATTTTTAAGTATACAAAAAAAATATTCTGGAGTGGGAGATGACAACGTTGTGTCATTTTCATTATTTTCTTAGAGGTATATTTGTTCGTTGTATAATCTATTATGTAACTATGTTCTTGCTCGTCTGCAGGTTCCTCTGGCTGCTCTTACCCCGCAAGTGCAAGGTGCATTATTAGCCTCGTCACTTGAATTGACTATGCATCATGAAGTACCACTGAGGGACCGATTGGTGTTTCATATGTTGCATTTTGAGAACCGGTACCACATTGAAACTTTATGCGTCATGTTGAACCAGAAGGTTTTTTAGAATGCGACCGACTGCCTTGAGTAATAACTGATACTCGAATAGTCATCGATTCTGTTGAGCTGAAATTGATGTGTTCCCAACTGACCGTTATAAGCAAGTGTTTTCTGATCACCTTCCTTGCATTTTTGTTATGCTAGTATCCCGCTATGTTGTTTTGAAAAATACTACACCAAAGAGCCAGGTCTGCGTCACCATTTGATACCAAGTCTTCCCATCACTTTTCGTTTCTTTCTTTTTGAATGGGAGCCACACTTCTCTAGGTGAAGCAATACTAGCCCTTAAGAGGAATCACTCTTCATTCCTGCAATAATATCCAAAATGCATACATATGGCATTCCAAACTTGCATTTGTATGTTTGGAGATACAACACTTCTGTGTGGTTATTGGCTGATTGCAGGGGGGGTATACCATACACCTGAATTAACGATGAGCATACATATGACGCTGATTATGGCAATAATTGATTTTTTAGGTGAATGAAAATAGCGGAATTAAGGATAACTGAATTTTTTTATACCATGTCTAACTGTATTTAAATATTGGGGAAATCATCATCTCACCGTGAGTAACAAGATAGAGATTTTGTTCATTAGATACCAAGTGCTGCAGCATACTCTCGAATCAAAATTAATCCACAAATAATTACTTTTCCTTTCTTTATGCAGTGCTGTTGGAACATCCACCACGCCGACCACTGGAGGCACGATGGGGGCAGCAACCCCAGGAACCTTCACGCCCGGTACCGGCACCGGCACCGGCACAACCACCGGCACTGGCGTGGGAGTGGGCACTACCACTGGGACTGCCGGCACCGGGCTGGGTGGCCTAGGACCAACAGGCATAGGCAGCAGCAGCAGCATGGACACCGCTACTGCCGGCTTGCCTCCAAGGGCTGGGCCGGCCGCCTTCCTCGCCGTGCTCCTCTCGTTCATGGCGTTCGCGTGAAGTTATATCCTAGAAGCAACACCTACTCCTATTTGCCGATGGAAAGAAACCGTTCCAGTAAAATGATCTATGGAGAAAGGAAGAAAGACCTAATCCATCTGAACGTGTCGTCCCATCCAAAGACCCTCTAGTGCCTGCTTCTTGTTTGGTGTCAATGGGTATGCGTTGTTGGGGGTACTTTTGTGTTCCTTTTGGCTACCGCGTGTTCTGTACCTCGTAATTGGGTAGGATGGCTGTCTCTTTCATGCAAGGACTCTTGCCTTCATCTTTTCTTTTTCTTTTTTTTTTGTCCTCTTCTATTTTCATCTTTTAAATCTAGGGAAGCCAGTAGGTTAGTTGGAATGAGAACGTTGTTGGGACAACGCCATCGTAGTCTGTTATCAACTTATCATCGAGTTCTTTATCCCTGTTGGTGGCTTGTATTCTCGTTGTCTTGTAGCTCTGAAATTTGCCAGATTGAGCTGTCAAGCTGTATGTTAGCAACAGATGGCTCAGATTAGCTTGGGGCAAACGCAGGGTGCTTGATCCGAACGAACAGCTGGACGTTGCTACTGTAGGACGAGAATGGTGAGTCAAGGGCGGGGGTGAATGTATATTTCAAAATCTTATTTCAAATATCAATAACAACATGCAACAGAAACACAAATTCATAGCTTCATCAATACCCTGAGCCAAGGAATGCAAAAACTTAAAAATCAAAACTACCACCGATCAGGCCTCTATCTAAAACTGGTGAGACCGAAATGAACAGTAACATCAGTCAGACCTCTAGACAACATAGAACCTCATCTCTTCCTAAGCCTAGTCCCGATCCACCTTACCGTTACCCATCATATATCCACTTGTAGCTTTCGCTCTGGCACCTCATCTTCTCAGCTTATAACCACCCCGTAATCATTGGTTATCTTCGATGGCTTCTTGATCGACTGGATCTCACTACTCCTGAGCGTAGTCTCGATCTGTTAATTGTTTTGGACCTAAACTCTTCTAACTTAGTCTCGGTCTCATCTAACTCACCATAACGTAGCTCCAGAGTTCTACAACTAACACAACCAAGCAAACCATCATGTAGTACCGCACGAGATAAAATTATCAATATGTCCAATTGATGATAGCGAGAACACTTACCTCAAAGCCTCCATCCTGAAAGCATCATCGCAAAGCATGACGTGGATCTCCAATGCATCATGATTTTTTCTCAAACATCACCTTTCATGGTTCTTATCCATCTTGTGTTTTACTTGAACTCAACTATCCCACAAGGCATCTATGACCGTTCTGGACCTCAGTTATTCTCAACCTAGTCTCGGTCTTCCCGTCGTTAACTATAGTTTCCTCTAAGCCACCTGCAAAACAATAGACCAAACAACCATTTTCGAGCATAATTTCTTCACAAATTGATCAACGTTAATCCATAAATGCACAATGCAGCACATATACAATGACCTAGATCAAACCAAACTCTTACCATAACTCGAAATCCTAAAAACCCCAAACTGGCCGAAGTATCAATGCACAGCCGATCAGATCACCAGCCCTAGCCAGTTTGATTGCTGACGGTGGCCAATCAGACCGCCAGAGGAGGCCGATTTGACCGTTGGTAAGGGACGGTCTGACCCCCACCTCTAACCAGTCAGACCACTAGGTCTGCAGATTACCCAAAAATCCGATAAATTTGCAAATTATCAAAAACCAACCTCAAACTCCATAAACTCTCTGAGCTAAAAATCAATTACTCCTTACAACTACAGAGTAATCTCCACGTAGCCTCACAGCTATCATGGTTTGAAGCGTGGTAGCGCGTTCCTGAATAGTGTTATGCTAGCCGTTAGGTAATGTGGCGCGTCAAGGCAACACCGAACCGATCGTCCATTTCTCGTAATCTTTTTCCAGGTGGGCTCCGTCTTTCCTGTCATAGCTTGTTGCCTAGCGTATCACAGGCACTCAATGGATGTTACATGCACTCCCAGGGCCCCCCGGAGCGGTGTCGTCGTACGAATGCGTCCCCGGTGCAGCTAAGCCGAACTGCTTCACGAGTGATCTGTATGAGTCAGCCTGCCTAGTTGTTCAAGAGCTTGATAATGAATTCATGGCATGCCAATGTGTCACGCTGCATCTTTCTCTGGCCAAGATGTCTGAGTCGGTTGAAATCTTTATGTGATTCCTGCAATGCTGGAAGTTTTGTAGCAAAAATGCAATAATGCTGTATGCCGACATCAGTCACCCATCTGAAGCTCCATTTCTTGCTGACATTAATGCTAGATAATGGTTCTTACAAACGTTGGTTATCTGGAGGGTGTTTTGAAAATGCAGAGGCTCGTATTATTTGCCTCTAGTGCTGAATATGGATTAGGCAGAGTATTTTACATGGACATAAATGAGACATCAGATGTATTCATTTTCATTATTTATAGCGAGGCTGGATGATCAGGACCGATTGTAATGACAAGGAGCAAAGATCTCACATTTGATCGTTTCTCCTTTTGTGTTCCAAATATTGTGTTTCCTTCTCCGAGACATGCAGCTGATTCCTTTACTCTGATTTTTGTGATAAGTACTTCAACGGCAAACATGTGAAATACACTCCCACTACCAATCTGCACTAAGGTGTGCCTTTTCTTGGAGATGAACTGCAGAATAATGAGTGGGTCAGTGAGCTATTCCTGGAGTGTATTTGTCATTCTGTCGTATCTTTAGTTTCTTGTGTAATACATGTACAAATAACTGAGCTGAAGCTCAGTTACATGCAGTATCCTGAAGAGTGAATAACACGCTGTCCAAGTTGTATACAAATCTTGTTATATATGAAATTCCGAAAAAAAAACTACTAATTTATGTAAATACACTACTACAAAACAAACTATATTGGACGTCTCACTACATACGATTCATGTGGAGCCGTATGTGCTTTGATTATTACATACGGTTTATGGCTAAAACCGTCTCTGAAACTAGTTCCTCATCCGTCCATTCTCTCCACATCGAATGGCAAGCGCTAGTTCCTCCCACCGCTTGACCCTTATTAACTCCCCATCTACTTTTCCATCGGCAGTCATGCGTGAGTTCATCCACTAGCTTCCTGCATCCTCCCTTCGACGACGCTGACTACCACTGTAAACTAGCGCTTCCGTTGTGACATCACGGTTGACTGCATAACACACTCTTGTCATAAGTGTCGTAAGAGTGTCTTATGCAGTCTCACCGTCGTGCCACAAAGGTGGCGCTACCGGCGCCTCTCCATTGTCGGTGATATCCGGTTGCCATCCGATGCCTTCTCATCTCTTCCTTGATGGTAGGCATCAAGGACATCGCACGCTGCATCCAGCTTGTTCTTCGACGACGTCGACTACTGCCGTGAGCTAGCGGCTCCGTTGTGACACCACAGTCGACTGCACAACACACTCTTGTCGTAAGAGTGTCTTGTGCAGTCTTACCGTCGTGCTACAAAAATAACTCTACCACCGTCTCTCCATTGCCGGTGATATCCGGTCGTCATCTTATATATTCTCAGAGAAGTGGATTATCTGATAATCCACTTCTCTGATAATATATTTTATATATTCTCAGAGAAGTGGATTCTCAGATAATCCGAAACAAAAGCTAAAAACTAATAATCTAGAGCTGTACCAAACAACTCCTTACTTTTTAGGAAGCTACTAAAGGGCAGAAGCCAATTTTTTTTGTTGGTACTACAGCTGACACAAAAAAATATTGATAGTATGTCTGTGATTGCGTTATTTACCACCATGCAAATCTTTGTTGTTTCGCATATTTTGACTACAAATCTAATCCTACTTCTATCTGTAAAGCATTTAGGCAAAGCATATTGGATTTCTAAGCCCGGACCCACCTGCTCGCTCGCTCAACGCGCCTGCGAGGCAGCTGTCGAGCTGCAACAACTCCGTAGCCTGCTGAGCCGAGGCAGCTCGGTTGCCTTGGCCCGCCACCTGGCACGATGCACGGTCGCCTCCCTCGCGTGCTAACTTGGCTCGTCTCTTGCCGAGCAACAAAGGTATAGCAAGTCAAACATATCAAACACCTCACGTCTGCATGACAAGTGGACAAACCAGAGGTCGCAGGCGCGGAGGCGAAAGCCAGACTCGGCACAGCGGCGCGTGCCATTTCCGCGGTATAAATCGCAGAGCAGCGGGGCAAAAGGGTGAAAAATTAAGGTTAGGAGCTTCTTGATATGATGTTCGAACTACAGACCGCAGGAGAGCAGTCGAATCAATCATTCACCGGAGGGACTTCGCTGCTACTGCTAGTAGTACTGCAGATGAGTGCAATGTTTAGCTGACGTCCTGATTTCAGTGATAGGTCGCTATGGTCGGTTCGACTATATGACTTCGCTACTGCTAGTAGTACTACAGGTGAGTGTAATGTTTAGCTGACGTCTTGGTTTCGATGATGGTCGGCGTGGCGGTTCGGCGATATGACTTCGCCATCGCTAGTAGTCTGCGGTAAGTGCAATGTTTAGCTGACGTTCTGGTTCTAGTGACAGGTCGCTGTGGTCGGTTCGACGTATATGACTTCGCTACTGCTAGTAGTACTGTAGGTGAGTGTAATGTTTAGCTGATGTCCTGGTTCCAGGGACAGGTCGCTATGCTTGGTTCGACTTATATACGTCGGTTTATAGTCTTTTTACACTAAAGTAGCTTATTATAAACTAATACTGTTGTTTTTTTAATGTAATTGAATTTAAAAAATTTAAAAATAAAAAATAAGTTAGCCTATCACGAACAATGCAAATAAATACAAGAAAAAAGACAAAAAAATATCAAAAAGCCAAAAAAGAAATTATAAAATAGTGAACTAGAAGTCAAAGCCAGAAACTGAAGTTGAAAAGTAGGACCTCAACCATTTGCGTGTTCCTCGAACATTTTTTAGGCCCGGGAATCGTGTGTCGTAAACTGTATAAGCAAGGACGTTGGTGCACACTTATGTTTGTGTAGTTCTGTCTTTGCCATTGAATCGCAGTGTTCGGGGGGAAGCGAGGCCTTCTTGCACGGCATTGGCATTTCTTGGTTAACTAACTGTGATACGTGCGAGCTAGCGCTAATCTGCGCTTCGTTCGTCTCATCTCTCACGCCGCTCTACACGAGAGACTTTGTTTCATCATTCATCCAAGACTTTGTTTCGTACTAACGTACTGTGATGTTAGCAATTAGGATACAGCTGGTTAGGTCACATTACCTGGAGCGCACTGGGCTGGGCGTGGCGTGTCTATTTCCTTACGTACACTCGACTGGCTGGCCAACGATACAGCTTAGCTCAGTCCCAGGACAAAAGGGAATCCGCTTTGGCTACAGCGAAAGGGTTGGCAAGCTGCTGGGGAGTTGATGGGTAGATAATTAAACGTGCACCTGTTCGTTGGATTGCTTCCCTGACCAGCCAGAGGAGCGATGCTTTTGTTCCGCGAATAGCTAGAGAGCAGCGTGACAACGTATGCTGTCTTGGCACGTCAGCTAGAACATTTCTTCCAGCCTCAGGGGAAAATAAAAAAGGTAGAGCATTTTTTGTGGACGTTTTATTAGACTCTTTTACTGTATCAAAAATAATTAAGTGGCGTTCAGTTTTTTATCTAATAAACAATATTAGTTAGGATTAGTTATACTACCACCAACAATACTAATCAACGAAATGAGTGAGAGGTGGGGGCAGCAGCGACGGAAATGGTTAGTAATATATTCCGAGGAAAGCCTATAATATCCTCACGAAAAATTAGTTTTGTAAAGAAAAGTCTATTATACCCTCATAAATCAATAGTCGGATTTAGTTTCCAGTACCATTCTCTTACTATTAATATAGAATATACTATAAAGATTCTTTTTGAGCTCTTTTACGGTACCCTAGAATAAATACGAGTCGTCCATTCTTTTTGATCCAATGGATCAGATTAGTTAGGATTTTGTTCTATTACCACCGTTAATAGTAGCATTAGAATCCTAAAAAAAAATAAAATTATCATTTTTCACAACCATGTCACCCCCCGCACGGTCTACTACGCCGTTCAGGACGCCGCCTCCGACCGCTTTTTCGTTGCTAGGATGCATCACCCTACTTCTTGAGGGACCCGGCCTAAGCATGTCAGTGCCGCCATGCATGGCATGCTAACTGACAAGCTGCAAGAAGGCATGAGTTCAGGCAACGAATTTACTAGCAAATCAATCTGCAAGCGAAGCAACCAAGCGATCGATTCAAGGCGGGTGCTGACCCCGGCAGTATGTGCATGCCATACCATGCTGTTGCTACAGTTCTCACCCTCATCACATCACCTCTATTTATTATGACAAGAAGCTGGCCATCGATCTCCTCTGCAATGACGTCCGGCCATTTGCAAGTCATCGAAGTGCTGCTGCTGGTGGTGGTGTTCATGGGCAGTGGTTCTGGCGTGTGGGCGGCGGAGAAGGCACTGGTGACGGCGGCGATCGTGTTCGGGGACTCAGACGGTGGACACAGGCAACAACAACTAAATCGGGACGCCGCTGCAGAGCGACTTCCCACATTTGCGCAGCGTGCTCGTGATCGATGACGAGCTCATCGAGTCCGACAGGTTCAGCCTCAATGCATTGTAGTCCGACACGTTGTCCTGCAGGTTGAGCAGGAGCTAGTGGTTGGTGCTGAAGCTCATGGATGGCCGCGTCGCCGGCACGAACGGTGGGTTGGCCTCGCCGCCAAGCATGTGCACCACGGCGCGCATCCTCCGCCGGAGTACACCAGCCCGATCAGCAGCACCCTCCTCATCTCCCCCTCGTTGTACTCACCATCCAGCCTCGTGTCGACAAAGTCCAGCACGTGCGATAATTGATTTACAAAGAAAAATCTATTATACTCTTATAAATCATGGATTAGATTTAATTTCTACTGCCACTCTTCTACTTACTAATAGAATGTACCATAAAAATTTTCTTTTTTTTAACTGAATCAGAAGTGTTCAACTCCTCAGTTTTCCAATTCTTTCTTTCCCGCGAATCTCCTCTATGTCAATTTCAGAGTACATTGCGAACAGGAGAAAGGGGGAACACGATCTCAACAAACAAGACTTCGTGACCTCTTATGTCGGATTATTTATTTAGTCAGACCAAACACCACGAAATGTTGCTTATCACTCAATTAAGCAGCTGTCAATGGAGTGCTTCTATACATCACCTAAACAGAAGATGGCACAAATCTTTGTCATTGAGCGTTTCTCCCTTGTCTTGGATGACAGATAGGCTTAGAAGTCACGTCATCCCGCGGAGAGCCTAGATTTGTGATTTCGTATTCGTGGGAGGTTTAGCTTGAAATCCTACTTAAATTATCTTATTAGAATATGTGAGAATAAACCTAGAAGTCTTTCTGTCTTAGATCCTCACGATCAAGAAGTAATTTGTGTTCCAGTGTTTTGGTGTTCTCGTGAACTAGATTCAATTATCTTCAATTTAATGAACCTGATGAGCCCATTCTTGATTGGTTAGGTTTCTAATGCATTGAAAAAGTCCCATACGAAATTTGAAAGTATTTGAATAAGAATTAAATAAGTTTTTGATATTTGAGTTTTGTCCCAAAAGATTTTCAGGTCGAGAAACAGGGACCGGTCAGACTGGCTCTGAACCTACGGTCAAACCGCTGCTGTACTTGTTGTCAGACCGAGAAATCCATAACAGTCTGATCGGCCTTGAGCTGTTTGTGGTTGATTTTGGTGCGTTAGGTCTATAGCCTTGTTTTGTAAATTATAACCGATGCAATCTAAACTTGATAACTCTTAAATCAATTGATTTAAGATTTTGAATACCACTGAAAGAAAAGGTTTTGAACCATTATTCAACATTATCTGGTTGCCAGCACCGTAGCACCGGTCTACGCATCGCTACATTAAATCAGAGCTCTCCCAATCTCTTGGCGCATTCCACACTGCAGTCCAGCGTCTCCTCCACCCCATACTTGTACTTGAACCCCAAATCCACAAGCTTGTTTGTATCAGCCTGCACCCTCACTCCCTCTCCTACCACCCTACAAAATCACCACACAGAAAGTAACACACAAGATCAATCATGCATTCATCATACAAAACACGGAACAAATTAATCAAGAACATGTAACAAGAACCTGATTACGTACTCTTTGAGCAGTATCTTGTGCTCCGGGTACTTGGCGGCGAAGCGGTCGACGTAGTCCTGCATGTTGGGGTACCCGGCGGCGCAGAGGAAGCGGCCGGCGATGGACGGCCGCTCCATGCAGAAGACATGCGCCTCGCAGACGTCCTCGATGTGCGCCAGCGGCACGGAGCCCAGCAGCGCCTGCATGAACTTGAGGGAGTTGTGGTAGACCCCGTGGCCGGTGAGCGGCGCCACGACCACCGGGAGGCTGCTCCAGAGGTAGGGTTGGACGGTGTCGCCGCCGACGAGCGCGCACGCCAGGGTGACGACCTCGAACGCCCTGTCCTTGGACTCGTTGTAGCTCAGCAGCTCCTTCTCGGACAGGCTCTTGGACGACACGTACGCCTGCAAAATCCATCAGCATTGTGAGTTGCTTGCTATCATGGCATTCGGCAATCGGTTGGTTACTAGCTAGTGGATGCTTACGTCCAGGTGAACGTTGCTGTAGCCGTAGGAGAGGTTGAGCGGCGTCCAGCAGGATTCGTTGGTGAAGTCCTTGTACCCGTCGCCGTCCTCCTTCAGCGGCGAGGCGGCCGTGACCGAGCCCGTGTGGATGACGCGCCTCACCGTCTTGGACCGCTCGCACTGCTGCAGGATGACGCGCGTCGCGTCTACGATAGCTTCGGTGGTGTTCTTGTACTGCGGAACCGATCGATCTTCGTAATCAGTCTAATGTTGCAGCGAGAAGGTTTCTACGCGAACACGCAGCACTGGGAATTGAAGAAAGTGACAGTATGGACAAACTAATGAAATGTTTAGGATGCTCTGGGACCATGTTAAGTCGATCCATGTTGCTGACACAAACAAACCTCACCAGCTAAAATATAGATAGATAAGCTGGGACTGTAAGCATAATATATCCATCCTGACAAAATAAGCTGCAGCCATATGTCTGAAGTTCAAAACGCTTCAACAACCGCAAGAGGTCACATGTTTGAATCATCACCGTGATGCTGGGTTAAAGAAAAGCTACGCAAAAAACAAACATCAAGAAGCCGCATGATGTATGCAAAATTAATACAAGCCGTTCGTATCTTCTGGCCAAACATGTCTTGTTCGTCATACTCTCTTGGACAGGGAGATAATGCTAGAAAAAACGGGTAGCCACCAGACACAGAGATCACGCATGCTGCTCAATTAGCTAGGTCAGCACAATCTTACTACAGATCCTCTTGCCTTCGCTTTCTAGAAGAAATGTAACTGTCCCGTGGAAATTACTACGATATTTTGCATCCATGAGGTAGGAAAAGTCCACGGTCACAATCTGGAAATGCTAGAGTAGAGCAAGGCAAACGCAAGTTCGAAGAAATTAAAGACCACGCGCCGTGCCATGGAGTGGTGGTAGAGTCACAATTGAACTGTTCCAGTAGCACTCAAAAGTCAGCGCTACGAGTTTATCCTGAGTATTATCCGTGCAAAGTTAAGTGTTTACCAACTATTTTTCTGAGGCTGCAAACCGAAGTGGCCGAACGGCGGCGGACCTAACGCGGGTTTTATCCGTCCTGCAACGTGCGTGCAAGACAAAACTGCGCGCAAGGCCACTAGATGGCAAGAGAAAATATTGTGTGCTCCGAGCCAATTTTGTGCTAACTATACTCCTATCCCCAAAAACTAGCTTAGATGGTCATAAAAAATTCCAAAAAATATGTCAATATTAACACAAAACTAATCTACCATGTCAAAAAATTCTAAATTTAAGTTTGATCTATACATCGAGAAACAAAAAAAGTTCTACTGAAAAATAATTCTGAAATAAAAAGAAAAAGGTACCGTTCACTGAAATTTGTCCTTTTGCTTTTCTTTATATACATCGTGTTTTTTTAAACTTGCAGAACTATTTATTATGTCATATTCTATCTACACAATTTTTTGAAATGTATTATAACTATTTAGACAACTTTCGAGAAATAGAAGCATGGGCAGCATAAAATTGACTCGGCGCAAATCAAGGAACAGCGCACGTGATCCCTCATCGGCGTGCAGTGTCCGTATGGCCGCTTCGATTCCTAATCTATTCTAAAACAGGGCCTTGGATGGATGGGTAAATACAACTGTAGGATGCAACTAGATCAGATTAGATAGATATTATTTATACCGTATTCTAATCTATATACAACTGTATGATGCAACCAGATCGGATCTAGATGGTTTGTTTATACCGTATTCTAATCTATATATTTTTTATCTTGATTTGTAGTCGGATACAATAAAACTGGATACAAATACGAATTCGAGTATTCAGAGTTTCGAATACGGTACCATCTGGACAGATACATGACGTTTTGGATCAAAACAGATAATATGTGCGTACATAAAGGAATATACACTGAATCATATCACCATCACTTCAAGTCTCCAACTAGTAATAAATTCATCAAAATTACTTAAGTACGATAGCCGACACAACACAAGTTCAACATAAACGGAGATGATTGGTTGTGACTGGCTTGAGTGACTGGACTCTAAAGTTAGGTTAGAACTTGGGCAAAATCTAGGTTGGTTTGTGTCAACGATGTTGATGGGCCGGGCTAGTTGGAGTACTAATTTGCTTATCGAATATTCGGTCAGATAGTATCCGGTTTACCGTTTACCGACGCTATTCGGTCGGATTTTATCTCTCCTATTTTCGCTACCGTATTCAACAATAACTATTCGGTACCGGATACTAAATTACCTTCTCGTATTCGGTACCGAATCGATCAGGATTAACCCATACCGTCTACACCCCTATACTACTGTAAATAAAACGGACGGGTAGTGTTAGAAAGAAGACATACAACCATAGAGGTCGTGTTTAGAATACGAGAACATCTTATGTTTCTACGAAACTAGCGGTTTTACCTACACAATTATCAGGCTAGCTATTATAATATAATTACTTTTGCTATATAATTCTACTGTTTATAATTAAAATATAATTATATTTGCTATACAACTCTAATATACATATATAATTAATCTGCACCGTTAAACTCTGCACACCGAAATAAGTGGTAGAGTGGTTCTCTTTTTCTCGATTAATATAAGATTTTTTAGTGTTTTTTTAAATTTTAATGTAGGATTTTCTTACTCTTAAAATAAAGGAATCAAGGAGTTGCCTTTAGCATCACATGCGTTTTTATTTATACAGATAAACTGATTTCCGTGAAATTTCGACGTTCCAGACGTATCCTAATCTGCCATCGTGAACTAGCAAATATCAAAAGAGGAAGCGGACGAACGAACTCTTGACAGATTAGACAACGCACATAGTGAATTGACGGGACGACTAACGAGCGTGCCGAAGCTATAGCCGGTAAAAAATTTCGGTGCGCGCGTAATTGGTCGCGTACCTTGGTGCTGCCGGGGTCGTGCAGCAGCGGGGTGGCGACGAAGAAGACGAACTCGCAGCCGCTGATCGCCGGCTCGAAGGTGGCGGCGTCGTAGATGTCCGCCTGGAACAGCTCCAGCCGCTCCGCCGCGCCGGGCAGCCCCCTCAGCAGCTCCGTCTTCCTCTCATCCCCTGCAACCCACCATTCACGTCATGCTTGCGAGAGAGAGAGAGAGGGGGGAGAGAGAGAGAGAGTACCAAGATCCCTCAAGGTGGCATGGACGACGCATCCTCTCTCCAGCAGCTTCTTGACAAGCCAGCTCGCAATGTAACCGGCAGCTCCGGTGACGCACACCCTGCTCATCTCTCTCCTCTCTTCTCGTCCAGTCCGGTGCACCACGAAATAACCGCTAGTGCCTCCAAAAACGTAGTACTACTACTGCATCAGTACGCGCAACCTGTAGAGTTGCTCATGGAGTCGTGATGTGCTTCTCTGAAACTTTGGCTCAACACCGGCAGCTGTACTATTGATTTATCGTCGGCTAGCAGCTAGCGAGACGTGCGAAAGTACGAGAATGCCCCTGTGCTGCACGCATCACGCGTGGTCGCTTTTGGGGCTGTTCTTTTTTTTTTTGCTGTATCTTATTATTTTTGGTTAAAAATTCTGAATTTTGGTTATTTATGATAGAGATTATAGAGAGATATATACTTATTTGTGATTTTGGTTGAAATAGATGTTAGGCTTTTAACGTGTACTACAATTAACTTGTAGATCCTGTCTTGAGAAAATAGTCAATTTAAAAGTTAGGTACTGTAACAAAAGCCAAAAGCCGTTTTTAGAAGTCGTAAAGAACAACTCCTTTAGTTGTCACCAGCTGATGGTCCAATGCAGGCAGCACCATGCGGACCACTACCAGGGTTTACGCTATCGAGCCAAAAATTTTACCACTCTCACCGGTATAGCCAGTAACCGACGGTTACTGAATTTTTTAATTTTTTCGACCAAAAAAATAAAATACAAATGTGATTTTTGTGAAAATTTTGATTTTTTGAGAAAACCTACGGGTAGTTGTGGAGATAAACTAGATATTTATATATATACGAAATAGAGATGAAAATAAAGTTAAAATCTGATGTATTTTCATATATAAATAAATTTTATTTAAAATGTGGGCCTACAAACCGAAAAAACATGTCTCGTTTCTCTTATCCATCCTCACTGCTCGCTGGTATGACCGGTTTTCGCGAGTGAGCACCGAAATTTTGCAAAATTTTATTCCCTGGCCTCTACTACTACATAGGCCTTTTGCGTTTCCAGCGAGACTCCATCAGCTGGTCATTAGCAGCCGGTCCCGGCAACGAATGGGATTTAGGCCCGCTTCGTTTCGAACAAAACACGGTTTACGAACTTATTTTTATTATTCATAATTTCATCTTTTTCTGAATTTTTGGTTTTTTTGAGCTTTTTTGCCGGTTCTTTTTTTTTACCGTATTCGTTTGTGTTGTTTGTGATGGGCTAACATATTTTTTATATTTTTATTTTTAAAAATTTAATTATGTTAAATAAGCTCTCTGTCATTCTGATATTTTTTAATCATTCATGCTTTTCAGCCATAAACCACTAAAAATAAATCAAAATGATCACCACCTTAGTTTGGGGTGTCATTGCCTGCCAACAGATTGGATTGTTCGGATCAAGCAAGACCCGGTCATGAAATCATCAGAAAATTCAGAACACGGATCACCAGGACGCGATCGTCTTGGAAAGCTGCTCCTCAGCTGCAACGACCAGAGTATGAGTCAACTGGAGTAGTACCACTACTAGTCAACAAAGGCAACCAGGGCCAGTCAGAAGGCACTACTAATATAATAGATGTAGTGCAGCTAATAACTACATTGCATGTCTGTATACGCAAGCGCTGACAAGTTTATTAATCTAGTGATCCGCGAAAAGTGTCCTCTTGGCTAGTTTGGTCGTCTCAGAGTGGCAGTTCAGTGGATCGGATCCGGTCATGGTGATTAATCTGCTGGGCGGCTGGGTGCGGTCCAGTCCTTTTCCACTGTAATAAAGTGTTTTGTAAATACTGTTCGAAACCGATTCAAAAAGATAACAGAGAAACCGTCACATTTATTTATTCATGAAAGCGTCACATTCAATAAAATTTAATTGGGTAACAAATAAAAGCGTTCAACTATATACATTCACTCGTCGGTCGTCGCTACATCAGAGCAGACAGCAGAGCGATGAGCTCCCTCTCATCTCTCGCTCACTCATCTCTCTCGCGCAGCTCTCTGCCGCCTCGCTCGCTCCCTCTCCTCGGCGAATCCGCCTCCCCCTCGGTCCCTCCCTTCTCCTCCTCCCCTCGATAGCTCCGCTCCCTCTTCCTGCCGCCACTCTCCACGGCCCCCAAGCTGCAATCGCGGAAGAGGTGGCGAAGACTCGTCGCCCGTCGAAGCCGGAGGCGGCGTCACGGCGGAGACCGGAGCCGGCGGAGCCGCGGAGGCAGTGGATCCGGCGACGGCGGATCCGGCTACGGCGACGGCGGTGGCAGTGGATCCAACGGCGGATCTAGCTACGGCAACGACAGAGGCAGTGGATCCGACAACGGCGACGGCAGATCCGGCTGCGACGACGGCGGATACGGCAAGGTGGGGGTGACTCCTTGCCTCCTGGGAGCGCCTTACCGCTTAGGCGACGCCTTGATAAGCTTGATTAGATGTAGTTATATTGTCTTCGTTTTTGGATAGATGAAGGTTAGCCTTTTCATTTCTAAATATTGTAATATTCGAGGCTTTGTAGCTTTGTATCAGGCCTAGTCCTATGTGGTTATGTATGTGTAATATTAAATTTTATCTCTAATTATAGTTCTGATGCAATATTCTGATAAATTTATTATTTATTAGAACGATGTTCTATTTGTTAAAATAAATAATAATTTATTGACTAACGTTTTTAAGTAAAACATGTTCCATCTTACCATGCGCTCGTACAGGTCTTCCAGACTTAAATTAATCGTGTCCTATGTATGCTCCACAAACCTGACCGGCCGGCCACACCTTGGCTCGTCAGGCTGGCCGGCGGTTCTGAAGAGTCCAAATTATGCCGTCCATGCACGTTAACCGAGACTACCAGTACGCGCTTTGTTGTCACTTTTAGTAGCTTGGGCCTTCCTTTTGGCTCGCTATATTCTCTCTCTTCCCTTCTGTTTCTTTTCAATCGAAGAGCAGAGCTCCTGGTTAAGATTTCAGATAAAGCACTTTCATAGGTTGTAATTAGTAGGTAGGCAAAAAAACTGGTCATGCTAATATTTATGATAGTCTTAAGTGTGTTCTTTTCTGTAGTTCACATTCAACATCGATGGTCCGAGTACAGCGATATACTGATATAAGTGACAAGCACAAGAACATGGACACATAATGTATCGAAGCAAGGGCTACCAAACTACCAGAAGAGAACGCCAATAGCATGGAGTAAAGTACATCAGAGCACTCCCAATCTCTTTGCACACTCCACACTGCCATCCAGCACCTCCTCTGCTCCGTACTTGTACTTGAATCCCAGCTCCACAAGCTTGTTTGTGTTAGCCTGTACTCTCACTCCCTCTCCTGCCACCCTAACAATTCAGGCAAAAAAAACATACACAAAGATCACTCACCAGTATTAACTACTACTTGCCATGAAATAATCAATGGAGAACAACAAATAGAAACAAGAAACCGAAGAACCAGTGCTAGTAAACATACGTACTCTTTGATCCGTAGCTCGAGCTCCGGGTGCTTGCCGGCGTAGTGATCCACGACGTCCCGCATGTTTGGGTACCCGGCGGCGCAGAGGAACCGGCCGGCCACCGACGTCTGTTCCATGCAGAAGACGTGCGCCTCGCAGACGTCGTCGACGTGCACCAGCGGCACGGAGCCGAGGAGAGCTTGCAGGAACTTCAGGGCGTTGCTGTAGCTTTCACTGCCGGTCAGAGGCGACAACATGACGTGGATGCTTTCAGACATGTACGGCAGGAGGGTGTCCCCTCCGACGAGGCCGCACACTAAGACGACGACCTCGAACGCTCTGGCCTCGGAGTCGTCGTACTTCAGTAGCTCCTTATCAGATAGGGTCTTGGAGGATACATAAGCCTGCGATGATATAAGGCAAGTGTGGTGGTAGTAGTAGTAATTCTACCCTTTGGTGACAGTAATTCTTAAGGGCTGTTTTTTTAAGAAGGTTACAATTTTAATTAATTGAGAATACAACTTCAAGTGACTGAGGGAAAAAAATTTTAGTCGTCTTTGCAATAGCAAAACCGATTCTTAAGACGGTTGTTGTTTATTGATTCGCTTGATCATGACCGAAATTTTTAAGGTTAGACCACTGATACATTTAAACTATATAACTACGTGTATGTTATATTATTAAAATTATCATCAAAAATATTTTTATAATACTATAATTTTGTAGTACACCTTACTATGATAGTAACGAGGTCTTCTACCATGAAAAGTCAAACATGTAAAATAAAAAAGAAGGTAAAGAGTAGTTTTCTTAGAAATGTGGTCCATTCAAATGTGACGCAAGAATTAATAATGCTAAAGCTAGGAAAGGAGGCTAATTAAAGAATGTAACGCTCAAAACCACTATCAACATAAATAATTGATCGTATCATATGTGATCCAGCTATCAAAACACTCACATCAAAGGTTGCGTTGCTATAACCATATGACAGGTCGAGCGGGGTCCAGCAGTATTCGTTCACAAAATCTTCGAACCCATCGCCGCCTTCCTTGAGCGGCGAGGCCGCCGTGACGGAGCCCGTGTGGATGACGCGCCTCACCGTCTTGGACCGCTCGCACTGCTGCAGGATGGCGCGCGTCGCGCCCACGACCGCTTCGGTTGTGTCCTTGTACTGCGAATCAAATCAAACTTGGGAGTTCAAAAAGAAGCCTTCATGCTGATCAGTGATCATGCGTATCCCCCAAATCGTCACGTCCGTCAAGGTATGTTTGGTTTGCTGCCCTAATTTACCATGCCAAACATACCAGCCTTGCAACGAATTTTCGGTACCTTGGATCTGCCGGAGACGTGCTGCAGCGGGGTGGCGACGAGGAAGACGAACTCGCAGCCTGCGATCGCCGGCTCGAAGGTGGCGGCGTCGTAGATGTCAGCCTCGAACAGACGCAGCCGCTCCGCCGCGCCGGGGAACCCTCGCAGGAACTCGGTCTTCTTCTCGTCCCCTGCCGCGCGCCCATGATCAATTGCATGCAGAAGAACACAGAGAAGTGTAATTAATTAATCTGATCGGCGCAAGTCCCAGGACATTCTACAGTAGCAAGGGGAGAGAGAGAGAGAGCATGCAGTGGCATACAGACCGACGTTTCGTAACGTTGCATGGACGATGCAGCCTCTGTCGAGGAGCTTCTTGACGAGCCAGGATCCGATGTATCCGGCAGCTCCGGTGACACACACCCTGCTCATCTCTCCAGTGGTTATCCCCTGCAGTTATGGCTGTAGCTACCATCTGGCACTCGCTTCCTTGCTCCGTGCTACTCTATTTAAACGTGCACCAGTGGATGACCACCGTGCCACGGTGCAGCCTTGTGCTCCATGAGCTAGTAGCTTCAAAACTGAGGCATCTAGATTAATTCCAGATTTCCATCAAGCAATTTAGGCCACGTTTGGAACAAATTTTTTTTTGCAGAAATTCACTAGAGATTATTCGATTCCACAGGAATTGAGAAAAAAAATTCTTCGTGTTTCGAACAACGCCTGGTTGTATTACCACAGCATGCTACACTTACGTTGTCTATGACGAATCTATTGATGACCAAATTGTAAGCACAGCGAACTTTACGAGCGGTGAGGCTCAGGGGTGCAGCTGCCTCGGCCAGCTCAGTCTCCGCGGCTGTTCCCAGGTGCAGAATACAGAGTGTTTTTGGAATAAACGCCAACCTTATTGTAAAGAGCTTCGTGACTTCGTCTAAGTCGAACAGCTTGGAACCGAGTATTAAGCAGCCGTAGCATACTAATATAAAATACTACTATAAAATGTTATTATCTAAATAAAGAATAAAAGCAACAATAAAAATTATAAAGAATTAAAACATTAAAAGTATTTTAATATAGAACCAACAGAAACTAAAATAAATATTTGAAACATATGACCGATCCACTTCTAATCAAATGAAGAGTAAATAAAATAATAAATAGTGTCAAGCCATGGTGCTACAAACTCGAGTGCTCCCACCCATGCATGATGTTATCACTTCACTGCCCTTTTACCTCAGAATGAAAAGAGCAACAACGGTCACAACACGATGATTAAATGACAAGTAATGCAAGCAAGTAATTGACACATTTTAATTGCAATGAAACTAGGTTATTGGAAATATCGATACCGATTGAAGATAAAGGCAACAGGAACCGTGGAAATAAGGATATTTGTTATATAGCAAGTTATGTCAATGGCACTGATAATTACTTGCCACATACCCGATTATAGCGAGAGTAGTCAGGCACAACACTGTTCTCGACCGTATAACCGCAGACGGGGTGTAATATCCTGAGTAACGAGACACATGAACAATGGAATTAAAAGATAATTGTTATTTAGTAAGTTATGGCAATGACACTGTCGATTACTCTCACGTACCCGGTTATACAAAAAATAGTCAGGCACAACGCTGTCCTCGACTGTATAACCGCAGACGGGGTGTAATACCCTGAGTAACGAGAGTGTATGGCCCCTATACGTTACCAGGTGGGTGAAAATCTCCCCTATATGTAGAGAACCTCATGCTAGGTAACTGTTATATTGTTAATAGGCTATATGGTATGGATTTAAGGGAACTAAGGAAAATCTAAGATATGGTTATGATAAGTGGAAGGATTCGTTAAGGTTGAACATGGAGAAATATAATTCCCGATGCGAGGGCGATGTGGAATGATAATATGATGATGGTGGTATAAGAATTATTCTAAGAGAGATATTATAATATAGCTCACACAAGGGGTGACAATCATCCAAGTTTTATTATGTGGTGAGTGATTATTAGAAGTTTATAACCAGACGAACATTAGTAGTATGATAATAACCAAGCATGCATTAGTAATATGATAATAACTAGGCAAGCACTAGTAATATGATATCAATCAGGTAGGTTTTAGTGATATGATGATAACCAGGTGACTTTAGTGATATAATACTAGCCAGATAACTTTGGTGATGTGATAGTAGCCAGGTAACTTTGGTAATATGATAGTAGCCATGTAATCCTTAGTGATAGGATAATAGCTAGGTAATCTTTAGCGATATGATATTAGCCAGGTAATCTTTAGTGATATGATAATTTCTAGGCAATCTTTAGTGATATGATAATTGCCAGGCGTGAGTGATATGACAATTATACTCAAAAGCAAAGGTGATAAGTAATATGAAAACATGTGGTATGTGGAACGAATATGGGAGAAGAAGATAAATGCGAATCAGGCGAGGGTTAAAAAAAATTATAGAATGACAGAAAAAGATCGTTCAGTCGAAAAGAAACGCATTAGCTAGGATTTCACTGTGCGAATCGCCGTTCGGTCGAGCAAACGACGTTCGGCCAAGTAAGTGGCGTCCCGCTGTGTGAATCAGCAAATCTCCGTGCGAAACCACATTCGGCTAAGCCCCGGCCAGCCCGGCCGTGGGACCACAGTGCCACGTCCACATGATCACCGCCGCCGTTGTCGGTCGGCTGCCGATTAAATTAACCCAAATAAACATGGCAAATTCGGACCACATAAATTTTTTAAAAAATTACAAAAATAACTATTATTGTGTCAGGAGACTTCACATAAAATTTCATAATTTTTAGAGTTCGTTTGCTATATGTAAAAACTCGTACAAATATCAAAATTGTATGAATTTTTAAGCAACATTCACAATGTATAAAATTACCCAAAAATTACAATATGAGGTATGTTGTGTCAGGAGGCTGTACATTAATTTTTGTAATATTTTGAGCTCATTTGATATATTAAAAAATTCAAACAAACACTAAACGTAAAAAAATTAGAGCAGATAATTAAGCCAGCTAATCAGCGGCTTAATAACCTATCACCCCTCACTGGACGGCGCCTGCCGTCCCCCACAAGGGGCAGGTTGTTTGCCATCTGCTGGCGGGGCGGCAGGCGTCTGCTGCCGACGGCCTCGCCACGTATCGCCTCGTCGGCGCTGCCGTTCGTTCATTGGACTATAGAAATACTATTTTTACAAATACCATGAGTATACAATTAGTTTTATAAATATTATATGTAACAGTGCTGACTCCAGCTTTGTCTCCTAGTACTTCATTAGCACGTGCAACTTGTAGTTGTATAGTTGCTCATGGAGTCATGATGTGCTTGCACCTTTGGCCCAACGCCGGTAGCTGTTCTCTTGATTTATCATCGGATAGCAGCCAGCGAGACGTGCGAAGGTACGAGAATGCCCCTGTGCTGCACGCATCACGCGTGGTTGCTCTTAAGGTCCCTTCACAATGGCTTTTCGTTTTTACTTTTGATTTGCTTATAAATAGTAATATTTTATAGAGAAGATTATAGAGAGATATTCATATGTGATTTTTATCGATATAAATAAAATCATTACAGTGTATACTACACTTAAACTGTAGACTCCACCTTAAAAATATACTCCGTTTAAAAGTAAGGTATTGTAAAAAACAGTTTTTAGAAACTAATACGAACAAGACCCTGACACCAGTTGATGGTCCAGTGCAGGCAGGCACCATGCGGACCGGTACCGAGCAAAAAAGTTTACCGCCCACTCACTGATATGGCCGGTAAATGACGGTTACTAGAATTTTTGGAAAATTTCGACCGAAAAAATGAAATTCAGATGTGATTTTTTAGAATTTTTGAGAAAAAATTGCGGATACCTGTGAAGGTAAACTAGATATTTATATATACAAGAAATAGATATGAAAATAAAGTTAAAATACGATGTGTTTTCGTATTTAAATGGATTTTATTTGAAATGTGGGCCCACAACCAAAAAACCCGTCTCATTTCTCTTACCAACCCTCACCAATATGACCGGTTTTCGCAGCCAAAATTTCGCCAAAATTTTATTCCTGACTACTACATAGGCCTTTTGCGTTTCTAATGAGACTCGCGCACGATATCCCGCTCCATCAGCTGGTCGTGAGCAGCCGGTCCGCATGCCTGTATCCGCAAGCACTGATAATGACCTCTTGGCTCGTTTGGTCGGCTCTAAGTAGCAGTTCAATTGGATCGGATCCGGTCATGGAGATTAATCCGCTGGGCGGCTGAGTGCGGTCCAATTCTTTTTCAGCGGCAACCTATAGTTTTTTTTTATCATATCGATAAGTTATTTCGTAAAAACTATTCTAAAGCTGTTTTTTTAAAAACAACATAAAATAGGTAGTATTTATTTATTCAGAAAAAAAATCCAAAGTCATTAGTAAAACATGTTCGGTCTAATCATATGCTTGCGCAGGTCTTCCGGGCTAATTAATGCATCCTAATTAGTGCTCGTCAGGCCGGCGGTTCTGAAGAGTCCAAATTATGCCGTCCATGCACGCTAATCGAGACTACCAATACGCGCTTTGTTGTCACTTTTAGTAGCTTGGGCCTTCCTTTTGGCTCGCTATATTCTCTCTCTTCCCTTGTGTTTCTTTTCAATCGAAGAGCAGAGCTCCTGGTTAAGATTTCAGATAAAGCACTTTCATAGGTTGTAATTAGTAGGTAGGCAAAAAACTGGTCATGCTAATATCTATGGTAGTCTTAAGTGTGTTCTTTTCTGTAGTTCACATTCAGCTTCGATGGTCTGAGTACAGAGATATACTGATATAAGTGACAAGCACAAGAACATGGACACATAAATGTATCGAAGTAACTACCAGAAGAGAACGCCAATAGCATGGAGTAAAGTACATCAGAGCACTCCCAATCTGTTCTGTGTCAAGTATGAGTTTAGTAAGTCGTAGTTGAGTCCGATTACCTCAATATTTTAGAATCTTTGCATCTGGATGGATCCGTACTAGTTAAGTTGAGTCCCTATATGTATCTTGCATGTAGAACGTTTCATATAGAGGCGTGGCTGGTAGTTCATAAAGCTAGTAGGAGAGTCTTAGCCTATATATTAAGGAGGTTTGTAGCCAATTTTGCAAGAACAGAAGTAAAGAAAAGGAGGGAGCAAATAAGAGAATAGAAAAATTTAGAAATTTTCATGTGTTCTCTCAGTTTATTTGTGATATATGCGTTTTATTCTAGAATAAAGTTAATAAGAAGCAGATGTGTTCCACTTGGTGCAGTACTCTATAATTGCTAGCTTGGCCAATGCAGTATCCATTTGATCATTGCTCTAAGTTGGAGCTTCAAGCTTTCAAATTCGAAATGCAGGATGTGGCAAAGAGGGAAGACAAAACTACTGCGAAAGAAAAAAAACCCCCAAGATATTCAAAATGCAGGATTCCCATAGTATGCAATCTGCAAAGTAGAGAAATACACAGAGACGGCCCCTGAAAACAAAAAGAAGTACAGAGAGACGGAAAGGATCCATGGGCCCAGCTTCAGTACGGCCCACTTCAACAATCAGTAAGTGTTGGGGCCCCTCAATTGTTAGCCGCTGCGCGAATTCGAAGTCCCGTAGGAATCAAACTAGCAAAGCCCGGAGCTCCTCGCTTCCAGGTGGGACCGAGCGCTGACACACGCACGCCCGCACGCAAAAAGACCCGATCCGAGCGGAGGAGCCAGTCGTCTCGCGGCGACACATCTCTCCTCTCCGCCCACTGCCGACTCGTCTCGCCCCTTTCGGCCTCCTGTCCGGTCCCTCCGCCGCGTGAGGGAGGCGATCGCCGGTGCAGGATGGCGGCGGCGGCGGCGCCCAGGGTGGGGCTGCTGTACGACGAGAGGATGTGCGCGCACGCGACGCCGGACGGGGCGGAGCACCCGGAGAACCCCGAGAGGCTGCGCGCCATCTGGCGCAAGCTCGCCGCCGAGGACGTCGCATCCAGGTACCCGCCACTCACCACTGCCTCGTTAGAACAGCGCGATTTTGCTTAGGATCAATGAGGCGTGCAGGCTTCGTTTGCTCACGGTTCCGTCGAATTGCCTGATAGGCGAGCCGCTGCGTGCCCTTTCGTTGTACTTGCTTTAGTGCTTTACCCCTGATGATCTTGTAGCCATGTCCATTTGGATCTACTTGACCTGGGATTTGCACAAATTGGCATAAAAAAGTTGGTGTCCATGATTGTAACCGTAGGCTTAGGTCCAAAATGCTAAAAATGCTTGAGAAAGAAGAGGAAAAGAGAAATTCGTCATACATTGGTTCTGTTGAGTACGGTGCCTCATATCTTAGTCTTTTATGATTTGGAAGAATGTACTATAACTCTATGAGGAGTCCTATCCTAATAGGAGTAGGATTCCTAAAGAAATTTTAGAGTAGGATTCCTACTTTACTTTGAAGGAGGGTTAGGGGAACTATATAAAGCCATAAGGCGTGGTCATGAAAAACCTAAGTAACCTAGCAACAAAGCGAAAAAACCACTCATCCAAAGTAGAGGTTTACGAGAGGATTAGAGGTTAGGTTATTCTTTAGCACTAGATTCTTATATAGGGCAATGATTCGAGGGTCCTAAAAGATTCGAGAGTATTGTAAGATAGCGACAATCTTTGTACTATTTTGAGGTTATGCTTAGGAATTTGCGATCGGTTTCGTTAAATCTTTTCTCTCATCGTGGTTGCTTCAACATCGTTATTTTGGTTCTTTTTACAAGATTCATCTTCTTTGTTCTTGATACCGTGCATGCTCGTGTAGTATCTCACAAACTTTGATCCGATCCAGGGGCTGTTGCGCATAAGAAAGGGTATCAAAGTGTAATAGGTTCAAATTTTGTACGAACTGCAGCGTTGAAAGGAATAGAGTCATCATACTTGTGCAATTTCGGGTGGTGAAGCTCTTGCTTGTGTACAGTAACTTTGATGCTACTAAAGTTAAGCTAACATTAGCATTAGAACTTAGGTGCTATCCATTTTGCGCATTGCTTTGATTAGCTTAACTGTATGGCTTTGCAAGCCAAAGTTCTGTGGTTGTCTGTAACATAATTCTCTTCCAGGTGTGTGGTCATGATGGCGAGGGAAGCCAAGGATAGGTATATAGCTTCTGTCCATAGCCGGAACCATATCAATCTGATGAAGAATATCAGCTCGAAGGAGTATGATTCCCGTCGAAACAAGGTTGCTAGGAAATTCAATTCCATTTACTTCAACAAGGGATCCTCAGAGTCTGCTTTTCTTGCAGCTGGTTCTGTCATCGAGGTAATTTGGCATGTACATTTCCCGCATTGCATAAATACATTTTCTACTTTTCTGCAGTGGTTCTGTCTCCATCTGATTCTTATTGCTGAAAAAATGACTCCTTTGCCAAGTAGGTTGCTGAGAAGGTTGCTGCTGGTGAGTTAAATTCTGCTATTGCTCTAGTCAGACCTCCAGGCCACCATGCAGAACATAATGAGGCAATGGGGTTTTGCCTCTTCAACAATGTGGCAATTGCAGCTAATTATCTCTTAAATGAGAGGGTGCGTATATGAAATTTCCCTCTTGATTTTTCTGTTAAGGTCAAATCGTGCTACACTGCTATTTTTGTTCATCACTTTCTATATAGGAACATGTATCATAATTTGTTACGATGCGATTTAATGAGAAGGTGAATTCACTTTCCAAATTTGTCTATTCTATTGCAGCCTGATTTAGGTATCAAGAAGATATTGATTGTTGATTGGGATGTTCATCATGGAAATGGCACACAGAAGATGTTTTATAGTGACCCTCGTGTATTGTTCTTTTCAGTTCACAGGTATGACAGCACCTTGACATTGATTTGCTAGTTTTGTTTAGACTTTAGAGTTTAGAGTTACGCCAGTTTTCTTGCCTCCATTTTGAAGGTTTACTGCTCTTTGAATGACTGTAGTATGCATTGGTATTAGCAAACTCATTTATGATAGAGCAAGCTGACCTCATTTTAGTCCTATTTGATATTGTATTTTAATGATTGGGATTGAGTCCCACATTCCACCAATCCACCTTGATCATCTCATACATTACTTGCTCTTTAGAATATGAAAAAAATTCAATACAGTTTTTTTTATCACCCTAAGAATATCTATTTCTGAATGACACACTGCTCGTAGAGTCACTTGGGTGGTACAACAAAATTTAAGTGCTTTAGCCTAGTTTCTAAGTGATGTGCCAAGGAACCAATTAACCTGATGGTTACTTGGTCAATGGAAGAATCCAAAACTCTTGAATACTTAAGATTTATTCCTATCTTCTGCTTCATGGCCATTTTGGCATTATTCTTTGCAAATCCACACTAAATCTAGTTAATATTGGATCAAGTATCTGTTCCCATCACTGTAGCATGATTACGTGATTAGCCATTTGAATTGTCACCCACTTGCCCTTGATTCTGCCTAGATGATAATAATAATCAATTCCTTATATTACCTGTAGTGTAATGCCTGAGGTAAGATACCTTTCTAACTGCTTTGGGTTTAAGTCTACGTGATTGCTTAGGATTGACATACAGATTGTAAGTTTGTAACTTGCCATATGCAGTAAAGGCCTCTCCTTGAACTATCCAACCAGTTCTACTGATATTATATTTCAAACTTACAAATTAGGATGCTGTTGCCATTTGTGTGCTTATAGAAGATAAGCTTGCTGGTTTGTGCTCATGTGCTATTTTTGTTGATCTTTTCATAGTCTAAAGATTACTTGTTTTGTTTTGGTCCTGTGGCAAAGATGGAGCAGATGCACTGGTGCAGTCAACATAATCAATCGGTTCTCTGATGAGAACCTATTCATTTTAGCGTATGTTTCCTGTGGCCAGGTTAATGAAGTCTTAAATTAACTATCCATTGTTCCAATGTTTCTTCTGTAGATTTGATTATGGAAGCTTCTACCCTGCTGAAGGGGATGCATCTCACTGTTTCATTGGGGAAGGAGCTGGTAAAGGGTACAACATTAATGTGCCCTGGGAGCATGGGAAATGTGGTGATGCAGATTATATTGCTGCATGGGACCATGTACTGCTTCCTGTTGCTGAAGCATTTGATCCTGATATAATATTGGTGTCTGCTGGGTTTGATGCAGGTATACGGCTGGAAAATAAATTCTTTTACGCTATTAGCTTACTTATTTTTCGCTTCAATCCAAACATTTAATTAAATCAACGCAACATTTTCATGAAGGTTAACTGCTTATATATACTGACAACATGTAGTTTCTCAATATTTATTCTATGGGCTAGCTGAGCACTGCTTGGATTGGTACAGCTTATAAACCTTATTTTGTAGATGCAGCTTATATACCTGATTTTGTTGTGAAATAATAAATGAGTTCTTCACTGAAGAAATTTGGAAAATTCTCTGACTGTTTGTTGTATTAAACTGCTACTACATGATAATAGAAGCTAATCTTCTGTTGTATCTCATGTACGATCATATCATCTTACTGTTCACTGGTCTTGATTTTTTTTTCTCTACTCTGATATTTTGGGAAGCACTGGGTGATCCTCTTGGTGGTTGCTGCATCACTCCAAATGGATATTCCCTGCTACTATCAAAGGTATGCATTTGTGGAAAACGACATTTAATTAGATTTTCACCTTATCTTGCATTCTCCTGTCCTTAAAAGAAAAATTGATCATGCCTGACATTTTAAAAGAGTTCAGATAAGCTGGAATTGACTAAATGTATCAAAGTTTTTTAAGGCAGTAATGTCTGTACCTTTTGCTTCAGTCATTTCTTTTTGTTGTCATGCTCTTCTGTTACCTGTTAGAAGATTTTTCATTTTATTTCTTCCAGTTACCTAATATCTCTATGTTTTTTGGACTTCTCAACTGAGCAGATGAACACTTATGCTTATCATGTAAATCATATACAAAAGCAACTTTCAAAAAAAAATCATTGCATGTTTATCTGTATGCAAAACCTCGTACAGCTGTTAGGTTTTGCTCAAGGAAGGATAGTGATGGCCCTTGAAGGAGGTTATAACCTTAGATCCATAGCAAATTCAGTTTTTTCTTGTGCGAAAGTTTTGTTGGGAGACAAATTCACATGTAACTCTCCAGAGATGCAACCGTTCGAATCTACATGGAGAGTTATACAAGCGGTAATGGTCTGCATGTACTATTGCTGTCAAATTCCCCTCTTACTGTGGATATCTGAAATTATGTTTCCTCCCCACCCACCCAAACACACACACACACACTGACCAGGTACGTAATGAATTAAAGACATGCTGGCCTATTTTGAGTAGTAAGCTGCCGGAGAAGGTATCACTGAGGAGTAAGCCCTCACAAATCGAGGTAAATTTCTCCCTTTCTGATTTTCATATCTTGGATACTTGAAATTGGGGCTTGCTTGGCCTAAAATCAGATTGATTAATTGTGCTCTGATGTAAGAGATGTGCATCGCTTAGCTCCAGATGAAGTTATGTTAGCTGGGAAACTTGACACCCTCTTCGTCATAACAATAATTGTAGCTTGCACACCTCAATTCTTAATGTGAAGTTACTTTTTATTCCAGGGTTTTAATGCAGTAGCATATTGTAGCTCAACTCTAAGGATGAATGCATGTTCATGATCTGTATCAACTGTGTTACACAGCTAAGTTGATGGTCTATCTCCATATTATTGGCTGGCAGCCCATACTTGACGAGCCGTTAAGAAATGCTGATAAATGCATCTTGTGAATTCTTATGTCCTGAGGTGCATCTTAAATTATGTTGTGCTAACGATCTCACTTTTTATTTATCATTTATGTGACCTGCATGGAGGCTTACTGTATAGCTGAGACAAAATTATAGAGAAAGATCAATCCAATAGTAATGCCCTTGAATAATTCTCTTTCTTGTTTTTCCCCTTTTGGGAATGAACAGCTGTACTCTTCTTCTGGTTCTGAGCCTGATGTTGAAGATGTTAATGAGCTCCCTGATGCTATTTCATCTGTCAATGTTATTCAAGTTGCTGATGATGTTGTAAGTGAATACCTCTCAAAGTTGAACCTTGATGAAGACAACTTTGCAACAAAGACCACCTCAAGTTGCGTAATTGAACAAAGCCCAACTGATTCAGTTGAAGCACAAAGTGATGGATCTGTTGTGGTGTCTAAAAGAATATATGATCTATCTTTTAGTTGGAGATCAGTATTGTCAAGAGTTTATGTTTGGTATGCCAGCTTTGGTTCAAACATGTGGAAACCGAGGTTTTTGTGCTACGTCCAAGGGGGAAAGGTAAAGTTGAAAAAACATTATTTTATATATCATGCAACGAAGATTAGGTTCCTTCATCAGAATTTTGTTGCCTGTTGCGGCAGTGATCACATCCATAATTTTCTGGGGATATATTTTCTCTTAGGGAAGCGGTTTACTGCTTAGAACAAATTGAAGGTTGGATTTAATTTGCAACTTCTCAATACATGACTAATATACTGCTTTAGGATTTGTGAAATCCGGTTTTTGGAATTGTAGAAGCAGCATTCTTATTCTAATCTTTAGGAATACAGTAGGTCCCTTTGTTTCCCTTATCATAATTTTTTTCTGGTAAGCAGTATGCTTTGTGCGAAAAATTTGCTATTTATTTTGATCTGTGACAGGTTGATGGTATGAATGTATCATGTTTTGGATCACATGACACAAGCCCACCTAAAGGTGCCATGTGGAAGCATGTGCCTCATAGATTGTTTTTTGGGAGATCCTCTACCCCCTGCTGGGGTACTGGTGGCGTTGCTTTTCTCAACCCTGAGATGAATTACAACGAGAAATCTTATGTCTTCATGTACAAAATAACGTATGTATACTGTAACCACATCTACCTGTTATTGATCCTTGAATTAGGACAGGGTGGGATGCGATCTTCAGTTCTCTGGATCTCATCATAATTTACCTTTATTCTTTTCAACAGGCTTGAGCAGTTCAATGATGTATTATTTCAAGAGAATCGTTTAGGAAAGGAGAATAGCGAAGATGGAAAATTTGAGTATCCTGACTATGCTTTGATTGGCTCGTCTGAAATAGAGTTTGTCTCTGCAAACAAAGCTCTTCATCTTGAACCTATTAAGGTTTGATTCGCTGCTTACCACATCGCAAGCATACCTTTGTTCTTTATACAATTTTCTATATGCCTGTAAATGAAAATAGAAAATATTGTGACATTGAAAAGACCACTCGACTGCTGTTCCAGTAGCATACTGATAAAAGACATTACCAACCACTTCCTTTCCCTTGGCAACATATGTCACTTTTACTTTTACCCGGATCGCTTTCTTTTAAGTTCCAAGGCTACTGCTTTCACCAGCAGTTAATGGTGGTCCATTTGGTAAGGAAATGCGAATACCTGCCTCTTTGGTCTGTCAGCCTGTCAGGTTCATCTGGGCTTAGAGGTGTTTGTGTTACGAGGACCGACAGGTTAATTCCGACAAAATTTGGAATGGTATCTTAGATGTGAAACTCTTTGACATCATAAACAGCGGTTAATTATTTTTGGTACATTAAAAACTGAAAAGGTGAACTACCATTTTCTTGTCATGAATGGACAAATTTCTAATGCCGCTGCATCCATGGACTATTTTCAACCCATCATTTCTGCAACTTATGAGTTTCGTAAACTCTGGAATATCGCTCACATTTGACAAACAAACTTCGTGCAGGATAGCTGGTACTCCAATGTACTTCATCTTGGGGAGGAGGATGGCCTTCCAATTCTAACCATGACGTAAGTTTCTCTGTTGTCATGAAGTTTTTGTTAGATAATGGCCACATGCAATTCAATGCACTAGTTGAAGGGCAGGCCCATAGACAGATGAAGAACTTTGCTTGAAATTAACGTTAAATTGTTTTTTCCCCTCTGCAGATGCCCCTCATCAGATGTTAAGCGGTACAAATCAGGCGAGCTACCGTTATCTCCTCCATCAGAGACCTACTCTGCCACTCTGATAAAGGGACTCGTGGAAGGGAAGCAGCTGGATGCGGGCGACGCCGCCGGTTACATCAATGCCGCCGCCGCAAGAGGCCTGTGAAGGCTGCTTTACGTTGTGTCTTGTACAACCAGTAGAAGGAAGTACGATTAGGTCTGTGACGTGTGAACTGTAAAGTAGATCCGGGACCGGAGGAGAGCCGTAGAGGCTTCATTTTCTGCCAACCGGAGGATCTGGCTCCGACTGAAGTTCCCTAGGATCTTTAACCGGGCCTGATCATTGGTGCTCTCCAAATACGACTTAATTGGGGTGGAGAAACACCAGTTGCAAGCTGCCGACATATGCAGCGTCATTGACAGTTGACATGTTATGCCAGTGATATTAGTACTGCTGTTGTTATTGTCTGCTGTTACTGTGGTGGTGGTGGTGGTCGTGGTGGTGATGATGCTTCTGTGGAGGCGAGGAGTACTGTGGCTTGGTTGGTTGGCCGCAGCAAGCGATGAAGTGAGTCGTGAATTTGTGATGGTTGTAGATAGAGGAACTGGGGTCCTGACGTCCTGTACTCCTGTGCTGTGAACACTACGCGGCCGGAACGTGCTACGACGTGTGTACGACGCGCGGTGTGAGGGTGGCGTGGAAGGGCGTGATGCGGAGGCGGCGGCGAGGTTGGCCTGGCGGCCGGCGAGCCGCACTGAAAAATAAGACACGCTAGGAGGAGGGCTTGAACCTCCGACTTTGTGTGGTTAACGGCCATGCGCTCTAACCAACGTTGCTGCTCCCAACTTTGCACTTTTTGTATTGATTAAAGATCGGAAATCCTTGTTTCCGCGCGTGCGGGCATTGGTTGAATGGCACGTACATCATATCCGTTTGAGGGAAGTACACCTATCCGGGCGAAATCGCTGCGGCACAAAAAATTTATAGCACCTTCTATTATTATACACCTTTTATTGAAGTTTTGAATTACGAGATGTGATTGCTCATCTGAAAAGTAAGGTCTATATAGCACATCCTATTATTACGTAGCTTCATTGATTTTTGTCATATTACGAAGTCACTACGCCGCATGTTCTCTATTGTTACGTAGCTTCATTGATTTTTGTACTAACATTTTAGTTACCTATTATTTAAACCAAATTGAATTTTTTTACAAAATTTTGCTTTAGGTAAATTATGACTTTTGATTCTAAACTTATGACCTTGTTTGAAAATTATACTCATTTTGCTTCTATGTGTATCTTCAACTTGCTTTTGAATTTATACCGACTTGCTCCCAAATTTAAACTGATTTGATTTTTTGGACAAAATTTGATTGAGGTAAATCATGAATTTGATTCTAAATTTACTACCTTACTTGGAAATTATACTTATTTTACTTCCATGTATATATCAACTTACTTTCGAATTTATACCGACTTGTCTCCTAACTAAATTAAGGGTGTGCATCAAAGCAATATAACATACGTGTAATAAAAAGTGCATATAGCAATATTGTATAGTAAGTATGGGTGTGCAAATCACTCTGCCCTTCGCTCTTCTGCCTCTTTGCAGGCTCGAATCTAAGTATTCTTTTTTTTTCTTTTGACTACGAATCCCCAACATTGTTATTAGGCTCGACTTAGTACTATACTGAACTAACCGAATTGCTCGTGCAATTGGGCGGATTGACCTTAGCATGCATATGAGTGAAATATAGCTGTATTTCTTATAAATTGTGACAATTCTCATGTAAAACCTATTAATATGCACTATTATAAATCTGAATAAAAAAGTGTAAATAAAATCTGAATAAAAAAGTGTAAATATTTCCTTTTCTCCTCCGACTTATGTGGGAACTTGTTTAGCATAATAACTATGAATTTGAAAGATCTGATGTGGGGGATCCCATAGCCTCAAATCTTAACGAGAGACTGTAGCAGCACAATAACTATGAATCGTGTCGATCGTTTGGTACTGGAAATTCGGAACAACGTACGTACGGCGTACTAGCTTTGAGCCTTGTGACGCGCCACGAATTATGATGTGGTAATATGACAGGTAATTAAAGGCCCGTTCTTTACGATTTTTGCTATAATACTTAACTTTTAAATAGAGTATTTTCTCCAGATAGGATTTATAAGTTAATTGTAGTACACGTTAAAAGCCTAACGAAGAAGCGGACAAGGAAGATGGCACGGATATAACGATATTAGTGTAGACGAAGAAGCGCGCAAGGGGGACGACACGGACAGAGTGATAATTGTGCGAAGGACGCAACGGAAAAAAATAGCAGCACTGGGCCAAAATATGTCAGAATTACAGAGGTCAGGTCAGGCACTGCAAAAGATGCCTTAGTATCGCTAATTTAACGATTAAACTAACATAAATTAACGTGGCAAATTCATAGTACATAAAATTCCTAAAAAAAATACACAATTACTATAACTATGTCGGGAGGCTTTACATAAAATTTTGTAATTTTTGAAACTCGTTTGCTATATGTAACAACTCCTACAAATATCAAAATCATACGAATTTTTGAGCAACATTCACAGCGGATAAAATTACCAAAAAATTACACAGTTAAGTATGTTGTGTTAAAAGACTGCACATAAAACATAGCCTAATTAACAGCTTAACTAGCAATTTTTTATTCTCAATAAAACATAATGTATTACTGCAACCACTGCCAAAAGCATCATAGTACTTCTCTCAAAATAGCATGCGAAACAAAGCAGTGTAACTGTATAATTAACCTACCAAAAAGAGCTTTGCATATGCTCCAACTAGCACCATTGAAAGTTGTCACCTTGGCTCAAAATGTTTTGCAGCAACGAGAAATTGACGCTGTCACCTATGCTCTCCTGCTTGCGTGGCCATCCTCCTGATCAGCGAAGAAGTCAGCACCTAGCAGTTCGTCTTGGCCATTGTATTGTACCTGGCTGGTTCCGAAGCCCGTAGCATCGCAGCTGCCAAATCCTCCGGCGTCGCGGTTGTCATTGCGGCTGCCACCAGTCACATTTCCTGCAAAGTTACTGGCATTGCTGCCACCAGCAACACCAACATGCCCACTGCTGAAACCGCCACTGCTTTCCACCAAAGGCTCCATGCCGGCACCATAGGTGTTGGGGAAATTGTACCCACCAGCGACGTCGTAGCCACCGGCATTTCCATCAGAATTACCAGCAGTATTGTAGCTTCTGCCGCTGCCATATCCGCCAGCAGCAGCATTGTTGTTCATGCTAAAATACTCACCGCCACCAGCTCCACCACTGTAACCACCACTGCCAGCATATCCGCCACCGCCACCAGCTCCACCACTGTAACCACCATTGCCAGCATATCCGCCACCGCCACTTCCATATTGAGCACTACCATACCCACCACCACTGCCATACCCACCAGTGCCGAATCCACCACCTCCACGTATTCCACCAGCACGGTCATTGGCGTAGTTCACCCTTACAGCTCGTCCTTGAAGGTCCTAAATCAGATAAAATCGTTTCAATATTTACAAACAATAAACAAAACAATTGACTCGCTAATGACAAGTATCTACATATTATAGAAATATGCCACTTTTATCAAAGGGAACAAAACAATTCTGAAGTTGTGATGGTAAGAACAGCATTTTCAAAAGATTCGCACAACTCACTTTTACAGCTCAGAAAAATACCCTACCCATAAATTAATTAAGTAGAAACACTTCAAATGTTTACAGGAATAATTATCTCAAAGGTGGACATGGCACAATCTGCATATAATCTGCTATCCTCTAAACATGCATTCTCTCAGCAAGTATTGCTGATCTGATCTGGTAACTCTATTGGTGTTCATGAGACTTAACATCTGGAATGTTTGCATCTAGGAAACGAAGGGCCAACAGCTTAATATTCCTTACAAGTTATAAGAAGGTATTAACACCCATAAGTCACTACAAAATGTCAAATGTCTGGTAACTCTAGCATATTTGGGTCAAGTCCCCTAAGCAAAGACACACAAAGAAGTTTGGCATTGTGCTGGGCAGAACACAAATCGATGCAGTATTTCTTTTAGCCAGGTTGATGAATACATAGTCAAAAAATAAGACATTGGCCATTATTTCAAACTAACCAGAGAAGCAAAATTTGACATTCAGTTGGTGGATTAATGCCAGTTCCCAGAACTCCACTTTAGATCAAAGGCAAAAACTCAATAATGCCTTAATTACATTGCATGCTGTAAGTTAATGAAACAAATTTGGTAATTGCAGCACGACAAGTGTCTTGTAAATACATTAAGCAAGCATTATGAATGGAAAAGCTACTCCTCAAGTGAAAAATGCAACCTTTCAGATTATGACTATCTTTGCATAAGTGACACCCAGGATATAAAACAAAACAATAGACATGAATGGCACATCATATTGAAAAACCACCTTGCCATCCATGGCAGTAATGGCAGCTGCAGCTTCTTCGCCAGATGTATAAGTTATAAATCCAAACCCCTTTGACCTGCCGGAGTCCCTATCTATGATGACTTTAGCTGAATCCAATCCGAAAAGAAAGAAAGGGTTAACAGCATGGCCAACATGCCAACAAAACAATATGAGTCACAGTAATTGGACAAACAACCTTCAAGCACATCCCCATAGTGAGAAAAGGCATCCTTCAGAGTGGTGTCATCTGTGGCATATGAAAGTCCTAAAAGCAGGTAGATCAGAAATGATATTAGAAATTAGACGGCATCGAGGACATGTATGTATCTTCGAATCAAAAGGCGGCAGTACAGAGGAGAATGATCCAGTAGAAGTTCAGAAAATACCTCCAACAAAAACTTTTGAAGAAGACATGCATCTTACTGCCTTAAGTAGTGACGAATTCAAGGACACAGAAGTTCTCCTAAGAGCATTCCCAATTCTACTAGCGAAAACCATTGCTCAAATACCCTGCTAGAAACCACAGACAAATCCACAATTACTTATGCAAAAGGATCAACCCGAACAAACAAAAATCTGGATTTTTGTTTCAACTCATCTATATATAGCAGAAGCGACATTTAGGTTTATTTTAGTTCACAAGCCCAACTTTTACAAGGATCCAAATTAACTAGATGCCACAAACAATCAAAATAACTGTAGAATCTGAAGACCACAGGATCTTCTAACCTTTGCACCTAATGCACTGGATGGACAGGCAAACATGACGAGCAATTAATCCAAACCACAAGAACCATGCGCCAAGAAAGCAACAAATAGAATCTGAAGCGGACGCCTCGATCCAGAACAACTTCGCACAGATTTAAAGCGAAAAGATTCTTCAGGGTTAAGATTTTGATGGCTGGGGTGCGGATTTTGTTACCTTCGGAGCCACGCGAGCGAATCGTGGTCGCGTTTGCTGCTGCAGTCGGCGGCTCCCCTCGTAACCTGCTCCTTTAAACCTTATCGGTGGTCTGGTGTGTTCCTTAAACCCTACTGCAGGGAAGAAAATGTAAAAACTAGTATGTGGAAGGGTTTGGATGGAAAAAAAATGCAAAGGGATTTTCGAATTTCAGAGGAACTTCTCTATGGAGCTGTTTGGGTTATAGGAGATACTCAAAAAAAATTTATAGAAAATCCTAATTTCTTACATTTTTCAAAGGATATTTTTGCAAAGGAATTTTTAGAAGAAATTCAAGGCCTCACTTGGAACACGAGAAATCTCCCCGAGTTATGTAGGAATTGCATTGTTTTCATATGAGGTTCTTGTATTTCAAATGGACCCCAAACCTTAGCTCAATTTATTGTCGGTTTGAGAAGTTTAGGGCAACCCCTGTCTCTCTCTATTCTCTCTTAAAAGAAATGTTCCCCGCCAAAAAAAGAAATGTTACCCTACAAAATTCCTTTTTTGTGAGCCTACAAGATGATTCGACAATATGTGTCATTACAATCTGGTGTCTTTTCTTGCGTTTCAAAACGGTACCTTTGTCCTATTTGAAACAGAAAGGTAAAGAATTTTTCATGGAGTTGTCCTTTTTTTTTTGTAAAGCTAGAGCTTTTAGTTTGAGATTTAATTATTGTAATCCTACATACATACGTGGATAAATGCCGTTGGATTATCTCAGAAGTTACTGTGAAAAAGGAACATCTCATAACTTATTGATCAAGAATATTCCAGGAACCCATATCATGGATTTCAGAAGGGTTTATAGGGACGCGATAATGCAATCCATAAACATGAAAGAGCTAGCTGGGCCGGCCCAAGGAACAGCCCAACTAATGACCCAAACCTCCCATCCCCCCTTCTTTAATACCAGCCGTTCGATCGCAAACAGACCGCCCAAAACAAAACGCAGCGTCAAGCACGATTCCAAACGGTATCGATCCAGACCAAACCAATCTTCCGATGTGGTTGGAGAACTGCGCGTTGCTCCGTTGGTAGGGATGTCGTCGTCAATCGATCGTGCACATTCGCTAATAATTTAAGTAGGTATATATACGTACGTGTTAAGTGATACAGCACGTACCCATGCTTTAGAGATTTTGAAGTCTCCAAGTAATTTTCTAGCGTACGCAGAAGACGGACACATGTGATATCTATAATGTGAATGTTGTGTGTATGAGTTATACGGAGAGAACTTCTCTAGGGTGTGACCCATTTAGTTCTATGGGAACACAGAACAATAAGGAGATAAAAAAAATAAGAGTAGAGAGGAATTCTGAGGAGATGTCTTAGCTGGCTTGTGAATTATACGGCACATACGTATCCTAATTTGCTCTTAATAGCGGCAGACCTCAGAGAAGTCCTCATGCACGTCTTCTTTGCCCCCCAAGAAAAAAAAACATCAACGTGGAAAAAACAAGAAAAGAGAAAAGCACTGTTCTCGATATGGTTGGGAGCAACAAGTTAATCTGCCTCCGAAAAGGCGATCTCTTTCCGTCCGCTCGTGGCTGCTGCTCTCTCCACCACTTTGCGCCTCTTTTATTTCTCCAGTCCAGAGCGGACAAACAACGCCGAGCTAGACTTCAAACGCCGCACGTCATGGGCAAGCGCATCCCGTCCACCACCAGCGACAAAACGAGCGACCTAACGCAGAAACCACCATCGGCGGTTGCCCCTCACGATCGATCCACGCCGTGTTCGACGATTTCGATCGCGACCACAGGAGAAAATCCCAAGGGAGGACGTGCGTGCGTTGTGTCCCGGTCAGGGATCGAGCGACGCGAATCCAGCCATGGATGGAGCACACGGCCGATTCCTTCCTCGCGGGCGCAACGCGACGTAGGAAAAAGGCAACGAAACCGGGCTTCTTTTCTCGTCGGCGAGCGACACCCGGACGGGGTGGCCCAGCCAACGCCCCGTTCTGTTAGCTGTTCTGTTCGATGTTTTATTTCGAACTTTGTCGATCGATTTTATTTAATCAGACCTGTTAATTCTTCGAAAACATCATCAAACGCAGCCTAAAAAAGGAGATTGGGCGTTTGCCCATACATAACGTGGAATTTGATGATTTGCTATTTATCTCATTGACATGTGGGCGCGGGACCCGCACGTCATTGAGACATCACGCGCAAATCATCAAACGAACGAAAGTGTGTGAAAGATCAATTACCTCAAAAAAAAAAGAGACGACAACGTGCCGGCTCACTACTGACTCTTCGCTGCGCTGCGCCGCTGCACGCAGACGGCGGGCAGACCCCCTTCTCTCTCTCTCCCCCCTTATCTTCCACGCGTGCGCCACTAGCGCGGGCGCTGTTTGACCGCCCCGTCGCTGCCGTTGACTGCCCGGCCCCACCCTACACACACTGCCAGGTGGGACCCACGCGACGTGCGGCGGTGGCCCTCGGGCCGCGTCGCCTTCGGAATCCCCGTCGCCGAAAGCAACGGGTCGGAGGGGGCGCACCAAGGCCAGCGAGGCGCGGGCGCACCGGTCGCGGACGTACCCGCCTCGGGACACGTGTTTTACGGCCGTCGGATGGACCGGAGACGGACGGGATCGCGGGTGCGCGGGCGTGGGTTGGTGCGCAAGGCGACGGCGAAAAGCAGAGGCCGTCGTCTCGTCGGGGCGTGGAGCGTGGGGGCCTTTTCGCATTTCACACCACCTTTCTTCGCGAAATTGCACGCTCGGGCTCTCTCTGCTTCTCGTGGAATTTGCGGCTGGGTACACCGCATTGCTCATATTCTCAAAAAGGAGCCTACAAGGACAGCCGGCTTTCGAACGGGAATTTTGCTCGCCTTGGTTTCTTTTGCCGCTAAAACATCGAGTGTTTTGAAAGGCTGTGTAAAAAACAAATGCCTCGTTAGAGGGAACCCTGCCCCAATAAGATTCTGTTTCTGTCTTTTTTTTAATTTTATTATTTTTAGATTTTCGGTTTTTTATATTCCTTTGTATTATTTATGGTGATAAGTTTTTTTATTTTTTAAAATTTAATTACGCTGAAAAGCTAACAACAATTACAGTTGTACTCTCAGCCGCTACGATATAAAAAGGCAAAAACCTGAGCTTTTATAAACCCAAATGAGCATTACCCAAGTATGTTAAGCAATTGAAGGTATTTGTTTTTCGTTGTTCTGTTGATATTTTACCAAAAACAGTGTAGTAGTTAGTCATATGCTCAAGTTAACATAGAAGTACTACACGTGATATTTTGCCATTTGGATGTGTTGCTTTCCCCTGTAATTTAGCGGGAGCTGTAGCATTCACCTTAAAAAGGAAACGATTTTGCTACTGTATAGTTGACTGAAATTTTTTTTATTTCTCAATTATTTAAAGTTGTATTTTCAGTTGCTTAAAGTTACAGTGTACCAATTCTCCCTTCTAAAGTTATACTCACGATCACTTAAAATTACAGTATAAAAAAATTAAAGACGAAAAAAAAAAAATCATCAATACAATAGTCACGCCTAAAAGGAAACGGACGTCCGGGTTCGAGCCCTGATGGATAGGGCGGTCGACGCCACTCCCTACCAACGCCAACCGAGCAGCGAGATATGTCCCCATTCAATGTTCTTTCACTTAATTTCCAAATGGATCCATATACATAGGAAGAAATTGTTAGTCAGCCAGTCCAGATCGTATAATGTGCTAACTTCTTTTCTACAAGATGTCATAGATTTTGTCATCAGTTTTTTTTACCTATTGAGATGTCTTCGTCGTAAAATTCACGTATTATAATTGCCATCTCACTTGGCGCATATATAGAGATGTCTTCGACGTAAAATTCATGTATTATAATTGTCATCTCACTTGCCTATAATGCTGAAATATGGTATTATGGTATTTGAACACGTAGCTCTCTGTCTTTAGATTGTTTTTAAATACGTGCAAGTACAATGATATATAATATATCAGGTAAACCCGTTAACATTAATTAATTAGAAAAGACATCGATTTAGAAAAGGAAGTTATTGATTTAGCATCCTGAATCAATTATGAATGAAAAATCTTAATCATGGAGCCTAGACGCCATGGTACCTCTGTTATTTATACTATATATTTACACACACAAACTCACGTGCGCGCCATTCACTTTTATGAAAATGCCTTTTGGTGACTGATGATTTTTGTTATTACGGCTAATGGTTTTTAGCTGAAAAAATAGTAATGGTCGAAAGAAGTAGTTTTTAGAAGAAAAGAACGAGAAGTGAAGAAAATGAGGAAGAGATACGTGCGCGAGATAAGAGCGAGAGGAGTGAGGTGTATGGTACATCTGTAACCCACCGTCTTGTTTCTGGAGCGAGATAGGAGGAAGAGAAGTAAGGAAACTGTTTCAGAATGTTATGTATTTATATTGGTTTTTGATTTTTTTTAAAAAAAATAGAAATAGAAAGAAAGAAAGGAAGGCCGACACGACACTAGTCCAACCAACAGCAGGCAAAACAAAATCAATGGCGCCGTAGTGTAGTGCAATTTGACAGTAACCGGATTCCTTCCCTGCCAACCACACTCACTGGCCAGCTCGCTCGCTCACATGCTCCAAGCTTCCAAACCAAGCAACCACGCCACCCCCACCTCCACCCGAGAGCTCAAAACGCAAATCTCCACCCACGCCGAGGTCCCCGCCGCAAAAACCCCACCTTACCCCCTCGCCGCCGGCCGCCGCCACCTCGCTCCCGTACTCCGCCGCGGACTTGGGTATCAGGCCTCCCCCACTGTCCCACCCCAATGCGACGGCGGCACCCGCCGCCGCCGCTTCCCATGGCCACCCTCACCGCCCAAACCCTACTCTCGCTACTGCTGCTACTGCTGCACGCCGCCGTTCGAGCTTCCGGCGGCGGTGAGCGCGAGGTCCTGCTTAGGTTCAAGGCGGCCATCACCGCCGACGAGGGTGAGCTCCTCCGCGACTGGTCCCCGGCCTCGGCCGACCACTGCCTCTGGACGGGCGTGTCCTGCGGCGTTTCTGGCGAGGTCGTCGAGCTCAACATCTCCTCCTCACCCGGCCGGCGCCTCTCGGGCGCGCTCTCCCCGGCGGTCGCGGCGCTGCGCGGCCTCCGCGTGCTCGCGCTCCCCTCCCACGCGCTCTCGGGCCCGCTCCCCGCCGCTATCTGGTCGCTGCGCCGCCTCCTCGTGCTCGACCTCTCCGGCAACAGCCTCCAGGGCGAGATCCCGGCGTCACTTGCCTGCGTTGCGCTCGAGACGCTGGACCTAGCCTACAACCAGCTCAACGGCTCCGTTCCCGCCGCGCTTGTCGCGCTTCCGGGGCTGCGGCGCCTGTCGCTGGCCTCCAACCGCCTCGGCGGCGCCATCCCCGGCGAACTCGGCCACGCTGGGTGCCGCAGCCTACAGGTCCTCGACCTCTCTGGAAACCTCCTCGTCGGTAGCATCCCCCGGAGCTTAGGGAACTGCAGCAAGCTGGAGGCGCTGTTGCTGTCCTCCAACCTGTTGGATGACGTCATCCCGCCGGAGATTGGGCGGCTCAGGAACTTGCGGGCTTTGGATGTGTCAAGGAACAGTCTGAGCGGGCCTGTGCCAGCGGAGCTTGGTGATTGTGTTGAACTGTCATTGCTCGTGCTGTCCAATCCGTATGCACCGATTAGTGGTTTCAATTCGTCGGATTATGGGGACGTCGATGACTTCAACTATTTCCAAGGAGGGATTCTAGATGCTGTCGCTGCGTTGCCGAAGCTGAGGGTGTTATGGGCGCCAAGGGCTACACTGGAGGGGGAGTTGCCGGGGAATTGGAGTTCTTGTCAGAGCTTGGAGATGATGAATTTGGGGGAGAATTTGTTCTCTGGTGGGATTCCTACGGGGCTGGTGGAATGTGGGCATCTGAAGTTCTTGAATTTGAGCTCGAACAAGTTTACAGGTTCAGTTGATCCATCACTGCCAGTGCCTTGCATGGATGTATTTGATGTCAGTGGAAACCGGTTGTCTGGCTCGATTCCAGTGTTCTTCTCAAAGGGTTGTCCTTCTTCTCAGCTCCCATTTGATGACTTGGTGTCAGAGTATTCTTCCTTCTTCACATATCAGGCGCTTGCTGGCTTCTCTTCATCCTCATTAATCTTGGGTACGGGTTTGACGAGTTACCATAGTTTTGCCCGGAACAATTTTACTGGAACAGCGACATCCTTGCCGCTTGCTGCTGAGAAGCTGGGAATGCAGGGGCCATATGCTTTCCTAGCTGATGGAAATAATCTTGCTGGTCAGTTGCAACCTGGACTATTCAACAAGTGCAACAGCTCAAGGGGCTTCATTGTGGATGTCAGCAATAACCTGATAACAGGTGGGATTCCTGTAGAGATTGGCTCATTGTGCAGTTCTCTTGTTGTTCTTGGTGTTGCTGGTAATCAGCTTTCAGGTTTGATACCAACAAGTATCGGGCAGTTGAATTATCTTATCAGCTTGGATTTGAGCAGGAACCACCTTGGTGGTGAAATTCCTACTTCGGTGAAGAACTTGCCACATTTAGAGCGCCTCTCTTTAGGCCATAACTTTCTAAATGGCACTATTCCAAAATATATCAATCAGCTGCGTTCTCTGAAGGTTCTGGACCTGTCCTCGAACCTCCTCACAGGGGAGATCCCTGGTGCCCTTGCTGACCTGACAAATCTCTCTGCTCTTCTCCTTGATAATAATAAACTTACTGGGAAGATACCTTCAGAATTTGCTAACTCGGCATCTCTTACCGTGTTTAACGTGTCATTCAACAATTTGTCTGGTCATGTGCCAACAAATAGCACTACAGTTCGATGTGATAGCGTTATTGGGAATCCTTTACTACAATCTTGTCACATGTATACCCTGGCAGTCCCGTCAGCTGCTCAGCAGGGGCGTGGCTTGAATTCGAATGACTACAATGATACAACGCCTGCAGATCCACAAAATCAAGGAGGAACCAATTCATTCAACGCAATTGAAATAGCTTCAATAACATCGGCTACAGCTATCGTTTCAGTCCTCCTTGCTCTGATTGTGCTCTTTATTTACACAAGAAAGTGCGCTCCTCGAATGTTAGCTCGGTCATCTGGAAGAAGAGAAGTTATAATCTTCCAAGAAATCAGGGTGCCGATCACTTACGAGGCTGTTGTTCGAGCAACTGGAAGTTTCAATGCAAGCAATTGCATTGGAAGTGGTGGCTTTGGAGCCACTTACAAAGCTGAAATTTCACCTGGAGTGTTGGTAGCTATAAAGAGGCTCTCTGTTGGAAGATTCCAAGGAGTCCAACAGTTCCATGCTGAGATCAAAACTCTGGGGAGATTAAGACATCCCAATCTTGTTACCTTGGTAGGCTACCATCTTGGTGAGTCTGAAATGTTTCTCATATATAACTACTTGCCTGGTGGAAATCTTGAGAGGTTTATACAGGAGAGATCGAAGAGACCAGTAGACTGGAAGATGCTGCACAAGATTGCTTTGGACGTTGCAAAAGCACTTGCTTATCTGCATGATACTTGTGTTCCTCGGATCCTTCATCGTGACGTGAAACCGAGCAATATTTTGTTGGACACTGACTTTAATGCTTACCTCTCGGACTTCGGACTGGCAAGGCTCTTGGGAATTTCAGAAACCCATGCAACTACTGGTGTAGCTGGAACTTTTGGATATGTTGCTCCAGAATATGCTATGACTTGCCGTGTTTCAGATAAAGCTGATGTGTATAGCTATGGTGTTGTACTGATGGAATTAATATCAGACAAGAAAGCCTTGGATCCATCATTTTCTCCTTACGGTAATGGGTTTAACATAGTTGCTTGGGCATGCATGCTGCTTCGCCAAGGCCGTGCCCGTGAATTCTTCATCGATGGTCTTTGGGATGTGAGCCCGCATGATGACTTAGTAGAGACATTGCATTTAGCAGTGAGGTGCACTGTTGATTCGCTCTCTGTACGACCGACCATGAAGCAGGTCGTTCAACGGCTAAAGCAACTTCATCCTCCAATTCATGAACACCGATAAAGGATGCATGGTTTACATATTCAACATGTAGAAGAAGGTAAAGATAGCCATAACTTGTGCCTGTTGATGATTTTTCTAATCATCTGTTTGACTAGATTTTATCTTGTAGATGCCAGCTTTGTATAATAAAGTTTTCCTCGGAATTGCTCACTGATGTGTCTGCAGATAAGATGAGCAGATGTAAATTAACAATCTTAATTCCAAAGATTTCATTCTATATTGACTGACTTGTGCTCCTTTGTTTCCTTGTAAACAATCTTGCGTGTTAATCTCATACGAGACTAGCATGAAGAAAATGCCTCAAAAAAATTGTCATGACCTTCAGCAGGTTAATCATCTCACAACACCCTGCTAAAGATGTTGTTATGGTATATATTTCCCCATTATTTGCAGTATTTTTTTCTGTTCTTAATTTGTGTATGGAGATCAAAGTTTCCATCCAATCAACTAATTCAGCAAGTAAGCATGCATTATGTATAGCAAACCTGGGAATCCGAATCCCTAAACATTGAACAGCATACGATCCAATCATTCCTTAAGAGTTGTTGTAGCTACCTAGTGCAAGCAATTGCTTTGTCTCAAAATTGTGTCAACTTTGGTCCAGATAACACCTCTGTGTTTTAGGTAGTATGTCAAAATTTTTGCTGTTACTGATTTGTAGCTCCTCTGGCTAGAAAGAGTAATCATGAAACCACCACACTCCTTTGCGATATTGGGCATTCCATTCAAAAAAACATTGGCATCTCAAAAATTGAAGAAATTGTGAAGAACATGATGTGACATAATTAGCTTACAGTAAGTGAAAGCAGCGCATGCCATCACATTCACAGGATCATGTTTAGGATTTTACTTCTGAAAGAAGTTAAGGGCTCATCTACCTCAAGAGTTTCAGTTTCTGTCTGCACTGCACTTGTTTCAGTCTGTAGTCAGTAAAAGCAAGCAAACTGTGCATTTGGGCTTACTCGTGATGCAGACCCAATGTTGAATGCGTCGCTGCTGTTCAGCGCAAATATCAATGTAAGAGGTTCTTTTTAGTGCTCACTGGATTGTTTTGTATATAATGTCTATAGAGATTAGAGATGGAAATGCAGCATAATTACCACTTTGTATCGCCAGCCACTAATACCCGGGGGAATGCCCCGCCCGTCGCTCGGCCACGTCCCCCCGCGTGCGCGGGCGCCGCGTGGCGGGGGGAATTTGCGTACGGCCGGGGGAGGCACTTCCCTCCGGTTTTTCCGAAATTACGTACAGGTCCTTGGTTCTCGCAAAAAGGTCCCTAGAATTTTTTTAGGTCCCTGAAAATTTTTTTTGGCCCTTCCGTTTTGCAGGATGGCCTCCCGTGTTTTTGGAAATCGCGCACGGGTCCCCGTTTTTTGCGTACAGATCCTCGGTTTTTCCGAAAAAACCCTCTGTCTTTTTCGAAAATGCGTTTTGCCTCCGATTTTTTTTGAAAAACTCCTTGCGAATTATCGCCTCTTTTATTTTGGTACGTACGGTGGCTGGCGCGGCGTGCCGCCGCGCCTATGCTGCTAGTATGGTCAATCCATGGTAAGTTCGTCAGTTTGTGTACGTCTTGCGCTGTCATATACAGTTTTTTCATAGTGAGTTGGCAGGCACCAGAAAAAGCTGAGGACAGTCAAATTCTGCCTGCTTCAGATCATCTCAAGCTAAACCAATTCTACCCGCGATCAATGGATCATATAACAACAAATCTGGTACTCTGTTAGCACCACTAACAAAATTAATTTGGGTCTGAACATTTTCAGTTAGTTTGTTCTTTATTGAGTGGTCGTTAGTAGAATCAATCCTCAGAAACCGCAGGCATAAGACCAATGGAATGAAGCCAATATTGCCCAATACAAATGTAGCATCAAATACTGCAATTAGAGGGGTGAAGGTTTCGACCGCTTGGTGTTAGATCGTCTAATCAATCGCTTAGTGCATGATCGCTTGATTGATCGATCTGTTCAACTGTTCGCTCGATCACTTTGTCCGACCGCTCGCTTAGCTTCGTCCGTTGTCGTAAGATACAATCCACTTGCAATCATTAGTGCTCTTCAAGCAAATCACGAACCAGATTGATTCAAGACGATCTTTATTATTGAATTTCTGTGGATATACAAAGTGCCCTCATAAGCACCTCTAAAAGCCGTCCCGTCGAAAGCCCTCAAAACTGGTCTACCAAAAATCACAAACCAACCAAAAGCCTTGCGTTAACCCATAGTATCTCCCTGTTTTTATAGGCTAACGCTCCAACCTATGTCCACATAACTCTATTCGTTCTGAAATCAAGAGACCTAAAACTCCTCCAAACACGGATTTTACCATATCTCTAACTCTTCCCAGTTATGAAATCCCTCCAAAATTCCTAATTCAACACATGACGAAACCTCTAGAACCGTACCTCTTGTAACTTCATCACGTCTCATCACCTTACGTGTTGAAGCCTCTAGGAATGTACCTCCTTTAGCTTCTCCACGTATCACCACTTTTGATCTCCACATGCTCCAACGTGAGTCCTTCCACCTCAAGGACATCCTCGACCGCCTGGACATCAGATTTTCCCCTCCTAGTCCCGGTCTTCCTCGTCACCGACCCTGACTGTCTCCACATCCAACCTGCGCATGCAAAGACCAAACAACATATTCCACCAGAACAAGTTCTCCTCATCTTGACCGACATTAGTCCGCACACTCAAACCACACCTTTAACCATTCATCAACGTCAATCAGATTAGCCATGACCACATTCTCAGCCACGACCACATTCTCCTCACTTTCTAGAAATCAGCATTAGATCACTCATTACGAATGGTATAATCTACCACTGGCTCAACGAGTACTCGTAAGCCACAAGTACTCAGGAATTACTACCACTCAGAACACTCAGAAAACACAAGCATCGTAGCACTTCCTATCTACGGCTACCGACAATCAACCAATCACTATTCCATTGACATCGAGTATCGAGTACTGACCGGGTACTTAAGTACAGACTACCATCAACAAGTATTGTAGCACCGACCACCGAGTACCGACCTGGTACTGCAGCAACGACCACTGAATACCAAACTGGTGCTGTAGCAACAACCATCGAGTACCTACCTGGTACTGTAGCAACTACCGTCGAGTATCTACCTGGTATTGTAGCAAAAACCAGTCAATACGACCAGTCTGACCACCATGTCCAGGTCGGTCAGACCACTGGCCCATTAGACATTAGTACTCGAGATACTCGAAGATCACTTAGAATTGAAGCACTCAAAATCTACGAGTACTGACCGTGAAGTCTACGGTAACCGATCAAAAAAGCCTATGACTATGACAACAGTCCGCAAAGTCTACGACTAAGACAAAGCACTGTAGTTACGACCACCAGAAAGTACTGTAACTATGACCACTAGAAAGTATTGTAGCTATGACCACCCAGTACTACCATCGATCAGCTACTGTAGCAGATGAGTTTACGACCATCAACCGGTTCACTGTTGCTTACGACCGGTTCACTGTTTGAGGTCGAAGCCTACGATTACCTGCGTGGTCATTCTGCCGTGATGGATATGAATTACTACTGTTAGGTGATGACACTGTTGACAAGCCCGGAAGCACGGCACGTACTGGCGTACTACAGCGGCAGGAGAAACGTGCAGCACAAGAGCGTGCGTGGCAGAAAGGGCGCTCTCACGATGATTTGTAGTGTTTTTGAGGCCCTCCTTAAAAATGATTATTTTGAGTAGTTTTTGTTAAAAAATACTATAGTTGACCAAAAAAACGTTGTAGCCGACGGTGTCTTATTTGACGTAATTAAATTAAAAAAAATTAAAAATAGAAAAAATAAGTTACCTTGTCACAGACAGTACAAACGAATACGGGAAAAATAGAACCGACAAAAAAACTCAAAAAAGCCAAAAAATGATGTAGTAGGCGAAATTGTTGAATAGTGAAAAGTAAGTCAGAAACCAGAAACCCAAGCCGAAACGAGCGGGGTTTATTTTTTGTTGTAACTGATGTTGGTTTATTTGATATAATTAAATTTAAATTTTTCAAAAATAAAAAATGTTAGCCTATCTCAGATAATACGAACGAATATGAAAAAAGAAAAAGTAAAAAATTTTAAAAACTAAAAAACGAAATTAAGAAATAGTAAATTAAAAATTAGAAGACAGAATAAAAACTGAGATGAGTGGTGCCGAGACAACGACGCTCTCCGATAACACGACGCAGCTACACCGGGCACTCGTCTGAACCACCAAGCAGGCCTGGCTTGCACCGGTCAAGTGGCCGAAACACACGTGCGACCTTCGCGCGAGTTCAGCGGAAAAACATGATCGCTTTCGATGCGCGCTCCACAAATCAACCGGCCGGATGAGTCATGCGTCCGTTTCCGTCGGCAGCAATCATTGTGGACACCTCTGGTGAGTAGAGTACCACATCATGCCTGCAGTTTTCGGTAGCGTCCAAAGTTTTCACTGCGGCGGCTATTAATTTTTTAAGTAATCAAATTCTAAAAAAATATAAAAATAAAATAGTTATATCATCACGAATAATATAAAAAAATAAGAAAAAGCTAAAAAAAGAAAATTTAAAAAACCAACGATGGTCTAAAAAGCAGAATTGGTTTGGAGCGGGGTTTGCTGACGAGAGAATGACGTTTTTATGGTCGTTTTTTTATTAATTTTTTAAGTAATCAAATTCTAAAAAATATAAAAATAAAATAGTTATATCTATAAAGCAGAATTGACCAGCTACACGCTCTGCTCGTGCGAAATCTTGAGACGCCATTTTGACGGCAGAGAACTGTAAATTTTACTCGTTTTGCCATGTTACAGTTGCTGTCAAGTGAAGTGCCTCTTAACTATGAACCAGCATCCATTTGGGAAATGCATTGCTAAGCTGACGTTCTCTCAAATTCGTTCACTCCCTTAACATACAGTAAACAGCTAATCATACCAAGAAAATTCAGGGGGAAAAAAGAAAAGAAAACGAACCCCTCTCCACCCCTAGGTGCACCTCAAGATTACAAGAACACCGACGGCGAGGGGTTGAGGACGATGTGCCTGAGCGGGTTCGTGACGTCGCCGCCGCCGGCGTGCTTCACGAACTCGGCCGGCGTCAGGAAGTTGCCGTGGCAGACGCACACTATCCTCACCTCCTCCCCTTTCCTGTACTTGTACAGGAAGCCGTCGATCTTCCTGCCGTTGGGGCCGTCCACCCTGGAGGAGACCATCGGCATGTCCTCCATCATGCTCTTCCGGAGGTCGCCGGTGCTCGCCGTGCGCATCGTCAGGGACCGGAGGGTTCGCAATGGTGGTTGCTCCTCCATCGTCCCGTTCAGCGGCTTCCCAGCTGATGTCGTCGGGGGAAGGGATTTATTCTGATTGCTGGTGTTATCAGAGGATGTGTTCATGCTAGACGGGCTCCTCACGTCAGCACCACCACCTGTGCATTAAGAGCAGAGGGGCAAATTGCCACATTTTCAGATTGCAGCATGAGAACAAAGATTCCTAGCCCAATCTATTCTTCGCAATTTCGATACATTTACTAATCACTATTTACAACAACAAAGCGATAATAGACAGGCTGACGGGGGTCATTCAAGTAAAGAGGACCTATACTTGCTGCAATGCAAATGAAAGGAAGTGTTTTTGAGTATGAAATAGGTTTGACATCAGATGTATTTCAAGTTTTCAAGTACACTCGATGATACCGAACTGTGCCAACGGCAAAGGCATCATCAATTGAATCATACACACCAGCTTGTACACTGACTAATCTAAACAATCATACTTCTATGCTACGTAATGACAAGAGAACTAAGAAGCAAGAACCATCCTGTAAAGGAGTGTCTATCTGGTCTCTACAAACAACAGCACATCTCAAAAGAATTCCACAAATGACATCAATCAAAACAAACGCTAGCTAAAAACAACAAGCTGATGTGTAAAAGCATCATCTTTATCCATAAAGAGTTTTAGTGCAAAAGAATCTATCAACTAATTTCTCATAACAAGTTTCCCAATTTACTGAAAAAGAAGCATCAACAAACAACAAGACTGATAATCAGGGGAAAACAAGGACACCTAACAGATTCTTCTCAGCAAACACTATCCCTGCTCCATGTCATCAGAATTGTAATCCAAATGTAGCACCCAAAGAAAAAAATCACGTTTCAAAACCCATCCCTATCTCTATCTCTCTCTCTCCCATATTTATCTCCCTACCCTTATCCCATTCATATCAATCTCTTATTTCTCTCTCTCTCTTTTTTCTCCCGTGCGCACGGCATGAAGCGGGCGACGGGGCGGCGCTAGCGGCATCGGGCTAGATGGTTGTCGGCGGTAGCGAACGGAGCCAGGCGGCGTCGGGCGGCGGCTTCGAGGCGGCGTCGGAGTGGGCGGCGGGCGCGGCGCAGCGGCTTCGGCCGGTGGTGGGCGATGGGCCAATGGCTTCGATTCTAGGCAGCCGAGGCCAAGCGGCGATGGCCGAGCGTTCAGCACCGGAAGCGGCAGCTGACATCGAGGAGAAGTCGAGCGATGGCGGTCGAGCTGCCAGCGTCTTGGCGTCTATGGCGGCCGGGCGAGCAATGACAAAGACATCTCCGATCATTGCGGCGGATTGGCTTTAGTCGGCGGCAGTAGCTTCGAGCTGCGACGCTAGGCTCAAGGGGCAGCCGTCGACACCGAGCAAGGTGACGGTTGGTGGCGGCGCAGCACGTGCGACGGCCGGCCAGCCGGCGACGACGGTGGTGGCCAGGGCGGCCGTGATTGCTATTTTCACGGTCACGTGGTCGGCCGGTCAATTGTGTGACCGAACCATGTATTCGCACGGTAGTTTTGTTGGGTCATGCAGCGGGGCGTGGACGGATGTGGTTCGCTTGGCCGAATGGCGTTTCGCATGGCTGTGGAGCTAGTGAACCCGTTTTCTCTTCGATCAAATTTACCCCCTATCGTTCCTTTATCGAATTTCACGGTGCCTGATCCGCTGCCTTCCATTCCATCCTGTAGGTTCACTGTTGAGGGAGCAGTTGGGCAATTGCGCACCTTTGATCTTTCGAGTAGCGTGTTCGTCGAGTGGGCTCAACGCAAGTACATCGCGGCCGTGATCTTTCCGTTTCGCATATCACATGTTTTCAGATTACTTGTCACCTTGTCATTGTGTACAATTATCATATCACCCATGCTTGCCTGCCTAATATCATATCATTAGTTACCTGGCTGATATCATGTCATTAAAGTTACCTGGTTAATATCATATCACTAAAGTTACCTAGCTATTATCATATCACTAAAGTTTATCTGGTCATTCTCGTATCACTAATGTTGGTTTGGTTATTATCATATCGCTCATGCTTGCCTGGTTATAGACTTTTAATATTGTATTCATACCATGATGTTCTAGGTTATCTTGTTTCACATGTTTTTATGTTTATTAGGATGCTTAGTTAATAATGTTCTAGAATTCATGCTTTTAATTAGTGTTGTAGAATTTATGCTTAAATCCTTAATGAGGGGTAACATATGAACATATTTAATTAGGTTTAAAATTGTTAGCACTTTTTTTACATTAGGGATGCTATGTTTTAGTTCCTGATACCATGATCCATTAACTACTTGATGATGTGTGTGAGCCATGACAAATTTATATGTGTATGATGCATGTTAATATGACTAATAATCACTTAACACATAATAAAACTTAGATGAATAACAACCCTTGCGTGGGCTATATTATAATATCCCTTTCAGATTAATTCCTAGATCTCTACCACCTTATTATCATTCCATATCACCCTCATATCGAGAGTTGTGTTTTTCGTTTTCAGCCTCAACAACCCTTTCCATTCATCATAGCCTTATCCTCGTCATCTCTTAGTTTCATTAATTCATATTATATAATCTATCTATAATGTATCAGCTACCTCATCAACATACTATCATTCTCTATCATCCGTGTATCAGGAATTATGTTTCTTAGTTTCCAACTTTAGCAAATCCGTTCACTTCTCATAATATTATCTTAGCTTCCTCTAGTTCCCTTAAATTCACACCATATAACATGTTAATAATATAACTGTTACCTGGCCTAGGGTTATCCACATATAGGGGAGATTTCCACCCACCTGGTAATGTACGAGGGACCGTACACTCTCGTTACTCAGGATATTACACTCCGTCTGCAGTTATACAGTCGAAGACAATGTTGTGTCTGACTATTCTCGTATAATCGAATATGTGGGGAGTAATCGCTAGCGTCATTATCATAACTTGCTAAATGACAATTATCTTTAATTACACTGTTTCTACGATCTCTATCTCAGTTATATATCAATGTTTCTGGTAATCTATGTTCATTGTAATTAACTTGTGTCAATTACTTGCTTATATTGGTTGTCCTTTACATATCTTGCTTGCATTATTTGCTCTTTACCCATCGTATTGCGACCGTTGTTGGATAGTTACTGAGATTTCTAAATCTCACGCTTACTCTTTTCAATCTCAGGTAAAAGACCAGTGGAGTGATAGCATCATACATGGGTGAGAGCACTCGAGTTTTTGGCACCGTGGTTTGCCACTGTTTGATGTTTCATTTGTTATTTATTTGATTAGAAGTGGACCAGTTTCATATTTTAAACATTTATTCCAGCTTTCGGTGGTTTTCTAATAAAGTGTTAATAAAGTTTTAAACTCTTTGTGATTTCTACTGTTATTCTTATTTATTTCTCACTTTGATGATGATGTTTCATAGTAGTGTCCCATGTCTAAGTGCTGCATCAAATCATAACCCCACAGCTAAAGATCCATACCCAACTAAGCCTAGTTCACTTAGATCTCTGCTCATGCGTCACCTAGTTCACCTAGAACTCATGCGTCACCTACCTAACGAACTCAACTAAACTTTGTACAAGCAAAAACAACACGGCATGGCACCAACCAGGATCATCAAGAAACTAGCAACCAACACGTATAAATGAATAATTCAACTACAAAAACCGCAATAAAACAGCGAAAATTACTAACATACTATAATAAATAGTTTTTGCTGTATGAAAGATAATGGTAGCATATATACCTTGCTCTGACATGCTTGAAGAGGTGCTCCCCTGTGAGGCGACGGAGCGCCGGAGCTGGAAGCCGCTAGGGTACAGCGGCTCTTGGCCGTCGTCCTGGCCGCCGCCAGACCTGCCGGAGTTCATGGAGTTGCGCCGCTCGAGGCGCTTGCGCTTGGCCTCGAGGCGCTTCAGGCTCTGCATCTCGCGCCGGCGCCACCGCTCCTCCTCTGTCTCGGTGGGCAGCGAGCTGGTGCGCATCAGCGGCGCCGCCGGGGGCGCCGCGGCGGCGAGGTCGTCGCTGCCTGGCAGCGAGCAGATGGACGCGATGGAGGAGGACCGCACCAGGCGCGGCTTCTTGGCATCCCGCGCCTGGTCGGCGCCGAAGCAGCCGCCCAGGGACAGGCCCAGGCTGAGCTCGATCTCGTTGGACTCGCCGGCCACGCTCCCCGCCCTCTCCGCCCGCGCGCCCTCCTCGCCACCGAACCCGCCCAAGAAATCCCTCGACGCCATGTCAGAGCACCAACAAGCCCCTTCTCGCCGATTCAGAGCAAGTATCTCTCCAAGAACCAAATTCAGCGCGAGACGAGCAACAAATGGTAGTCTTTCGCCTGGCCAAGCTCCAAGAACGCCAACTTCCTCAGAAACAGCTCGCCCATGCTGCGAATTCCTCCAACGACGGAGAATTCACGGGCTGCAAATGCAGAGGAAAGGACATTACGGCACCCAGAAATGAGCAAAGAAACGGCGGCCACTGCCCGGAATAGCACAGAGAAATCGAGAGGAAGTGGGCAGGGACACAAGAAACCAAGCAGAATTGGACCAATCAGATCTCTCCCTGTGCGAGGCGTGGGATCGTCGAGAGAGGTGTGGGAATGGAGAGGAGAAGAGAGGAGACGAGGAAACAGGAGACGAGGCCTTCGTCTCTCTCTAATCTCTTTGCTCCTCCATTAAACCGAAAAGAGTAATTTTTTCTTGCGATTATTTGGAAATGGGAATGGGGGGAGCTAGTTGGATGCGATCACGGGACTACGAGCGCATGGAGGGTGGCCACGTGTCGGACAACGGGACACGTGTTGGATCCGCTGAGCTGAGCCGAGCCGAGCCGAGCCGAGCTGAACTTGCGGCTCGGCTTGGTTGCACAGTGGTGGGGACTTAAAAAACTGCGACGTGTCGAGGGTGCGTAGGGGAGTTTGGGCTGACACGTTTCCTGCTTATATTATTCTGTGCGACCCGCTTTCAGTGGGAGGGTGGAAACATCGTCAACCAGAGGGCAGCTATTTCCACAGTGTCATTCTAGAACAATTGTTGTAATTACAAAAATAGTTTTGTAGTACGATTCCCCACAAATTACATTAAGAACCCTAAAGAAAATAAAAAATACATAGAAGTACCTCGTATTTTTTGAATGATCCTGTCTATAAATATAAAGCTAGGTCTTTAGTTTAAGGACTGGACTTAAACATTTTCTATTTATGACCTACTTAAGATCATTCCTATAATATATAAGATTGATCTTAAAATAACTTATAACCTCCTATTTTTATACACTACAGATATTTTTATCCAAGAAGGGTGGGGGCATTGTCGCGACGCCTGTGGTGGGCGGACGCGTCACTCGGGGTAGGCGACAGCGACATACTGGAGCTGAGATCCACTTGTCAGGCGGCGGCAGGGCGGTGGCGAAAGGACGGCCACGATGGAGCCTGACTGTCTCCCTCCGCGGGGCCCGCATGCAAGTGGATGGCGGATAGCGTTTGCTTGTGGTCCCCCGCCGGTGGGAGTCACGGATCCTCTGCGCAAATAGACGCTTGTGGGGCTGAAAGCTTGAAGGGGTGGACCGGGTGGTAGATGGGCGACAAATGTTCGACACCCTAGCCTCTAAATGTGTATTTACCCATGTTTATTTATAAAGATGTTGGTATGTTTAGTCTCTTATAGTATATTGTTAATTTTCACTATCTATTGATATATTGATAAAACTTAACAAAATGAGCTCAACGGGCTGGGATCCACACGATCGAAGCTCTGGTTGCATTCTCAAGATGTTTTCATCTCATTTTGGCAACTAGATATAAATACAGTATATATGTGATGAAAGGATTTCAAAGGCTAGCATTTTCTAAGATGAAAATCCACGAGCTTGTCTCATCAGCATCCAACCTTGTATTTGTAAAGTTAACGCTTCATCACCATACATACGCACTATCTTTTTTACATTTTAGCTTAATTTTCTACTTGTGATCTTACTGACTCTAAAAAATATAGGCTATAGACAAGTTGAGTGGACTATGCATAACAAAACTTTTGCGCCAGTTCTAGGGCGCACAATAACAGCCCAGGTTTATATTGAGCGAATAGAACATAGCCAAGATGCTTACCAACCTAGATTGATACATAATTTGCTAAAATCTAAGCCGATACATGCAAAAAAAACTCAAACCAATAGCCAACTTACATGAGAAGTATGAATCATGGATTATTCATGAATCACCTAACACTTAAAAGAACTACAGCGAATCTTAATTCTCGACAATCCAGCTACCAATCAGTAGGCACTCGTCTGAACAGTACGCAGCCATCAGGTCTGACCAGTGGCTCCAAGAAGAAGAAGAAGAAAAAAATCTGAGAATAAGCCATGTTCCGCCCTACGTGCGTCCCATTCGCAAGAGATCCAGCAAATCCGCGGGGGCGGAGGAGAATCTCGGGGATATCGATTTTCTGTACGACGTTGGCCTCAGAAAAATAAAAAATCGCGGGGCGGCAATTTGACGCTGTCCAGTTCCAAACCCCAATAATTAGCTCCTCCTCCTTTCCTCTTCAGCTCCGCTTCGGCGTGGCGTACCGAGGTTGGATATGTCAATGGCAGGAGTGAATTTGTTACAAGAAATACTTTCATACTGTATGTTACTTTTGAATAATTTTTTTCCAAATATATGATGATAAAACTTAGTTGTCAAAGTCATCTGAGATTCAAAAACGTTGATTAATCGCTATATTTACGATCCGTTAATTTAAAATCTACACAAGTTATGATGGCGATCCGATCTAAAACAAAAACCACATGACGATGGATTATCTATCTATTTTATGTAGTAGTAGGGGTGGCAACGACAACGGCCAATATACCAACCGTGAAACACGCAATCAACCACAGCTGTTGGACACCCTGCGTTTTATAAATTGAGCAAGTTGCTATTCGATCCTTGTTGTTGCATCTCGTTGTAGCGTGCTCATTAGCGTAGGAATTAATTCTTGTTAATTGCCAACTTGCATATCATAACTAACCCGTAGTAGTACTCCTAGCTGGTGACCATCTAATTAAGTGAGTCGTTTGGTGGTGCTCAAGCTGGCTTATGGTTTAGACCCGTTCGTTTAGTTTTTGGCTTTTGATTTCTGGTTTCTGCCTTCTAGTTTCTGATTTTTTTGTTTTTTATCTTTTATTTTTTTCATATTTCTTTGCATTATTTGTGATGTGCTAACTTGTTTTTTCTATTTTTAATTTTTAAAAATTTAATTACATCAAAAGGTCACCCGCAGTTACAGTGAAAAATAAGCTATAAAGTACAAAAAAGCCAAAATGAGCAGAGTCATATCTGACTGAAATTGTACTATAACACCTATTAGCTTTTTTCGAGGAAAAAATAGAAAAATAAAAAACTGTTGTTCGGCACGTATAATATAAAAGAATAAGTGAAAATAAAAAATAAAATAAAATAAAAAAATTAACATATTTTAAATAGTTTATGGATTAAATAATTGCTTATGGATTAAATATTCCAGAAGTTGGAGGAGGACACCAGCAAAAGGTTAAAAGTAAATTCGATACTACCTGAACGGTGAAAACGACTGTGTAGTGGCTATCCGCGAGTCACAGACTGACGCGACTGCTGCTAGCTAGGCACGTCAGTGGTCAGGTCAGGTACGAGTCTTTTCTATTAATTGTTGCCTTTTTTGTGAGTGGAGAGCGGCCGGGGCCACTGCCATAGAGACAGGAGCACGGCCTTCTATCCTATACTAGCTATAGTGCTCGACGTACCTACGAATACGTACGTGTGAGCCATATACAGGACTGTTCATTTGTTAGTTTTGGACTTGTTCTTTTTTACCTTTTCTTTGTGTCTTTTGATTTTGATTTTCTAGAAGCCGAAATAAATAAAATAATTTCTTAAAAAGTAAATAATATAGCTTTATGTGCTTAAAATCGTATATACTGTCCGTGTCGACACTTCTATCAACATCTTAAAAAGTACAGATACATAACAAGAAAAAGGACTTTGTCTTGTACTTCACCTTAGCCATGTCGTGTTAGCCATCTCTTTCTTTCAGATATCAGGCTATATTCGTATTGTCTTTTAGAAACTATTTTTTATATTAAATATCTTTTTTATAATACCTAATTTGTAAATAAAGTGTCTTTTTAAGATAGAGTCTACTAATCGATTGTAGTATACACTATAGTGACTTTATTTATTTCAACAAAAAGCATATGCGAGTGTCTCTCTATAAACTTCCCTATAATCTATTATCTTTTATAAGCTAAAAATAGAAGCTAATATTAACGGCTCTCACTAATCTCTTTGTTTTGTAGCCTTTAGATTTTCTATAAGGTACGAGCTTTATCATTTTTTTATGAACACACCCAATACAACGTATAGACGTTCACACACATGCACACCACAACACGCACGCACTCACACACATGACGCCTACGGAAGATTAGATGAGCGGAGCTTGACGAGGAAATGACAAAGTCATCACTGACGTCTTACTTGTGACGGGTACGTCGTCTCTCACTGGAAGAAAATCCTTCTAAATAAGATGTAGAGCTAAATCTAAGGTTTAAACTCTAGTGAGCTAAGGGTATAATCACCTTCACTAGTCAGCCGTATAAGACTTGGTTCTCAATTGCGGGCTTTACCTTAAATGTCTGTATAGAAGAAGTTTTTTTTAGGTTTGTTTCGAAGAAGTTAAAACCGAAAAGTGTACGTTTCACTCGCATACATTCTATTTCCATGCGCACAAATTGTTTTGTTGAGCATGCGTACACAATTTCTTAATGGACGTGTCACGTGTCGAACTAACAAACTGCTCGATGGATCGTCGAGCTTCTGCTCACATTGCACGCTGTGTGCCCGTTGGTTGACCACGTACTCCCAGTTTGACAATTATTTATGATATTTTTTATTATAGATAATTTATTTTTTATTATAGCTGATAGTAATTTATTTGATGTAATTTAGTTTAAAAAATTAAAAAATATGTTAATCCACCATAGATAATGTGTAGGAATACGAAAAAAAAGAAAAGATAAGAAAATCCATAAAACCAAAAAGATGTTGGCTTTTGACTGAAATGGATATTGTAACGGTTTTTAGTTTTTGATCGAGATATTCAATTATAAAAATAAAGATTAAAGGGATAAAATGAAGAAAAAGATTACATCTCTACGGATAATATATAATGTATTTAAAACAGCTTTTACTTTCAAAAGTTTGAGGCCAAAAGCCACTTTGGGGAGGCAAGGTCGCAGATCACGTACTATTATATATGTGTGCCGGGTACTCCATGTGGACTTACGTGGCAAAAGTGCACGCGGCGCAGTTTGGGGGATCGAGAGGGAAACAACGAGAGAAAAATTCTGAAACTTGGTAAGTTTACGAGGAGAAGTATGTTTTAATGACAACCTTTGCATAGATCAGCAGACACATAGAGCCTCGGTTTTTAGCCGACGACGGAAGTTCAATTCTCGCACAGATCATGATCTCGCTAGATCTGTCGTGTGAAACACATGGCTTCCGTGTGAGAAGAAATCCATGTAAAATTCGAAGCAGAAACTCCCGAGGGACCTACTTCTTTGACAAGATACCAGAAGTTGAACGGAGTGACCAAAAAATCGCCAAACCAACTCTAGCAACATCCAACGCGTTTGCATGTCCATACGACCATCACTAAACGCTCAAATAATAGGACATCTGGACCGCAACCAGAAAGAGGAAAAAGAAAGGAAGCAACACCGATGGCAGGGCTGCAGGACGCACGTGTAAAAGCACCGAAAGGTCCACGGCCTACATTCCTTCACCACAAAGCCCATCGGCCTTACCCTCTTGGCCAACTTGCGAAAGAAAATTGCCAGAAAACTAAATAAAGTTTGCTCCTTTTTCAATTAAAAAAGAAAAAAAAGGAAAGAGGAAGGTGGGGCCCACCTATCAGTGGGCCGGTCGCAAGAGAAAAGGGGAAGGATGCTGTTTCGGTTCGGCACCGTTGCGGATGCAGATCGGTGCTTTTAAGTTGACAAAGTAATATTAGTCAGGCTATCACATTGAAAATAGTATGATAGAATTGTAGACACAGCCAAAATAGGCTCGCGAACCGGCTTACGAGCAACTCAAGCTTTGTTCAATTTTTTTACAAGCTACGAAGGAGACTCAACTCGGCTCGAATTTTTATGAACTCGAGCTGAGCCTCGAGCTATTTTTCCACCCATACTCACCGACTTTACTGCTTGGCGAGAATTGCCTATGACATGTGCTACAGGTTTCGTCTTTTATTCTTCTCTCTCTGTGTGCGTGTTCTTTTTTTGCACGAGGGAGAGTGCATGCATGCACCACAGATCGATAGTAGCGAGCTTGTGATACAGCGATGCTATCATAGTAGTACTAATATGATATGGAGTGGCCGACGCACGAAGGCAGTTGTCAAGTGCGTGCCGGCAGAAGAGAATCCGGGAAACATCATCGTCGTGCTGCGAGGAGTCATCGATTCGAGGAACCAAACATGAACGGAACTGGAAGCATGTGTTGCCCGAGGGGGACGAAGAGAAATCGTGGATGGATGCTGCCTGCCTGCACACACAGATGGGATTGGGATGTGATGTTTGGTGTAACCTGCACGACAGCAACTCATCCGTAAGGAGCTTTGCCTAACCCCGGCCGAGTTCTTCAGCACAGAGAAAGGGCCCGTTTGGGAGCCGATGTTTTTGCCTCGATGGGCCAGTTCCAGCACAAGCGACTGTGCTTGGCAAATTTGAAGGAAGTTGCCACGCACAACCTGAACCACTTTATCTAGAAAAAAAAATATCATATAACGCCTTGAATCTTGTTTAAAAGACCGTCCAGCATCTAAATCGGATATTTGATCTCTAAACTTCGCAATCTAGTTTAAATAACATCGTAACCTGGTTTTAGAGTGGTATTATTCACGTAGCGTGATGAGTAGATGGTTTTATCACATAGGATAACACGCTAGTTAAGTTTAGGTGAATGACAGATGATGCACACATGACCTCCTCTCTTAAATCAAAACAAATGAGGCGGTGACCATAAAAGCACGACTTAAAACTCAGTGGAGGAAAAGCTTTTATGGGTCTTACATGTCATTGATCCAACTTGATTAGCGTATCATTCTACGTGGCAATCGTCCACTCATCGCGCCACACGAGTAATACCGTCATGCAAAATCGGGACAAAGTATTGTTTGAACTGGATTATAAAAGTTTGAGGAATTAAATATCTGATTTTATAGCTTAGAATATTGAATAGGCTTTTAAGCAAAATTTAGAGTGTTATATCAATAGATTCCCTCCATAAGTTACATTGAAGCTGGCTACAAAATTTAGAGTGTTATATCAATAGATTCTCACTAGGCTACATGCATCTTCTATTTTTGAGAAGTAGGGCACATGCATCTTCAAATTCAGGAACACACAGATTGTACATCTGAGACAGCCTGACTAGAATTATGGAACAAAGCATACTATTTTGGTGTCTTATGCTGTGCAGATCAGAATGCTTGCTCACCTCGCGTTGTGGTTCGTTTCTCCTCCACATACGAGTCTTTCGAGCCAATACGAATTGGAGACGCCTAAAAAACAAAACAAATATTAGTTATATTACATACCATCATGCAGATATTCAACTGGTGAAAGTGAAACCACAATGAACAGGTAGGCTAAGTCCCAATATAAGTCATAATTAGCCTCACTTTAATTTTAAAAAGAAGATAAATGTGCTCCAGCTAATTTAAACATCACCGACAGATTCAACACAGCTTACTTAGACTGAAGAATGTAGTCCTAGTAAAACTCAAACCAAATGCGCAGTACAGCTAAATAATTATTTTGTAAAGTGTACTATGAACTAAGATGGCCATCCTGAAAAACAAACCTCAATTGCTGCTTGCATTGATTGCTTAGACTCAAATTCAACGAAGCCAAAGCAGGACCGATCAGGCTGCAGAACCATGATGAAAATGTCAACAAGAATATGATTTGGGGAAACCAAACCTAAAAGATTAACTAACCTGACGGTTTCTAACTTATACATTGAAAGGTAAATTCTTCACAAAAACTGAATACCCTTGCCCTACAGAACAAGGTAGTGTCAGAGTCTAGTACAAAAAAACACGTGTTTCTTTTTTTAAAAAAGAAGAAAGTGGAGAAAGAACCAACCATCAGAAACGTTTTTTTTTCACTTGGAGGTGTAGAATCAGCTGCATTAGCAGGTTTTGCAGGTAAGGATACAGATTTCCCCACATTTTCAGCTCCCTTTACCGTTGGCTTTGGTCTGGGTTTGGGATTGGCAACCGGCGCAGGAGGTGCACAAGTCATAGAAGGCAGAAAGTAAGCATGGATACCACAAGGAATTATTATTGCATATTCAGAGTTCAGGCTAAGCAGTGGAAAAAGTGCAGGAAAGCAAGAAAAAGCTCACAGTTGATGCGTAAGACTTCTACTCTGAGCTGAAGCCGAAACGATCACAGCCTTAGCCTTGCAGGAGGGGCAGGTGCAGCCTCAGGGAATCTACTCTGCATCCTCGCTAACTACTTCCACGCATGTCTCAACACCAACATCATTTTCTTGTGGAGAATTGCCAATTGCAGACGGGTTTATGGCTTCGTCGTTGACGGAAATATTCTCTGCAGATGGAAGCTCTGGGTCCACACCCTCCTTGACTGATGTTGTTTCTGGTCAAAATGTCAGCAAAGCTATGGAAGGACAAATTTGAAGGCGCTCAAATTCCATTACCTGGCTCAGCTGGAAAGGTGGCAATCTGAGTGGCTCAAATAGATCTAGAATAGCTGGCCGATCACAACTAGACTTTAGGGACTAAGGACTTATTTATTCATCTTTTCTTGCTTGATAATGGATACATGCTATCCCTTTTATAGGGACAATCTGATTTGACTCTTAAGAAATAATCTATAAGGAAACTTATTTCTAACAATCCAATCTAATAATAACTTGTCTAACTAATAAATAAAACCAAACACCTAATAGATAGATTCCTAAATAACAAACCATGCCTAATACGCACGGCACTACAGTACCCGCACGCTACAATACTTGCGTGTTACAGTACACACGCGCTGTAGTATTTTCCTGATTATTAGACCATAACATTATGCATAGAGGTAATGTTCACGTGAACAGTGCACATTTACTGTTTGTGTATGGAAATAACAGCTGCACATTTCTAAGACTGGTTGATTATATTAGGAATAGTACCAATTTGATTAGCAAGTTGATATATTTAGAAGATAGAATGATATCTCTAGTAGCTGGAAGGTTATCTCTATTAGTTGAAAGGTTTAGTGTAACGCCCTAGGGTCTAAACCGGCTTAAGCCTAACTCCATTCTGACTAGGCCACGCACACGTAGCAACCCGCTTACACTTTCGTCTCCACTTCGCACAAAACGGTTAACCGGATGTGCTACCATTGGAACTCCTAAGTTTATATGTAAGTGCTTTTCAAGTTAAGCTAGCAAAGTGGGACCAACCCACACCCTCATGTGCACACACATATATGGGCTATCATGGACTGGGGTGTCACATTTAGATTGTGTTTGTTAGGGCCGGCTCTATGTAAGGACGGCATTATCTATTCTCATTAAGAAAGAAGAAGAAAGAAACAAGAGCCCATCTCCGTTTATGCCTATCTTCTTCCTCTCAAGTCTCTCCCAATCAAGCCGAGCTACCCTGCTGTCCTCCTGATAGTGTTTACCCCGTAATGATCTAAAAATCATTACACTTGGTATCAGAGCCAACACCATGGCTTTTGCTGCCGAGAATTTCAGGGCAATGAGGGCCACCCTCAACAAGATGAGTGTCAACATAGACAACATGAAAGCGATCTTGGTGGATATGACGGCTATGGTGGCCAAGCTGATGGAAAAGAAGGAGAAGGAGAAGGCACATGTAGATGTTGCTATGCGATCTGCACCGCCGAAGGAATCTCAGATTTTGCAATGTTTTCATGTCTCTCCCATCCTCATCACTTCTTATCATGTCTCAGATTAAGCCCCTCGTACCTTCATCATCAACCGCCATCAACGCCAACGCAAGTTCCTATACAAGGCATTGCAATTGCTCATTGAAGTGAGACTACCAACGTTTGTAACCATGACCACCACCACAGCTCGAGGACGAGTTATCGCGAAGGGAGGAAGAAATTGTTATGCGTAGAGGTACTGTTCATATAAACAATGTGTTGTTATTGTACACGTGAACAATGCGCATTTACTGTTTGCGCATGGAAATAACAGCTGCACCTTCCTAAGACCGGCTGATTATATTAGGAATGGTATCAACTTGATTAGCAAGTTGATATTTGTAGAAGATAGAATAGTATCTTATTTGTAGAAGATAGAATAGTATCTCTAGTAATTAAAATGCTATTTTTATTAGTTGGAAGGTTTAGATTGTGTTTGTTAGGGCTGGCTCTATATAAGGACGGTATTGCTATTTATTCTCATTAAGCAAGAAGAAGAAAGAAACAAGCGCTCATCTCCGTCTATGTCTACCTTCCTCCTCTAAGATCTCTCCCCAATCAAGCTGATGCCGCCCGGTTGTCCCCTTGACAGTGTTTACCCAAAGTTAACACCAATCTGGCAGGAAACATCTTGTTGTCTAAAACAGTGTGAGGTGTTCCTGCCATGCAGAAGCCAAATGATCCCTTGTTATCCAAAACAGATGCAGATTGGGTAAAACTATTGCTTCAGGTGACCATATCTCATGAAACAAACAACCGCCTGTGTAATCAAGAACAAGATCATGACCCATATAAAAATAACATCTATAGAGAAGACCTGATAGAGTATTGTAGATATTCAATTGCTTGCTTCGTCTAGTGTCAATGGCAGCGAGACTATTGTCGAGGAACATTTATATTTCTTCTATATCTTAGTCTTCAGCAAAATACAAAAGGTTACATTTACTAGTGGCTAAGCTTCCTAACGGAAACAACCATTGCGAAACATATCTCTTCAGTTTATACTACTGAACGACAGCTGCCTACGCAGCTTCCATTGTCCAACTTGCATGTTCTCAGTAGCCTCACCACCTAAGACCTCGTCGATAAGGTCCTTGAAGATGGATCTTTCGATGTCCAAAACCATGCCTTGTAGCTCACCGTCAAAGCTCATCCAATCTTTCATTCCATGGAGTGCGTCTTTGGCTAACAGCATGTTTTCATCCTCATCCTCTTCATAGCATTTTACTGGCGAGCTCTCAGATTGGAGCCTGTCAGCCTCTGTGCACAATTCCTTGAAAAGTCGCCACCCACTTAACTTCCTTGATCGGAGAAACTTCGCCGATTGATTTGCAGAGCTGTAGATGTTCATCTTCAGAGATATAACTTCGTTTACCAGATCGAATACAAGTCTTCGGTGAAGCTTTTCTGTCTGAGGTTTAGAATTTTTCTTAGCTCCGGTAGCAGCTTGAGTCGCTGAAACAAAGTGCGGTTTTGCTTGTTCAAGAATGAGGAAGAGCTCCGGATTGATCGGGCAACTGGATGGGCAGAGTTGGCCAGGCATAGCTGCGAAGCTCAGTTCTTTGTGCAGAAGACCAGATGCTAAGAGTATCTCGTAGATATACTGGTGATCTTTCGTGTTTGCAGCTTCATCATTCATTGACTGCAATTGCTCAAGCTTGTGGATGAGGGCTTCCAAATTTTCTGGTTTGATCTGGTTGGCTTCACTGCTCGTCTTCGACTGTGGCGTGTCAGGCAGGCTGTTTGGGTTCCAGCACTCGTCCGAAGTATGTGTCTCGCCATCTGAACAAGCCGAAAAAGGATATACATATATATTCAGAAACCAGTGGTTAATACATCTGCAGAATAAAATAATGTACCAGACAGAAATACGGAATTCGCTATCAGACAACACAACTGATGAAAACATGTATCATGTTGCAGTTTACGACCACTCAGCAGTCATTATGACCACACTCAAAATCGTTACGACCACTTCTTGTTTGCTCCGACCGCTCCGACCACGCCTTTGTACTCCGACCACATACTCGTAACTTCAACTGATGAGGGTTACGACCATGTTCATGCTACGCTGCGCGTTCTCGTAACCACTCCTTCGACCACTCGATTACGACCACGTTGAATGCTCGATCGCCGTGGTCGTAAAGCTTATGACCACGTCTTCTGCTCCGCAACCGTGGTCGTAACTCGTTTACGACCACTTATTCTGCTCCTGCGGACACCTCCGCTCGCTATAGTCGTAACTTGCTTCACGTCTGTGAAAACGATGAACTCGATATTTTTCCGGGAGCCAAAGCACTCCGCTTTCTTTATTTCTCCCCCTCTCGTTTCGATCATCCCGATCGCTTCATGTCCTTCTCTTGTTACATGGATCTGCCTTCTATACCCAACACAACGACTACCACATGGAGACAACTACGACACGGACTCAAAAACTGACTCGTACGCTGAAACAAACTCGTACACGGCTACGACCACGACAAGCCGACTCGAATACAACTAAACAAGATTACTAACTCTAACATATCATACAGGGGATATGCAACAATCTGCTGTGGTTCCTCCCAATCGCAGGACCACGAGCTACCTGGTAACTTTTATTGCAGATTATCTGTCACTAGCGTCATCAGCACGCTTACAGCTAAGGCCCCGCTCGTTTCGGCTTAAGCTTCTGACTTCTGGCTTATTTTTTACTATTCATAATTTCGTCTTTTTCTAAACTTTTGGTTTTTTTTGAGCTTTTTTGCCGGTTCTTTTTTTGCCATATTCGTTTGCGTTGTTTGTGATGGGCTAACATATTTTTTTAATTTTTTTAGATTTAATTATGTTAAATAAGCCTCTGTCAGCTACAGTGTTTTTTCAGCCATCTACAGTGCTTTTCAGCCATAAACCACCAAAAATAAGCCAAAATGATCACCACCTAAATATGCTTTTCCTTTGAATGGCACTATGGGCTTCTGAATTGAATGAGACCAAACAGTAGGATATATCACGTTATTGTTCTTGCAGTTGGTTATCTTATGCACAGTAATGCAGAAAAACTAACTTGTAGATCAACTTTTTACCTTTGAATGAATCTGAGATCCTTTTATGATAGAAGGATGTGTCGAGGACAGAGACAGGGCTCGGGACGTTCTCCAGTGAATAAATCTTCTGGTCTGATCCCAGAATTAGAGAAGAGCCCTGAAAAAAATGATAATTTTCACCAGTTAGTGATAAACAACGAGCACATGGAAAAAATTCATAGAAATAGCTGGTTCTCTTTATCTGTACCTTGTGACTCGGTGTTGCAGCAGCGTAGCTTGGTTGAACGAACGACGAGCTGACAACCAGAGGCTTTTCACAATCCATTATACTGACGTCAACCTGCTTCGCCAAGCTGATTCTGCTTCCCGGACTCTGCAAGACCTCATTGTCACGGTGGCTCTTCACTTGAGAAGGCTTTGATCTTGTTCTTCCTCTTGGGGAGGCTGCTTCATTGGACTTCTTGCTTGGAGACTTTGGTGAGACCGGTGGACGAGACTGCCTTTCCGACTCCGCCTTCCTCTGCACCAGTCTTGGGCTTGATGAGCCTGTAGGCCTAGGCGAGCTTGCACTGCTGACAGGTTCGTCAGACTTGGATTGACCTCTTGAAATGCGAGAATGGATCTTCTCATTTGTACTGGTCTCGTTCTTGCCAGTGAAAGATGAATATCTGGGCTGCAGCTTCCTGAGGCTTCTGAGCCCTGCAAGGGGAGCAACTGAAGCAAGCGAAACCCCCGGCTTTTCGGTGGTTCTTGCTGGCTCCATGACTACAATGGGAGACTGGAAGTTTCTGGAACTTGTGGTTAGAGCATCTCCTGCCTGCTGAGCAGACACTGATTCAGCATTGCCGTCGTTCCGGTGCTTAGCATCCTTTGCGAGCAATGCGCCCAGAATTCTGAGAGCTCTGAAGTCCTTGTTGCTCTCCAAGAACTCGAGCCCCCCAAGCCTTCTCTCTATGTCGGCGTACAAAGACGCAGCCCTTGGCCTCGCTTCAGCATCTCGACATTGCGAAGCCTTGCTGTTGCTGACACCTCTCTCCTGCTGCCTCCAAGGAGCGGCTTCAGTGAGAATTCTTGGAGAAGGCTTGATTTTCAGTGCTGAAGACTCGTTCTCTGGTTGCAACACGCATGGATCCTGGCAAGAGCTTCTGAGTGAACGTGATGGAGGCTCGTTCTGAGTGGCTTGCACAGGTCTCGGTGATCTTGCAGGCTCGTAGCTATCAGCAATCAGCATCCCTGTAGCATCTGGTGCTTCTTCCAACCCCATGAGCTTGGCAACGACACTGTTGGCCCGCCTGTGGCTCGGAGACTCTTGAGGCTTCAGAGTATCCAGGAGATTGTCATCGGTTCTCTTGTAACTGAAGTTCGTCAGACGTGAACTCGGGCTCAGAGATTCTTTCCTACTGTCCAAGGACAATCTAGGGAGCTCTTTGGGCCTTGCGGAAGGCTTCTTGTTTTCGTGGGTTTCAACCGGCCTCAGGAGCCGCCGATCATCGCACGAGAAGCGCGACTGCTCCTGGAAACGCCTGCTGGATTCGACGACATTCGCAGGAACCTTGGTGCTCCTGTCGATGCTGATGACGTAGGTCCCGTCCATTGATTTGGAGAGCAGCAATGGCCTCGGTGAGTCTTTGTACTGCCCACTTCTCCTCGGCTCCTTCGCTGAGGTCTTCACAGTTAGGCCTCCGGAGTCGCGGTTGATGGAGTCCTTCACGATGTCTCTGAAACCGACGTTTGGCTGTCCGGACGTAGTGTCCATGTCAGCACCCTTCAGACTTGGTGCGTTCTTCAGTGGCCTCCGCACAAAGAGCTCCCCATTGATGTATGGAAGCTCCTGTTGGATTGATTTATTGCCATCAAGTGACGAGAAGGACGAGCACGAAGAGGAAGAACAAGAAGCTCTTGATGACTCTATTGAAAGGCTACTGTTCTCGGTCATACTTTTGCTGAATGTTTTCTCCTGCAAGATCAATTCATAGGTTAGAGCCCTCTCCTTGATGTGTCCAAATGTACTTCTGATGCATGCAGAATGGTTTTTCTGACCCCCAAAAAAAACAGGTTGAGCTAGTCCAGATAGGAAAACTTACCAGAACGATCTTTGAGGTACTTGAACTTTGCACTGGAACATTGCTGCTGCTTCTGGGAGGATTACGGACTGCAGAAAATAACAGGACATTATATTTGTTGCCAAAAATCTAAACCGAGAAAATAGAGCAATTTATCATGTCATGCTAGTAATGAACAACATGAATGGATTTGAGGGGCGGTCAAAAGGTGACGTTTTCTTTACTATTATTCATTATTATTACATGAATGAAAAGTCTGTAATCAATTGTTAAGCTGTCGTCTTCAGTTAATCTATCATTACAAGAATGGAAATTTTAAAGATCAAATGTTCAGCTGTCCTCTTCAGCTTCATTACATAAATGAAATTTAATAATCAACTGTTCAGCTGTCCTCTTCAGTCAGTGCAAATAGATATCTTCATGCAGGGGCGGAGCTAGTATTTTTTACAACCCGGGTTCGGTGGTGGAATGATCTAGGTTATCTGGACTGAACCATAAAAATATTACTTAGACTAGACTGAATTTACCTGGACTGTACACTAGATATTTTTCCACACCCCGAGCTAAAGCCTACCCTACCCGGGGTGTGGCTCCGCCCCTGTCTTCATGCTACTTCTGGGTACCCAAATCCACACCATTTGCTGTCATTACGTCAATGCACATAGTTCTAAAAGTAGTCATGTGCTGTCATAGTACATTCGCAAGGAAATGCTTTTGTGATCACAATTACTATAATCAATCTGTTTTTTACCGTTTAGAATTCTACTGCCACAGTTTAGATGTTCTCCTTACATCAGTAAATTTATGTGAGCCTTAGACTTTGTCTCTTGTCAGCAAAAGAACAGTTCAAATAAAATCAGGATTCTGTTCTTCCATTCTCAAGATAACAACTTATTTTCCATCCTCCACTTTGGGTATCTAGTATCTACCATACTCCAGCAAAACCAGTTTATACTATCGAACGGTTTTACCAGCCAAGGCATTTTTTTACTGAACCTTCCAACTGTCTATCTTACCAAACTTTGAATGATAGACTGAAAGAACTTCTTTTCAACGAACACAAAAGCAAAATTTGCTGCCAAAAAGCACCTAACTTTCTAATATCTAGTCAACAATAGCAGAAACGAGTTGCAGATAATAATTCAGAGAGTGTGATTAAAATCTCCGAAACAGTCATTAAAACAGTAATCAAGAAAAACGATTATGCCAGAACTTGAGACAGAGCAACTCAATGTGAACATAACGGAGCAGAAAGGTGCAGGGGTCAACGAACATGAGTTGTTTGTTACCTGGAGGCAGCCCCTTCTGCGCCTGCCGGCCGCCGCGCCGCGCGGTGAGCATCCGCTGGCGGTTGAAGATCTGGAATATGCCGGCCATGCACCCCATTTGCCGGTCGAACTCCGGCATGTCGTCGGTGAAGGCGTTCAGCACCCTCGCCGCCGGCATGGTTCAGGCTCCAAACTGATCAGTCAGACACCGAACGAAGCACCCCAAGAAGATCACCACCTCGCATTCAGATGCGAGTGATAGCCCCAGCAAACCAGGGCAGGTCGCAGTGCAGCACCAACCAGAGCAGGAGAAGCTTCCAAACGAGAGAAGAACCTATGGGAGTACAGGCAAGCCTGCAAGAAGCAACATATATATCTATCTATCTACACTTGCAGGTACAGATATGGAGGTTGCATAGAACCCTCTCCCTTTCTCCGTCGTATCCCTCCTCCTTTTTTCTCTGAATCGCTGGGATGAGGGCGAGTTCCAGAGGAATGCTATCAGTGGTGTGCCATGCAGGTCCTCGTGAGGATGGAGGGAAGGGGGTGGCTCGTGGATTTAAGAGGCGAGCAGCCTGTGCGTGCGTGACGGGGTTGAAACGAGGGAGGAGAGTAGACGGATCGGAGGGGGGCACCGGCATGGGGTGGGTCAAGGCGTGTCCCTGGTCCTGCACCCGCTGCCGCATCACAAGGCCAGCCATGTGAGGGTGTGGGTGCGCGCGCGCGGGCGGGCGAGGCGCACATGTGACGCCTGTCAGACCGCGGCAGCGCACAGGAGGATCAAGCGCCCAGCTTCGGAGTTCGGTACCTCGCTCGCATTCCTGCGTAGCTAGAGAGAGATGGCTGAGGCGAATTCATGGATCATGATGGTGCTGTACGTGTTTGGTCGGTCTGGCTCGATCGACAGCTCATCGGTCGTGCTGCGCTGTGCTATGATCTAAAGGCGGCTCGAGGCTTGCTACATGTGGGGTTCTTAATTGGGAGGATGCCATACATGATATCTCTCCCCCAACGGGTAGGGTCGGCATCGCCAAATTTTGCCAGAATGACGAGGGAAAAGACCGGCCCGGGTCCTGGTCCGCACGCGTATGACGGCCGTACGCGTACATCGTACCTACATGAGATGCTGCCGTGTATGGCCGCATTTGGGATACGTATGGGTTACATGCTGCCGCTGCTCATCGCGCTACTGCTTGTCATGGGCTACTCATGGCGGGTGAATTGACTCGACCCTCTCTGTATCTGTATGCGCGCGTGGGACAGTGAGAGCGCCTACTTAATTACCAGGCCCATCTGATCTGGTGAATAGATTCCTCTTGTAGGGTGGAGAGGACCTGGTAAATTCTCGCTGCATTTTTTCGCCACGATGGAAAGGCAGGAGCCTGTCTGTGCTTTCCATGGAGTCATGCATGTCTAGGGTGGTAGTACTCGGTACTTTCCATGCACTCTGAACCCCTGATATCTTTTACTGCGGCTGCTGTTGATGTTGATTGCCTATGTCATCCAACACTATGAATCTGTGATCTCTTTTACTGCCTGCATTTGGGATCTTGGTTGGAGTTAAAGATGGTGCTCCCTAAGCCCCGCAATATAAGTTCAGAACTTACTACACGTACAGATCAAAAAAAATATTAAATTTAAGAAAGAATTAATATAATTGGATTATGTATACCCATATTAAATGGTATATGTTAGAGTTAGTAAACGAGTTACGACCACAGTTGCGGAGCAGGAGACATGATCGTAAACGAGTTATGACCACGGCAATCAGATCTTCAACGTAGTCGTAAAACTTTACAACCACGGGGATCGAGTTTACAGCGTAGTCATAATCGAGTTACGACTACGGTGATCGAGCCTACTACGTGGTCGAAGGAGCGCAGCACAGCGTGAACATGATCGTCGTCAGCTAAGTGGTCGTAGCGTGGTCGGAGCAAACCAGAAGTGGTTGTAACGATTCTGTGCGTGGTCATAACGACTCTGTGTGTGGTCGTAGACTACAACAGTATACTATAACTACTTACTTATTTGTTAGTATTAAAGTAGAGATATATGATAGAAATACTATAATAAATATAACTTTGATATCTACAATGAACTTATATTATAGAATGATATTTTTTAAGAATAAAGATTTGTATTGCGGGACGGATAAAACAGTATTTAGCACCTCTAGATTCCCAAGAGAGAATGGATCTGGAGTTGGATGGGCTCTAAAGTGTGTTGGACAGAACCATTATGAGGCACAGCTAGCTTGCTATGTGTAACATGCACGGTCGCTGATCTTTAGTACACTTTTAAGATAAAAGCTCACTCAAGTCACACGCAAGCAGGTGCGGCGTTAACGCGGTGTTAACACTGCAGAGTCACCGCTTAATTGCTGGAGTCCGAGAACGGTTAACCTTGTTGGCCTTTGTTTAGTCAAATCCAGAGACCCAATCCTGGCACGACACCTGTCCCAATAAAAATCAACTTTGCTCCCTCGACGGTTTTTCCGTTTCTCCTAGCGTATGTTCTTTGTCTTTTGAACCTAATGTGGTGTAAGAAACCTTTCGTTTGAACCGAGCAGGTAACTTGGTGTTAATAGACAAATTTCCCCTTACTATTTACTTTAGTTTTGCGACTGTTATTCCACTTACTGCTGACTTACTGATGCCTTGAAACTGTTTGCGCCAATCGGGAAGGATGGCTGCAACTGCGAGCACTCTGATGGCGGTGGTCCATGTTGCTGTCACAACTCACAAGTCCCAAGGCCACCCGCAGATGCAGATGCAGGCAGGGGCATAGCCAGCCGAGTAAAAATACTGCAAATTTCTTAAGCTGCACCTCGGGCTATTGTCTCCCGCCCTAGCTCCGCATTTGGATGACGAGGAAGAGGAGAGGGATTTTGTCACTTTGGGACGGACGCAAATAAGAGAGACATGTATCTTTAATTTTTAGAAGTCGGTTTTTAAATGAGGTGGTTTCTTAAGATATTTTCTATAAACTATTTATAAGTTACTGTATGACTTCTCAATGCGAGTGTTCTTTACTCCTATCTCTCTCAATCAGCCAAAAGTCATAGTCAAAAGCCACCGTATTTTCAACCTAGCATAAAAAGAAACTCTATTCCTCTCTGACCGGCGCAGTAGCGCCGTAACTTTCTGCAGCAACGAACTCTGCATCTCAGCAAACGCAAGCAGGGGTAGTCGTAGTTTAGCGGTCTCTGCACTGTCTGCACGTACCGCACCCAGCTCAGCTCTGCTCCCCTTCTGCAGAAACTTAAACTGGTAGCAAACGAGAACACAAACTTGAGAACATGCGTGTTGAGGCGCCTGTCTGTGTGGTGGGGCCTCGGGACCAGTGTAGTGGATCTGGAGGCAGAGATGGCTGCTTAGCACTAGCTAGTCGTGTGTGCTTTGGAGTCGGATTGGACCCCCTAGCTAGCTCCGTGATCATGTTTCTCCCTGGTAAATACTAGATCATAAATGCCAAGGTCAAGTGCTTTTAGCAGCAATTCCTGCAGGAATCCAAAAAAAAAAGGCTCACTTTGCACACTGGGAGTGTATTTGCTGACATGTGGGATAGTGTTACCATGGTTAATTAGATGGGTTGCTGCTCTAACCATTTGCGCAAAAACTGTAATGTCCCAGGCGAAGCAAAACTGAAGATTGGGATGGCATGAAATGCACGAAGATGCAGTGACCTTGGGGGATCCCGGTTACCAAATTTGAAGAGATTTCCGGCAATGTGGTTTCAAATTTATGGAATTCAATGCTGTGGTAATGTTTAGGTAGAAGAATCTCTGCGTATTAAAGGAGCCCATTAGATTTCCCACCAGCCATGGGCCTGTTTATAAGCTAATACGAACACCCGAATTTCCCACTCCTCTTGTTCTCATCTCACTTCGGGGATAAGACAGAGGGATACAAAAACATCATGCACCTCACTCCTTTCGGTTTTATCTCGCGCACGTATCTCTCCCTCACTTTCCTCACCGCGCACCCCTACTTCTAGAAGTCACTTTTTTTAACTACTACTATTCATTTTTAGCCAAAAATCATCAACTGCAGCAAAAAAATAATTAGCCACAACCAATATAAACAGGCCCCGGTCTTACTTGTGAAGAAAGGGAGCAATATCTCTTCCTTCACGCCAATTTTACCCCAACAAAAGTTTGATATTCTTGCCAGAATGGTCAAAATCGAAATAAATTTTGTAGCCGTTTATGAACACAAGAACATTTACTCAGTTCGTTCCGATGGCATTCGAACCGTTTAATCGAAGAATGATGAAAATTCAATAGTAGTATCATGATCCCACTAGGATTGTTAGTCTTCTTTTGTTGGAGTGCCCAAGCATCTCTTTCTGTTTTGGAGAAACTAATGATGAAAATGTGTGTGGCTTATGCACCAACACAACTGAAACGCAAACAACACTAATCCTAAAAAAAATCTTAAAGGATGAGGTCGCTCGCAAATTTTTGTTTCCCATTTTCCGAGGAAAACAGTTTTCCCCCCTCTTAATCATATGACAGGGAGAGCAAAGATGACGGGCTGCCATACTGCACTCGATAAGTACTAAACCAAGCTAATAATGCAGGTCAACGGCAGGTACGCCAAGTGCAGCAATCTGATCAAGAGACCCTCTCGGCCTTTCGGCGTGTGCATTACTTCATCCATTGAATTGGATCCCAACAACGGCGACAGGCATCTCTCAATGGCAACCCATTTTTCCTCCAGAAATCTCTGAAAAAATCGGGCAAAAGAGCATTGTACTCTGCAGCATAACTCACAGAGAAACAAACGACATTGCTGCATGAACACTGCATTATTTCTCTCTCTCTCTCTCTCTCTCTCTCTCTCTCTCTCTCTCTCGGTTTGAAGTGCAAGGTGGCCTGCAGACACCGAACAGCCGAGAGCGACATGGATGTGTACTCTTGGGTGAGGAGTAATGGAAGTCTCCTGCCCTGTCTGCATCTTCTACTTGCGGTTGCTTTCTGGCCCTGGGCAGGGTCGCTAGCAGCATAGCTGGGGTGTTGCAGACATCAGACATGCATGCATGCCATACCAGCATATACTATGTACAGTAGTACAATGCAACATCCCATACGATGCAAATACTCTCTCAAGAGTCGCAGTCACTTTCTGCAGCACTGTGAGATGAAGACACGTGCATGCATGGATGGATGGATGCGGTGTGAAACGATTAGCCGCAATGACCCAATTGGTCAGCCTGCTCTGTATTAATATATGCCGGATGATGAACAGTCCACACGGCAACGCGATTACAACTCGGTTAACTCTGTACTAACAGTCTTTGCTTTCAGCATGTTGGTCCTACTCAACAGATCCCTAATGTACTTATGTTGATCACATCGTGCTGTTGCACCTCTACTTGGTGTCTGTTGCTATTGGTCGTCCCCACACTGCTGATACCCTAGAATGACGTGCTTCCCCACCGCACCTCACTGACGTTGGGCTGTCCCACGTAGACCAACATGAACAACTGTCTACCCATTCGGAGTCCGGTACTCCCTGCTCCTACCCTGATCCTTTAGCGATTTACCCTTTCAATTTCATAGTTCCACTGAAAATCTTAATAATGATTAAAGAATTAATGCTATATGTTTTGCGATTTCTATGTAGGATTAACAGATTAGGAATTAAGGATCCTTTCAATTCCATAGATCCACTAAAAATCTTAATGATAACTGAAAAATTAATGCTCTATGTTTTGTAATTTCTATGTAAGATTAACGGATTAGAAATTGGGGATACAAAATAAAGAGGACCGAGACATTATCATTTTATATATGGGGTTTTCAAGGGGTGAGGTCGTGCAAGTTCGACCTATCTCGTGCTAGTAGTAAGTTGGGTTCTTGTGGATTTAAATTTCATATATTTTGTTTATATATATTATTGTTTTGATTTACTTTGTATGTTGCCTTTGCAGGTTCTGGTTCTTATTCTATTATTGATGAAGAAATCATAAACGCCTAGGATGGACCAAATCTTCGTTATTTAAGTACTCAAATTGTATTTATCGAGTGTGCTATATTTTTTTGATGTTCTTCCTGTCGTTAAGCACATGGCTCAAATTTCATAGCAATTATGCATTTGCGCTATACCTTTTTGTTATGCCTTCCATGGATATATTTGGAGTAAGTTTTTATCCATTAGAATTCAGCCCGAGGTTTAACAGAATCCTAGATCCGTCACTGGGTGTGAAGCATACCCCTTCGGTTAACAAAAATAAACCGTTTTAGTATAAGTGTAGTCAAACTTTAGAAACTTTAACTATCAAAATCTTTTTAAATTTTTAGATTAGATATATGAAAATCATTTATGTATATTCATCTCAAAAATACTTTGGTTTTAAAAATATATTATAATAGTAATTAATAGTCAAAGTTGTATTTTACCATACGTCTAAAACGATTTTTTTTTTTTACCGGAGGTCGTAGTACGGTATGCATTGCTGCGCAAATGATTTGATGAGCTTTCCACGCGTGGTTATCGATCGACGTGCGCTAGCTAGTAGTAAATCTCTTGCAGGTATAAGTGCTTTATCCATCCCCTGAATTTTCTGTAGAAGTCTGAAAATCGCATGAACTGGTACCGTATATCACCTTTTTTTGTTTGCTCCTTTTCTTTTCTTTACCCCCGTCCCCACAGTCCCACCCTACACACACAAAAGTGTAATGTAGACTGTATATAGGGTATATTCTTTTCAGCTTCTAAAAGCTGTTTTTCGGCTTTTCTACGGTAACTAGTTTTTAAACGGAGTATTTTTTCAAGATAGGGTCTACTAGTTAATTATAGTATATATTGTACCGACTTTTCTGTTACTCTATAATCTCTCGTACGAACAGCTCAAAAGCTACGAGCCACAACCAAAAACCATAAACTCTAGCAAAAAAGAACATACCCATAATGGCCTAGGAAACGAGCTAGAAAGAAGAATCCACTAATTACAAGGGCGTGCCAAGTGAATACTGACTAGTACTACTGTTAAATTGCAAGGAAGTGTGTGCTTATGTAATAGTATCAAAGAAAATGGATGCATTGCATGGCATGCATCGTTAGCGGTGATGCTATTGCTAGCTACTAGTAATTTTCTCCAAAAATGCCATTGGCACATCTCCTACTTCCAGTCTCCCAGACGCCACCCAGCGGTCTAAAAGCTTCTGCGTGGTTGAAACTGAAGAAAAGGGCACCAACCATTTCTAGAATAACCCATGTTCTTTAACACGATCGAGATTCGAATCCTCTCCGATTTTGACAGCGATTGTTAATTAGTGCTTAATTACTAACCATCTCGCACTGTCAGTAGTAGGTGTACCGACATATACGAACAACGCAAGCTGCTGCTGAAGTAAGCAACCTGCCCTGCAATTGCAAACAAACTAACCTCACACAAATACTCTTTTCAGGTACAAGTTGCAAGATCTGAATTGACCACAAATAGCCCTCTAACCATTTTTTTTAAAAAAAAATTTAGCATCCGAATGTTCGTCACAAGTAACTAGCTATTTTCATATTGATTTCGCGAGATCTTGCAGGTGACAATTTTTTTTCAGAGAATCTTGCAGGTGACAGGTACTGCACCCGTAGCTAGCTAGCCATAGCTTCGAACTAACACCTGGAAATATGATTTACAAAAGACATTTTTTATTCGTATGTCATTGTTGTTGTTTTGGATTAATGATAACCCCATGTTCCTCCTCCTCCGTGTGCATTTCGGTAACCAATTACCGGGAAATTATGCATTATTGCAATTTGCATCACGACCATAATGGTGACGCATGTGGCGCTTAGAGCCATAATTTTGGGGAGGCTGCAAAAAGAGCCCTGGAATAATTGAGCAACACATGTACTTGCACGTACCATCAAGAAAAATAATCCAAAAAAGGATTTAATTATTCTCTGTTTTTTTTCAGTTCATGCATGGCTTTGTACAATTGTACTCTTCTTGTACGTATTAATGTATTATTGCTCAGAAACAGTCTGAGATGATCCAATCTAACAAAAAGTACACCGTACACCTCAGGAATGTTCAAATAGCATAATTGTAGAGCCAGATAAGGCATACACTGTATAATAGATTAAGCCGTTACACAGACACGTCCATATATTAAGTCGAAGTATTTGACAAAAAAGTTGTAGAATTTTGTTTTACAACCCGATCACCGTGTTGGAGCTTGAAGCCCGTAGATTTACAAACGGCCTAAGGTGCCGCATATTTGGGCTGAAAAATAATGACTTATGGTTAAAACTGTATTGTAGCTAGCTAAAAATGTATTATAGCTGTAGGTGTCTTATTTGATATAATTAAATTTTAAAAATAAAAAATATATTAGCTCATCACAGATAATATAAACGAATATGAAAAAAAGAACCAATAAAAAGCTAAAAAAGCCAAAACAACATAAAAAATAAAAAATAAGCTAGAAATTAAAAACTCATATCAAAATGAGCGAGCCTAAGCCTAACAAAGCTAACATTTGAATTGCCGAAGAAATGAACACACGCGACCGTGTTGCAAATATAGCTTGAGGATAAAGCCACAAAGAATCTAAACCTTATAACCAGAACAACCAGACAAACCAACGAATCAGATCGATCACTTCTCCCTAACATGATGCTGTATGTGTTTTGACCCAAACCAATATTGCTGTTGCCGGGTGCATTAACCTTGTACGAGCTTGTGTGCTTGGATTGGATGCACCTATATATCTTAGCCATAGGTTGCCCCTATGGTTGAGAGCTTGAGGCGAAAATCGTTTCTAACTTTACCTGAATTTTTGAAGCGGATTCTTCACTACTCTTACTCCTATATCACTTTGAGGATAAGTCAGAGGGTCACAGACACATCATGTGCCATATTCTTCTTGCTCATATCTCATACATGTATTTTTCCTTCGCTTTTGCACCACCCGTCCCATTCTTCTAAAAATTATTTTTTAACTGTTATTATTAATTTTTAATTAAGAATTATTGGTTACAGTTAAAAGTTATCAGCATGAACTAATAGAACACGGCAAGGTTGGGAGGAGGACGAGGGAGCAGTTCACGTCCCACGTGGTGCGTGCGTGTGCGCCACCATGGCGTGCAGGGTCGCGGCAGGCTGGCAGAATCCTCAAAACCTGGCGACCCTCGCGCTTGGATTCTTTGCAGGCGCTATCGTCAGAGTTCGCATGTAGCTGAACCTGCCCAACGAGCCGCACCAACGCATTATCTTCACTGCATGCACACACACAAAGCAGACCTTGCTTAGAATGCACCAAGTTTTTCTCTACGAGATTCAACAGGTTAATTTTCTGTGAAATTCTTTTATTCCAAATAGGACCTTCCATCATTCCTTCACGGACAACACCTTTGAATTTTTTACGAATATTCTATTTTTTATTCAAAATAACAAAATATATCCTATCAATTTTTTTTACAAAAATAGGCTCCAGTTACCTAACCATCGGGTGACTGAAGCTTATCGCCCAATGACCCAGCGACACGCAAGCAATCCGCTGACCGTTGGGTGAATTATTACACTCGTCCAATGGTCGAGCGACTGCAGTCGCTGTCGCCCAACGGTTAGGCGACTGCACTTCTAGTTGCCCGATCGTTGGGCGACTGGAAGCTAGATAAAAGGGCCGCGCGGCTGAGCGGCCTCGACCGCTCGATCGCGCAAACGGAAGCGACAGGGAGAGGAGGAGGAGAGGAAAGAAAAAGAGGAGAGAAAAGGAGAGGGAGGAGAGGAAGGAGGAGATGAGAGGAAAAAACGACTTGTGAGGTAATTTTTTTGTATTTTTTGTTTTTGAAATTTTATATATACAGTAGATATTTTATTTAAGGTTAGTATGAGTAGAAAATTTTAGATGTAATTTTAGATGAGTAGAAAATAGTTGAACTTTGGTATAGAAAATTTAGTCAATGTAGTTTTAGAAATTTAGCAGTCATAGTAGTCTGTAGTTGTGTTTAATTTAGTAAACATAATTGTACAAAATTAGTATCGTTACCAAATTGAGTACAAGAAAAACAAATCATAATAGACATAATCTCTTTTTACCGTAGTGTTCGGAGACTTGCCAGTCTCCCCTAGTCCACGTTGAGGTTAGCCCAAACGAATTGGACCGGCTCTACGAATTAAGCATTCTACCTCAATTCCACTAGTGGTAGCTCTTTTCCGCTCTGCGTAGGTGAGCTCCAACCTTCACAACTTTACCGGATCTTCCCACAACCTTCTTTGAGAAGATCACCGTGCACAACGCCTCCAACGCCGTCTAGTAGTCGGCAAACTCCAAGAGTACCAAGTCAAACCCCTCGCTTGACTCTCACCACGTGCATTTAATGCACAAACTCAATTGGATACTAAGCCTACCTCTAGATGCAACACATGCACTCTAGATCCCTTCTTCTCTCTCACAAAGTATAACATATGCACAATTGAGTAGAGAATCTCACACTAGCTCAAGGAATAGAAGAATAGCGCCAACATGCTTCTCTCAACAACCATTGAGGAGATATTTATACACATCCCTCAAAAACTAGCCGCTAGAGAAGAGAGAGGGCAAAATCAGCCTGGCGACCGGAACTACCGCCAACATATGGCTGGTATTTTCGCCCTCCCAACGACTACAAAAACTAGCCGTTACACTGGAAAACCGGCCGATCGTCCGCACAGACCGGGCCGATCGCCCATTCGGTCCGGGCAAGATCGATCAGTCGGTCCGACCGCTTCTAGCTGGTCGACCTCCATGTCTGGTAGTACCGCTCACCGAGCCGGTAGTTCCAATTTTTCTGAGAAGTGCAGATATCTCAACAGATTTTGTAAAACATATTTGCAAACTATAATATCATGCACACAAGGATCAAACATGATTTCCAACAAGTTGCAAAACACATTTGCATACTTTTGAAATAATGGCACAAGGAATTGGTACATGAACTTATCACATTTACAAAACACACAAACCTAAGTCACATGCCAAAAAGATTATATATGAGCTTCAACAATTTGCAAAACACATTTGCAAATATAAGCCTCATATCACAAAGAATGAAAACATAGATTTTAAGCACTTGCAAAACACATTTGCATGCATAGTCTCATGTTACTAGGATTCAACACATAAGTTTCAACCATTTGCAAAACACATTCACAAATACAAGCCTCATGACAAGATGAGTTATACGAGGTAAGGCTGAGCTATCAACACATGATGAGACTCAAACTACTAGATATGATCCTCTTAATAGTACGGCAACCTATACTAGCAATCAAGTCTTTCAACCAAACAACAAGATCGGTAAAAGACTAGAAACACATTCTTAGCCCTAACTAGTCTTCAAACGGTTAGACGACTCGAGCCTATTTCTGTAAAACATATTGACGCTGATATATTTCTGTTATTTCAAATAAAATTAGATTATTCGAAAAAAAAACTCCAACACCTTTCGCGGAAGTTTTTGGCACCAATATATAGCGTAATAATTAACTCGCTGAAAGCCTAGGACGCAACGCATGTAGTGCTGAGACAAAAAGGGCAGAGGTCCTTTTGTACAACTCGAAGCGGCACATGACATGCCATGCTAGCTGCGCATCACCGGCCGGCCGGCCATTTCCTCCGTGGCTTCATCGATCGCTCCCATTTGTGATCAGCCTGCAGGGACAGCATGTGCGCTCTGGCCCCCGGCCTCTAACTTTTGGCAGGCTCGTAAGCTTGCCGTTCTGATCACGACGGCTCGATGATATGCATGGTACGCATGCTCGGTGCCATCTCATCAAGCTAACGACCAATGCTTTAATTTGTATCTGCACAAACATACAATGCGGTTAAAGCAGCCCAAACAAATTAAAGTTGTGTTTTGGCCATGTGAGACGATCGTTGCAGGGGGGGCTAATCTATGGATTGGAGTGTAGGCCCTGGTCATATGGGGTCGCAGCTGATAGATTTTGGCTACGGTTAATAGTTTTAAGCTGAAAATAAATAGTGGTGACTGAAAAAAGTGGTTTTTAGAAGAAGAATACGAGCGGTAGGGAAAGTGAGGGAGAGATGTGTGTGCAAGATGAGAGTGGTATGTGTGATGCATTCGTGACTCTCTGTCTTATCTTTGAAGCAAGACACGAGTGAAAGAGGTGAGAAAGCCGCTTCGAAAAATCAGATATTCATATTAACTTTTAACTTCTTTAAATATAAGCCAATACAAATAGTTGGGTGTTAGTTCTGAGATGGAGCATGTCAATGGTCGGTTGGTTATGCAATGGCAGCTTTCATTCACTTTGCTGTGGCGAGTGTTGTCATGGCACTGGTTGCTCTGATGGAGATCACTTATGGTCGATGCCTCCTTTAACTTGTGTGTTGTTTTTTCACACTGTGCTGGGAATTGCTGATAGGTGGATGAGTTGACAAGACTGCTTGTGGCTTTCTTTGAAGAATGATGAAGGCCAAGTGCATGCTTTGCTAAGCACAACTGCTTCTGGCTTTCTTTGAAGAATGAATGAGGCCAAGTGCATGCTTGCTAAGCACAGTACTTAGTTTACGCATTGTTTCAAGGGTATTGGAGTAATTGTACCTTTAGCCTAAAATGAAAATAGTTCTACGAGCACATTTTGAAGTTTGGAACAGATAACATTATACAAACATGGCATATTTGGTTGGGAAATGTGAAAAATATTTGATTGGAACAGGTATCCTGTCAAGATTAGACATGAGGGTTGAGGCCAAAACATCCCTCTGCCTTCCTTGCTACATTTTCTAGAATTTTTTGTATGAATATTCTATTTTTATTTAAAATAACAGAAAAATATTTTCTAACCGTCCGACGACTGAAGCCTATCGCCCAACGGACAGGCGCTACGCAATCAATCCGCCGGCCGTTGGGCGAATTATTGCAACCACCCAACGGCCAGGCAACTGGAAGGGGAGATAAAAGGCGAGGTTGCTCGGGTATATTTCTGTTATTTTAAATAAAAAATAGAATATTCGTATAAAAAATTCACATTTTCTAGGTAGGAGGTTCCCTGTCCTTGGTGTGGGGCCAGACAGGTGGGGCCGTCCATAGGTGAGAGAAACAAAGGGGAGGATGAAGGGTGGCCCCACATGCCATGAGTACTTAGGCGGGGTACATGCCAATTAGTGGCCTAAACCAGCGAGGCTAGCTAGCACAGCTGGAGAATTATTGAGCTGCTTTCCTCATGCCCAGCAACAGTTGAGAGCAGTAATCATGGGTTCATGATGATGTTTTTCTTCGGAAGTTACACGCCATTTTGGCGGTTTAAGGTAGTAACCGCTACTCGTAAATCCTGCGCGATTGCGTGTTAATTTAATCTCGATGTGCGCCTTTCATCGGCGCTTTTGGCTTTCGATCTTTCGGTATAAGTATCATTAGATCACAGTTAAACCTCATTATGTTGCAGATTAGAGCCATTTGAGAGTTAGTTAAAATGATGGGCAACAGTCAAAGTCAAGCATATTGCTAGAAGTTTAAGTGTCCATTGGGTAGGATTTAACTTTTTTTTTCTCTTATCTTGTAAGGAGTGTCAATTGGGCAGCTTTGGTTGGAGATTTGGAGATATGGATATGCAACCGACTTCAAAGTGAAGATCAGTGTGATTCTTCCGATCTTCTACTTCAGAAATTAAGTTTCCCAGTTTTTAATACGGACACGGCCTACAAGTTGTTAAACTCTTAACGTGCCACCCACATGCAATGCCAGCAAACTAGATGGCTAACTAATCATTCCATGATCAATTAAGTTGACCTTGTGATCTCTACAGTCATTGATAAACTAAAGGCTAATAGTACATTAGCAATGCGACCTGTAGGGCCGAAATGACAACAGAGAGAATGGATGGTGCCTTATAAATTTTCTCGTAAGTATTATAAACTATTCACTCTATAGCTATAGAGCTGTGAAAATCAAAATTGAAACCCAAGAACAAAGCAACAATCTTCAAAAACCAAAGAACTTCTGCACTAGAGCAGTCTGACCGGCTATTGAGGTGCGGTCTAACCGGCGACAACATGATGGTCTGACCGGCAGTGCCCTGGCGGTCTGACCGGCGGCAAGATTGTGGTTTGACTGGTGACCAGTACGACCGGGCCAAGGAGCGACCTGACCGCTTATCTTTTCCCAGAACAGAAAATCAGTCTGAATCCAAACTAATTTTAGTGCAAGTCCTAAAATCCATAGCTAAATAACATGAAATTTTGCGCGCGCGCACACGCACATTGTTTAGGGTATCAGAAACATATTCCATTCAAGGATCGTCTAAATCCTTGTTAAAGTTCAGACATTTATTAAGAAACAAAATTGTATAGAAAACAAGCAAATATCAAAAACTCAAAATATGATTTGCATGTTAGTAGAGAATGGTCACGATGGCTCTAGATATATTTACACATATCATAGTAAGCAAAATCTTCTAAAGATTTGAAGCAAAAACCTTGAGATCAAGAATCTACAAGATTAGGCTAAAACCAAACAAAACTGGGTAACTTCAAAAATTTTCAAGACCTAGTGCCTAGATAGATGAGATTTGATCTTCATAAGTCATCTCCATTACTTACACGTCCTTGGTACACAACAAGATCAAAAAAAAGGAGAGAAGAGATTAAAACCAACAAGAATAAGAGCAAATCAATCAAAATAAGAAGACGCTATGAGAGATAAACAAAGTTGATATATTATTACTTGAGGATGAATGTTTTATAGCCACTCCACCTAAAGGATAAGAGAGCACACAATAACACTCACTCTTCTCTAATCATTACCCTAAAACACAAGGTTGGAATAAGAGATGGTTGGATGGTTTGCTTGCAAACTTCCATCCCAACCCATTAAATAGATGAGGCAACCAGCCTACATCCAACCTTAATGGGTCCTATCCACTAGCATATTTGGAAAAAAAAACCATTAACTCCACATAATACGGATTTTACACACACACATAACACATACATGCTTTTCAAAGCACACGAGTCCGAATCCACTAAATCTTTAGCTTTTGATCCACTTTATCTTCTCAGTATTTTCTTGACCTAAATTATTGTCCTAAGAGCCGCTCAGGCACCGTGTTTTGATCTAACACAGTTTCTGGTATTTGATAAATTACCAAAATACCCTCTTCATGACTTGGTCTTTAACTTCTGTTGCAAGTAATCACCATACTCACCACGTATAGGTGCATCAATGGTTTACCACGTATTAACAAGTCTTTCCCGTTCTGGTTTCACCGTATCATGCCTCACTTAGACTGACTAAGACACTTGGTGCAACTCGTCGTTCGAACCTTTGCTCCAATATTTTTTATCTTCCTCGTGCCATGTTTACGCTCAACTATCTCATCCAGTATTCTTGACTATTTTGCATCTCTGCTCCTCTATGAGTGTAGCCCAATCCTCACTTTGACCATGATTGACCCCAAAGCTTTCTGCACGTCCAAAGACAAACAAACATTTTTTAGGTACAAGTTCTTCATAACTTGACCCACATTAGCTAAAGCATGCTTCATGCAATATAAATGCATTGACTAATCATAATTGAAATTATCCAAAAATTAATTTTCTAAAATCACATAACCAAATCTTCATGATCGATCTGGCCGCCAACCATAGGCTAGTCAGACCAGTTGAACATAGTGCAAACAATCTGTCCTGAAAAATTGCAGCCGACAACAAAACACCGGTTATACCACCCCGCGGTCTGACCGACAATATACCAAAGGTTGACTGACAACAAGCTAGTGGTTAGACCAGTTTGACTGACAACAAACCTGATAAAATACAAACGTTGTCAAATTCAAATTTCAGCTCCATAAATTTAACAATAGTTCATCACAAAATTATCCTATACCTTCTCGTATGGTACCTCACCACCTCTTTGCATATAGAAATTACAAATTTCACGAGAAACACCTCAAAAACCTACATGAATTTAATACAATGTCGTCATAGCAAACAGTGCCATACGATCTGCAAAACCATTGTACCGTCTGAATAGTACTACCTAGCCTATGGTTGGATGATCTCCCTAGCTAGATTGAGGTTGAGATCCACAATAAATTAGTCATTAACTAACTAATCTCCCTTGTGGCCACTGTTTGTATTGACTGGGGTGCATACTTGGCAGTAGGGGGGGAGCACATGCCTGTCATGTGGTACAGGTACTCCCTCATTAGAAGGCCAGCCGTGCATGTGTGCAAGTACACATACAGATACAGCCTCAAATTAACATTGACAAAAGCTTGTGTGCTAAGCTAACCATAGTATACTGATTGCGAATTTACTAAGCAATGACTTTGGTGGATGGAGCATGTGGGTGTCTGGTTTGGGCAGAGCGAAGCAAGCGATCGAGCAAGCAAAAGGTTCTGAATATTCTTATTAGCAAGTTGTTATCAGGAATTGGATCTGAACTTGCAGTGTAGAATGTAGACTGGAATGTGGCTAGTTCTGAACACTCTTTTCTTTCCTTTTAGATTGTTGGCAGATAATCACTTAACAGGCTAGTAGTTCTATTTCTAACTTATATAACCTCTTGTTTAACAATAATAAGCAGTCTAAACAGTTGAGCTTCAGCTAAGCTATAGGGTTAAGAATTTCCAGAGAGTAGCTCCACCGTCTCTCTGCTTGGTTTGGCTGTTGTCTGATGCACAGTGAACTGAGGTTTCCTTTTGATTTTGTACCGAGCTCAACATTTCCCCCTCTCAGCTGACCAGCTGCGTGAGACCTCCGAGAAAGTAAAATCCCATGAGAGGGGCCTTAACCAGACGTCCCAATACCACAGCCCACCGACGTGTCGGGTGTTCGGCCCGTTAGTACTCAAACTGGGCCGCCAACGCTATTATGTGAAAACGGTAGGGCAGGCCTTAATTGGGCTCACAGGAAAGAAGAAAAAAACGATGGCGACCACGACGACGACGACGACGACGAAGAAGAAGAAGAAGAAGAAGAAAGGATCGGTGAACATTATTCTTCTCCTCTGGATGATCTGACGCTCCCGATCGCGCTGCATGAGAAGCTTATGGTTCGATCGAACCGCTTGGCACGTGCACGTGGACTGATTGATCCTTCCCGATTAATTTGATAGGCGCGCATCGTATCATGTCAGGGAGATCGGATGCATTTTACAATGCAAAGGGTTTTCATCACTTGATCGCTCGCTCGCTCGGCGCCTTTCTGCGCGTGCGCACATGCAGGCATGCATGCGGATGCCATGTACGCGCACGCAGCTCGCACACACAAGCGTCGCACATACGCATACCGCATGGACCACACACAAAACTGTTAATTCCTTCAGGTGGCTGTGGTGCACGTCTGCCTTTCGATCGATCGCTTTAGCCGCCTTAGCTTTACAAACCAAAAGAGAAAGGTGAGTTCATCAGCTGCGATGTGCACAAGCCTATGATGTGCTAGTAGCGGGGTTAACAGCTCAACCACCGCTGCATATGCATGATTAATCTGTTGCTTTCAGTTCGCAGTGGCAGATGCCTCCGTGCACTCGAGGATAGGACACCAAGCGACAAAGTTCGCAGGTATATGCTTCAGAATTCATCAGTTGATCGATCACGGCGCTGTGGTCCTGCTGGCCGATTCTTCAGTACTACTAGCTGATGTGCTCAAGTATATATATATATATATATGTAATCTAGAACATCTTAATTAAGGTTCTTGTTTCTTTAGTTTCTTTGTCAAAGAGGTTGAATATATGGAGTACTTCAATTTTAATCAACTAGTACTACTTTCAGTTTCAGGGTGCCAAGTGATTGCCCTAGGCTCATTCTCCTACGGTTTGAACATGTCATAGCCCATGACAAGATATTACTAATTCTTATGAGTGCAGCGTTGTTGCAAAAAATAATCATCCAAGCAAGTCTCTCTAGGGCGGTAAGGACGAGGAATTCTTCAAATAGTTCACCGACCAACTTCCGATCTTAGTTAGTACTACATTTTATTCTCTTAAAGACAGATTAATGTATCCGTGCTACGCTTGCAGCGCAGATACTCCTAAAGCTTTAATCCGCACTCCAGACACTCATGGCGAAATGATCCTTTGCTTCTTCGCTGCGTTCAGAATTCAGATGTTTGCATGTTGTTCTATGATTATCATTAGTACCATATCACTATTACTACTGTGATAAAAGGAGAAAAGCAAAAGAAAGAGATGATAGTACAGCAAGTCTCATGGGACTCATGATATTGTAACCCTGATGCCATGGAAGCAATGATGCTCCTCGTCTCCCTTCTCTGCTGGCTTTTCTCCCAAAAAGGATGGGAAGAAACTTCCAGTTCACCTTTCTGGTGGGGAACATGTGAGCAACCTGTTGGGGGAGAGCTGAATTGATCTGTGTGGCGACCAAATGAAATCTTCCTTTGATCTTTCTATACTGGGGCTTGTCAACAAAGTTGAGAAAAGGAGAGGAGGAAAGAAACAATGGAAGCCGGTGACTATGGGTGGAACAAAGATGTAAATGGAAGCTGGCTTTTGTCATTCTTTTTCTGACTGAGAAGCAAGCGAGTTTTCAGAAAAGAAGGAAAAATTATGCAGCAAATGGTGCTAATCACATGTGGTAAGTTAATGGCATTTGAGTAGATTTTTATGCATGGCAAAGGCGTTTGAGAAGAATTATATGCATGAAAAATTGATTGCTATTCGTTTGACAGTATTGGTGAATTTAATTGGGAGATAGTGTAGATCTTAATATTCTCTGTTTGATCCTTAAAAAAACTGTTTTAAGCTTTGCTCATAGATGCTAATCGTATGTATGACCACCCAAGTTTCCATTGCCACGAGCATGTAGTTCGGAATGCACAAGCTCAAAAGTTATAAAAATCCTTCCCAAAACCGCTCATTAGTGTCACCAACATGTGAACCAGTCATGTTCAGTATTTCTAACTGGCAGGCCAACAACCATAATTTGGTGAGACGCCCCCAATACCTTACACACCCAAAAGAGTAATTTTTTTGCCCTAAAAAGTTACAATTTTGTATCTTCAGAAAGGGCACCCACACAAAGAAAACTCCGATGCATGACATGAGCTTTTCCTTTAAGATCCACAGAGTTTCTTTGAAGGGGTCTACTGAAGCAAAAAAACCCGTCACATTATCACAGAGGCATCTCTGCATCTGCATATCAACACGTTTCTTCTTTTCATCAAACCAAGGTTCCGAATTCCAATCGCGGAAAAGCTACTCCTGCCGTCCCTATTTCTCCACGGTGGTTAGAACAGAGAACGCGAGCATATACATGAACGCCGCCGCGGCAGATCTGAATCCTCAAAGGAGACACGATTACGGAAATCTCCATGTCCTTGCGTATTATTTTTTTTTCCCGTGCGCGGTAGGTGCTTGGCATGGCACCAAAGGCATTGACAAAACCTACACCGCACGACCGCGCGAGGAGAGCTAGTGCGTGCGAGTTTGTGGAGCCCCGATTGCAACCCTTCTGCGCTAGTTTATCTGATATCTCCACGACCAGGCCAGATCCCAACAACCAAACTAACGGGAGCAGCAGCAGCAATGGCCGCGGTGAGCCGTGTGTATCGCCGCGCGCGCCATCGATGGCGTAATCGTTAGATGGTCCCAGGAATACGATGGGCTGCTTGCGCTTGCCCACTCAGGGCAGCAGCAGCCTTTTGACAGTTTGCAAGAAACTTTTGTCCGACCAATGGGGTGTCTAGCAAAATATAGGTTAGACTAGACTCGAACCAGAGCTGTATCTTTGCAGTGCAGGACCGAATATGATGAATAAAAGGGAGGTAAGTAAGAGCCAATAAAATTATAAGATTTTTTTAAATCTTGTTCCAAGCCGAAAATATGACTTCAAATTCTTTACTCCAATAACTATAAAAAATTATGAAATTCAGAGATCAATTAACAACATGAAAATATCTAAACAAAACTGTGCAAAATTGATAGTATTGCCTCAAAAAAACAGCAGTACCGCTACAGTACCTGCAGTAGAATCGGTAATACTGCTACAGCAGCCAATTGTATGCTTCTATAGTAATCAATATAGGAATAGTAAAATCAGCGTGATTTTTAAATCGAAAATAAATTTAACTTTTGATCTGTTTGTCCAAATGATTTGAAACTTGGCATATACCTTCTTTAGGATGCAGGAACTTATTCCAATCAACGATCGAGAAAATCGTTGCCAAAATTCTGATATTTTTTCATTTGAGTAAAGGATGTACCACAACCAGACAAAAAAAGGAAATCTTGATCTGTTCTTACTCGTGAATTCTAGATGATATATGTGATCTTGGATGGGTTCTTACATATCATAGCAATTTAAACCACAGCACGAATTCAACCCAAAACATCCATAAGATTAAAACTCTCAAATCATCTACTTCTTAAGCAAAACCAGGCGAACTCAAAAAGTTTTCATAGAAAGTGGCTGCATGGATGGAATCTGATCTCCAAAAGTTATCTCCACTTCTTATACGTCCTTAGCATCAAGAAAGATTAAGAACAGATAAATGCAAACAAGAAAACCAAGTAAATTAAAAGCACAAAAGGGATAATATGATACATCTCACATGGGCAAACTTTAGATGTTCATTTCACTTAGAGAGAAATGTTTTACAGTGAATTTCTCAGCATAGTGGAGCTCTAAGCCTATAGCACATACACAAAAGGCTCCAACACAAGAAAACCTAACCCTAAAGTCTCAACTCTCCCAACTCTCTAAAAACTCAACTCATCAAAGCAATGGCTTAAGATGTTGCTCTACCCGGACTTATGAGACACGCAATGGTCTCATGACCCCTTTTGTAGTCTCGGTCTTGCCGCTGACCGTAACAATCATCAAAGCACTTACACACCAAAGACAAAGCAATTAAGCACAAATGACATATACTTGACTCTCGATTAGCAAAACATATGCATGGATCTACGCCACGACTTACACATGTATAAACTCCCAATGATTAACACTTACATAGACTCCCACCGCGACTAACACCACCTAAACCAACACTCAAAACTAACTCAACACGGAGCCGGTATGACCACGGCACCCATGCCGGTCATAACGCCCACTCCACACCGATCATATCGCCTTGCCAAGGCCAGTCATACCGCTACACTTCGATCGTACCGCGATTACTACGTCGATATTGTCATACTAGGCATCAGTCCAAAGATTCTAAAACGACTTTTGACGAGGATATAATAATCCTCTAATTATTAGTCGTAAGTCTTACTGCGATTACTCATTTGTCGTAAGTCTCTCTACGACCACATACTCGTAGGTCTTACTACGACTACTCATTGGTCGTGTCTCTACGACCACATAGTCATAGGTCTTGCTGCGACTACTCCTTGGTCATAAGTCTTTTCTACGGCCATGTGCTCGTAAGATGTCCTACGACCTAGTCATAGACTTTCCTATGAATAGCCTATCTAGTACCTTGTAAAATCACCTGACAAGATGGTTAGAACGTGCGCTTATCTCTAATAACCGTGCATGATCTCCCTCTGACAATAACCGTTGTATGACGAGCCGCCTTCACGTCGAGAGACAATAATTTCCATTGGGTGGTTGTCTTCTGAACCGATGAGACATCTTTTGGCACAAGACAACTGCCATCATTTGATCAACTATATAAAGGTTTATGTCGGAGAAGAAAATGAGGAGGTGGATCCAAGCAAGAGATAGTGCAAGGCATTTCTCATTACACATTTCGTAATTTTCCTCTCTGAGCAATAGTAATACATGACGTAGGGTTATTATTCTCCCAGGAGAAGACCCGAACCTTTATAAAAATTCTCGTATTTCCCTTCTGCATTACCAGATCTTAGTGATAAGAGTTTCCTCCGAATTCGAACAAATATACGGAAGATCGGTATTAAAAACCGACAAACTTATTTAAAAAATAGCTATTGGCAACTACAAGTTGATACTACCGCTTCGGCCGGTCATACTACAATTACAACAACAGTACTATCGCCAGCTTCAGACATCAACATCTCAAAATGCAAATTCTTAAAATTAAACTCAAACAATAAAAACAAGGCAAGTAATATCAAACACTCCTTACTTTTATAGAGTTGTCACCACACGGCCTTGCAATCCTTCATTTCTTGTCATGTAAAATAGTAAAGAAGCTTATTTTTGGAGTCCACTAATGTTTAATGCTTACACCGTGGCCTCGTGCATCAATATTTTCTAGCTCTGTCGCTGACATCCATGCTATGCCTCAGCATGCAAAGCACAAATTGGTAGGACGATTGACTTGGACTTTGTTGGGTTCATGCCATCCAATTTCTCCACTAAAAAAATAAGAGTAGCAGAGTACGTGTGTCGTATTGCCACCATTATCCACAAAACCGAATCACTCGAACCATCCGTTTGAATAGTTTACGGGCAGTGTTTCTATATTTTCTTCTCTCATAAAAATAGCAATAATTTTAAAGTATTTTAAGAGCTAAATAATATTTATATACTGTTTACTACGTTTTACAAACTATAAAAAAAATATTTAAATCACTGTTAAAGAAAGGATATAGTCACATCCTATCCATCCATCTCTGAATACCAGCAGGTACGTACGAGCCGTGTTCGTGCGTGTTTGCGGTGGATCACCACGTTTTCCTCCGGTTCTCTCTCGTGCAGGATATGCACATTCCAGTCTACTCCGATCAATTATGCGGCGCGATTAAATAACTCGGAAATGATTTCTGTTTGACTCGCGCGCTCTGGCCTCGAGCTGGAGTCAACAGCCGGCTGCTTAACCTGTCCCTTGGTCATGGCCATGGCTCGCGTGTGCCTCCGTGCCGAAGCCATTTGGCACATTTGTGAGAAACGGCAAGGTATCTTTCTTTCTTTCCTAGAGAGGAATTGGCCAAGATATCGGGCCTATTCTTTATGCCACAAGTCGATCGACTTTTAGCAATTGCTACAGTACTTAACTTTTAAACGGAGCATTTTCTCAAGACGGAGTCTACAAGTTAAACGTAGTACACGTTAAAAACTTAACATCTGTACTAACCAAAATCGTAAGTGAGTATCGATCTCTCCGTAATTTGTACCATAAACAACCAAAATTTAAAAATTTCAGCCAAAAGTCATAAGTCGCAGCAAAAAAAAAAACAGGCCCATCTACACTGGATGGACGTTAGCTTGTACTCAGTGCCTCATCAATGAAGGGCTATCTCACTCACACGTGAATGAATACTCGTACTATGCTGCCACTAATTCCCTGCAAGGAAGATGTGTGCTGGGAGCGCACTCTCGTGTGCGTTGATGGCGTGTACACGTGTACGTCCAACGTCTTAATAATGCTCTCCCTTTTTTTTTTTGAAAAATATGCATCCATGGACTTCCAAGGTTACCAGGTACAGTTGCGTAACTTGGAACGATACCTGGAAACCGGTCGGTCACCCAGGTAAATTTCTTCCGTAGCATAGCACAGCTCACTAATTTAAATCCGGCAGATCTCTTCTCCGTTCAATTGTCTGCGCCGTCGGCTGCTCTGTTCCGTGGCCACGCCGTTGCGGTCAAGTTTGGCAATTGTCCTTCCAAAGAAACGTCAAAATGGGTGAGAAAAGTCAGAGCATGGGTGAGAAAAGTCAGAGCGCTTTGGGTCAGGCTTCGCATTCAGAGGCTCCGCTCAGAGCACGAGATTCTGGTCCGCTCATTTCAGCTTAGATTTTTGATTTTTAATTTATTTTTTACTATTTTTAAATTTTGTCTTTTTTTATTCTTTTTATTTTTTTAGTTTTTTATCGGTTTTTTTCGTACTTGTTTGTATTGTTTGTGATGGGCTAACTTATTTTTTTATTTTTTAAATTTATTTGCGCCAAATAAGTCACCATCAGCTACAGTAAAATTTCTATCAGCTACAATATAATTTTAGCCCTAAGCCAGCTTATTTTAGCATAACCGGGCGGCACCAGAATAGAATCAAGCATGGGGCTTTGGTTGTCACGACCGCGTTTCCTCTTTCGAACAGGCCCCTCCCAACCCATCAGTCGGTTGCAATCCGCTCGCTGGTTGCCGGTGCTGTTGCACGGCAACGCGCCGTGAGCAGCCAGACGTCTCCCCATGATTGCTCTAGAGTTAGAGAGTATTTTTTGCTTCAGGCCCAATCTAATTAGCTTATAGCTTAAGTTTTTTTATTATGATTTTTGACTAAAATTACGCTGCAGCGATTGTTATTTTTAAAATAAAATATGAAAAATAGAAAAAAGATTGAGAAAAATAGAAAAATGTTTTATCGTCACGGATAATACAAAAGAATAAGGAGAAAAAGAAAAGGCAAAAAAAGTTAAAATTGAAAATCGACACGTTACAAATGACTTCTAGCTTAAATAAGTTGAAAAAAATAGAAACTAAAATCCTTTGGTGCGAAACCTCAAAGTGCAGTTGCTCAGCTACGCAGAATGCTGCTTTGTTTTTCCTACAACCATGTGACCGTGATCTTTTCTTCTTCCACGGAAAATCCAAGTTCACGTAGCTTTCACATAGGCTACTGGTGGTTTCCCAAGTGAAGTTAAGCACAGGGCGCATGCAGAATGCGTTCTTTTAGTTCTTTGATTTCAATTGTCTTGTTCATGGACCATCTCCAATGGCGAAATTCATTTACCTCTCCAGTGGGCGAATACGCTGGTAATTGACTTAACATTTTTTTTTACTGAAAAACAGAACAAGCACGATACATTTGGCTATAGGAGTCGGGAGGCATCGATTTGTACATCCTTTGCAGGCACTGTGCTCCGTGTCAATGGCAACAGTACTCCGGTATTGACACTGTCTGCACTGTGCGGCATTTGTTAGGCCTGCTCAAATTGGCGACAGAGTATGACTTTTTTTTTATTTTAACTGTTTTATTTTTTATTATAATCGAGTAGCTTATTTGGCGCAGTTAAATTTTAAAAAACTTAAAAATAAAAAATAGGTTAACATATCGCGAATAATACGAAGGAATACGAGAAAAAACAAAAAATAAAAAAATCTAAAAAATCCAAAAAACAGAAAAAGACAAGACTAAGAAATAGTGATCTAAAAACAGAAGCTGGAAACTATCGGGTTGGGGCCTTCGTCGTTTCGTTTGGCAGTCGGTTTCAAGGCTTCGAGTTTGATCCATAACATGGGCATGGAGGCTTCTGTTTTCCCTGTCCATATCGACTCAGAAATTTTTGCCAGACGGTGGGTGACATAGATATGCGATGCGTTCTTCTGAGGAACATTTTTTATTTTAAACCCATTTTCTAATTTATTTTTATTAATAATCTCCCATTTAATTTATTTTCAAATATAACTCTTTTAATCACGTTACCATCAGTGAAATAGCTAACAATACTGCCACACAACGATGTAAGTCCAGCGCTAAGCAAAAAAATAGCTTGTTTGGCTAAACTACTAGGGTGGTGTAGTAAAACAACACTGCCACGTCACCATCAGTGAAGTGGCAATGTTTGATCACGCTAGTATCAATGATTAAAAGGGTTAGATTTAGAAATAAAGTTGATGAGAAGTTATTAATAAAATATTTTAAGAAAAAGGATTATTTAATAAAAAATTCTCATCCGAGAGCCTCTTTTTAGGCCGTTGGGAATGGAGTAATTTCACTGGAAATTTCAAGACTCAAGGGGAATTGTACTGTCTTCTATAAAAGACTGAGGTAAACACAGAAAATTTACAGAAATTTTATAGAAAATATTTGAATTTTCATAGGAATCAGAATTTTTTTTGCATTCCAAACAGGGTCTAAAAGTTATGCAAAATTCATTCCTTTCGAACAGTCCGTGGGAGATTAATAAAAAATTATCTCAATCTTCTTTTTTTAGAGTGCTTTTGAGTTATGTTGTTAACCAAACATTCAACATTTTCACAGCCCGAAGTCTTGTCAAATGAGGTACTAAACTACTAAAACCCCAACAATCAACCTCTCCAAAACAAAATTCGTTGGAATAGGAGCCCCTTTCTGCAAAATTGGTAGTACCAGAAGTATAAATTTTCATATGCTTTTCCTGCCATTTCTGCCGCGCCCCTGCTGCTTGCTTCTTTCCCCTTCTTCTCCGACTGCGGAATCCGAGCAAACGCAAGAAAGAAAAAAAAATCCGAATCGGCCCAGGCCCGGCCCGATGGGCTCGCTGCTCTCCTGCCTCTCCGACCCGTCCCCCTCGGCCTCGCCGCCGCCGCCGGCGAAGCGGCGCTCGTCCACGTCCTCCCGCCGCGGCGGCGGAGGCGGGCGCGAGGCCGCCAAGGCCGCGGCCATCGACGAGCAGGCGCTGGCGGCGGCCGCAGCGCTCGTGCTGGGGCAGCGGCACGGCGGCGGCGCGTTCGAGCGGTCGGCGTCGGTACGGTACGCCGCGAAGCGGCAGCAGCAGGGGCCGCCGCTGCCGAGGAGCTCCAGCACGCGCCCGCGCTCGCTCGCCGACCCCGAGCTCCAGCCGCAGCAGCTCCTCGCCAAGGTATCGAAGCCTCCCTTCCTCGCTTGCTTCTCCCGGTTGCATTGCTTAATTGGTGTGCGTGCCGCCGCGTGGAATTTTAGCGCTGTTCTCTGTTGACTTTTCTCTTCGGGATTTTTGGTGGGATTGGTTGGCTTCGCGTAGGGCGTGGGGAAGTTTTGTGATTGTTTAGTTCCTCGCAGTTCTCTTTTCCGGTGCCATTTCCGCCAATATTTTGGCTGAAATTTTGATTCTTTTCATGCTTTGTTTTGGTCCGGATTTCAGACAGGCGCGATCTTTGGATTGTTCTCGGTTTCTCATTTCTCTGATTTTTTGTATTCGCAGTTTAATTCGATGCTGCTTCCTCGACGAATTCCTCTGATTGGGTTTGTTTTACCTGTCTCGAATTCGTCGCGTGCTCGCGTCCACTGCGATTGGCTTGTGTGAGAACTGAGTAGTAGTACTAGCAGATTAGTAGTAGCAGTTCCATTTCGTGGTGCCTCTCAGAATCTCTGATCCATTGTGACACTGGCTAGTGGGCCATAAAATATGGCTCCCACATGCCATAGGCGAGTACTGTTGTCCAAACTGGAAAGCCTGCAGCCTCGGGCCGGTGCTTTCTTCCCTGTCCATTCTTTCCTCCATGACTGCACAATGTAATCCATTCGATAAGTTATTGATTATAATTTAGTTCCACCTTTCTTTGATTATAATTTAGTTCCACCGGCTCGGTTGGAGCTTAGAAAGAACTCTCTTTTTTGGTCTTTATTGGTTCTTACCCTTGATGCGTTCTTATCCTGATTGGTGCAGTTCCCTTCAGGGAATTGCGTATTTCTTGTGCTGCAGTGCCATGTACATGTGGATCAAGAGAGCTCTCTATATAGTACTGTTTCGGTCTCTTGATGGTTCTCCTGTTCCATTGGGGAAACGTATTTATAATTTTTTATCCAGACTAAAGACCCTGAATTGTCATTTCGACCTGATGGATTCTCTCGATACGTGTGAACAAATGGGTGTAGGACAACGACCGAGTATGGATTTGGTAAAAGTCTAGAGCAAGCAGGAAACTTCGGTCGAGTGGGTGATGAATGGTGGTTGGTGGTTATTGGTCTGTTTCAGAAGCTCCTTCATGGATTGGGGGCAGTTGAAATTGATTGGTTGTTTCTCCTAGGGCAATGATATTGTCATATGTGTTCATTTTTCTAGAGAAGGGACAATGGGAGAGATCCCAACTTGTGCAATGGTGGGGGGTCCTGAAAATTTTTACTTCAAATTGTTTCGGTCTTGATGCATTTATGTTGTCTAGTTCTGTTGTTACTTGTTACCAAGTTTGTCTTTACCATTACTGGAAAAGGCTGCCGGCGTGGCTACTAAGCTATATTGACTTTTATACCAGCATTACTGTCCACTAAGCAAACAAAATTCCAAAGCCAATCCGAGTATCCACTGGTAGTGTTGACTGGTAAGAAGATACTGGCCAACAAGGAACCTTGGTTGATTGGGAAGTTCGTGTTTGACATTTTCAATGCCACTGGTCAGTTGATGAATGCATATGATGGTACGCCAAATTAGCACGCCATTTGACTGTTAATTGGTATTGTTTTCTAGTGCTCACGAGCAAACAATCATTTCTACAGGTGTAACTTCAAAAAAGCATAAGTACCTGTATGACATTTTGTCTAATGTCCTTTGCTCTTGAATTTTAGTGTTTGGGAATTCTATTTATTCCTTGCGTGCTTCAAAAGATTCAAACTTGGTTATCGTTACTGCACGTCTTATTGATTTACTGCAGAATGTTGCTTAAGTAATGCAGATGTTTTAATTCTGTTTGTATTGTAGATTAATGCTTATCTAACTGCAGTCATTGCATGCATATAACCAATCATATTGACCAATGGTTTACTTCTCAAACAGGATTTGAATGCTAAAGATTTGGAAACCAACACCATTGTTCTTGTTCATGGAGGTGGTTTTGGTGCTTGGTGTTGGTACAAGACTATAGCACTTCTTGAAGATAGTGGGTTCAAAGTCAATGCTATCGACTTAACAGGTTCTGGGATTCATTCTTATGATACAAACAAGATTAGCAGTCTTGCAGAGTATGCTGAGCCACTTACATCTTACCTTAAAGGCCTAGGTGACACCGAAAAGGTTTGCTCTCTTTTGATATATTAATCATAATATGTTTGGAATATTTAGTAAAGTTTACTTTCATTTGGAATGTTTTAGTAGGCTACCATTGGCTGTTGTGGTGTTGCAAATGGTGTTTGCTACCCTTTTATGCTCGAGATTATGAATCTTCTCTGTGTTGGGGAAGTTGCTTGTCTGAAACATTCCAATGTAGTAATATAGTGGTCAACTAACTGTTGTCTTATCTATAATTTAATTGCTGACAACACGCTACTGCTTGCATTGTATAATCTGTGAACTGGGATCGTAGTGACTATTTCTCGTAAGTTGAGCTTCAATGACAAACTTTGATTTCTTTCTGCAGAAGCTCACATTCTACATTTTAGTGTGTAAGCATGCTAGCTGCAAGCACTTGGATTTTGGTACAGGGCTTTGTAGCATCCTGTAGGCCTGCACCATTCTTCCTCTTTCACTTTGATCACATTAGTTCAAAAAATAGCTAGCACAGCTGGTCAGCTGCAACGAAAATGTGAGTGAGTGTTGATCTAAGTGTCTGATGAATATGGCTGAGACTATGCACTTTGGGGGTGGTAAGATGTAAAGGTAGGCACTGTTAGCCTAAGTTTACCCGTAACCATCCAATGTAGCAATATGTACAAGCAGCAATCAAAGCAAAGATACTGTTATGTTTCAGTGTTCTGGGAATCCATTTATAAGGGATAGATTCTTTAAACTTGATCTGGGGATCACAATCATGACAGGAATCATGCTAATTGATACTCAGAATTAATCCCATGGTTATGATTCAGAACCTGAGCACCACCTAAGTTGGTCTGATCCTTATGGTTTGAAACCTGAGCATGCCTCAGTATCAGGGATAGAAAAGTTGTTACCGGTCGTGTTCCCGATCGGAGGCTGGTAACGTAACCGGTCGGTAACCAGAAAAAAGGGGGGAAAAACCGGTTGAAATTCGAAGGTTAAAATTTGAATTGGGGCTGTTTTAAAATCGGTAACATCAACAGTTACCGCCCAAAAACCGGAAAAAAGCCCAAAATTTTGAATTTGAGTTGGGAGTACAATAATTGAAATATATTTAGCTTATATAATAAGTAATCTAGCACCAAAAAGACCTAAATCAACTTAAGAAATGCATTCTGCAGTTATAAAGTTAAAAGTAACCCGGTTGGTTTTTATATTCCCAGTTCCTACCAGTTTTTCCGGTTACTGGCAGTTACCGGCCGGTAACAGCTGGTTTCTGTTCCCTGCTCGGTATTACTTAAATGACTTCAAGTAGCCGGGTCATGACATGCCAGTATGCCACTAAAGTTGAGTTTGAAATTTTTATGAAGGATATGCTGTTTTATGATTGGCAGAATAATTTGTGCTCTCTGATGCATCGGCTTCATATTTTCTTACTATTGTTGGAATGTTTTCGGTAGCATTGGTACTAATATTTTAAAGCATCATAGAAATTTTTTCTAGAGATTTTTGCCGTTGAGTTCAAGTGTACATCAGGTCCTGTTCTATGTGATTCTTGTTAGATCATGAACCTTATTTTATAACGGGATAAACATCCGTCGGAGAGAGGTCAAACGACGACGACTTGAGATAGAACGGCGCTAGGAGAAGGAGGGCACTGATTAGAGGAGAGGAATGGATCTAGAGTAGCCGATCTAGGGGAGAGACTAGAGTTAGGAATCGGGGATTTGAGAATACTTCTTCATTATTCATTGCTTGATGATAATGGATACATGTCTCTTTTATAAGGATAGCTCGACTTGACCTTAAAAAACAATTTCTATCTTTAAGGAAACCTACCTCTAATAAATATAATATATCTATAAGCTAGTAGACTCATCTAATAAGAAAGTAAACCTATCTAATAAAGAAACTGTCATGGGCGTGGGCCGTGGGCCCAACCTGTTCATTATTAGGAAATAGAGATTAGTTTCTATTTGAGTTAGCGATTAATTTCATTTTGTTAGAGATATGATTAGGAATATGATGTTAGTTTCTATATTTGTTAGACATATGATTGAGATTAAATTCTATCTGTTAGGGGGAGCCCATCTATATAGGGGGGTGTCGCATGCTATTGGAATTAAGCAGAGAAATAACAAAGTCATTCTCATCTATAGCCTCCTCTCTCTCCTCTCGGTGGTGTTTACCCCCTATGAACTAAGGTTCATAACAACTTGGTATCAGAGCAGTTGATCCGACTTTTGCTACCATGGTTCCTGCTGCCGAGTCGTTGGCCACGATAAAGGCTAACGCCAACAAGATGGCCAGCATCAACAAGAAGATGGCGGACGTCTTCTTCAACATGCATGCCATCTTGGAAAAGATGATGGCAGCAAAGGAGAATGCACAGGTAGTTGTTGCTGCGCGATCTGCGGAGGCACAAGGAGCAGGAGCAATAGTAGCCGTGCCACGACAACAGCGCTGCCACTGTTGCTCCTTCATTCGGCGCGGGCAGCGGTGTGACTTCAAACGACGCCAGCATGACATCTTCTCGGGTTGACGCACAAGTTGCAAGTCGCACCCTATGATGGCGGCAACACTGCTTGAAGTGAATTATAAACTACAACACGCAAAAAAATTGACCCCTCCAGTCGCCTCAACTCGAAGCATCGAACTCCTCCGCCAGCGGCTGTCGCTCTTCCGTCTCCTGCGCCACTGTGCCCCGCTTTTCTCGTCACGCCTCCATAACTAAGTCGAATCCGCGACGGGTCTGAACACCGAGAGTCGAGCAGGGGATAGCGCCAAAGTCGACCTCCTCCGCTGCGCCACCCCCTGGAACTTTCCCCGCCTCTCCAATTTCCCCGTCGCTCCCGCTTCTGCCTCCGTCGGCCAGCTCGTCGCCGCCATCAAGAGGGCCGAGGTCTCTGCGCTCCGCACCCGCCTTGCTCCCGAGTGCGTATTGAACCAGGCCGCCCTCACCGCTCCTTTCCTTTTTTATTAGCTCCCATCTAAAACAAAAAAAGGGAAAAACAAGAAAAAATACCTTCTTTTACAGGCTCCGTTTAGCCGAAAGCGCTACACCTCATTGCATTGAACTGCAACCATGACCACCGCCTAGCAGCTCGACGATGAACTGCATGTCCGGGAGGGGTGTAATGTCATGGGCGTGGGCCTTGGGTCCAGCCGGTTCATTATTAGGAAATAGAGATTAGTTTCTATTTGAGTTAGCGATTAGTTTCCTTTTGTTAGAGATGATTAGGGATATGATATTAGTTTCTATATTTGTTAGAGATATGATTGAGATTAGATTCTATCTGTTAGGGGGGCTCATTTATATAAGAGGGCTGCCGCATGCTATTGGAACCAAGCAGAGAAATAACAAAGTCATTCTCACCTATAGTCCTCTCTCTCTCTTTACGCCGACGTCGCCCGACCATTCTCTCGGTGGTGTTTACCCCCTATGAACTAAGGTTCATAACAGAAACTAACTATTTTTTATCTATATCCTAACTAATCAGACTCCGCCACGCCGTCTGCTACAGTATGCGCGCACTGTTTACGCACCAACAGTGTGTGTGAACAGTAATTTGGCACGTGACATGTTATGCAAAATATCTTTGTTTCTCCCAAGCAATATACATTTTGATATTTTTGTTATTACGCAGGTGATTTTGGTTGGACATGATTTCGGTGGTGCTTGTATATCCTATGCAATGGAGATGTTTCCAATGAAAGTTGCCAAGGCTGTTTTCCTTTGTGCAGCAATGCTGACAAATGGGCATAGTGCTCTTGATATGTTTCAACAGCAGGTTGATCTCTATCACAGCATCATTAGAATTAAAAGGATGAAAAAAGCACTGAAATGTTGCCTTGCATTCAAATTAGTATATATTTCAACGATTCTGCCCTGATGCCTGGCAATTCTACTCCATACACTGCAGATGGATACAAATGGTACGCTCCAAAAGGCGCAGGAATTTGTATATTCCAACGGCAAACACCGGCCTCCGACCGCTATCAATATCGACAAAGCTTTGCTAAGAGATTTATTATTCAACCAAAGTCCTTCCAAGGTCAGTCATCTCCAATCATATTGCTGAATCCTAGTTTCAAAATTGAATTCTCACACCCCCTCCTCCTGTCCTTGAAGGATGTATCCTTGGCCTCAGTGTCCATGAGACCTATCCCCTTTGCCCCGGTACTGGAGAAACTCGCCCTAACAGAAGAGAACTACGGATCGGTGCGGCGATTCTATGTAGAGACCACAGAGGACAACGCGATACCTCTTTCCCTTCAGCAGAGCATGTGCGGGTCCAACCCGCCAGAGAAGGTTTTGCGGTTGAAAGGGTCGGACCACGCCCCTTTCTTCTCAAAGCCGCAAGCACTGCACAAAACCCTGGTAGAGATAGCAACCATGCCACCAGTACAGGCATCATGAGAGCGCGACTTCTGTCAGGTTTTTCCAGCCGGTGAGCTTGACTGCCATGGTTGTTCCATGGCTGCTGTATATGTTGAGGATGAGAGTATGCTTGAGGTAAAATGTTGGGAGTCGGATGTTGTCACAGTGTAGCAGCAGAGCAGGAGCTCTGAATTTCACCCTCGTCTCGATGATGACATCCTTCCAGTGTCCACTGACATGTTAGATGGAGCTTCCTGTTGTGGACACCTGATGCTATTATTAACTATTAACGCATGTGTAATTCCACTACAGCCAAAGCGAGGAAAAAGGTAGGAAAAAACTGCCTGTTATATTTTTTTTCTACTGTGGATGTAAATTATCACTTCAACAATGCCTACAAGTGTGATTGAGGTTGCGGTTGTGGAAAGGCTCATTTGAGGAAAATAATCTAAACCTAGGTTTTATGCATGCGAGGGTGAATCCTCAGGCTTTGTTTGGGAGTCCCATTTCTGGGTAGAGATCTACACTGAAATTTTGAACTAAAATTCCGACCTGATAAACAAGGTCTGAAGAGTTAGTCTCTGATCCCGCCCTTGATGCCGGCGTAGCAGACGAGGTACTCCTTGAGGCTGCAGGGGCTGGCAAGGGGCACCGCCCTTTCCTCTTGTACGAGGCAGCAGTGCTGGTTGGTGGGCGCTTTCCTTCCATCTTCCAGGCCAAACTCAAGTGGTTGCTCGATCCTCTTGTCCTCCAGGTGGAGCACGCCACAAGGAGTGGAGCAGTGGATGTTCACCGCAAGATACAAGGCATGGCTACCCATGGAAGGGAACCTCTTGGCGGAGAGGGAGATGCACGCCACGTCCCAGACGAATGTCCGCCGCTGGGACGAGCCTCTTCCCGGCTAGGTCCACCTTGAACACCTGAATCCGGTGCCAGTTGTACCACCTGCGGGCCTGCCGGACTCCAGCCTAATCACGTTCGTGTTCTTCCTGTGCTTGACGCGCCTCTGCTCGGCGGGGTTGAGGTGGTGGAGGCTGTCGTAGTAGCGCACCATGAGCATCCCGCGGTGGTCATCGTCCGCCGGGACGAGGTAGGAGAACACGTTATGCTAGAGCTCGTCGTCGACCTGATCCTTGACCACAGGCACTAGCCGAGGCTTGGGGCGGAGCCTCTGTTAGAATTAATCTTGATAATTTGTATGTGATCATAGAAGCCACGATCGAAGCCATACTTATAGGCATGGTCGAAGCAGTCCTAGAAGCTATGGTCGAAGCATTGAGATGATGCGCTGTGGTCGAAACTTCGAGTTGTTGTGCGTGGTCGGTTACGACCACATTGTGATGTGCGTGGTCGGTCACGATCACGTTGTGTGGTTGTTACGACCACGTTGTCTGTGGTCGTAGTTGTAGCGCCCGTGACCGTTGTCGTAGCGGACATAGTCGTAGTCGTAGCAGTCTCAGTCGTGGTCGTGGCACCATGGTCGACAGTGTGCATGGTCGTAGCCACTAACTGTCGGTGCTCGGAGGCTGAGCAGAGGGCATGCCTCAGGGAGAGGACCAAGAGCTTAGAGGCCGAGAAGAGGGAGGTCGTCGCGACACTGGAGGAGTCCGAGGCAATTTCAAGAATGTTATGAACAATTAGAGGAGATGTATGGTAGTATACTCCAGAAAGATAAAGTGTAGCTTTATGAAAAAGTTCTAAAAAGGAAAATATTTTTTCACGAACAACCCAATCGTCCTCAGTAAGTTCAGGGTCTCTAACTTGGACTCTACTGAAGGAACTACGAGATTGATGACTTTGGGTGTGAAGGAATACAGATAATGTGCTTTTATATGGCAATATATGTTTAAGCATAAGGTAAGTAGAGTTCCATCTACCAGGCATGTCTAAACCAAATTTTCTAGGACAAACGTTCATTGCTACGCAAAAACTCTTATATGCGGCTATTCGTTGGTTAGAACAATTAATAAATGAAATTGCATCTCTAAAAGAATCAATACAAGCATTTAATCTTTTTAAACCAGATTTAACAATAAGATTAATAATACGACAAGCACAACGTTGATGCAGTAAGAAAGATTATGCATAAGAATTAAACAAATGAGTAAGAATTTTCATAGCTTTAGTGTTTGAAGCTGCATTATCTAAAGTTATAGAAAAAATCTTACCCGTGAGGCCAAAATCTTCTACAATTTTAATAATATTTTCTACAATATTTTCAGCAGTATGTGAAATATTAATTAATTTAAATCCTATAATTCTTTTTTCATTATCCAGTCATCATTAACATAATGAGCAACAACACTAATATAATCTTCTCTAGCCCTACCACTCCATATGTCGGATGTCAAAGTAATAGAGAATGTACAAATATGAAACATTTCTTTCATGGAGGGTGCACGACGTAGAGCCAAGTATGAGACTCATGGATTGTGTCCAAGGTTGAGCCGCACTCCGCATTCTAAACACGCTTGGGGGCATCGTAACCGACGTCGGATTTATAGCCAATTTGATGTATGGGAGATAGTGGAGAAGAAAGACATGACTACCACGCATATTGTGGTAGCTATCGAGAATAAATTTAAATACAAGATTAGCTACGCGGCGTGGCGTGCCAGCAAAGGTGTTGGAAAACGTTTTGGCACTTTCGAGGCGACGACAACCTTCCTCGTATGCTTAACGTCTTGCGAGAAATGAAACCGCACATACATCGTCCGACAAGCGTCCATAAGTCCACCGAGATATGCGGTGTTGCAGAGGATTGTTTGCATTCGTGCTAGCATCGAAGCATTCGAGCACATTGCCGATGATCTCCGTTGACGAAACTTCTTGACGGAAATACAAGGCGAGATCCCGACGCCATAGGCATTGATGGTAACAATCAAATGTTGCCTCCGGCCATTGCATTTGTGAGAGTGAGAATTATGAGAGCGGTTGTGGTTTCTCGGACATGTGAGGGTCGGAGTTGTACGCACTCGTGGTGTGTGCGTAATCCATGATCGACATGTCGATATTATAAAGGCTATAAGAAAACTTCGGAAGATCCCAGGAGCCGTTCCTTGGCCGGACATGAGGAACCGGTGGTGCGATCGTCACTTAGGGCAAACTTTTCAAGCAAGTCCGAAACAATCTTTGATGAAGCTATTCAAGAGGTCGGCTAAGCGAACCGAGAGGAAATTCGATGCTTTGTGGGGTTGTTGGATGAGCACACCAAGAAGAACGTCGAAGAGAGGAGCAAGGGCGGTCACTCCAGGCGAACCGCAATGCTTGCCAAGAATCGATGAGCCTAACCCAAGTGGTTCAAGAAGGAGCTCACGAAACATCAAGTGTTTCTCGCATGGATCGGGGAACCATTAGAGAAGTGGTCATTGTTACCGACACGGATGGCGCAAGGTGCGAATAATGACAACTAACCTTGCCGAGGTGTACAACGGGTTCTCGGGGTCTCGTTCGCGACCCTTATCGCCATCGTGTGGTGTTCTTCACAGACAATCCGCTACTTCAAGGAGAGACGCGAGTGCCGCACTTCATCGGCCAATCCGGAGCCCTTTATTCGTCAAAATTACGCGTACATGGAGACGAAGGCACGAAGGGTCAATTGCACAGTCAGCGGTCATGGTCAACATGGAGCATCGGTTTGAGGTCATACTCCGTGATAGAGCCGAATTTGGGACGGCTCGTTCACTTGTTACTCACGAGGTATGCTTTGGAGATCATGCAAACGAACCTAGCTGCACGTGCAACAAGCTTAATTTGTTACACAAGCCATGCTCTCATGTCCTCGCTGCATGCGGGACCGTGGGCATAGATCCTTCGAATTTCATGTCCGAGTACTTCTTTAAGGAGAGGATACTGCAGGCTTGGTGTGGGGAGCTCCGGGTTCGGGTGGTGGAAACTTCGCCACTTTGGACATTGCATCGAGGACACGGGTTCGGATGTTAACATCTTGAAGGGTGGGAAGGGTCGGTGACAGACCGACGTATTAGAAATGATATGTATGAATCACAAGTGAAACACCGGTGCACGTTGTGGGCGATGCGGTCGGGAGGGCACAGGTGAGCGATGCAATGCATGTCCCGATCGATGAGTTTATGCGACCACACCTAAATTTCATGTACCATTTGTATAACTTGCATGTTACATCTCTTTTCGTAATGTAGTTGGTGTTTATGCAATATTGTGCAAATTATTTATGTCGACTTCCTTGACACATACATAGATCAACCCTCCACAATACAACGACGATAACAATAAACACAAGAAAGGAAATAGCACACAACATTAAATTAACACAACAACAAACGAAGCACTAAAATACGACACAACCATAACCCTCGTTGCCTACATGCCAAACGAGCCTCGTGGCACCCACATGGAGTATTCTTGAGAGGTCGTCCTCGGACGTGGTGGCCGTCGTGGTAGTGGCACGACATATGCGCTAGGGTTCGCGATAACATGTGGGATCATACGAGCTTCCTATGTTCACGACCTCCTCGTTGCCTCCGCGTTGCATCGTTGGTGGAGGTCGATGTTCTCATTTAGAGTCTCTATTCGCTCCTCCAACTCAAATATTATGCCGGCTTTGGATGACATGACAAAAGAGGCCGCTTTGCTCGGTGACATGACAAAAATGTACGCGACATGTTACTTCCAATTGTATTATGAAGTTTATTTCTATTCGGATAAGCTTATTAACTCGTCTTCGCATTGAATGATTCGGATAGCAAGTCATTTTACAATATTAGCATATCGGTTCTCTCCGTACACTAATTCCCGGTAAAATCAAAATATCACTTACCATTGTATGTATCGATCGTTCTACAGTCATTCATTCTTAAAAAAAATTTCTCAATAATTTTTACGCACCTACAACATACAATGAACATAAACCTTTATTATAACTACACCAGATTTTTTACCAGTTTAAAACTACAAAATTGACAAAACTCTAAAAACTCACGGATAGTCGCCTCCCTATTAGGCGACTCCATTCCGATCGCCCACCTATTGGGCGATCGATTCAATCGCCACCCATTGGGCGACTTCACTCATGCTCAATTGAAAGCGACTCATTGCGTCGCCCGGAGTACAACGATTAGCTCAAGTCGCCCCTCCATTAGGCGACGAGAGCCTATTTTTGTAAATTTTTTCTCACGGGTATATTTCTGTATTTTTGAATAAAAAAAGGTTTATCCGTACAAAAAATTCTTATAATAACAACTAGGGAAGTGCTGGTGAATGGTGATGTTGTTTTAGGGTGCCTGATCCTTTTGTGATGAAAATGTAGTACATGGGTTTAGAAAATGCCGTACAGAATTTTGGAAGCAGTCCATATGCATGTTTGTCTGCAACGTATCAGGTGCATGCCCAATTCCATGTAGGAAAAGAATAACAGAATGGCAAAGGAATTCTTTGTAGTTGCCGTAGGTGGCATGTCAAGATTGGTCCAACACCTGATATGGTGTAAGGAACCTTGCACTTGGGCTGTTCAATAGGTTGTGTGCGGTGCTAATGGATGTGGTCTATTGTTATTTTTGTCCTTTCTTAACTGTAGATACTACATGCTGTCCTCATATTTTGTGTTTCATACCTGGTGCTGGTTACAGTGCTGGGCTGCACATTGCAACAAGAATCCTGTGCAATTTTGTTTCCAAATGCACCTAAACTGCACATTCACGCAGGCCATCCAATTGAAAAATCAATCCTGGGATTGAATTCTATCAAGCAAGAGGAATTTATCTTTCAACTTCTTATCTAATTTGACTGATCATAGAGTGTTCATTTTTTTTATTGGATGGTCTATATGAATGTGTAGTTCACTACACTGCATTTAAAACTGTACTGTGCATTGTGGATGGAGCCTATTATTCTGTTTTTTTTTGGCATGTCAGCCCAAAGATACTGATAAATCTTGGCATTAGTGGTTTCTTTAACTAAAGGTTTTGTCGATAATGTACTCTTCTCCTGTTACCAATAATATAGTCCTGTAACTTGTAAGTAGACATATATGTGATATACTATTGTAGGTTAGATGACTGAATAATTTGGTTCAAGACTTCAAGACTCAACCTGTTATTTTCTTTACTTTGGAATTTGGATAATCTTCAATAGCATACAGCCAATGCGAACGTTTTTTTTCTAATGCACCATTGTGGATGTCTACTCTTTGATGGTTATTGGTGGCCATGGATTTACTGGTCCCCACCTTGATCCCATGATCTCCACAAGCACACTTCATCTAGGTTCCAAATTTAGTGAGACCCGTTGCTGTTTTTTTTCCAAACAGCTGTGATTCAGCCAATTTGATCCCACAGCTATTGTTTACCAGAAATTACTCTATTGGCTGTATACCACTTTCATCTAAGCTCCTGTTGGAGAAGTAATTGTTAGAATTTCTCTCGCTGATCGCCTTTGGCATTATCTAAAGTTATAGAAAAATCTTACCCGTGAGGCCAAAATCTTCTACAATTTTAATAATATTTTCTACAATATTTTCAGCAGTATGTGAAATATTAATTAATTTAAATCCTATAATTCTTTTTTCATTATCCAGTCATCATTAACATAATGAGCAACAACACTAATATAATCTTCTCTAGCCCTACCACTCCATATGTCGGATGTCAAAGTAATAGAGAATGTACAAATATGAAACATTTCTTTCAATTTATCACGATAATTGTTATAATATTTAATTAAATCTCTAGTTGTTGTTTGCTTAGATACAGAACTAAATCGATGGTTATGAGCGGTCCTAATATATTTTTGAAAAGCATCTGACTCACCAAAATTTAAAGGTAAATCTTGAGAAGCAATCAATCTACAAAGAGATTCCCGAGCTACCTCTGGGTTGTATTCCTACGTACGTACCGAACCGTCGGGGTTATATTGCAGCTGTGTCTAGTGCATTTGTATTCCTTGCCTTCTTTTGCAGCTTGCCGCATGTCGTTGTAGGTGATCCATCCCACCCGAAGATTTTGCAATCAATTCATTACCACAAATTTTACAAACAGCATACCTCACCGAATTCCCATCATCGTCGGTCTTGAACTTCTTGTCGAAATCATTCCAAACTCCTCATGTACTAGCTCTTGTTCTTTTTGCACCCGTGCTTTAGGTTGTGGATGCACTTGTTGAGCCAGCAAAAGATGGATCGATTGCACCTGCGCCACGGGGCCGCTCGTTCTCTGACCTCTCCGGTTTTGTATATCCTCCGCGGATGGATACGCTTGTTGAAACTATTGCATATCCTCCGCCGAGAGCCCGAATTCGGAGAGTTGAAAATCGTAATTCTCCATTAAATCAATTGCAAATTGAAATAGTAAAGAACGATTAACTTACTATTAAACCAACAAATAATAGCAAAAAATTAAAATAAGACAGCACTATTACCTCCTTTGCAGCTCTCACAAAAATCTTTGAAGATTTTTGAATTTTCGAAATTTTGCCCGAATTTTCACCAAATTTGCGCAAACACTTTTGGATTTTTCACAGTTAAACCGAGAGATGAGAGTGAGGTTTGAGGTGTGAAAAATGGAGGCTGGATTCCCCCTATTTATAGAACAAATTTTAGATTTTTTCGATTTTTAGCTTTTTTTCGAATTTTAGCCGGGTAGCGTCAGGTCTTGCCCAAGACGGCCTGCTTAGGACCGTTAGGTGCCGCTTGCGTCCGAGCCAAGACACTGATTTCTTAACGGCCGTCAGGTGCCACTGCCGTGTGCACCTCTACCAGAGCACGCCCAGTCCGGCGTCCGTGACGGCCCGACTGCTTAGGCCGGCGTGTCGTGCCTCAATCGGTAGGGTCTCGATGCTAGACCGTGGTGCGGCCCAGGTAAGTCCGGCCCATTTGGCCATCACTATCATCAACTCCCATGTGCTCTCTATGCGGGTTGTCCATCGGTTTAGGCTCGCTCAACAGAAATAAACTACTTATAATTTATTTTATACTATAATTAATTTATTTTGTGCTATAATTATTAATAATTTTTTTGACGTAATTAAAATTTAAAAAAATAATAAACAAGTTAACTTACCACAGATAATACAAACGAATACGAAAAAAGACAAAAAAGCCTAAAAACCAAAAGACTAGAAAAAAATAAAATTAAAAATTAATGAACTAGAAATAGTTGAAACGAATAGTGCCTAGTCAAACAGGTATGGGGTGGTTTTGTTGTTAATTTCTTCCTCCTTTTTCTCAATTGTTTTTGGTCTTTTCTATATGCGTCCTTGCAAAGCTGTGGAATTGGCCGATAGGGCTCTCAGTGTCGTACGCCCTTTGTGTAGTGTACCTGCCACCTCAGAGCTATTGGTTAGAGGCCTTGATGAACCGAAAAATCTACATAACTCACTGGGGTGGAAGAACTCACTGGTAAAGCCTCGCTCATTTCAGTGTAAGTTTCTATTTTTTTATTTTTTATTATTTCTAAATTTCATGTTTTTTCTGGTTTTTTAGCTTTTTGCCGATTCTTTTTTTCTTGTATTCGTTTGCATTGTCCGTGATAGGATAATCTGTTTTTTTTCTATTTTTAAAATTTTTTAAATTTAGTTACGCCAAATAAGCCATCATTAGTTACAGTGTAATTTTAGCCAGCTACAATACAATTTCAGCCATAAGCCAGCTTATTTCAGTCCAACCGAGCGACACCTGATTTCATCATTTTTGTCTTGGTCTCGAATCTAGTTTTTCATTTCTTCCTAATTGAAAGCCGATTTGAGATCTAATTTATACTTTTTGCCTAATTTGAAAATCTGCACTGGATAGAGAGATTTGGTGGACGTCACTATATATCACTTCTCTTTTTTTTCTGTTTACTTTCTACGATCTCCATATGTGCTATCACTTTTAAATATTAAGTCATAACTATCCTAAAAATAGTAAAAAGTGGCTAGATGTGTTTGCCGGTTATGTACGGGATGTGGGCTTTCTCCACCTTTTTTTTTTGAACAATCCACCATTTCTATCAAACAATAAATCAAGGAAACACATACTTCCTCCATGAGGACGATTTGTCTAATGCCCTGTTCGTATAAAAGCTGGTTTTTTATAGTAAATAATTTTTTTTAATATCTATTTTTTAAATGAAGTGTAGTACATATTGTAGTTACTTTATTTATATTGGCCAAAAATCACGTGTGAATGTCTTTCTATGAGATAATAAAGTTAAAAAGCTAATATGAACAGGTTCTAAATTATAAAACTTAACGAGGACGAAATTGCAAAAGAGTCATGCTTCACTGAACTCCCTCGCCCACCACACACCACCACTTCGAGCGCCGCCGCCTCTGTCGCGCTCGCCCTCTCGTCGGCGGCCGATCTGAGGTATGGAATCCCCCCACCCCACCACACACACACACACCTCCCTCCCCGCTCAGATCCGTCTCGTCTAGTTCGTTTGAATCTCGCGATATCGTTCCGGCAATCCGCGCGCCCGATCTCTGTGTTCTTTTTTTTTTTTGGGGGTAGTTCGGATCTGGTCTCAAACGCTCAGTTCAGATGGATCATTGGATCGTGTGTTCTTGGTCCGTGTATCCTGTTTATGACCGAATGGTTTTGGATTCGTGGATCTAGGATGTGTAGGCATCGGTATTGCACCTACTTATTCTAGGGTGTGTGGTGCGTAGTCATATGCAATATCAGTGCAGTTTCATGTTCACTAGCTTGGGGATCGACTCGAGTTGTGATGGGGATCTGGTTTTGTGAAAAGAAGGTTGAACGATGGTTGCTATTATAATAACTACTAGGGAAGTGCTGGTGAATGGTGATGTGGTTTTAGAGGAGCTTGATCCTTTTGTGATGAGAACTTGAACAGTAGGACATGGGTTCAGAAAATGCTCTACATAATTATGGAAGCAGCCCGTATGCATGTTTCTCTGCAACGTATCAGGTGCAGGCCCAATTCTATGTAGGAAAAGAGTAACAGAATGGCAAAGGAATTCTTTGTAGTTGCTGTAGGTGGCATGTCAAGATTGGTCCAACACCTGATATGGTGTAGGGAACCTTGCATTTGGGCTGTTCAATAGATTGTGTGCAGTGCTAATGGATGTGGTCTATTGTTATTTTTGTCTTATTTTTAACTGAAGCTACTGTCCTGATCTTTTGTATTGCATACTGGGTGCTGGTTACACTGTCGGGCTGCACATTGCAACAAGAATCCTGTGCAATTTGGTTTCCAAATGCACCTAAACTGCACATTCATGCAGGCCATCCAATTGAAAAATCAATCCTGGGATTGCATGCTATCAAGCAAGAAAAGTTTATCTTTCAGTTTATTATCTAGTTGGACTGATCTTGAGTGTCGATTTTTTGACTACTCCACAGCATTTTGAAATGTACTATGCATCGTGGATCCTACTGTTCTGTTCTTTTTGCCATGTCAACCCAAATATGCTGATAAATCTTTGTGCTAGTTGTTTCTTTGACTAAAATGTTTTGTTGATAATGTAGTCTTCTATCTTGTTACCAATAATGTACTCCTAACTGGTAAGTAGATATCTGGGTGATATACAATTTTAGGTTTGTGTTCAAAAAAACTATTGTATGTTAGATGACTGAAAACATTGGTTCAAGACTTAAAGCTGTTATTTTCTTTACTTAGGAATTTGGATAATCTTCAATGGCATCCAGCCAATGCAGATGTTTTTTTCTAATGCACCATTGTGGATGTCTACTGTTTGATGGTGATCGGTGGCCATGGATTGACGGGTTCTCACCTTGATCCATGGTCATGATCTCCACAAGCACACCTCATCTGAAAGTTCCAAATTTACTGAGACCCGTTGCTGTTTTTTCCCCAACAGTTGAGATCCAACCAATGTGATCCCACACGATTGTTTACCAGGGATTTCTATATCAGTGATGTAGTGTATACCACTGATGATGATCTGAAGCCTTTCTTCTAAGCTCCTGTTGGAGAAGTAATTGTTAGAACTTCTCTCGTTTTGCCTCAAACCGTATTTGTTTATGTTTGCAAAGTATCTGTCTTTTCCTGAAGTTGATCTTAGCTAACCTGCTCAAATTATATATTGTATTTGACCAATATATTTGTGGCAATATTCATCTCTTAACTTTCTGACTTCATTCAATGTAAGTAACATTGAGTCAGACTTCTCAAGCTTACCAAGTATTCATGTTTGAAGACTTTGTTCAACATCCATGCTTTGGATGTCTTTCTCCCTTCTTTGAAGGGATCTCTGTACCTAAATTACGTGGATATGTTTTCTTTTAACATTGTTTTGGAAATGCCGCCACTTTAACATTTATTTTGTTAATGACTAGTGATCCATAATGATCTAATATGGATGTATGATTTCTCGATTGACTTAATATAATTTTGCATCTTTGACATCTGTAACTTATTGGCAGCTTTTAACTCTTGGTTTATTTGCTGTTTTGACAATGTACACAATTGTTTTCTATAGATTATGGCAATCCTGCTGAACTTGTTCACCAATTTGTTGCAGTTTGCCTTTTTCGGACACTCAAGATGAGCCGTGGTGGGAGTGCTGGTGGTGGTAAAAGTTCCCTGGGTTACCTATTTGGAGATAGTGAACCCCCAAAGCCTGCTGCAGCACCAGCTGCGAAGGTTCCACCTGCTGAGAAACCAGCGTCTATACCTGCTGATGTAGCCAAACAGATTCCAGCTGGCATTCAGGGTAGCCAAGCTAATAACTATTTCCGAGCAGATGGCCAGAACACCGGCAACTTCATTACGGTATACCTTTTTCCAAATGAACGTGAACTTGATGCAGTTGTTTCTTGTTATAAAAAAGTCACAGAACTGTCTCACTGTTTCCTTTTGTTCTCTGTTACAGCATTTTATAGCATATTCACTTTGCATATCTAGAATGGAACAGCCAAGCGTTTATTTAGCAAGCAAATGAATTAGTGAAACAGGTTATCTAGCCTAATATCTATATATTGCAAGCAAATGCTTGTGGTCACGGTGGGCTATTCAGAAAACCTGATTGTGACCAGGGACTTCTTAGTTGTTTTGACCTTTTGTGTTTATGAAGCTCACGGCATTAGTATATTAAGATACTCAAACATCATTTTTCTGACCCCGATTTTCTATTTTAACTTGAATTTTGTTTTATCATATGTACGCAGAAATATGTGCCTTCTGTCTCCATCTTTGTTTTATTACCCTATGATATTGAGTACGATTTGTGATTTAATTTTGTTGACATTTGCAGGGCCGTTCTTCAACCAAGGTTCAGTCTGATCCTGGCGGTGTCTCGTCCCTGGACTACTTGTTTGGTGGCAAGTGATGTTAATCAGGATGCGTAATGCAGGATGAAGTGATCTCTATCTCTGTTACCCATATGGGAAAAACTCACTGTTTAATTTCAGCAAATTACCCCTTTTATTGATGTACTATATGGTTTTTGGTTGGGGGGACCTCTTGCTTGGAAAGTTAGCTTGCGTAAAACGTGTCGCTCTAAAGACAAATCATGTTGATCGCAAAATTTGGTGTTTTTGGTTCCTTGTTTGCCCACTGTTGTGTCAACTGATGGCTCCATTGTCTCGTTAATGTTGTGTTGTGTTACTGGTGCTCGCTCTGATTGCATGCTCCAATTCTTTGTTGTGAGGTTCCATTGTAGGGACTAACATGCTGCTAAACTTGGAGGCTTATGGTCCGTTCTTTTTTTTGCTGTGGCTAATGATTTTTAGCTCTAGCGTAAATATTTGTGCGAATAAACCAAATACTGATAAGCTGTTTTGGAAAAGCTGCCTCAATAGGCTGTTTTGAAATGATGATGTAAAAATCGTCATATTTATTTGTTCGAAAGAAGCTATAAGCCATAAATCGAAAAGAATTGTACCTTATACTGTGTGGTAAAGCTTATTGCAGATTTCAGTGTTTGTTGTGTCTTATACTGTGTGGTAAAGCTTATTGCATGTTTGTGCCTATTCTTTACGGCTTTTAAAAGCGGTTTTTGGTTTTTGCTACAGTACCTAATTTTTAAATGAAGTATTTTCCCAACACGGGAGTTAATTGTAGTATACATTAAAACTTAACATCTGTATCAATCAAAATTGCAAGCGAGTATCTCTCTTTTCGTAATCTCTGTCGTAAATAGTTAAAATTCAAAAATTCTAGCCAAAAGTTATAAGCCGCAGCTAAAAAGAACATGCTCTCGGTATTTGCCACAGGTAGAGAGTTCGGACTGCCATGTTATTGCCCATGTTCATCAGCTTCCTGGAGGAGGACGTCAGCGTGCTAAGGAGTGACCTCCGCCTGGCGCCGTTCGGCGCCGACCGCCGCGTGTGCCCCGGCAAGATGCTCGCGCTCTCCACCTTCCACCTCTGGCTCGCGCAGCTTCTGCACCAGTTCGAGTGGGCGCCGTCGGCCGGCGGCGTCGACCTGTCGGAGCGCCTCAACATGTCGCTGGAGATGGCGACTCCGCTGGTGTGCAAGGCCGCCGCTAGGGCCTGAGCTGAGCAGCAGCCGCCGCCGCCATTTATATGCTCTAGCTTGTGGGTGTTAGATTAATTAACGGGGGCTGTCTAATTCACAGTGGTCTGAAAATTTCAGAAATCTCAGTCACAGTGGTCTGTGGCATAGGTGGTTTTGATGTTTCTGGGTTGTTTTGTTTCTGACCTTGATCTGATCCTGTAATCTGTTATTTTAATGGGTCTAAAATTCGTATGCACCAAATGTTCAGACCTTTAGCCGAACATTTATGTTGAACTTTTAGTTCGATTCGTACGGCACAATATATTGAGCCCAACAAAAAAAAAACGGTTTCTCCGTAGACCATGATTCTGAAGGCCCTGTTTCTGACATGACAACAAACACACAAAAGACCGATATTTCGAAGAGGTAATTGATCTTTTGCCACACCTTTCATTGCATTTGATGATTTGCCCTATGATGTCTCACTGACATGTGGGTCCAAGGGTCACATGTCAATGAGACAAATGGGGCAAATCATCAAATTCCATGTTTATGTATGGGGCAAATACTCCAATCTCCCTATTTCGAAGGGCCCAAATAAAAAAGAACAACGGAGGGCTATTTTTTCGGTTTTTAAAAACTGCTTTTTGATTTTTATAGTAATTAATTTTTATATAGAGTGATTTTTTAAGATAGATTTATAAGTTAATTATAGTTTAAACTATAATAATTTTATTTATAGTAATTAAAATTACATAAATTTATATTATTTTATACTCTTTTAATGGTTTAAAAGTTGTAAGCGACAGCTCGCCGTAAGGTGAAGAAAAAGAACAGCTCTCTACATCTACAGCACTACGTTGTGATCAATGTTCAATGGTTGGTCTACGTCTCCGTCTTGTCGTGGTGCCAGCCGCTCGGTTGCCGCTTCCCCCCTCCCACCTCGCGTTTCCCCGATCTGGTCAGCGCGGCGGGGAGCCGTCAGCTGAGTCGGACAGTAGGTGTCCTCACCAACCGCCGCCATCGTCTTCTACTAGCGCCGCAGCTTTGGACTTGGCATTTCGGGGGGAGACGTCTGAGCAGGTCATCAGAGGCAGGGTCATGGAGGGAGGCCAGCACACGAGCCTTCTCATCAAGGTACGGTGTCCTGGTGATCCCTTCTTCCGATCCAGAGATTTTTCTTTTGTCAACTGTTTACTTGGGTTCTTGTGAAGTAAGATGCGGCGCAAAGATCGTTGTTTTGTGTCCGAAGAGTTGGTGTTTACAGATCAAAATTTGGTTCTTACTATGAGAGGATTTTTTTTTTTTTTGAACTTCGGGCAGGAGAGCTGCCCTGATTTAATTAAGGGGAAGAAGCAAAGTTAGGTTACATAGGGAGCCCTGCTCCGGGAGAGGGTGGTTGCCGCACAGCGGCGTCGAGGACAACTTACAGGATTACAGAGTAAGCGGTAGCTCCGCCAGGTTCTTGGCTCCCGCGAGGACCCAAGTGCCGGCTTCCTCTTTCACGTGTGCAGTAAGGGACTCCGTGGTGGACGCTGTCGATCGGAAAATTGGTGCGTGTAGCTCGCTCCAAATTTCCTAAGTTACCAGCATCAAGAGTGTCGCCACAGCTTTCCTTGGGACTCCAGGCGTATCGATAATTGACTCCCACCATTGTTGGACCGAGGACGTGGTCCGCCAGATTGCTGGATTCAGCTAGCAGTCCATGGTGCAATGGCCGTCCAGAGTTTTGCGGAGTAACGGCATTCAGCTAGGAGGTGGATCGCCGTCTCTATGGCCTGTCTGCAAAGCGGGTATGTTTGTTGGTTCGGCCATCCTCGCCTGGAGAGGCGGTCCGCTGTCCAATGGGGGATTGAACTAGGAACAAGAGTGATGGCCGGAGAGTGGAGAACATGTTGCAGATACAGGCATCTGAGCATTTCCTATTGGATCGCTGCTGTATTCCTTTTACTGATATGGGAATGGATACATGGGGTGTAATCAGAGATGTAGTTTTTTTCATGCAAATTGTGTTAGGTTAACTGCACATGTAGCACCAATAGTCAGAGGGCTGATCTTGTACTGAAATCTCTGGTGTTTATGATATAAGAGACAGGTCTTAATATCGACAGAAATTAGAGAACCTTTATAAACTGTCACAATATTCAGCATATACTTCTTTCCACAGTGGATTTGGTCATAGAACATAGAATTTAGATGATTGGACTTGTATCAGAAAATCGTCAAATAGGCAGTCTTGGATTTACTCCTCAATGACATTACGATGCTTATGTTGATACTTGTCCTTCTATCAGAATGATGCGTCATGTCATGGTGAGGAAGCACACTCTCTATTGGAAGGATGTCAAGGGCCACAGCTTAAAAGTAAACATTCTGACTGGAGGGCACCGGCAATCATCCTGGGTGAGCCTTGTTGTATTAAGCGTAGCTTTTGTTCCTTCAAAATCAGAATATTCTCCACTGAGAACTATGAGACAACTGACACCCAACTCATATATCTAAAGCACCTATGACTCTTACATTCTTTAGCACGATGTCACCTCAAATCAAAGGGTTAGTTGATTTGTATTTTCTCGATCCTGGTACACGGATAGCTATTCTTGGGCTTCGTGGCATGTTTAATAATATTAGTCTATCTATCCAGTGTTATCTAACTACTATCTTCCTAGGTGGTATTCTCTATTCGTGCCGGTTCTGTGGCTTGGAAGATAAACAAGATAGCCATATAATAATTTTTAGTTAAATAGTAAACAAGTGCTGTCTTAAAATTAAATGACATTTTCATCTATCAGGAGGGTACTAATTGACTAAAACCCTGCAGGATTTGAATGCTTGGAGAGCATGGCTTTCAATGGCATCGCCACAAACCTAGTTGTGTATCTCCGCTCAGTTCTCCATGGTGGCATTGCTTCCAGTGCTTCAACTGTTTCTCTTTGGTATGGGACTAGCTTCTTTGTGCCTATACTTGGAGCTGCCATAGCAGACACCTACTTGGGCAATTACAAGACTGTCTTGATCTCCCTTATCATGTACTTACTTGTAAGATCAGAGTCTTCCTGCTCAGCTCCTCAATCGTACTCCCATTTCACACTTACTTCTTATGCTTGTAAAATATTTATCGTACCATTCAACTGATGCATGTTTCTTGTGAAAAAAGTATAATGAAATGCTGATGCACATTGCAGGGCATGGTCCTAATTACAGTTGGGGCTTTTATGCTTTCTATTCCAGCCTCATGCAACGTGAACTCATGCCCTTCATCAAACGGAACTCAAAATTTGATATTCTTCTCGGGTTTGTATCTAGCTGCTATTGGATGTGGAGGAGTAAGGTCTGCATTGCTTCCACTGGGTGCAGACCAATTCAGCAATGAGAACAGTTTAGATATGCAAAAGAGAAGGAATTTCTTCAGTTTGTTCTATATCTGTGTCATCTTTGGTGTGATTACTTCTGGCACCATTGTAGTTTGGGTTCAGGAAAATGTGAACTGGACTATAGGATATGGTATTGCAACTATATGCATAGCTCTCGCTTTGACAGGCTTTGTTCTGGGAACACCACTATTCCGGCAACATGAGCCCAGCGGTTCCCCAGTGAAGAGTGTTTTCCAGGTTATTGTTGCCTCTTTTAGGAACATGAGATTGGAAGTTCCTGCTGATAGCTCTCTTCTTTATGAGGTCAGGAACGAGAACACACAAAAGAGAGGACCAAAACTGGCTCACACTGATGGTTTTAGGTACTGCTCTTTTATTATTATTATTATTATTTATTCTGATAAACTTGCACATACGGTATGTTTCCTTTTTTGTCATGTTGTTTTAGCACCAAATGAGGTAATCGTGTCCATGTTGGGTCAGCTGTTAATTACTTAATGATTTCTGAAAGAACAGTCACATATAATAACGCAACGGTGGTCAATCCACATAATGTATATCTCTTGCAGCTTATGAAGTGAAGATAGAAATAACAAAACAGTTATGCCTGAGACATGAAAGACAATGCGAGTTATTTGTTGAGGATGCAACATAATTTTACTGGTGTTCCTTGCTACCCTTTATTTTTATATGAAAGTTGATGTGATTGATTACATAGTCAACTTGCTAATTCCATCATTTTGTCTCAGATTCTTAGACAAGGCAGCCATCATTTCTGATCTGCGCTTGGACGAAGGCAGTTGTAGAAGTTCATGCAGGATCTGTACCATAACTCAAGTTGAGGAATTGAAAATACTAATCCGCTTACTTCCAATATGGGTAACTGGAATATTCTTTGGTGCTGCAATCTCTCAAATGCACACCACTTTCATTCAGCAGGGAACTGTGATGAACACCAAGATTGGCTCACTTTCCTTTCCACCGGCATCCTTATATTCATTTGAAGTGATATGCGTCACAGTTTGGGTTCTTGTTGTGAACAAAGTCATTGTGCCAGCAACTAGAACATGCTTTGCAAACGGAGCGGAGCTCACACAGTTGCAGAGGATCGGGATTGGTCGTTTCCTGATGATCTTTGCCATGACAATTGCTGCATTTTTAGAAAGGAAGAGGCTAGAGAGCGTCCAGGAGGGGGAGCCGTTGAGCATCGTATGGCAGCTCCCGCAGTACATTGTCATTGCCGGGGCAGAGTGCTTCGCCATTATTACTCAGCTGGAGTTCTTCCACGGTCAGGCGCCAGACTCCATGAAGAGCATGTTGACGGCATTTGCGTTGCTCACCACTGCCCTCGGCAATTACTTGAGCTCGGCTATCATCACTCTTGTTGCTGGGGTGACTAGGGTATGGCATAGCCCTGGATGGATACCTGATGATCTGAACAAAGGGCACCTTGACTACTACTATTGGTGTCTTACAGTCCTCTCATTTGTAAATTTTATTGTCTATCTCTATTTTGCTAGTAAATACAGATTAAAGAAAGTTGTTGTAACATGAAATATTTATAGGTCATACAAGGATCTTTTTCTCCCAAAAATGGCTTCGTGCTATCTCCCAGAAGGCTGTGTATACTCCCATTGCTAATGCCGTAATGGCACCTTCAGAAAGATAACTTCTGCAATTCTCATGGCTCAGTGAGTACTAGTAGTGACACCTTTCTGAAAGAACGAAAGATAGATCCTGTTTCTTGCATTTCTAATGGCTGTCAGTCTCTACATGAAAAAGTACTTCCAGTTTTGCATTTCAGTTTTGCCAACTATGCATATCAAATTTGGTTTAATTGATACTCTATATTTGATGAGCAAATGACGAATTAGACCATTTGATGGATCTAGCGGCTATAATTACTAACATTTTTTAAACAAGACTGTAATGCTTTTACAGATTTAAACCATTAAAATGAAGTACATTTAGTTTTAAGAGGACATGCTGGGAAGCAAAGATCTTTAATAACCCTAGTTCTCCATGACCCCATCTTGACCGTCCGATCTCAAATCGACGCTCGGAGCTGCCCTTGGCGCAGCTTAGACCTGAACAACCGAGTGCCCACTCGAAACGTCCCCAAACCCTCCTCCCTCCCTCGATCTCCTCCACTCCAAAATGTGGCGCCGCCACCTCCTCCGCCGCCTCCTCCCATCTCCGGTCGCCGCCTCCGCCTCCCCTTCCTCCTCGATCCGCCACCTCTCCACCATCCCCACCCCCACCCCGACCGCAGACACCTCCCTCGCGTCCTCCCTCTCCGCGGCTCTCGCCACGCTCTCCTCCACTCCGCCCCCCACCACTTCCCCGGACGCTTACTTCTCCCTCCACTTCTCCGACGTCCGCCCCACCAACGCTCTCCTCGCCGAGGCTCTCTCCCTCTCCGCGCCCGCCACCTCGCGCGCCGCTGCCGACCTCTTCCGCTTCCTCGTCCGCCGCCGCTCGCTCCACCCCTCCGACGGTGCCCTCGCCCTCGTCGTCCGCCACCTCGCCCGCCGCCGCGACTTCCCCGCCGTCCGCTCCCTCCTCCAGGAGTTCCCCTCCGCACTCGGGCCCGCCACACTCGACGCCTACCTCGTCCACCTCGCCAGCGCCGGACGCCCCACGGACGCGGTCAAGGTGTTCGACGAATTGCCTGAGCAGCTTCGCACCCGCGAGGCGCTCAGCTCCCTGGTCTCCGCCCTCTCAGCTGAGGGCTTCCCCTCGCACGCAGAGCGTGCTGTCAAGAAGACCGCTAATGAGATCTTCCCGGATGATAATATCTGTACTTTGCTGGTATCTGGTTATGCCAATGCTGGGAAGCTTGACCATGCGCTAAGGTTGATCGGTGAGACGCGCCGCGGTGGGTTTCAGCCAGGATTGAACGCCTACAATGCAGTTCTTGATTGCGTCTGCCGGCTCTGTCGCAAAAAGGACCCATTAAGGATGCCTGCGGAGGCGGACAAGTTCTTAGTTGACATGGAGGCCAATGGCATTCCCCGGGATGCAGGGACCTTCCGGGTGCTGATCACAAATCTATGCAAGATCCGCAAGACTGAGGATGCGATGAATCTGTTCCGGCGAATGGGTGAGTGGGGATGCTCACCGGATGCTGACACATACTTGGTGCTTATCAAGAGCATGTACCAGGCTGCCCGGATTTCCGAAGGGGATGAGATGATGACATGGATGCGGTCTGCAGGGTTCGGAGATAAACTTGATAGGAAGGCGTATTATGGGTTCATCAAGATTTTATGTGGGATTGAGAGGGTTGAGCATGCTGTCAAGGTGTTCAGGATGATGAAAGGATATGGGCATGCACCTGGCACGAAGTCATATAGCTTGCTGATAGAGAAACTGGCTAAGCATAATTTAGGGGATCGTGCAAATGCACTGTTCAGGGAGGCAGTGGCACGTGGGGTGACTGTGACGCCAGGAATGCATAAAATTGACAAGAGGTATGTGAAAGCGAAGAAGGAGAAGAAGGTGAAGAAGAGGCTGACTTTGCCAGAGAAGATGAGATTGAAGAGCAAGAGGCTATACAAGCTCAGAATGAGCTTTGTCAAGAAGCCCAGGCGTCGAATGCTCCGGGCTTGAGCAGACTTTTGGGTAATTTTCATGGTCACACTGGCTTTTTCACTCTGCAGAATATATTCTTTGCTTCAGCATTTGCCTTGTGGATGGTCTTGTGGTTTTGCTGTAGACTAGATCACTGTTATAGTTTGGCTGTTTCAACCTGTATCTTAGTTTGCACTTGATTGATGAAAATGAAATATCAAATCGTTATTCCAAAGGAGCTGATATTCATATTTAGAGCTTTGTTTTAAATTAACTCCTTGATACCATTCAACTTCAATGTGTGAGTCAAAAGCTTAACTTCTTTGTAAATGTGTAGCAAACAAATTGTAGTATGTAGAAATATCCATAGAATTGTACATTTTCGTCCTGAATGGGCTATGAAGTCAAGAACCTGCACTTCTATTGAGGTGAGAAGGGGGTTTTGGACAATGAGGATTTTGGCAAGAATTAACTCAAAAGCAGGTAATTTTTCTTGAGTGGGATTGCTCAACTTGGCTCAAAGTTAATTAATAGTAGATTGGTCATGGATTCCCAATAATTGATGAATGAGTTGAACGGGTATAAATTGAGATGTCCTTTTTCGATTAGGATGGATTACCATAGCTATTGTGGTGTTCCTATAGTGGACTGAAGCAGTTGCACTCCTATGCAGTTTTGGAGATATACTTTGCACATTCAAAATGCTTTAGTAGATGCATTTAAGTCTGCAGTAGGAGTCCAATGCTATCACACCTCTTCCTTCAAAAGGCTAGTACTCAGTGGAATTGTCTTATTCCTTTTCTTTTCCCGCATTCCAGCCTGCTTCAGCACAGTATCATGGCAACACTCTGGCTACATTGTTACAGTTTAGTTTGTTTGACCTGTGGTTTTAGTTCAATTTATGGACCTTACAATGTGGAATTAAATTAACTGTTTGCTTGTTAGGAGGTTCACACTGTAAAATATGTATTCTGAGATCCATATTATCTCATTGTCTGTTGCCAAGGTCACACCAACACATAATCTCCGTTTACTTATTTATTCAACAAAGGCTGGGGAGCATATTTACTGCACCCCCTCTGTTTCGTGTACCCCTGAGCACTCTAAAATGTATTTAGAAGTTGAAGAATTTCTCACCCATTTGCAACTCTGCAGCGAAAACTAATAAATAAATGATAAAATCGCATTGATCCTGAATTTGTCTCCTTTCCCCCCTAGCAGAATAGTTTGCTGTCTGTTGAGACTTGAGAGTTTCTTATTGTGTGCTGAATTTTATGCTTTAAGCATGTAAATGAAAGTTCCACTTAATAAGTACATTTTTATATGCTCTACATATGCATAGTTGTGTTGTTTTATTGTTTGGATTTGGAAAATCACAAAATGACATATCCGTATTTTATTGTATAGTTACTAAATTACTGTAGTATCATGATTCATGAGCTTGCCCTTGCAAACCTGGTTTCTCACCATCCAAGCTAATGCTTCTCACTCACTGAATCATCGTCCCAAGTTCCTGCTGTGGAGTCATGTAACATCTTGTTTGTCCTTAATATTGAGTACTCTATGCAGAGAACTCTTTGATGTTGAACATAATTCTCATGTATACCAAGTTGCAAGGGCTTGAATCATATGCATGCCTATGCATCTCTATAGACCCACTTGCAATTGAAATAACAAGATAAGTGGGACTATACAGTATTGCCTGGAGTGTTTTCCTCAGGACAATTGTGCCTATAATTTCATTTGTCTGTCTCAAGAACTATTGACACCTATAGGCTGGCGCTGCCCTCTTTGGTACCTAATTATATTGTTCAGTTAATGTTGGAATCGTACTATAATCAAGTGGACAAATTTCACAGGTCCTGTTATCTTCTTTCCTGCGTGTGTGGGGCACGGTAACAAATTATCATTTGTACACGATATCCTGTTTCAACTTTTCATCAAATAGTTCTCCCCACGTGTACATCCTGTATACACTGGATGTACTGTTACTCTTTCAAGACCATCTAGGGGTTTGCTGACTTTGGTATATTTGTCTCTTTTTCTTGTAAGCAGTTTCGCAAGCTGTATCGTCTCTTTGATTTCAGTTTGAACTGATTTTATTACTCATAGCAAAACCTTGAAGCTTGGTGCATTGAAATTAAAGAATAAAAGTTTGGTGTCCAAATTGTTTCTTTTGTAACGGTGCTGCACATCTTTCCTACAACTACGTTACTAATAGTTTGTTCTTATACATGTAGTTACGTAACAGTCAGGTTGGAGCGGAAGATTTCATCATGAAAGGGGAAACAACAGACACAGTCCACTTATAATTTAGAAGACCAGAAATTTTCTGTCCTTGAATTGTGCCCACCATTGTGAGTGGCTAACCAACAACATCATTTTTCTGATCCGAGGGCTTCATGCGGTTTTTAGTTTTTTGGTTGATGGACAGCTGTCTCTTTTGTGATGTTCTGTGCAACGCCTTGCATTTCATTAGCACAAATAATGTACATTGTACTCCTTTTTTTATTTTCCTCATTGGTTAGAGGAAGCATCTGGGTTCTAATCAAGCAATTGATTGCATCTGATAAGATCCTTTGAGCAAAAAATTCTGGAACAATAGTCTACCGAAGCTACTATCATTTCTATTTAGTAATGTTAACATCCCTCTGTTTCCAACAGGTTTTTTTCCCTGGGTGAGAATGTGTGTTCCAGTAAGCTGGAATGCATGAACTTCGATATGAACAACGATTTCTTCTCACTGAAATGTTGCTGTGGGACCTTCTACATATCTGCTTCATTGTTGTGCATCACGTTAGAAGTTGGGTCTCGGCAACTGGGGGCCGGGTTTAGAAGAAAGAGTAGAAGAGATCACGCTGCACACATGTTCCTTCGTCAGATTTCCATCAAGCAGGCAGGTCATTTGTCTTCCTGACTTTTGTGTAGAGCTAGACACTTGGTTTGCGTGCACTGGTGCCTCCTTTTTGTGAGTTCTCATCTCGTGGTAGGATGGCAATTTACCCGCTGGGATATTCCCCAACTGGGGCGGGGGCCGAACTCTCGCGGGGAGACGGGGGTTCGGGGCCGGGGGCGGCCTCCCTGTAGGGTCTTCGTGGGAGGAATAAAAATATATTATTTTATTCATATGTTAATCTCTAAGAAGGTGCTTCTATACTTTTTCTAATAATAATTTACATAATTTTTAAAACATGATTAATGGTTGATAGATGTTACTTACCTCTTCGTTTGTTTTGAGATTAGTGGTACTCTTATTAAAAAGAAAAACATTGATGCACTGCTCTAATCTTTAATATGTGGTGTGTACTTTTTTTTATAAAATGTTTGAACTAAAACTTAAATCTATATGTTAGGGTATAACTTTTGAAGCTTTATTTTAGAAAATGCACCTAAATACTTATAAATTAATTAATAAAGTCACATAATAATTTTAAATCTATATTTAAACTTTTTTCATCTTGTGGGGTCCCACGGGGGATGGGGATCCCTATAAGGGCGGAGATGGGGAGTTTTGTGCCCTGTTCGTTCTAGCAAGGACGGGGTGGTAGGCCCTTAACGGGGATCGGGCGTGGACGCGGGCAAGCCCCCCAAGAGCCCGGGCCCTGTTGTCGTCTCTATCTCATAGGTCAATCCTGGATGAAGCTTACGTGTGCGTTCTTTTCAATTGTGGCTTCTAGTTTATAGATCTTGAATTTTGGCTGTTCGCGAGTGAGTATAGAGATATATAGCTGTGTATGATTTTAGCTGGTATAACTGAAGTCGGTATAATATTTACTATAATCAATTGATAGATATTGTTTTAAAATATTCTTTTTAAAAATTAATTACTATAACATAAATAATAAATCAGTAATGAGAAGCCGAAAAGGACTGCGCCTATACCATCCACACCACGATAGAAGGTCTTTCTTGCTTGAGTCAGGAGATAACAAAAACAATGTGCTTCTGGGACCCTTGCTCCGTTGTCTTTATTTGGCATAGCATGATGCACCACCAAGTGTGCTTCGATCAGAGGGCAACCGAAACCGAAAAAGAACTATGCAAAAGACAAGCAAATCTAAAAAGGCCCTGATCTGAAATGATAGCCTTCAAAGTTAAAAGGTTCCGTTCTAAATGATTTCAGCTTCTAATTTATTTTAGTTTACGACTTATTTAAGCCAGAAGTCACTTGTAACACGCTAGTTTTAAATTTCGGTTTAATTTGGTTTTTTAGCTTTTTTTTACTTTTTGCTTTTTCACTTATTCATTTACATTGTCCGTAATGATATAACGATTTTTTTTTATAAATTTTCTTAGAAAAAATTAATATTAATTATAATATAATTTTAATCATAAATTAGAAGCCATAGCTCGAAGGTTAAATGACCCAGTTGGAGGGGGGCATTACTGAGTTAAAGAACACTGTCGTTGTCTACTGGTTGTGGTCCAACTAGCAACAGAATGGTGTTTCTTACCGAAAGTTTTACCATAGTTGCCAATTTACATGTACCGCTTCTTTTCACCGTGGTGGTTGTGCATATAAGATTTCCGTATTTTTCATCCCCCTAGGCACTAAGGTCAACTGCAATACCAGGTGCTAGAGTAAAGAACTCCGTTGCTTACGTAAGTCTCGGGGAAGAAAACGAGGAGCTCCTAGTTTATCCAAACTTGTGACAGCCCACCAACCATGGACCGTGCAGCCCATAGTTTCCCGGAGCACTTTCGCTATCCCACTACCAGCAGTTTCTTGTGCACAATACACAACAGTACGTTGACGTTGACTGATTTGGTCCAAAATTATTGAGGGAAAAAAAGTCCACATCCCTCCGATGCAATCTCTCTCAACAGGAATAAGATTTTGGTGGTGATCATTTGGGCTTATTTTTGGTGGTTCATGGCTGAAAAGCACTGTAGCTGATTGAAAAAATATTATAGCTGACAGGGGTTTATTTAACATAATTAAATTTAAAAAAATTAAAAAATATAAAAAATATGTTAGCCCATATACAGGGAAAAAGAACGGGCAAAAAAGCTCAAAAAAAGCCAAAAGTTCAAAAGAACGGGCAAAAAAGCTCAAAAAAAGCCAAAAGTTCAGAAAAAAAATGAATTTATGAATAGTAAAAAATAAGCCAGAAACCAGAAGCTGAAGCCGAAACGATCACAGCTTATCGTATACTGATTCTCCCCTGTCTTGTTTTTCTGAAGGATGGTGGTGATCAATGTTTGGTTGTTGAGCTTCCAAAATTGGGGCCTCTTGGCGTTTGCATTATGTTATTTTGGGGACAGAAAAATGTGATCTTGCCATGGCGCCTACCAATAAGCCAACCCCCTTGCTCTAAGAAATGCTGCATTACCCAATCAAACGAAAAGGAAGATGAGGTTACATTGCCTCCGTCGATGTAGCAATGATTCCAAGCTCTAAACTAAGCTGTGGAGGCACGTAAGCTTGAGAATGACACGTCCGTCTATTTCATCGTCTCAAAGCTTGGATGGCTTTGGGAGTAATATCTTGGGCCTAGCTTCCCTAAAAGCCGTCTTCCAAGAGAGGCTAGCGGAAAAGGGTATCAGCTTCTTAGCGCATGTCTGGGTGTTGTTGGGCTGAAGGAGGGTCTTGGTTCCCAGAAAAGCAGTGGCGGAACTAGAATTTAGTTATATCTTAGGTTCAGTGATGAAATAATCTAGGTTGGATTATAAAAATATTACCTAGGTTAAAGTGAATTTACCCAGACTGTACACTAGGTATTTTTCGCATCTCAGATTAAAGTCTATTCTATTCAGGATGTGGCTTCGCCTCTGCTTAGAAGCTGTTTTCGTGGAAATGAAGGCGGGGAGAGGTTTTACCGTTTTAGCTTCTTTAACGCGGGGAGCTTCGACTTCTACTTAAATCACCGAAGCTCCCGCCTTGAAAATTATTGATAAGCCTAAGAAGCCATACTCTATTTGGGAGAGTTGGAAGTATTTTGGTGGCTTATCAAAACATGGGCTGCCTGCATGTCAATTGAACTACTCTAATTCTAGGGAGTTAAAAATGTATGATCTACATTTGAATTGAGAAGTGTCTCGCCGGATATTTTCCTAGACTGAAAGCCTAAGCACCACAGGAATATTAAAAATTGATGGTAAACGTGAAAGAAAAGAACTCTTCAAAACTAGAATACTAACCCCATTACGCCCGGGGTTCCGGCCTCCCTGCTGAGCCACGTCCCGCCGGGCGACCACATGAAAGACGCTTGTGCGCGTGGCCGGCCGATTTTACATCGGTCGGTGGCGCTTTTTCCCGCTTTTATGAAATTACGTCTGGTCCCGGTTCTCGCAAAAGTCCACGGTATTTTTTAACCCTCCACTTTGCGGGATGGCCCCGCGTTTTGGAAATTGCGCACGGGTCCCGTTTTTCACGTACATGTCCTCGGTTTCTTTTCCCGAGTTTTTTCGAAATTACGTACAGGTCCCTGGTTCTCGCAAAAAATCCCTGGTATTTTTTTTTGCCCCTCCACTTTGTAGGATGGCCCCGTTTTTTCACTTACAGGTCCTCGGTTTTTTCAAAAAAATCCTTTGCTTTTTTCGAAAATGCGTTTTTGCCCCTGGTTTTTTTAACAGGTCCTCGTTTTTTGAATAACCCTTTACCTTTTCCATAACACGTTTTCCCGATATTTTGAAAACTCCTCACAAATTATCTTCTTATTTATTTTTTACATACGGTGGTTGGCGCGGCGTGTCGCCGCGCCTATACTTCTAGTACTTCTAACAGCATGTATGTAACACTGTCCAAAAATGTGAAATATGTCAATAGTAAGGCTAGCTAGTTAGGCAGGACAACGTCCACAGTATGGCAAGTAGATGTTAGCAATAGTGGAAGGTATCAAAGCTGGTAAATTGTATTTCTACTTGGCACATTCCTTTTGTCTAGCAAAGATCCTACGCAATTTCCAAACGATTTTCTTTTTCTGGAGAGGCGATTAGTGATCACACTGGTAACGAGATAAAAATGATAGCTTGTTTTCAGGCACGTTGCAAACATGAGCTTGTTTTGGCTAAACCACACAAATGTTTTCAGGCACGTTGCAAACATGAGCTTGTTTTGGCTAAACCACACAAACTTGTAATTAAGATGGTGATCATTTTGGCTTATTTTCGGTGGCTTATGGCTGAAAAGCAATGTAGCTGGCTGAAAAAACACTGTAGCTGACAGAGGCTTATTTAACATAATTAAATTTTTAAAAATTAAAAAATATAAAAAATATGTTAGCCCATCACAAACAACGCAAACGAATACGGCAAAAAAAAAGAACCGGCAAAAAAGCTCAAAAAACAGTTAAAAATTAAAAAAAACGAAATTATAAATAGTGAAAAATAAGTCAGAAACTAAAAACTGAAGCCGAAATGAACGGGACCTTAGGCTTATACAACCCTACGTGAAGAGATGTCGCACTATCGTGTTCATACACGCAGGCATGCAAATTATACACTGTAAGAGGTCAATATCCTTCGGATGAGATGGGACAGTTCACGGGTCAATATCGTTCGGATGAGACGCAGCAGTTCACAGATAGATGGAACCACCAAACTAAAGGTGGTTTTTTGAACTGATTGTTTACGATTTATAATTTAAATACTTAAATTCTGTTCTGTTTATTTGTGAGAGATAATATTTATAGAAAAATAGTTATATATGATTTTAACTAGTACATATAAATTTAGTATATTTTTTACTACAATCTTTTTGTTAACCTTTCATCTTAAAAAATATACCGTTTAAAAGCTAGTTATTATAGATAATATGAAAATAAATCTACCCTAAACCAAATGGAACCCACCCTACATCGAAGCAAATTTGAGGTTAGATAGGCACGGCATACATGTACATTGCACATCTCAGAATATGAACCAAGCAGTAACGAGCTAGAACAGTTCTGTAAAAACAAAAAAAAAACATTTGGATTTTTGGGTAGCAAAAGCATGGACCCTCCATTCGCTCAAAAAAAACAGAGAGCATGGACCCTCCATGCCTACAACTGCTTGCCATCCTCCTGTCAGTTGCAAATGCAGACAGGAGCTCCATCGTTTTCTCCAGAAAGATGAACAGGACCGCAAGTGCCCTGCAACTTGTACCAGCAACTGACAGCCTCCGATTGATAATTTAGCAGAAAATACAAAGGTACAGAAAAAGAAAAACTGGCGTTAAAATGAAAGCAGATATGACAGAAAGGCATAAATCCCAGCCACATGTAGAGATTAGTATGGTTACATTGATTTGCTAATCCCTATTGTTTTGAGAAAGTAATGAATTTTTGTGGGAAGCTTAAGGGGTAATCTACCAGGGGATGAAGCCACTCCAGAGTTGTGATAAGGATGAGGGCAGCCGCACGTGCGTTGCAGCTCGACAGATGGACGCAACCAAAGTTTAATGGAACCCTACAAGGCTACAAACAAAAAGATAAAGCCATTTGCAGAGTACAGGCCCAGAGGAAAAGGGGAAGAAAAAGAAAAGAAAAAAAGAAAAAGAAAAAGAAGCACATAATCTACAGAGAATTCAGGTCAAAACAAGGTTTTTGTCGCTCTTTCTTTCTGATGCAGACACCCACCATTTTCTTTATTTCTTTTTGGTTTATGTATCAAAGAATTTTATACGTATTCATATACTTGTAGGCGTATGTGTGTATAAATACTAAGTAGGTGTGTGCTTCCCCTTGCTACCTTTTACACCCCTCCTTTGTTCCCTTGCGGCTTGGGAAGGAGAAGAGGGAGGAGGGGGGCCAAGCAAATGCACAGCTACGGTGAGTTCTTGGGACCCGGGCCCTTCTTGATTTGGTTTCGTTCCTGTGATCTTGTGTTTGTTCTTGATCTGGTACTTTCTCCTGGGCGGAGATAATTCAGCGCGCAGCCGCCATGGACTGCAATTCTCCCACCTGTTCTTGACGGATCGTATCTTGAATTCTTGATTACCTGTTAAAGCATTGGCGCGTAGAAAATGCGGTCGATTGGTTCGTTGATTAGAATCAGATGGGAGTGTGAGATTGTCGTAGTGGGGTTTTAGATAGGGAGATTGGATCATATACCCTCCCTTTAGTTGGGAAATTGAGGATTTACCCTCCACATCTCAATGACATGTAGGGTCATCATAAGTCACTGACTCGTGGGTCAGGAGGGTAAATCCTCAATTCTCATCTAAATGGAGGGTATATGATCAATTTTTTCTTTTAGATAATGTTGTTAGGTTGGTGTCTTAGTTAATCAAAGATTTGATTTGCAGATGAATGAATTGTCGAATTGTGCGTGGTTGTGAGTTCTTGATCCAGTTGGTTTCATCTGGTGAGCAATGGTGTGGTCGCCATGGCCTTATCCGAGTAGTTTTTGTTTCTTTTCCTCGAGAAAAAGTATGCGAGGAATGGGCCAAAGGAAACAGCTTTTCAGTTTTCGGCATCTACAATGGATTGCCCTCCTGCAGTGTTCCTTCTTAACTTTTTATTAGCAGTAAAGTAGTATTTAAGTGCAGTGTTCCTTCTTCTTTTACTTCTTATTAGCAGTAAAGTAGTATTTGAGTGCTTTTATTATGATTTAAAACAAAAAAAAACTTGGAGTCTTTGAACTGGTCTCAACTCAAATGATGGCTGCTAGAGCTTGCAGTTGCAACCGCCCTCGTCCTTATTTTTCTCCCCCCATCTCTGGTTCAGAGTTGTTTAGCTTTTCTCCCTTCATTGAGCAGATCAAGAAATGCAGCCTCTTTTCCTTTATTTGCTATTTTATGTTCTTTGAACTAGTGTTACTACCTGTGTGGAATTCCTAATTCCTGTGTATAATGATTAGATTTTCTTTTCTGTTATGCTTTTCTTTTGTCTTCAGTTTAAGATAGTTTTAGGCATAATTTCGGTGATTAGGCCCATATCCTGATGCTTTGGACTTAAGCACCTGGATTTATTTTGTTTTAGTGTCTCGGTTTGAGTTATGTAATTGGGTTTGGAACCTTAGCCCCTATCGCTTGGTTCATAAGTGGTCATTTGCAGCTGAATGTTGGATTGGTTGTTTTGTCGAGATGTTCATGAGCTTCTTTGTGCAGTAGTCTGTTTTACTCTTCCATCCATGGGTCGAAAGTGGGTTTCAACTATTAGTGTGCAATAGGAGATTTCCCTTCTCGCAAAATTCATACTGGAATGTCAAAGCTAGAATTAATTAAAGCAATGATAGATCCCCAAAGGTCTATCTTCTCTCTCTTTTTTGTTAGCAAATTCAATTAGATTGCCATCACATGATATTACACAACAAATCTATGCTCCCCCAAATTGACGTGATGTAGGAATTCATGTTCATTTTTTTAGTTACTTTCATGTTGCGTGCAAACTCTATTCTTTAGAATTCATTCCTTGTGGTCAAGTTATACAATATATAGGATTAGATTCTTAATAATTTCCCCAACAAGTTTTCATTTTATTTGGCTATGCAGGAAATATTTGGAAGTCCAACCATAGCTTGTAAAAGGATACCATATTAAAGAATGCAACAGAACAATCAGCATACCAGTTTCTAGATGCACGCTATCTTTCCAGTTTTCTTGATCGTCACTCTCCTGCATTCTAGAAAGAAGCACCCTGTTGTATTATTCTATTGCAGGGTAATTTTATAATTTACAGTTATGCATCATATGTTTGGAAATGTTTAGAGTCAATTAACAAAAAGATTAGCAATAGATCCTTGCTATAACAAGTTCTAAAATAGGTATGCAGAGTCTATGTTACGCTTGCAATTGGAGATATCTCAATTAATGGGGAAATCTCTCCTATGATGGAATTTACGATAAGAGGGTGCATGAGATTAGGTAAGGATATTGCAGGATAGATTACCTTCCCTTTCCAACATTTTGGTGCCTTGCTGGCGAGAAACAACCAAAAATGTTATTTTTATTGTTGGTATTAAGGATGTAGAAGTTAAAGAACTAGATTCTATGTTTGAATTTTTCAAGTTTTGTTAAATTCTGATGTTCTTCACATGAATTGGATCACTTCTTCTGTAGTTCCTTGTTGGTTATATACTGCTACTTTCTCTGCAGGAGTATTTTGGTGGAACAATAACTTGATATAGAGTTCTAGACCAAAGAAAACAATGGAGAGGGAAACGGCTGCGTCATATGAACCAAAAAAGAACAGTGAAATAAGGATTTTTGAGAGTTCAGATGAGATGGCAACAGATCTGGCTGAATATATCTCACAAATTTCAGAAATTTCTGTTAAAGAAAGGGGATACTTTGCTGTTGCCCTATCTGGCGGGCCCCTTGTCAATTTTTTGGGGTAATTTTGTTATCTCATGTTTATTAACTAATTTATCATCTTTGATTCTGCATCTGAATTGTCATGCTTTTAATTTCTAAAAAGGAAACTTTGTGAAACGCCATACAACAAGACCCTGGATTGGTCTAAATGGTACATCTTCTGGACTGACGAGCGTGCTGTTGCAAAGAATCATGCAGAGAGTAACTATAAGCTAACAAAAGAAGGATTCCTATCGAAGGTATGTGAGAAACCTTTTTTTCACAGTGCAGCCTAGAGCAAACTTTTCAGAAATTTCGTGTTTTTGTTTCTTAAGATTCGCTTGCTTTGTATATTTTAATTTGCTGATACTTGTTGATTGAGTTTCATGTTGCTCAGAATGATTCGATTTGCCTTCTGTTTTTCATTTCTTATTTTGTACTGACCATATGATAGTTATAGTGTTGTACCTTGCATGAGATCCACCATATATATACCGATATTTCTTCTCGTTACTTCCATTAATATTTGCTTTCTTTCATCATACAAACCAAATAGGCAATACCAGTTCGGTCATTCAGATTTTCTTTGTGCTTTTGACTATATATTTTTTTGAAGGAAAAACAATAAGGGAGAGCCCTACTGCTAAAATATATTAGGCGTTGCTCCAACGAGCTTCTGTTTTTGGCTTCTGACTTCTTAATTTCGTCTTTTTTTGTTTTTTTTGGGCTTTTTTTCCTTTTATTTGTCTCCCTTATTCTTTTGTATTTTTTGGTTTTTTGGGCTTTTTTTCCTTTTATTTGTCTCCCTTATTCTTTTGTATTGTCCGTGATGGTATAACTTTTTTTTTAAAAAAAAATTTAATTACGCTGAAAAATCTAATCTCAGCTACAATGCATTTTCATCTGCTACAGTGCAAAAAAATCCAGAAGCCTGGGCTTATAAGCCCAAATAAGCACTAAAATAGGATAATAATGTACAGGATGCTACAAAAGAGAAAGGAAAAAACTATCCCAGCCACTGGGAGATATATATGGTGTTAGTTAAACAATTTTGATACCAGTCATGTGGAAAAATTTAACAACTAAAGTGTGTAGGTATTGCAACCTTTCCACAGTAAGACATCTCACATCAAGTGCTATGTGTTTTGAAGTCTAAAATTTTATTGCCCAACTGCCTATGTTTTGAAGGGATGGCTTCGTTGTTAATCCTTTCTTGTCCACTGCCAAGTAGATTGACCTCAGTCAATCCTATAAATCAGTGATAACAAAACCTTGGATGCCCTACCGGTTTGTAGGATTGACCTGTAGCTTCTTTGTTCTTCTTGTTTCCTCTGAATGTTCGGAGTATTTGGTACTTGATTTATTTCAAGCATGGAATCCACAAGTGTTTAATTCAGTAGTTTCATAGTCAAAAGGACCAACCGGTGGGCTATACATTTATAAATAGTAGAGGATTCCGTGTTTTCTATTACAATGATTTTTGTTAGAAAAAGATTGGGTTGAGAGTTGTATAGTGTGCCATAGATCAATGTTTTGTTGCTGACATCCAATCTTGTGTCCTTGTTTTCGTGTGACCTATCCGTTTTACCTCCCTGAACACGTGATATTAGCACAAGATAGCAAATTGTTTGATCTAGCTCATTGTGTTTTAATACTGGACTAGTGGTAATGTAATCTGTTGAAACTTGAAAGACAAAAAGATATGTTATGTCAGCTGGAAGCGTAGTGCCTTTGAGGTAGCCTTTGCCAACTGTGGCAAAAAGATATGTTATGTTTAGATTGTGCAATATCCTTTGCTAACTGTGGGAACCAGATTAAGGCTGCCTAACTACTGCTTTAATAGTTCCAACTACTCTGGAAGTTCCCACCACCAACCACACCTTTTCATATCTTATCAGGATCACCTCTGGGCTCTGGCCATTATTGTCGGACTAAACGCTTATCCAAATGAATGCCCTTTATTGGAACAGGATGACTGCATCTCAGCGGGACACCTGTCTTAAGCTACACCAATCACATGATCTATGTAGCGTGCTCGGTTCCTTTGTTCTATACTACCATGGTACTTAGTCCGAGGAGTTTAAGGCAAATTCTGGATATCCAGCTAATTTTCTAAAGGAGGAAGACTGTTAGTTGCAACTAAAAGCTTTTTTGAAGCTGGAACATTTCTTATCGCTGCTAGTGTTAATGTTGCATGAGATTATTGCAAGCATCTGTTGTTGTGCACAGTTTTGAGTCTTGACCATATGCATATGTTCCACTGTATGCCTCAGCCCTTGCCATTTTCATACTACACAGATTTCCATGGTTGTCTTTATCTGGTTTATCTTGCACCACAGAAGCAAATAAGATGTGGCTGTTAGTGTCGCTTATATGGTGGCATCATGATGATGCTGAAAACATTGTGTGGTAGCATCTTTGTAATGTATGGCTTAGATCAATTGTTTTTTGCCAAGTCAACCATCTGGTGCATACTTTCATTTAAATGTTTTTTTATTAAAATAAGCATTTAAATGGTTTTTGTAGGTACCTATCCTCAATGGCCATGTTTACTCCATAAATGACAACGCCACGGTGGAGGATGCAGCAACAGACTATGAATTTGTCATCAGGCAGCTGGTCAAGATCCGCACAGTTGGAGTCTCAGAAAGCAATGACTGCCCGAAGTTTGATCTTATTCTCCTTGGTATGGGATCTGATGGACATGTGGCCTCATTGTTCCCTAACCATCCAGCCCTTGAGCTAAAAGACGACTGGATCACCTACATCATTGACTCTCCACAGCCTCCACCTGAGCGGATTACTTTCACTCTTCCAGTAATAAACTCAGCATCAAACATAGCAATAGTGGCTACTGGTGACGACAAAGCAAAGGCTGTGCATTTAGCCATTTCTGACAATAGTGAGGGTCAAGACCCTCCTGCGTCACTGCCCGCTAAAATCGTTCAGCCAACAGACGGGAAGTTGGCATGGTTTTTGGACAAGGCAGCTGCCTCATCTCTCGAGGCCAAGAATGATGGGTCCTATGAGCATCGTGAGTACTAACTCGAACAATTGAAGATCATTTTGCTGTGGATGAAGGTGTGTAAGTAGGTGGTGGGATATGATGGAATATGTTTGCTTTTCCCTTTAGCTCAAATACTTGTAGCCTTGGCATTAGTTGCGGAGGGTTAGTTTACAGTGCCCTCGGTCTTATGCAAATGGAGATGATTTAGAGCTATGAAATGTGTGTGTGATATTGAGACCTCAGAGATGAGGAAGCAAAATCTGAATTGTGGTCATGATATTATGTGCTCCATTCTATCTAGTTGAAATTAGATTCTTTTATTGGTATATTTTTCTTGTGCATAGCCGCTCTATACATATTTCAAGCCCTACTAGAACTGGAGCAGCAAATTCGGCTATTTTTACCTGATATGTATTCAGTGGGCTTAACCCGGTATTTCTCTGTATTGTTCTGAAAGCACAAGAATCTGTTATTGTCGTGAAGTCACGTCGAACTTCTTGTGTATTATGCGTATCCTTTGTTTTCTCAGTAATTCTTTTTTGTTGTTGTTTGTATGATGCAATTTACTTCGTTGTTTAACCGTTCTGGCACAATTTCAACGTTGCTGAAGACTTGTTGCTAGCATGCTACGGACCATGAGTTTGTATGCTATGTACTCCTGATTGGCGTTACATTGCTGGAGCTTTTGAGGTCGCTCTGGGTACTCAGAAGATTTTGAAGGCCGAGCTTTTCCTTTCTGTTTTAGCCTTTTGGGCGGGGCATTTACGCCTATCCGTTCTACCATTCAAAAACCAACAGAATCCGATGCGTCAGAGCCATCCTGCTGCCATTATCTTGCCCCCTTGCTCTTTAACAAGACATATAAAACAATAAAAGAATGTATCTTCCATCCAAATATATAATAAAAGAATGTATCTTCTATGTTAGAAAACAATAATATATAGATAAAATAATATATTTATAACTTTTATCTGATCCCCGGGCCCTGTGGGGGAGGACTACCCTGTCTGAGGAAATTGCTATCCCTAAATAGGATTACAACTGCAATTGTAATTCAATGGTGACAACTGCGTGATGCCACCTTCAGATGCCGACCCATGGCTGCCGAATGCTTCCCCACGATTGTCAGCTTCACTTCTTCCATTCATTACCATTTGAAGTTGTTTGATTTCTTCAATATATAAACAAACTGCAGATTGCAGGCGCAGCATCGGTGAACAACAGTGCTATCACCTCAGGCATCTAATGTGAGATGCCAAGTGTCATTGTCTCTTAATTACACCCTTGTCGGTGTTTTACATAATTCTCTTTCAAAATTATGCTTGTTGTAAAATGCATGAACAAAAGTAGATGATAAAAGAACAGGAAACACGGATTTAATGTGAAAAACTATTGCGGGAAAAATCGGGACACACGAAGGTGAAATTGACTATATAAAAAATATTATAATGAGGTTTTTACTTTTCTATAGACTATAGGAATACATATATAAATCGAAGGAGAGAGCCTCACACAGAGAAGGAAACTAAATCAGAGTCGAATGCGTCATCCATTGCCACGTCTAACACAGATTAGCGCATGCACCGCTCGACGTCGCTTCTGTCGTAGTGTCCTACATGGGTATGATGACAAATTCAAATCATAAATTAACAATCTCCACCTTGAAACGAATATGCTCCTGTAGCCGAAATATCAAATCTTCTCAAAGTAAGTCTTCATCAACAGACCTTGTGTATCATAAGTCTATAGGACTAATCTTCAACAAAAAAAACTGGAACTATCAAACGCTTCTTGCAAAGTAAAATTGAGTAAACCGTCAGTTGGTCTAAACACAAATCTATCAACAAATTAAACAACAAATTTGAGTCTTCAACAATTCATACCCTAGCAAAAATCTAACTCTGTGTAACTGTCCTTTTTAAACAATTGCTTAATTGGCAGACAAAACATCACACTGTAACAATGCCCGTGTCTCCTCCACTTAAAGAAAAAAAAGTCACGTTTAATTATGTTCAAACACCAAGCTCAATCTTGAAACCCAAAACATCCTATCTACAGGAAGATCATCAACTTTTCTGCAAGTTCTAGCACTATGCCACCTCTCTTCTCCTCACACTGATGCCATGAGCAGCACCAAGAAAGCCACGACGGCCGCCACCGCAGAGCTCATCAACGTCGCCGAGGCGGCCAACGGCGCGGAATTGGGCAAGTAGGGGTACGAGTCCGGCGGCGGCATCTTGCACTCGTCGCCGTTGAAGTAAACCTTTCGTGGGAACGCCCACCCCTGCTTGAACGTGAAGGTGCTGGCGTCCTTGCGCATCAGCACCTCCGACTGCAAGTTCCCGTGCGGCCCCGCCTCCATCAGCTGGTCGTTGAAGTACTTGAGCCCGTAGAACATCGCCGTGTCATCTGCACGCCAAAAAAAAAGCCATTAACATCCAATTGAAATTCCAATGTCCAGTTCTTGGCTAAGCTATCTTGCATGGAATGGAAGAGATCGATGGTGATGAAATTAATGGAGGCCGGGCTAGCTAGCTTACTGACGGAGCCGTAAGCAACGACGGGCTTGTAGTCGAAGCTGAAGACCTCGGTGATGTTGTCGAGGTTGGGGTGCTGGGCGACGAGCGTCCAGCCGGTGTAGTTCATGCGGTAGTTGAAGTTGGTGATGGCGATCTTGGCGCGCCAGTACTCCCTGTAATTGAGCTTGACGTGCCAGTGCACGCGCACGGGGCACATGTGCGTCGTGCACTGCAGCAGCGGCGCTGCGCTCCCCCGTTCTCCCCCGTGCCCCCGCGCATGCGCGTGCTCGTGCTTCCCCGACACCGACAGCCGCTTCGAGTCCCTCTCGCTCCTGAAAAGAAACGACGCGAGCACGCTAGCTAGTTAGCTCGATCGCACGGCGCGATTCGCGTTGTCGTACGTGTGCGTTCGACGCCGGCTGAGGAGTAGCGCTAGTGTACGTACCGGACGCAGCTCTTGTGCTCGCAACCGCACGCGCACTGGGCGCAGGGGATGATGGTGTCGTTGTAGAAGGAGGAGAAGGAGACGCAGCACGATGGGTACTTGGACGCCAGGTGCTGCGAGTACGTGCACGTCACGTTCCACGTCACTGCACGCATGGCACGTTCAGATGTCTAGCTATGTCATGTCTGTGGCAAGTGCATGGACGCTAGCCGCCATGATCAGAAAGAGGTCGAAGTTCGAACTCACTGAGGGCTTGGGTCTTGCGGCGGTGGTCGGGGGAGAAGAAGATGGTGGAGGGGACGATCTTGGCGGGGCCGCAGGTGTAGCCGGGGCCGGGGCCGAGGAGGGTGAAGTTCTTGGGGAGCTTGACGGTGCGGTTGGTGGTGCCGGCCTGGCCGACGCTGACCTGGAAGGCGGCGAGGGCGGCGACGGGGTCCTGGCCATAGGCGGGGATGACGCCGCCCTTGCAGCAGTTGGCGATCTGCTGGTTGTAGGGCACGCCGGGGAGCAAGTCCACGACGGCCGGTGTCCTCTTGCAGCTGTGCGGTATGTTGCCCTTGAACCAGGAGCAGTCGCCCTGCTCCGTCGCCTGCGCCCCGACCATGGTCCAGATCACCTCCCGCTTTGCCCACGTCCACCCCACCGTCCACCCTGGCGCCATAATGTGCCGGTACATCTGGTAGTTGTTGATCGTCACCATCGCCTGCATGCCCACCGCACCGCCGCCCGCCGGCGATTGATCAGTTAGTCGACTACTTCACGTTGTTGTTCTCGACATGATCAATCCATCATGTCCAATTTTAGCATAAGAATCATGGACACAGAGAAACAGAAGCACCCAATTAATATATGCAAGTACTCACGACATATCCATCAGGTGTCCACGACATGACGTCCCATTTGATGGTGATGTTCCCGTTCGGATCAAGCGGGTCGTAAGCCACTGCAACAAAATTGACACCTCACAGAATCAACACCAAAGAACAATCAAACGAAAACCACAAATGATTAACAAAGAAGAGGAACCTGCAACGGAGAGCGTGGCTGCGAGGATCAGGGCGAGCACGGAGTTGGGCAGCTCCATTCTCACAATGCCTGCAACGAACCGCAAGCACAGCGTACACCTACACGGCTACACTAGAACGTGCATTGGGTGAGTGAGCGGGGCGGCGTGCGCCCGGGACTTTAAGGCAAAGCGAAGCGCAGCTTTGCAGTGATAGGTGAATTCGGCAGGAAGCTAGGCAGCCACCGGCGGCGACCGCGAGATGGCAAAGCGCCACCAACCTCTGCTGTTGGTTGGGTTCCTTCACGGTAACTCGACCGGCAGGCTCCTGTAGACGCATGCATGACGCGTACGCGCGCAGCGATGGCTCGGGTGGGAGACGTGGCCGGCCTGCGTCTTTCTACCGGCGGCTTGCTCGTGCTTCATGGGTTGCTTACAGTTTAGTTCCTCTCCGCCGAAGCAACGTGGTTGGTGGTCACTTGGAGTGGGAGTAGGAAGGGAAGGAAAGGAACGCGCACGCCATGGGATCGAGTCCAAAGACGAGGATTAATGGCCATTCCAACGGCCGCGTTCCGGTCTCTGATCACGACGGTTGAACACCTGAACATCTTTTTCAACTGTGTTGAGCTGCGCAAGCTGTGGCTGTTGCAATTGCAATTGCATCGCTGTAACACTATGGGCTGTGGTGCAACAAATGTCGATGCAACATTTGTTTTTTAAAAAAGGAATTGCCGTTGTATATGCATGCTCGTTGAACACTACAACTATACGTGTGTTACTGCAGCCAATAGATAGAAAATGAATATACTATAATGGATGATTGTATTGAGACTCAAGAGCGGTTTATATAGAGTACAAAACTTAGAGGGCAAGAAACCTCTCCTAGAGATAAGACAGGTATCACGGGATTAAAAATCCTAAACTACCAAATATAAAGATATGCCAATATACTCTAACATCTTCCCGCAGTCATAGCAGTAGCGTCGCGAATAGCAGGAGCGTCACGGACGGTCAGACCAGAGAGAAAGCCGAAGGTGGGGGAACCATCGGACTGACATCCCCGCAATCGCAGCAGGAGTGTCAGGGACTGCTGTAGCATCACGGATGCGGTGATTGTAGAGGGAATCAACGAGTTTGCTCAAGTTAATGATAGCCCTTTGTTGCCGAGGTAGCGAGAGCGAGGTGACCATGATCGTAGTCGTGGAGGAGGGAGCCATGTCGAGCCATGTCAAGGTAGCTGGTGTCGAGGCCGTCGCTATGGTCAGGGTAGTGGAGTTGATGCAGAGAAGGTTGTGGCCGAGATGTATACGGCCATCGACCACGGTGGGTGTACAGTAAACCGGTCATAGTTACAGAGAACCAGTTGTAGCTACAAAGAACCAATCATAGCTACAGAGAACCGGTCATAGCTATAGGGAACCGGTCGTAGCCACCGTGGTCGACTGGCCGTGGTTGTCCTCGAAGATGAGAGAAAGGAGCAGAGAGGCGGCGGAGTTGGGGAGACACGCCGGTGGAGGGAGAAGGTGAAGAAAGGAGGGCGGCGTGGTCGATCTTCCGTGGTCTACCTACCACGTGGGAGAAGAAGATGTCGGTGGAACAGCTAGCATCATCGGCGGCAGAGGGGAAGATGCTGGCGGAATAGCTAGCGTCACCGGCGGCAGAGGGGGTGGTGACGACTAGGGCTAGGAGGAGGGGCCGCTCGTCAGGGAGCCTAGATCTGAGGCCGTGGAGTTTGGATCTGGTCGGAGAGAGTCGGCTCTAGAGCTAGGCGGAGAAGGTTTTGATGAGCGTTGACGAAGACGATGGCGTCGGCGATGGTAACGGTGACCACGGGAAGCTGTAAGATCAAGAGGCCGATTAGATGGGTGTGAATAGGCGGTCCAAAAAATTCTCTTTTAATTATTAGCAATTTCTATTTATCTAAACCAAATATATAATGCGAAAGCTTAAATCAAATTGGTTTAGTATAAATAAAGCTTAAATCAAATTGGTTTAGTACAAATAAAGCCTAAATCCAATTGGTTTAGTACAAATAAAATCTAAATCAAATTGGTTTAGTACAAATAAAGCTTAAATCAAATTGGTTTAGTACAAATAGCTGAAAAATGTTTAGTGAATTGGCAACAAACTTGTCGCCCATATGTACACGGAGGACTTGGCAGATGGTTGCAAGGCCAAGGAGTCCGCGATATAATCTATATATTACACCCGGGGGGTTCCGGGATGGAGAAGCTAGCCACGTCATCGATTTTACGAGAAGCCCCTTGTGTTTTGCGAAATCACGTAGAGGTCCTTCGTTCTCGCAAACAGGTCCCTATTTCTCGCAAACAGGTCCCTGGTAGTTTTTTCGGAAAGCCCCCTCCAATTCACCGATAGCAGCCCGCGGTTTCCAAAATTATGTATAGGTCCTTGTTTAGTTACGTACAGGTCCTTGCGGGTCCCTGTTTTTTTACGAAAAAGCCCTTTGATTCCTCCGAAATTACGCATCCGTCCTCGATTTTTAAAAAGAACCGTCTCACGAATTTTCGTCTCTTTTATTTCGGTCCACACGGTGGCTAGCGCGGCGTGGCGCCGCGCTTATGTGGCTAGTAGCTCCAACAATCTGGGCAAAGGTGAAGAGCTCTCACAAAAACAGGATCACGGTCAAGGAGGTGCTTCACAACCGAAACTGGATCAAAGACCTACAAGGTCCCTTCACTTGGCAAGACACCCGTGAGTTCTTTCTGCTGTATTCAGCCAGGGATGCGTTCATTCGGCGGTAGTCAACCGACGGCAAGTACCTCCCCCAAATCGGTTTACACTGCTCTGTGCCAAGGTTCTACTCTCTTCCCCTGTGCCAGTGAACTGTGGAAAAGTGCAGTCCCCTTGAAAAGCAAAGGTGTTCGTTTGGTTGGCACTCAATCGCCGAGTTTGGACCTTCGCAAGGCTACGAAAACACAGCAAACCTGCACCGGCAACATGCCTCTTCTGCGATCAAGAACCCGAGACTGTTGATCATCTTTTCATCAGGTGTCCAGTGGCGAAGCAGCTATGGCATCTCACCTTCTCCTGGCTATCGCTATCCATTTCCCTCACCAAACAGTCGTTGCATGAACACTGGACAGTCACCCGGAATAGGGCACCTACCTCCAAGCGAAAAAGGAATAGACTGCCTAGTAATTTTGATGGTTTGGATGATCTGAACATTGCCAAGTTCTCAAACCGCATCAAACAAGAGTTCTTCGCTTGGTCGTCCACTATGAAATACAAGCTGCGAGATCTCCTCTCTGGGTCGCCTCCTCATCCAGTTTAATGAGTAGCACTTTTCACTCACTTAGTCGTCTAACTTTTATAATACTGAACTAAGATTGTAGCTCGTGGCTCCTGATTAAGCCGTATTTGTATTTACTTCTCTCCTAATGAATGGAACGCAAAGAAAAGATAAATCCTCCGTCCCAACTGGCCAAATTAGTGCCTGACTCGCGAACCTCCGTCCCAACTACCTGGTGTACGTATTACCGGTTGAATGACTACCAACTAGTTGACTCAATGAACAAATTGATCAATCGATCGTTGGACTTTTAGGTTAGTCGTTGGCTGATGGGCAAATGGTCCATGTTCCTTCGGTCAGAGCCTCAGCCTAGGACGTTTTATCTGACAGTTCTGGGACGAGGACATGCATGTGGGCGTTTCATGCCATCGCAATGACAAGTTCTGATTTTGATTTCTCTGCAAAAACATGTCCATGTCAGAATTACAGGGTTTATTTGTGCTATATAGGTTTGACTTAGAAGAACCACTGGCTAGAAAGTTCTAAGTTTGTACAAATTCTCATTTCCATGTTGATATATATATGTCGTGAACTTGGCCATCCATTCCATCCTACTTAACTAGGGCACTCTAGAATCTTGAACTGTGGTTTGTTCATACTACGCTGTCAGTTTAGGACAACCAAGCGTTCGCTTACACGGCACGGCGCTAGTGTACAACAGCAAAAGCAAATGCATCTGTGCAACCTAATCAACAATTCAACACTACGTCGGTACCAGACCACGGGTAAACAATACCAGACTTAGCATCAGCCAAGCCAGTAGTTTCACGAAACCGTGCATACAGACACGATTTTCATGTTAAATTCATGTCCTGTGACAAGTACGTCGTGTAATGATCTCCACATGAATGGCCAAACGATAACAGGACGACACATCGAAAACAAAAACTTTGCAAGCACTTATTTTGCATTAGCTCTTAAATACGAACAGAACAAAAGAATTTTTTTTACGAATATTCTATTTTTTATTCGAAATAACAGAAAAATATCCGTAGCAATATTTTTTATATAAATATACTCCAGTTTCACAAATTTTTTTACACCCCTAAAACATATAACGACCATAAACTGTTATTACAAATCCAACATATTATCTTCCAGTTATAATCAACAAAATTCACAAAATCTACGAAATTCACAAAGTGCAGCTTGAAGTCGTCCGACCATTGGGCGACTCCATATACAGTCGCCCTGTGGCTGGACGACTGGAACTCTATCGCCTGACCATTGGGGGATTAACTCCAGCACCCAACAGGGGGGACTGGAGCCTATTTCTGTAAAAAGTTTTGTCACGGGTATATTTCTGTTATTTCGAATAAAAAATAGATTATTTATACAAAAAAATTCCAGAACAAAAGATCTGTGGAAAGACAGGATGCAACGCAATCACCTCACTCAAAAAGAGTCACTTCAGAAGCCAGCCTGATGCATAAGTTTAGGCTTTTCAAGTGTAGTACATTGCACAATATGACAATACGAATGCTATGGGTATTACTACTGCTACTGCTACTACTACAACGTTTGCAAAGTTGCGAACCTGCCACGTTAAAAAGGCTCACATGCATACATAAGAGCCAGTGGCCAAAACCTTTCTCAACGATAAGTTGGCACATAGATATGAGCTGTGGACGTAGAGCAGCGCACGCATGAGTTCATCAAACAAGCATTCCATCTCTTCTCCGAGCTAAAGCTAAATTGCATCCCCGGTTCCAGACTACCACATCTCGAGACCACCACTAAGCATCAGTGCCATCGGCCCACCTGCAAAGTAGAAACAAACAGCACACTAGTTCATCAACTCTAGATCATTTGGGCATGTTGATTAACAGGCCCAAGCATGAAAAATTAAGATAAAGCATACAAGAACAGCATCAGCTACTCTATTGTTTGTGGGGGGAATTGTGAGCACAAGTCGCAACCTTATCAATGAGGCATACACCTGATCATGTGCAACAAAAGCACACATAATTTACATCAGATCAAACTGACAGCACAGAAATGAAACATATGTTCGATCTTGTCAAACAGATATTTCAATAGAACACAGAAAAAAAAATACCGGAAATCTTCTCTGAGTATCAAAATCCCAGTCAGATGCTGGCCAAATATTTGGTGATTCAAGGCCTTAAAATTGAGATTCTAATCCATGCATAGCACTTGTGACTTCACAAGTAATATAGAACCACTCATCGAAAATATCAGCAGTATTGCAGCTTCTAATCCATAGTAAGCATAATAGCTCAGCATTGCTAATCAACAAAAATTAATTCTAACAGGATTGTCTCGGTGGCAGATCTTGTGAGAATAGCTTCAAGCACAAAGCTTAATTTATAACTTCCTTGGACAGCTTGCGCTTACAGCAGCTTAGCTGTTTCTGGTATAGTTTCCAATGTGGTGTAGTTGAATTCAGTTGTGAAATAACTGGAGAACGTGTGACACTGGGTTGGGGTTTGGTGAACCAACAGGAAGACCAAACAACGCCTTTATACCTTCACATCTATCTTTGCATAAGATTTAAGTTATTGAATCACAAGATTAGATATGAAATTTATATCTTGTTCACATCTTCTATTAGGCAGCCAAGGGGCATGTTGTGGACAGATGATGGTAAGCTGTTAGAGAGTCAATGTAATCATCCCAAACAACATATAAAAAATGCTTGGCATGTAGCACAAGGTATTTGATGGTTAAGACAATTTCATACACCTTAACATGTATTCCAAAGTTGTAAACCAAAAACCAAACCAAACTTGCATTGGTTTGTCAATATGTCAGATCTACTGAAAAAGTAATTTGAAGAACAGATTAGCTGAAAAAATAATCAAAATGAAATAAATGGTCATCCGGCCCATCCCTAATCAGCACTCCCAAATTATGCATGTTTCCTGTGTATTCTATCCTAATGAAACGTAGGAATCATCCAAAAATTCTCAGTAAGAATATGGCCTCACTGAAAACGTAAGTTGAAGATTGTAACAAGAAGAAAAGGTAAGCCAGGCCAAATATTCTTGAACAGATTCATATTCTCATGTCTATAAAATCACAACAGGCTCTAAAATAACGGTTAGTTGCCTAATTTTTTCGTTATGTACAAGTTGATTTTCCTGGCCATTGGATTAGCTTTGAGGTGTGTGTGTGTGAGAGAGAGACAGAGATTCTGATTTGGCCCAATGGCTCAAAAGTGTGACCTACACTTACGGAAAAAATCAGTCAACTTATAAATAGAAAGCCCCGTGACGGCAACGCATATTGCCTTCAGGAAACCGACAAACATACTAAAGTACTCTACAATCAGGTAAATGGTGAAAAATAGCTGTTTTTTAGTCTACAAGACTACAACACATACTGCCTTCAAGTAACCTAGAAATGAAGTACCAAACTACTCTGTGATCAAGCACATGGTTAAAAGCATCAGCTTTTCTAACCTACAACACATCTTTCTCGCTTTACACAACTGATGGAAGTTTGTACACAATCAATAGAAGCAGAACATATCAAATGTTGTAGCTTTTGTAGGTCATAAACATAAACATCCATTTACAACTACCCAGCTCCCCAAAAAATTGGGACCAATTAAATCCACTCAGCCTATGATACCTAAGAACCTTGTGAAACGTCAACACAAATGACACCAAATTAGTACAAATTAGCAATGAGCTAATGCCCAGAATAACTATCGCATCACCAAACAATTTATCCAACCCTTACACTTGGAAAAGCCAGAAAGGCGTGAAAGTTGTCCTGGACCTTGTTCCTTTACATCACCAAACAAACCTCAATTGCAATCCACATAAACAATTTGTTTTGCATCTGCCATTCCTGCCACTGTTTTTAATCTCATGACTGGCAACAGTCATTCAAAAGACACTCCAATAAAAATCCAGATACACTTGAACAAGGAATATCAATAAAAGAGAAATAAACCTCATCAGCTGAGAAAATCCTATGCCCATGCCTCTACTTGTACTCCAACGATGGTATCGGCACGCTGGGCACATCATAAGTCTCTAAAGTCTCAGTCTTGCTACTGCTGTTTGTGGTTCCCTCTTCCACCTTCTTCCCAAATAATCCACCAAACCACCCACAACCAGATGATGTTTCCACACGGGGAACGAAGGGGTCATCGACTGGCATTGATTCAGTTTCAGTATTAGGTACAGCAAGGCATTCAAACATGACCCCTGCGCCACTAAGAAGGGCAAAAAGAGCCACACCCACCAGGGATGCCCGAACAGCTGAGCGGAAGCCCTGACGCAAAGAAAGGATGCCACCAGTGGCTGCACCAGAAAGGATGGCATTATAGGGTTCTTCCTTCTGACGCACATACACGAAGGCACAATCACAGGCTGAGTAGAGGCCACCCCAGATGGCGAAGCCACCACCAAGGTGTGGCACATTCATGCGCATGGCCTCCACACCGCCAGCAATCCGTGCTGCCACGCGGCGAGTTGCGGAGGCCCTTGATGAAGTAGAAGGCAGAACCTCCCACGGCACCCATGGCGAAAGCGGTACCCACATCATCGAGGATGCGGTCTGGGCACGGGTCCCTCTCGAAAAAAGGCCGCCCCTCCATCCCCTCCGTCGTAGTTGCTGCGTCGTAACCCTATCGATGATTGGTTGTGGACGACGGAGCAATAGTAGAACTCAGCGAAAGATCGCGAACAAAGAAAACCTCTCCGGGAGCTACGAATCGAGACACCTGAGCAGATATATAGCATGACCAATCGTGACCTCGAATAGGAAACTATAAACGCTTCTTGTTGGATACACGGTACGGACTACTACCGGAAATCTCGCGGTATGTAGCACAAGAAACAAATCAGCGGCCGAATCCACAAGAACACAAACTCCTAATCCCCACCGCATCAAGCAAAATAGAGGAAATAACAAACAGGGACCGAATCGAATTTAAAGACTGCGCCTTTTCAAAGTCCGAAACAGATACGAATTGAAGAGCAGATCGAATAAAAATCGCACCTTTTTTCACTTGTACTCGAACGATGGTATCGGAGCGCTGGGCGTGTCGAAGCTCTCCAAGATCTCCGACTTGCCCCCGCCCGCATTGGGCTTCTTCTCCTCCTCCTTCTTGCCGAAGAGACCCCCGAACCAGCCACCCCCACCGTTCGAGCTCGCTGCCTCGGTAGGGGACACGGGCGCCTGAGGTAGGCCCGGGATGCCGCCGCCGCCAGCGGCCATGGCGGCGGCCAGGTTGGGGTCGTCGGCGGGGAGCGGCGGGAGGTTCTGCGGCGTGGCGAGGACGCGGTTGAGCATGAGGCCGGCGCCCTCGATGAGCGCGAGGAGGGCGCCGCCCATGAGGGCTGCGCGGCCGGCGGCGCCGGCGCCCTGGCGCATGGAGAGGAACCCGCCGGTGGCGGCACCGGCGATGATGGAGTTCCACGGGTCCTCCTTCTGGCGCACGAAGACCATGGTGCAGTCGAAGGCGGAGAAGAGGCCGCCCCAGACAGCGAAGCTCCCCCCGACGCGCGGCGCGTTCATGCGGACAGCCTGGGCGCCGCCGACGAGGCGCTCGCCGTTGGGGGAGTTGTAGGTGCCCTTGATGAAGTGGAAGACAGAGCCGCCCACCGCACCCATCCCGAACGCGCCGCCCACGTCGTCCAGGATGCGGTCCGGGCACGGCTCGCGCGACGTCTCCGGCGTGCCCATCTCCTTCTCCCCCTCCTCCGGCGATTCGGCGGCTGAGGCAGAGAAACCCTAGCTCGGGCGCAGGCGTGGCGAGGAAGAGAGAGAGACACAGACGGAGAGACGCGTCGTCAAAGCGTGGTTGTTTTCGCTCACTGGTCTGGTGGTCCACGCGTTCTTGTTTAGTTCGTGTCAGAGCCACTCTCTGTGCGGGTCCCACTTGTGGGTGGGGTCTACTGTCGTTGGCTCGTTAGCCTGCGGGCTCGTGCAGCTTGCCGAGCCGTTGGCGGCGGAGATATTTTTGGCGGCGCCGGCGACCATGACGTGCCGACGTGGGGAGGCTCGGCGTAACTCGGGAACTTGAATGATTTCGCTGGAAGTAGGCCCGCCTAAATCACATACTTTGGGCCGCATAAAGGCCTATAACGAAATCAAACTCTTGGGCGTCAACATAATATTGGCCTTAGACTTTTTTTCATTTCATTTTTTTGTTTCGTTGAGGGAACTTTCTTTCTTCTTTCTTATATCAACTCATTCGATATCTGGATAATTTACTCATTAAAAACTCATTGGGATTTTTCCAAGGTTGTATATTGTACTATTCCGTAATCCGTCTCTCTCCATACTCGTAGAGAAAAGAAAACGACAAGGACTCGTGCCCATAGTATTTGCACTTGGATATAGGAATAGCAATTTTTTCCGTGGGGACAAGGACGGTGGGGATACTCCCCAACAAGGGCGGGGCGGGCCCAGACTCCCCCGCGGGGAGACAGGGCGAGCCCCGCTGTGCTAGCTGGTGGGATGGGGGTTGGGCTCCCTTGGGGTCCTGTGAGGATCTGGTAATAATAAAATATATTATTTTGTTTATATGTTATAAATCTTTAATATGTGCTTTTTCTTAAATATTTGAATTAAAAGTTAATATATACAATAGGATATAACCTTTGAAACTATATCTAGGAAAAAATATACCTAAATACTTCTAAATTAATTAATAAGTCATTTGATAATTTAAAAAATATATTTAAACTATTTCACATCCCCGTAAGGTCCCACGGGGAAGGGATCCCAACGGGAGGAAGAACAGGGAGGTTTGTGCTCTGTTTGGTCTAGTGAGGACGTGCGTCGGGGTTCTTAACGGAGATCGAGGTAGGGACGCAGGTAAGCCCATGGGACCGGCCGACAGTTTAACGGAAGCAGCTCTGGGGTGGGTTCTTTTGGGCTGTGGCTTACGGCTTTACGGCTTTTGGCTTAAATTTTTTAATTTTGGCTATTCGCGAGAGATAGAGTATGGAAAGAGAGACAACTGTATATGATTTTGGCTGATACAAATGAAGTTGGTACAATGTCTACTACAATCGACTTATAGATCCCACTTTAAAAAGATATTATTTAAAAGTTAATTATCATAGCATAAGCCAAAAGCCATAAGAAATAAGCAAAAAGAGCCTAGCCCTGGACACCTTGTGTCGGTGTTTTAATACCGATCTTACGTATAATTTGTTCGGATTCAGGAAAAACTCTTTTCACGAAGATCTGGTAATACAGAAGGAAAACACGAAAATTTTTATATAGGTTTGGGCCTTCTCTTGGGAGATTAATTAACCCTACATCCTGTATTGCTATTGCTCAGAGAGAAAAATTACAAAGTGTGTAATGAGAAATGTCTTCCACTATCTCTTGCTTGGATCTGCCTCCCCCCTTCTCTGACGTAATCCTTTATATAGTTGACCAAATGACGGCAGTTGGCTTGCGCGCAAAAGACTTCTCATTGGTTCGGGTGATAACCACCCAACGAAAGTTATTGTCAGAGATATGTGGAGGTGGTTCATCATACAACAGTTGTTGTCAGAGGGAGATCGTGTGCAGTTATTAAAGATAAACGCATGGTCTAACCGTCTTGTCATGTGACTCTACGAGACATTAGATAGGCTATTCATAGGAAAATCTTCGACCAGGTCGTAGAACATCTTACAAGTACATGATCGTATAAAGAATTACGATCAAGAAGTAGTCGCAACAAGACTTACGATTATGTGATCATAGAGAGACATACGACCAAAGAGTAGTCACAATAAGACCTACAACTATGAGGTCTTGGAGAGACATACGATCAAAAAGTAGTCACAATAGGATTTACGTCTATGTGGTCATAGACAAACTTTCGACCAAGGAGTAGTCGCAGTAGAACTTACGACTATGTGGTTATAAAGAGACTTACGATCAAGGAGTAGTCGCAGTAGCACTTACGACTATGTGGGTATAATCAAGGAGTAGTCATACTAGGACTTACGATTATGTGGTTATGATTAAGAAGTAATCGCAGTAGAACTTATGACTATATGATCATAAACAAACTTACGACTAAAAATAATCACAGTAGAATTATTAAATCCTCGTTACCTTGCGTGTATGAGGTATACACTTGTGCTAGACTACTACGTTTTCTTCCGTTCAGGAAACGTGTGATGTTCCTTAATTACTCATTCTCATGTTGTCAGCAGCGTATCCCACACGTACACATTGCCGGCGCCGTAGTGGATCGACCATTCCAACGGTGGCAAGCTGGACAAAGTATTGACCTTTCTTTTACCTGAGAGCTGAGACCATGCTTGGTTTGCTCGTATAATAGCATCAAAACACGACATATCAGAATGTTCGAAAGCGGTTTTACTCCCACAGATTCAGAAAGCTATCCAGTCTCGTGCCAGAAAGAAAGTCTAGTCTCTGCATCTCTGGAATGAAACAGCATCGACATCTCCAGGATATGAGATGACGCAAACTCTCATGATAGAGCGATCCTAGTGTACAAGGGTTGACCGGGCTTAGCGGTCGTGGGAGGAACGGGTTGACCTGAAACGGGAGCACCGAAGAAACTTTGACAAAGAAGCTCCAAAAACAGCAGGCAGCTAATGGTTTTCGAGCGTTTCTTCCTTGAATCCCAAATCAGCCCACAGGAATCGAATCGATCGGTCGAGACATGGAAGTAATCTGCTCTCCTGTCTTGCACCGGGTACGTATATATACACGCACAGGCACACATGCATGGCATTGGCAGCAGAGTGTACACAAAGGGAAAGGCACAAGACGGTTTCAGTAATTAGTCAGTGCAAAAGCATATCGTTAGGCAAAGATCCGTATGGGGCGCTGGTTGAAGCCGGATGTATGGCATCTTCCCTGTTTGTAGATACAGCACAGAAGAATATATATTTTTTGTGGTGTTTTGCGGTAGAATTTTTTGTGTCTTTTTCGCCGTGTTTGTGGTTTGATTCCTGCGGTTTCTTCGCGCTGCGTTTCTGCAGGTTTACCCGCTGATCGCCGCGATGTCGTTCGTGACTGGCATGTGCGTCTTTCAGCTCACCAGGAACGTCTTCATGAACCCGGACGTCAGGTCGGTCCAACCATCTGACAACGAGCTCGCATATATATAGCACGAAGTTTTACTACAGCATGTTCGTTTCTGCTGCACATACGGTGGTTTTTAACTGAATCGGTTTTGTTGTTGTTTCGCAGGGTCAGCAAGAGCAACCGGCAGAGCGCCGTGCTGGAGAACGCCGAGGAGGGCGAGAGGTACCACCAGCACGCGTTCCGGCGCTTCCTCAGCACGCAGCGCCCGGAGGTCTTCCCCGCCATCAACCGCTTCTTCTCCGAGTCCGGCAAGTGAAGTTATCCATCAAACGGCCGGGGCGCATGCATGCATATAGGCATGCGCGACGCGATCTGCACACGTGAGGTTAATTGGCCGCTAGGCAATGAGCATGTGTATCATGCGTATGTGTATGTAGGAGTACTACTGGATGTGTCGCTTGTGAATATGTTACATACTGCGTGCCATGAGACGTGTCTGAAATCATGCGATGCCTGGAATAAAAGTGATTTCTCGTTTTTGGATTTCAAGTTGAGTCATAATCGATAGATGATACATTTCTCATCATCATATATGTGTGTATATATAGAGAGAGGCAATACATAAAAAAATTAGTCGTATACGATTTTGACCGGTATAGCTGAATTCAGTACACTTTTCATTACAATCTTCCAACTAACCCTATTTTAAAAACACATCGTTTGAAAGTTAGTTGATGTAGCGTAAACTATAAGTGTAAAATAAAGGACCCTATTCATATGCGTTTACCGGTCATGACTCGTGTGGGATTCGGCGTAGATCATAATAATCTAGGTGGCGTTTCCAGCCGCGAATCCCGATGAAAGAAATTTCTTCCCTCAACGTCAATGGGCAATCGGCTGAAAATGCAGTGGCTAGCGTATGATTCAGATTTCAGAGGGATATTCCAAGCTTCCATGAGAGCTCAGAACAAGGAGATGCTGTTCCAGGCATACCGGTATATTCTCTGTCCATATCTGCTACAGAATCCTGAATTGTTCAAAACATAATAATGGGACGGGGATGTGAACGAATCAATGACGTTCACCCTGCCTGTCATCCTTTTTTTTTCGAATTATCAAACTGAGGTACTTCCATTCTATGTAAAAAAAAATTAAAAAATGCTTCATATTGGTGAGCAAAATTTTCCATAAGTCAAAATGGTGTGCAGATTGTGCAAAACATTAAGATAAAACTTCGCAACAAATACAATAAATAGGACCTAATCATAAAAAACTATACGAAGAAGGGGGGATTAGACTTTTAATGTGTGGTACCTAAGAAGCTCGAAAAGCATATTCCTACATGCCAAGTCGTAGGTTCTCCCTGAAATCAGCTTGCCACAGCCAGAGCTTGCTTGGTAACTACACGCTCTCGTGATGATATAGTGATACTGATAGATTTGGCCAGGGATTTAAATTTCGGCTGGGAAAAAAATTCGGTACCCGGCGACATAACCGAAATTCGGAAATTTCGGGTTTTTTGGGATAATTTCGGTCGAAAAATTCGATTGAACACTTCGAATTCAAGAAATCGAACTGTTTTCGGATTTGCCGCAGGCGGCGCCTCCCCCTCCTCCTTCGCCGCCGGCAGCGAGTCCCTCTCCTCCGTTGCCGCAGGCGACGCCGGGCCCTCCTCCCTTGCCGCAGGCGGCGCCTCCCCCTCCTCCTTTGCCGCTGCCGCCGCCTCCGCATCCCCCCGTGCCGCAGACGACGCCTCCCGCTCCTCCTTTGCGGCCGGCACCAAGTCCGCCTCGGCCTGGACGAGCGCCACCCGCCGCATCTCCTCGCCGACCCGTCCCATCCGGCGCACCCCACACCCGGACTCCCTCACCAGGTAGAGCTCCTCCTCCTCCCCACCGCCAGCCACACCAACCTCCTCCTTCGTGGAAAAGCAAGAGAGCGGCGGCCCTCTTCTTGCAAGAAGGCTTTTCTTGGCGCCGCCGTGGTAGCTGGTCTTGGGAGGGGTTCTTGCGAGTGCTGACGGCGGCGATTCTGCCTCTGGAGGGTCTCTTGGATTGGGAGGCGGCAGCGGCGGAGGAGGAGCAGGGAGGGGCGGGGAGGGCGGGATGCTCTGAGCAGTGAGCACGGCCATGGTTGCTGCTTGTGTTACGCATTCAGGCTATGGGCCTGTAGCTTCTTCCTTTCCGAGTCCGAGTGTGTGTGGAGTCCGCGTGGGCCGAGATATTCAACCATGGGCCGAAGATTTTGGGCTTTTCTAGTCCCACCCCGAGAAAACCGAATTTCGGTGAAATTTTGGCCGAAATTTGAATCCCTCTCATTTGGCTGCTCTACTCACCAGACTAAATATATTTGCTGCTATATTTCAGAGTTGCAAGGAGTTATGCACAGCTCAAGAAGCACACTTTTGTTACTTTGTGTAATCTTTCAAGCTGCAGCAGCTTGTTCAAGCGGGCAATGCAAGGTCGTGTTTCTGTCCGTCCTCATCAACCTTGCAATGATCGCAGAAGTTTCTGCTGGAACAGTGGTTTTAATCTGACGCTCGGTTTTGCAGGTCGGCGATCCATGCTCGTCGGAGGCCGACTGCGGGTCTGGACTGTATTGTTACAATTGTTGGATTGAGTTTGCCGGTAAAAAGTGCGTTCGGACAATGGTCGCCGACCCATTCGAGATAGTAGTTAGTGGTGATCGAACTTATGTTCTGCCATTTTAGTGTTCCTATTAATTCGCGAACCTTTTGGAATGACAGATGCAGTGGAGTTGAGTTCATTCATCTCCATTGCTATAACTGTTCGGTATTGCTCTTTTTTCTTTCCTCAGGATACGTCATTGCCATTCAACAAGTACGCGTTCCTGACGACGCACAACTCGTTCTCAATCCGCGGAGAGCCGTCCCACACCGGAGTCCCACGCATCACATTGTACAACCAAGACGATTCAGTCACCGATCAACTGAGTGTACCTACCACCACTTCAAATTAGCTTCTCTCAGTCAGTACCTTCTGATCGCTTGGCACTCTGATTCTTAATCGTGCGAGCCGCCTTTTCGCAGAATGGTGTTCGAGCACTGATGCTGGATGTGTATGACTTCCGTGACGACATATGGCTGTGCCACTCGAAGGGAGGGAAATGCTTCGACTTCACCGCATTCGTGAGTGAACTGATATGAATCCATCTGCTCCATACTTGTATCAGCTGTATATGACGGTGTTGACACTGTAACAAGTAGAATCATGATTCTGTAGGAGCCAGCCATAGACACCATGAGGGAAATCGAGGCGTTTCTGTCATCAAACCCGTCAGAGATCGTCACACTGATCCTGGAGGACTATGTCAGGTCTCACCATGGCCTTTCCAAGCTGTTCAAGAAGGCAGGCCTGATGAAGTACTGGTTCCCCGTGTCAAACATGCCGCGGAACGGCGAGGACTGGCCTCGCGTCCGCGACATGATCAAGCTCAACCACCGCCTCCTCGTGTTCACCTCCGTCAGATCGAAGCAGTCCACTGAAGGAATCGCGTACCAGTGGAACTACATGGTTGAAAACCAATGTAAGCGTAAAGCTCTGACGATGGCAATTTCTCCAAAACAAGATTGGTTTATCGTGACAAGTTCATGGATGCATTGCTGAACACAGATGGTGACGGTGGGATGGACTCTCGTGCGTGCTACAGCCGCTCCGAATCGCCGGCCCTCGGCGACAGGACGAGATCCCTGGTTCTCGTGAACTACTTCCACACGATTCCGCTCCGGCTGACGGCGTGCACGGAGCACTCCTTGGGGCTTGTGGACGTGCTTCATACGTGCTACACCGCTGCCGGCAACCGTTGGGCTAACTTCTTGGCGGTAGATTACTACAAGGTACTTTGCCATGGCTGCTACATAAGCTGAGTACGTACTGGAACCATGAGATGCGTAATGCAACAAATGTTTGGCCGCTCCATTGCAGAGGAGCGACGGTGGGGGAGTGTTTGAAGCCACGGATATGCTCAATGGGATGCTGATTTGCGGGCGCGATGATGTACATGCTTGCAGGGTAAGATGATCCCTATCCTTTGTTTTTTACATTTGAGCGAAATTTGTTCAGTACCACCAAGGGAACCATGGATGCTGAGATGTGACCTCCATGTTTGCAGAAACGAACTCTGAAGGACGCGTTGTACGAGCTGCTTGGCAGACTTGGACAGATGTGGAAGGCATGCTGTTCAGAGGACAGTCTTAGCGCAATCGTGCATGTCAATGTGTCATGCCGGAGCTACGGCTGGTGGACTGTGTAGTACAGCAACTGTACTTATTGCTTGAAACAGTTCATAGAGTTTTGAAGGCTCAACGGTGGGTTACCCCCACCCGAACAGAAACAGTACATAGATTGTTTGACAAACTAGACGAATTGCCCGCACGTCCAGTTATGCTGCTAGATAATATAATGCATATATTTATATTTGAGAATAGAGTTGTATTTATTATACAACTTTCATGCCTAATTTTGAACATATATATACATTTGTTATTATATAACTGTAACAACTCTAAAATCTCTAACTAATCTAAACTATTATAACGTAGAACACCAGGTAAGCGATGTCAATCCGTCGGATTGGTTTCCTCTATCCAATTTCTAGCTGCTCTGAGCCTGCATGCAAAACGATGCATCGTTTTCTATCTCCATTTTGTGGACGTGAAGTTAGCATGCATACAAGGAGACTAATTTGGAGTTTTAAGGGCGAAGGATTTCGCCCATTTGGGGGAAACATAAGGCAGAGAAGGGAAGGACTTGGCGTGGACCCGGGGAGGAAGGCAGCGACTTGGTGGCGGCCATGGCACACGAACGCTCCTGCCATGGCCGCCACCAAGTCGCACGGTTAGTTTCCTCGGGCAGTGCGTGCGTGCGTGTGTGATTTTCTCTGTTTCGAACTTCACACAGCAGTATAAGTTTAGGACTTCCATCTTATCTTATTTTTTAAAGCTTAAGAGGTTTGATAATAGCACCTAACGATCCAATGGCTATGATTTACCATTATGATGATTAGAACCCACTAAATTAAAAGCAAGATGTGCTTACGAGAATTTCTAACTTATTTTTTTTCTTGGTAACATCCGATGGTTAGTGTTTGCAATTATTATAATTAGGGTCCATCAAATGGGCGAGATGTTTTTTTTTTACAATTTCTGTCATATTTATCTTTGTTCTAAGCCGCCGTAAATCATCTGTTATGAGCTTTTATTACGTAACAGATAGTTTATCGACGATGATTAGAAGCATTGTTGTTACGTTTGCTTTTATATTAGCAGTAGCGACCCGAATGCTATATATGAACTCGCGGCTGGGCAACCCATATAACAACCTTTCGTACAAATGTATGCATGTGTGGCAACCCATATCACAACCTTGAGATAATGACACTAGTCAATAGATTATTATTCAATAAAATAATATTCTATTGAATAATAAGTATATCAAAATATTACAGCAGAATAATAATTAGATATTGTACCATAATATTACAATAACATTGCTACACATGGCTAAATTCTTTAACAAGGCAAAGCTATTGCCTGATTATTACAACAATACTAGAAACAAAAGAACTTACAATTAATAATTTTACAAGTATGAAAACTAATAGATAAAAAATATGCTATTATACCCTTATTGCCTGATTATTACAACAATACTAGAAACAAAAGAACTTACAATTAATAATTTTACAAGTATGAAAACTAATAGATAAAAAATATGCTATTATACCCTTATTGCCTGATTATTACAACAATACTAGAAACAAAAGAACTTACAATTAATAATTTTACAAGTATGAAAACTAATAAATAAAAAATATGCTATTATACCCTGGATTCCTTATACCATTTACTAGTAGCCTGTTAATGTCCCGCAACTCATGTAAGTCATTCACCTAGTGCGTGTCATACTCATCGGCGGGCGTGTGGATGGAGTGCCAATTTGGGCGAAACGGGCCGTGTCCGACCGGGACAACGGACAGGCGCGGGCGGGATGGAACCAGCGGAGGAGGACGGGCTCGCCTCGCACCGCGCGTGCCCGCTCGGCAAGGCATGGAGCCACGGGCTTCGGCCCGGTGCCGTGTCGCCTGTGGGCCTTGTGGAGCCGCGTCGCCGCGCGGCCGAGGCTCGCGTACGCAGCACACTGCCCGCGCCGGTAATCACCAACGTGTAAGGTGGGCAAGGAGAACAACCTTCCGATCCAAGAACAAAAGGTCGTACGTAGCTTCGCCAACGTGTATACGTGATTCATTTCGCACGCAACAAACTACGCAAAGTCTCCGGCGTACCTCGGATCTCTCAAAAGTCCAATTACGCGCGGTGCCCGACAACGCCAGCTCCCCAGTCCTTGCATGGAAGAAAAGACGCTACTCTAAAAAAAAATATACTCTCGCTGCATTATGCGTAGAGTATAACTTACACATCTGAGTATATATAATCAGTGACCCTGTCAGTACTCGACCTACCTTCTTTTTGAAAAGGGAAACCGCGGTACGTTTGAGCAGCCATACAGGCGTCTCTTGCTGTTAATCATGCATGGCGAGTGGGCACTGGCTTCGTTCCTTAGAGATCACATGGACGCCGCGGTCCAAAAGCAAGACGTCCTTGCGAAGTTGCGATGCGTGCAGGTCACACCAACATGGTTTAATCCAAGCATGGACTGCATGGTACTGTATCGTCCTGATTTGAAAGCTCCTCATTTCCATGCAGTAACGTACTGCGCGGAAAGGCGCCTTCCCTGATGTGTAATCTTCAAGTAATCGCGCTCGCACTCAAGAATCAAGGATGCACATATTGGCGCCTTTAATACGTCTTTTTTGTACCCCTCGTCAATCAATTGCATCTTTTATGTTCATGACCTACGTACGTCCAAGCTTGCGGCAAAGCTATTTTTATGAGATCGAACGCCATCTGACTGTGCTCGATCTATCAATCACGCATCGTTTGACCAGCTAAAATAAAGTACGTACGTGCCTAACATAACCCATATACTTCAGCTACTAAGAAGTACGAACTGTCGTATATAGGCTGCATCTCGCCTTAGATCAGCCAGTCATGTCGGAGCTTTTCTACGGGAATTACATTAGTTCTTGCAAAAAAAATCTTTCTATTTAAGCAGACCTTATTTTCGTGTCTTGAACACCTCAATTCTTAGAACACAGGAACATATCGGTAGAATTTCTACTAGAATTATGCCGGTTCCTATGAAATTCTTGCATCGCAAACAGATCCAACTCAGAAATTGAACCGATAATGTCATCTGATCTGGACCGTCCACTCTCAATATCAGACAAGCGGGCACGCACCCTCTGTGTAGCAAAGGCGGGGAACCCTGTAGCGCACAATGGACACATGTGAGGAGGAGCAGCAGGGGACGCTGTAGCAAGCAGCGGAAAAGTACTGTGGCGGGAGGATAAGGTGGCAAAAAATGTTTGTGCTATATCACTTCATCTGGACTGTTCATCTTGGATCCAACGCGCCAGGATTGGCCAAATGTCACCCGCTACAGTATCCCCTGCCCTTGCTACAATCACATCACACTTTACAATCCCTTTTGTACAGCTCCATAGTATCATCAATGTACATGTTCTCCTTGCCCAGACAAAACTCCAAGGCATACATCGTATGCAGTCCTGGTGGTTGGGCCATGCCGGCAACACAGCCTCCATAGTACGGGATGGGGGCACGGAGGCCGTGGAAGGTCCTGTGGCGGGCGTAAAAGCAACAAAAAAAAAAGAGGTGGGAAAAAGAAGGAAAATGATGAAATTTAAGTAACTGTACAAAATCATGGACAGTAAATATCTAGAAGGAAAAGTAAATTTTCATTAATATTTTATAGATACATTATTGTTGTCTCGTTAAAAATCTCACACCCTAGTGTGGGGTTTCTCCGGTAGGGAAAAGAATACAGTAACTATATACGTGCATACATGTTGGCTACTCCTTGATGTTGAGATCGGCTAACGCATGTGCGATCTCGGGATCCTCCAATCGGTGTTGTTGTCGCTCATCTATGTTTCGCCAATCCTTGAGGTGGGTTAGGGCCTCTATTCAATTATGCTCTCGATCATGCTGAATGTTGTCTCAAAAGAGATAGTTGACACCAGAACGAGTAGAACATCCCATGCAAAATAACAGAGCATGGGAAATATGTGATGGTTGTCTCTCCACCATTTGAGGAGCTTGACCTTCGCGAACAAAATGGTAGGATTGGTGTAAAATCGTGGAGGCCAACTAGAGGGGGTGAATAGGCGGGGTCTAAAAATCTCTTAGGCTAAAGCCGAAGATTATATGTGGAAGCGTAAAACAGTTTTGTACAATTAAGATATAAATCAACTAGTCTCACTAAGTGCACCAATAACCTAAATCTAGATCAAGGTTTGTCATCCTAGGATGACAAGCAAACAATTTAATTATAAGAATGTAAATTTTACAAGGTAAAGCACAAGAGAGCAAACCAACGCAATGTGATACGATCTCTTTTTACTATGGTGTTCAGGGACTTACCGGTCTCCCTAGTCCATGTTGAGGTAAGCCAAAACAAATTAGACCTACTCCACAAATTAAGCCAAACACCTTGATTCTACTAGTGGTAAATCCTTTCCACTTCGGGGTAGGTGAGCTCTAACCTTTATACCAATACCAGGCCTCTTTACCATATTCTTAAAGAGATCACTGATTCTCACACCTCCAAGCTGTCTAAGAGTTGGTAACCTCTAAGAGTAATAAATTAAGTCTCTTACTTGACTCTCATCAATGCAACACATGCACAAGTGGATACTCAATCCATTTTTAGAGGTAACATATGTAACTAGAGACCTCTCTCCATACTTACAAGATGCAACACATACACAATTGAGAGAAGAAACTTGCACTAGCTTTAAAAAGTGAAATAGCATGCATCAATCTTGCCCTCAACCGACCACAAGAGGTATATATAGCCCCCATAACAAAAACTAGCTGTTGGGGTTGAAATCCGCAACTTTTAGCGGGGACCGGTGCTATCGTAGGTATAAGGTCGGTCGAACTGGCCTCAGTGTAATGGTAAGAAATTGCACGTTAATTGCATAGTGACTAGCCGTTATGGCTGTGCCTGGTCGAACCACACTCACAAACACCAGCAGCACCGGATTGGTGAAAGTTGAAGACCCAAAGAAATACCCTTTCAAGAAAAAAGCAACCACCAACTATAAATCAGTAGCACTAGACTTTATATGGCTGTAGCACCGCTGGCACAAAGGGCGGTCAGATCGCAGGCAAAAAGGTGGTAGCAACAGAAAATTGGTAGCACCGGACTTTAAATGGCGTTAGCACGTGCCTTAATTTTTAGCACAACCGACACTTGGAAAAATAGTCATAACTGTTGATTTCGATATTGGAATTGAATGATCTTGAACTCTATGAAAAGCTTATTCTGAGGACTATGCAATTAATCTATTTGCTTGATCTCAAATATACTATATCAATTCAAAAAGCATAAAAACTCCAAAGAGTGACTACTATGGTTTAAGTCTAAGAAAATAACAACAAGCAATATCAAACCATGCCAAGAGAAAATGCATAGACTTTAACAATTTGCAAAACATATTTGCAAACTATCATGCCACAAGGAGTAGACGCATGGACTTCAACTATTTGTAAAATACATTTGTAAACTATAGCCACATGTTACAAGTAGAGATGCATGAGTCACAATTATTTGCAAAACACATTCATAAATAATAGCATCATGACACAGAGAGTTAGAACAAGTGAGGTTGAGCTGTCAACATATGATAAAACTCAAATCACTAGACAAGACCCCTCTTAATAGTACGGTAACATGTACTAGCAATCCGGTCTCTCAACCAAACACCGAGACCGGTAAAAGACTAGGAACATATTCTTAGTCTATGCTAGTTATACTTTTACTTTATGTATCCATTTGGAGCTTTTACTTGATGATGATCATATCCTCTCCAAGTTTGGGTTCTTGTATTGTTCATCAACACATGATGAACTCACTTGATGTTGGGATCTTGATTTGGTAACTATTAACACATGATGCCATCTATCATCTCGAACCTTGACTTGATGACTATTAACACATGTCGCCATTCAAAGTTTTTATCATCATGTGACTTAACCTATTTCACCAACACATGGAGGATATTAGTTCCACATATCCGGTTGTCATTAGTCACCAAAATATATCATTAACACATAATGGTGGGGCTAGGTCCTTCAATTGGTGGCTGCAAAGTTGTAGGGTGAGGTAGTGATTGAGCTCTACATGGAAGAAGATGACCATTGCTCCTTGGATCCTTGCTTACTCTTTGCCTCCTCCATGACCGTGCGACCTCTATCTACCTTCCCTCTCCTTGACGGCAACGAAGGTGGAGGCACGGCGACGACAACCATAGCGACATGCCTTTTGTCTCCCTCCCCTGCTCCTCTCCCCTCTCATCATCCCATGTCGGCGACGACATAGACCTAGATTTAAGCGCCATTACGACGGGGCTGTACGATTTCTCTCCCCTCTCCTCGACGGCAATGAAGGTGGTGGCACGCTGACGATGGGCCCGGCGAGATGCCTTTTTCTCCCTCCCCTACTCTCTTCCCCCTGCCGCGGTTCCGTGCTGCCGTGTTGTGTCGACCTGAACACGACCCAATGCAACGTGCCATGTCGTGTCACTCAACATGCCTAATTCCTGATCTTAGTCTGGTCCGGATATTCATGTCGTGCCAACTTGATCTGTATTATTTCATACCATGCTATGGCTTAAACGTACTGATCAGGTCTCATGCTGCCTAAAATAGCCTGGCCCAACTTCGATAACTAGTCGTGTATATCATAAGAAACACCGAACCAATGGAGGCAAGGATGGACCACGAGACTGTTCCCTTGCTGGACAAGCAAAAGAAAGAAAAAAGAAAACCGGCTTGACCAAGCCCACCTGCCGGCCCCGTGCGTGCCGGAGCCCTCCCCCGCACCCGCTCCTCTCCTCCCTCCTGTTATACACTTATACCCCCTCCGTTTCCCTCCCCAGTCTCCACCCCGACCACCTCCTTCCCTCCCCTTCCCTGCCTCCTCGACCCCCCACCCCGCCTGCCGCAATGGCCGCCGCCGCTGCGCCGTCGACGCCGCTGCTCAAGGATGAGCTGGACATCGTCATCCCGACGATCCGCAACCTCGACTTCCTCGAGATGTGGCGGCCCTTCTTCCAGCCCTACCACCTCATCATCGTCCAGGACGGCGACCCCAGCAAGACCATCCGGGTGCCCGAGGGCTTCGACTACGAGCTCTACAACCGCAACGACATCAATCGCATCCTCGGCCCCAAGGCATCCTGCATCTCCTTCAAGGACTCCGCGTGCCGCTGCTTCGGCTACATGGTCTCCAAGAAGAAGTACATCTACACCATCGACGACGACTGCTTCGTGAGTGCTCCCGTCCCATCCCCCTCCCCGCTCCCATGTGATCTCAGATCTCTCTCTCTCTCTCTCTCTCTCTCTCTCTCTCTGTGTGTGTGTGTGTGTGTGTGTGTGTGTGTGTGTGTGTGTGTGTGTGTTGGTGATTTGGTGCGGATAGGCTGGATCTTGGTCTAACTGCTTCTATGCTTTCCATTTCAATAAGAGTAGTACTAATTTCAAAGCATATCATCCTTCATTTATCATGTTTTAAAAATCGTGCAAATCGGTATTGAGAAAAGCATAGAAGCACATCCGGTCTAATTTGGTCGGCTGATCTACTGTCTTGGTGTGATTTGGTGGGGTGGGGCTCGGATCTGGTTAGGTAGAGGGGAAATGTGAGATCCCTGGTTTGTTTTCTTTGTGGAGATGTCTTGTAGGATGATTTGAGTTGTGAGGTTTACATTACATAGATTAGGATTGGGGGTGTCTTTGTTGTTACTCCTATTAGCTATGTTCGTTTAGTTTACTGTTGTGTAAAAATCTCATGGTGCTTAGTCCTGTGATCTGGGTAGGTAGAATGTGAATTTCACGTGTTCCGGATGACTGATTGATCACCAAGTTGAATATTGCCTCTTTACTTCGTGTAGTCACGCATATAGTCGTGGGTATCAGGTCTAATCATGTAGTTCAGTTTGGGGTTAAACTTATGTGCTACTGCTAAGAAGTACTATCAAGCATTGGATCTAGCCACACTGTGGTTCTGTATTGATTGCAGCGAGGGGGTATGAACTGGAATAAGCGCTGGATCTGTGGTACCCCACAATGGTTGTAGGATTCAGATATAACGATGCAACAATGCAACTTGTACATATCGCCTTGCCGCCTTACTTTGTCAGTTGTGCTGATCCGTATTTATTTTGTTATGCTTGAGGGTCGTGATCAGTAGTCTTACCTAGGGAACAAAACAATGCTTGTTTAATAATATGAAAACAAGGAAAGAAAGGTACCTTGATTGCATCTTGCATGGATTATTCTGAAGCCTAAACTTATAAAATATTTGGACTGGACGATATATCCACTTAGTCTTGGGATCATACTGTCTTTTTTATCACTACACATCATTTTCTTTGTATTTATCTTTACACAAGAATGTAAATGCAAATATAGATTGGAGCAACCACCCATCTGAAGTCAGCACATCTGATTGACCGCCCCATTATTAAGCCTTGATCATTAGTCAATACTCGAGAGGCAGTGGAAAAATTCTTGTAGGGGTTAAAGTAGAGGCATTAGAAAGATTCTCATGAGGCCTAACATCTTAACAGTGTTCCATCTACTGAAAGTACTTTTTAGGATATACTTGCTAATGCTCAGCAAAATTACTGGCGAACATGCTGAATGGTTGCATCGTAGTTTCTTCCCTGAAAAGCAAATAGGATGCGTATTCAAGCGAGGGTCCCACCTGATTGCTAAATAATGTAACTTTTATTGGATCATTCTTGGCTTGTGATGCAGAGATAATAGAAGAAAACTTTGAACTGTAAGCACTGAGCTCTGCTCTGTAATGATCATTTGTTTACAGTTAAAAAAACAGTATGCTGTGTTCTCTTTCATGGCATTACCTGCATTCAAGAAAGATCTACAGAATAGTTTTTTTTTCTTATATTAGTTGACAGCTGATGCTGGCACATGAATAGCATATGCCTTGCACTAAAAAATTTATAGCCTTGGAATGTAATGCCATTATTTTAGTCATCCACTCTGTTTTGTTAAATACACTTGGGTAACGTTAATACATGCCAGATCTCGCCCTATTGTTTGTCATTGGCTCATTGCTGACCTATTCTTTTTGCAAAATCTCAGGTTGCTAAGGATCCATCAGGAAAGGACATCAATGCACTTGAGCAGCACATCCAGAACCTTCTGAGCCCTTCTACTCCATTTTTCTTCAATACTTTGTATGACCCGTACCGTGATGGTGCTGATTTTGTTCGTGGGTACCCATTCAGCCTTCGTGAGGGTGTCCCAACTGCTGTTTCTCATGGGCTTTGGCTTAACATTCCAGACTATGATGCCCCTACTCAGCTTGTCAAGCCCCTTGAGAAAAATACCAGGTAAGGATGTTACATTTCAGCATATTTCATCGTTTAGGCAATCTCTTCTTGCTAATCTGATGTTTTCCTTCTTGAAATCAGGTATGTGGATGCTATTCTTACAATCCCGAAGGGCACCTTGTTCCCGATGTGTGGAATGAACCTTGCATTTGACCGTGAGCTCATTGGTCCTGCGATGTACTTTGGTCTTATGGGTGATGGCCAGCCTATTGGTCGCTACGATGATATGTGGGCAGGATGGTGCATCAAGGTATATCCTGTTATTTTATTCAGAGTTGCATTGTTGTTATGCCTCTGAATGCAATTGAACAATTTGATGGCCATGGACAATTGGTTATATCCAGTGCATTGTGTAAGCTAATAACCATTACAAATCCCTGCTTCTTGATACTATGCTTTGCTTGGTTCAGTTCTATCTTGGTGCAGTTATCTTTGTAATGAGTTATCTTTGCTCGGTTCACACAGGTGATTACGGATCATTTGGGCTTGGGTGTGAAGACTGGCCTACCCTACATCTGGCACAGCAAAGCAAGCAACCCGTTTGTGAACTTGAAGAAGGAATACAACGGCATCTTCTGGCAAGAGGAGTTAATCCCCTTCTTCCAGTCTATGGCGCTCCCAAAGGAGGCCACCACTGTCCAAAAGTGTTATCTTGAGCTGGCCAAGCAGGTGAGGGCGAAGCTCGGCAAGGTGGATGGTTACTTCAATAAGCTAGCTGATTCCATGGTCACATGGATCGAGGCTTGGGATGAACTTAACTCACCAAAGGGTACAATTGTCACCACAAATGGTGTTGCTCCCAAGAGCAAGTGAGAGGCAGGAGTATACACTTCGTTTGTTCATGTGAAACTTTCATACTGAAATATTGTTGTTTTGGTTAGTGTTGATGAACTGAGATATCACTTTGTTGTAACTTAAATTTATCTGGCGTTTTTAGGGCATTTACATTTTTGGGTGTGATGGAACAGTTGTAATGTCGGAATTGGATTACCTTCAAATTAGAATAAAGTTACTGTTTATGTTCTTGAGCTTTGCCTGGAAATTACTTCGTTTGACAATACTTGTTCTTAAAAATGTTTCTGAATGCATAGTTTCTTTGGTTTGTGGTCACTCCCTCGTTTTTTTTGGTTCCTCTATCATTTGATTGGTAGAGGTACCTTCGCTTCATTTTCGAGCAGTCCCAAAACTTACTTTTGGAGCAACTCTTCAGATTTATATATCTGAACAAACAAAGAAAATACCGTTTTTGAGTTCAAACACCTGCTACTCTATCCGGCAGAGATGAGCGTACCAGTGTTTTTTTTTTTCCAAAAAGAAACTTGGAAACTATTACTTTGTGTGACGGTGTTCAAGAGTTAAATTTTTTAAAACTAACTCGTGTGATATTTTCAAACTCAATTCCTTAAAACAAGTCTACAAAAAACCCCAAAAGGAAGCGCGCCGTTGCCGGGGATCGAACCCGGGTCACCCGCGTGACAGGCGGGAATACTCACCACTATACTACAACGACCTTTCTGGTTGATTGCAAATAGTTATATTTATTCGTTTGTATAAATAAGGCAAGCAAATCGATGGTTTACCTATAATTGCTGAGTTTTCTTCACGGGCATGCATTCAGCGTTCAGACAAATCTCCATGCATGTATAGATTTCACCATCCATCAAACACACGAAAGGCTTCGGTTTTTCCCCACCTTCAATCAAAGTACAATGTATGGCCGTATGGGCCTTGGCCTTGCTAGCTTGAACTTGCTATACTCCGAATAAACATGAAGCAGTTTTTAAAAAAAAAACAGCATGAATTCCCTTTTCTCTTTTGCTCAGCTGAAAAAACTCTCATTCAATCAAAAAAGTTTATAGAGGCAAACAGCCATAAACGCCCTATGTATCCAACGTTTACAAGGATAGGTTGATGCCACACATCGACTCTTTTTTCTCCAAGTTGCACTTTTACTCCTTCTCTGGACGATATTTAGCTCGGGACGATACAGGATTATAGGTGCTCGCGAAGCAGGGATCTGATATGGTGCCTTGAGCACTCAGATGCATAATTATCATCGAACCTGACGGGGAAGTCCTTCAGTTTCACCAATACTCAACTTTTGTTTCTTAGAACAAGAAGCGTTCTTCATATGCACTTGAACGACATGACAAAAAAAGACATGATCACTCCTGTATTCAGAGTCCAGAGAATGAGAGCGTTTTTTTTTTTTTTTGCGAAAGATGGATAATATACTTTAACAAAAGAATGCCTTGCCCCTGTATCAATAGTTTCAGTCGTGATAGAACTAGAAGATAAGATCTGCATACGTGGACATCTGCTTGGCACTAGCAGCGCACGTCCAGTTCTCAGGCTGCTGTCGACGTAACGCGGCGTCCAAAAAGAATCGAAGGCTGGGTGAGCAAGCGGGTGCCTTGTCTGCCAACGCAACTCGGACAGCGACTGAACCGCCAATCAGTTCTGAAGCCACAGGGACGAAGAAATGAGCAGCTACCGATTGAAGCATATCTTTGACCTCAATTATCATAACCTTCCCCTTTCATCGCACCTTTGTTTATGTCTGAAGCATCGAACTATATATGGTCTGTACAAAGCTGGCCAAGCTGCAACAGTTGCAGGAAAGGCGATCGAGCCCGTCGTACCATTACTCACCGGGGCATCCATCCGTGGCGCAACCACACCACTGTTCCCCCAGCTTTCCACACAGTGCTGCCAACTTGCTGATCCATGACGACCTACTGTGTAGCTGATGACTTTCTTCCAGCTGTCCTGTCTCAGCACGTGTAACTGCAGCTTCGAAACCACTTTCGTCTACCAGTTGGTCCCGCAGGTTTGTTTCGGCTTCTCACTTCTAGCTTATTTTTTATTATTTATAAATTTTATTTTTTTATATTTTTTAATTTTTTTGTCGATTCTTTTTTTCCTTATTCGTTTACGTTAACCGTGATGAGTTAGCATATTTTTTTTTTAAATTTTTTAAATTTAATTACGCCAAATAAGCTAGCTTCAGCTATAGTAAAATTTCACCACTGATGTAATTTCAATATAAACCACAACTTTCCAAACCAAACCGAAAGAAGGTAGGCGAAAGACATTTTAAATGTGTTTTTTAAAAATATATATTTTTTACTTTTTTTACACTGTCCGTAGAGATATAGTAATTTTTTATATTTTTCCTTTAATTTAATATCTTAATTAAAAGCTAATAACTACTATAGTGACTATTTCAGCCAAAATTCGACTGCAGTAAATAAAAGGCTAAGCAAAAATTATTTTAAACGGGCCTTATAAAGATTGGATCGGCCAAAGGCCACGTTTAAACGGGCCCTAGAAAGGTTGGACTGGCCAATCGCCATGGACGGCGACGCCAGACGAGGACGATATGATATTATGGTGGTGGCAGGTAAGGCAACAACGTTCGGGAGTACGATGTTTGCGTCCTAGGATCCTCCTCGGCTTTTTCTGTGTGGCTCGCGCGCGTGGAGGGGTCGCCGACCGGCGTGGGGCCTGGGTGCCTGATGGGTGATTGATATCCGACTGATTGATTGGCTTTGGTGTTCTGCCTGCCTGCGCCTGCGCTTGGGACAGAGCATACCAAAAAAGATAAGTCTTGGACACTGTGTGGTGCGAACAAGCCATTCCTCCGGGAAGATGCCGTTCCCACGGGGATATTTTTTTTTCTCTTTCTTTCTTAGCTCAGGTATTTTCAGTTTATGGTTTATATTTTTTAAATAAATAAATAAAATGGTTTTTTAGTTTTAAAATAGTTTATCAGTATAGCTTTTTTAAAATGGTTTATTGACATTTCGTTCGTTTACATAAGTGCTCTAGTACTATAAATCATAAGTGATAGTCCTAGGCCATAATCCGTAGAGTTTGATTGGATTAGATCCTAGTTAACTGTTCATATTTGGTCCTCTGCAATGGTGATCCAGAACTCAAGTTACGCGGAATCAATGCCTTTAAAAGCCGTAAAAATTTATGTGATTTACTGTAAATATCAATAATATAGGGTCATTTCACCAAAAAAAATTGTAGGCTCGTTTGACCCCACAGTCCGTAACGTTTATCCATGTAGTAGAGTATATTGCACGCAATTAGATGTGGACCCTTCGAGAAGGATCGTGATTTATCTTTTCTTCGTATCTTATTTAGTACACCAAGTTTTGAAATACGAAAATTGTTCTTGATTCATATAGAAATTAGATTGTTCTTGCAAAAAAATCTTACATATTTCTTGTAACATTTATACTTTCCAAATGGAGCCTTAGAAGATAGAAGCTTTGCATAGCGCAAATCCTCTGGAACTCCTGTATGACTCACATGGCTGCCTTATTTGCTATGCATAGACGTTTATGTCGTATGCTTATTTACCAAATTGGTCACACGCTGCTTTATGCAACCGGCACATCTTCTCGTACGTCATTTACAGCACCCTTTAGACCTTTACAAATGATGCCACGAGCACGCACGCAGTCCATTGTTGCACCAAACACTTTTCTTCAACGAGTAGCCCACAAAGAGACTTCGCACGGTTCGTATTGCCTTCTGTATTTAGTTTTTCTTAGAAAAGTCAAAAATTAATACGAACATCAAAAATTAAAAGATAATACGAACATGTGACTTCTCGAAGCGGCTTCTCTACTTTTCTCGCTACCATCTCGCTTCAGAGATAAGACATGGGGTCACAGGTGCATTCGCACCCTACGCCTCTTGATCCCATTACACACACGCATCTCTCCCCCACTTGCTCACCACTCGCGCTCTCCTTCTTAACAGCAATTCTTTTATCTACCACTATTCATTTTTAGCCAAAGTACATCAGCAAAACCAATACGAACGCCCTCTTACTGCCATGTGGGCCCGATCTGCCATGACCAAGGTTTTAAATAGCAGGTAGCAGAAGCATAGTGGTGGACGCTTTTTATAGCGGATAGTGTATACCGGAGATACATTGGGCGCTACATATTAAGCTATAAAACACTTAAAATATAAAGATACTTAATTTTAAACTATAAGTTTCAATCATAATTTACCTAAAATATAAAAAAATCAAATCCTACAGGTCTATATCAAAGGTAACATTAAAATCATAAAAGCCATGTAGTTGTCGATTAATCTTCATCCTATAATGAAGAAAATGGAAAAATCAATGTCCACTTTGTTCCTTCTTTTCAGTCCACATGGAAAACATATGCTTGTTACTTGGCTTCCATTATTCTTTGATAACACATGATTGCCTTGTTTGGTAAATCATACAAGAGATTGGATCAATGATTAGGCTTATCTTGTTTGAGCCCTTAGGTGTGTATGGGCTCTTCCCTCCTCTTTTAACGAGAGAGAAATTTTCAATGGATAAAGAAAAAGATGGAATATTATTAACTAGCAAAACTAGGGATTGTGGGAATATAAAAAGTTAGTTAATTGGATTAGGTGGGGGATATGGAAGCCCATTCAGAGGAAAGTCTGATATTATTGAAACTTAGCAAACCAAGAGGTGCATCCCTATATCAGTGGTAGTTTGAACGTTCTTGGATAGTAGCGCTGATATAGCTTGCAATGGATAGCGTGTGTATCGGTCCGATATACTAGCGATATTGCACCAAACCATAACAACAACCGATATATAGCGCTCAGGGTACCTTGACCGCTATAGTGCGATATTTTAAGGAGATGACTAGCGCTAGGACGTCTGATCTGGGCGCTAGAATCGGACGCCTGGGATAACAGTTAGATGTTACTTAACACCCCATCTCATAATCGTTCGATCTCCCCTTGGATTGGTGGAACAGTATTGCAACAACTACAATAACACATGTCTAATCATGCAACAAAATCCCCACTTGGTTTGCAACAAAACCATAGCAAAAAAACGACATAATAAACCACCAAACCTATTGCAATAAAAAATAGTCGCAAATAAGTAAACCAACCACAACAAATAGCTCTTGCTACAAAGATTTGAGAAAGACAAATTGTAACAAATAAAAACACTTCATGCAATAAATCAAAATGCCCACTGCAACAAATACATCTCTTGTGACAAAATTTGAAACAAAATTCAAACACTTCACGCAATAATTGAGAAAAATACCGCAACAATTTGGAGAAATATATGCAAAAAAGCCTATCGGATGAAGAGGGCATGCAAGTGGCGGCGGTAGTAGTTGACCTAATGCCTCGTTCCGACTGATGATGACGCCTCGTCACCGGCCATCTACTCCCCTGTTGCCTACCCCACCTCCTCCGGCCTCGGCATCGCCCAAATTTGACGAGCTCCAGTCACTCCTTGCTGGGGAGACCTCCGCATAAGCTCCAATTTTGATGGATAACCTCGTCGAGCACGAGTGGTAATAAGATTCGATCGATGAATAGAGTGTGGAAGGGACATAGGTGCAAGCTTCTGGTCGCTGATGAAGAGTATAAGTAGCAGTGGTTAGGATTAGGATCTACGAGAGAGCTAAAGATGAATTGTCTTACCATGGTGCACAAAAACAAAGAGTAGGGTGAAGTTTGTGTGATGATGATAAGACCACGTGGAGCAGAGCCTCTGGAAAAAAAATTACTCCTTTGAACGTAGGAGTTGTCAACCTTAAAACAGTGGCCACAACCCGTTAGCCGATGTCCACGTCGGCTATGCCACGTGTCAGACGCCGTCTCGCTCCCTTGTACCCGACAGCCTCGGACCACAACGATCCCCGGATGCTAAGGCAAAAAAAACTTTTCGCACCGCGGATCCCCACCACCCCGGGCACACCCCGCTGGGCCCCACCCTCCCAGGCGACCAATGCCGGGACACGGGCGCGGGCGCGCTCGTGCCGCGGGGCCACACCCACCTGGGTCGCAATAACGACCCCTCTCCCGATCCAACGGCGCGGAGCCCTCGACGTCGCCCCGAGACCCCCTCCGGCCAATCAAAACACGACAGCGCGCGGGCAAAACCACCCCGGTTTCGCCACACCGCCTCTCGCCCGCATCTAAAACCGCCCTCTCGCCTCCCCTCTTCTCCGAGCTCCACCACAACACACCACATCCCTCCCTCCGCACGTCGCCGGCGCCACCGCCATTTGCAGCTAGCCCGGGAGGCGTCGCCGCGAGCACGCACGCGACCCGGAGGGTGCCACGAGGAGGGCGGAGATGGGGCGCGGGCCGGTGCAGCTGCGGCGGATCGAGAACAAGATAAACCGGCAGGTGACCTTCTCCAAGCGGCGGAACGGGCTGCTCAAGAAGGCGCACGAGATCTCCGTGCTCTGCGACGCCGAGGTCGCGCTCATCGTCTTCTCCACCAAGGGCAAGCTCTACGAGTACTCCAGCCAAGCAAGGTACGCACGTTGAATCCACCTACCTAGCCTCCTGCTCGACCACTTCGCCTTCCCGCCGCTACCTATGAGCTCTATTTTGGGTTTGGGGAACCGGATGACTGATTTGGGCTGGTTTTGGTTCGAAAAGTTCGATCCTTCGGGTGGGGAATTGAGTTGCGGGAGATGTTTTACTGGATGCATGTGCAGTTATTATTTCGTGCTATATCGTGTGGTTTCTGCTTGCATGGATGATCTGAGCTTGCCTTGTTTCGACGGTGGAATCGCTTGCTGCGTAGCTCGGGATGAACTTGCTCGTACTTGATTGCTAGTATTAGTATTTCGGCTCGTACTTGATTGCTAGTATTAGTATTTCGGTATTTCCTGGATTATGTAACTCGATGACGCTGGTGTGTATTGGAGTACGAGTAGAAGTAGGACTGGTGATTAGTACATGCACAGTAGGTTTTAACATTTAAGGTGATTTGTTGATTAGTATGTGAAGTCTCAGCTTAGCAGTGGAGCAAGAGGTCGTGATTCATGGCTAATTAATATGTACTGGCGAGAAGTATGATCATTTGTGAAGTTGAGATGGATCGGTGGATGGTACTTGATCAGTGTCTGCAGGTTTCATCATATGATTACGCTCCTGTACGAAATAGGAGAACTGTAGCATGTATCGTGTGATTGTTAGCCGGCATTTTTCTTAGTAAATGCATAGCGGAATGCTAGCTATTTTGCCTCTGTGTTTTCTTGTTCCTTCTCAATATGTAGCGGTACGTGCATGTTGGTGATTTTAATTCAGATGATATCAGCTGTCATCCCCGAATTAAACAAAGCAGTAAGTAGTTGGGTTTGTCATGTAATAAATGGTTAATGTTTCAACTTCTATAGAAACTAACTCCTTGCTTTGTGTAGAAGCCATTTATAATCAAAGTCTCTATGATCTGGAGAACTGGTATTACTTGTCTCATTATTTTCGGAAATTTCAGAAGCACCATTTCTCACTCACAACATGCATGATTCCATTTGTGCATTTATGTGTCATATATTAGGATGCTGTTCTATACCAAACTGTTTCGTATCAATTCTAAGAGGTATGCATGGTGATCAGATTATCTAACATATGGTTCCATGTTGTATCGCTCGTTTGATATAGTTTAAGCTTTTAGTTCCTCCAGTGAACACCAAGACTATACGTGGTTGAAAATTTTCATTGTGATGTTGGATTGTTTTAGCAAATTATGACATTTTATTGTTAAATAAAAGGGAGATTCTAGGCATGCTGAGATACCTTGTAGCATGCTATATTCATAATGTATATATATAACTGACCAATCGACATAACAATATGGCATGGTTAAGTTTGAGCTAAAACCACTTATTTTAGGGAAAACTATGTTAATCTATTTTTTTCGATGTTAATGGAAAATGTCTTTAGTTATTTGATGATTGATTTTTCAGTATATATCAGTGTTTTTTGTTGGAAGTATCAGATAATTAAATTTGTAAGCGGATGATCTAATCTGAAGGATGTATTTTGTCATATTATTGTGTGATTGTAAAGGTAGAGTCATAGTTAAAAGAAAACAACTATTTTTCATTGTTGACGAGTCAACATGTATAATTTTACAAGATTAAGTGTTAATGTTTAATCTTGTTGCATGTATGTGTTCCATGTATTTACATGTCGTAGGAGTGCATGCATTAGTGGTGAAGTTAGTTAGTTTAGGAATAAGTCTAGCTTGCATGTAGAAGGCATTGTGCGCATGCAGGAAATCGTCCAGGTTTGCATGCATGCATTGGTCTTGGTCGTGCACCGGCTAGTTAGTGCTTTGCATGCACATAGATGCATTAGTTAGTTCATTAGGGAGTACTGCATGCATGTATGATTGTAGGCGTTGAGCTAGTCACACTCGTGATCCAGTTATTGCGGCTAGTGGCGCACGTAGCGTAATGGGCTCATTAGCTCGTGTGTCTTTAAATACCAACTCTGTAATCAGTTTGCCTAAGTTGAATGGAACAAAACGACACAAGTTGAGCTCTGTCTCCGGTGTTCTCTGTGTTTCATCTTCATAGAGCTTAGTAGTACAAGAGAATAGAGGTTCTCTCCGTCGTACTCCAATGTAGCTCCGGAGTGTTCTCTTGGGTTAGTTGTGTCCACGGGATAGCGTTGAGTATCAAGTGAGTGCTTAAACCCAACATTAAGCACATCACACAATGGTAACTCAAAATTGATTCCCCACATGTATTATTATTATTATTATTATTATTATTATTATTATTATTATTATTCAATATTACTGAAGGTCAAGAACACTTGCGTATAATGTACTATTTTTAAGGCATAAATATATAATGCTTATGATTTAGATTTATAGATGGATGGACAGACCTATAGATGACTGGGATCTTAATGCGCCAAAATCACATTTTTTAATAATATATGTATATACTGCACAATAACGCATACCATCTGTAGAAACTGATTAGAATTAGTCAGATGACGCATAAGCCATTCTAATCTAATGATGCAGTTGCAACATAACTCATGTATTGTGACAAATTTTGTAGTAATTGCATTATTAGATTGTAGAAATCCAAATATTGCCACATGCACTTACTAAGCTACTATAGTAAGCAATTGCTTAAACATCACATTTTTGTAGGACTAGTATAGCAACAGAGGGGGTGAATGGTGCTTTCGAATTTTCCCCAAGTATTCGTCGATTCTCACAAATTGCTCGACAACTTTATCTAACCATGACAGTTTGCTCCAAAACACATGTATTGCATTTGGTTATGCATGTTATCCGAGCTATCAGCAGAAAATAGTCCAATGTGTATTGCACTTTCTAAATAAGCAGAAAATTAAGCCTCGACATTTTCAATAATTTCAGTCATAGGACATGATTTTAGTACAAATTTGTGCATCGTGGATTCTATAATATCAAAAGTATTAAAAATCATATCTGAGTATTTGTTTGGTTATATTCTAATATGAGATCTCTTTTTTTTTTGGCTGCATGCATGACATTGTTATGTGTCATTTCTTCAGTAATATGGAAGGGATTCTTGATCGTTACCAACGTTACTCATTTGAAGAAAGAGCTGTACTGGATCCAAATATTGGAGACCAGGTAAATAGCATCCTTAGTTGTTGGAAAACTATCTACACCCTTGATAGTTAAGAGATTAGTTCCTTCCAGCTGAACTTGTTGATTATCTGTACTTGATATTTGTTTCTCCTTAGGCAAATCGGGGAGATGAATATGGAAGGTTAAAGACCAAACTCGAAGCACTTCGGAAGAGTCAAAGGTATTGTGTACTTCGATAAGAACATCCTCATTCTGGATATATGATGACTGCTAACAGGTGTTTTGGTCTATTTCAACTAAAGGCAACTTTTAGGTGAACAATTGGACGCATTGACAATAAAAGAACTCCAACAATTGGAACAACAACTTGACAGTTCTTTGAAGCACATAAGATCAAGAAAGGTGAACAAGTTGTGTTGGTGTGCAGACTTAGTTTGTTTCATTTACCAATTTCTAATTCAAATCTTATAGAATAGCATTGCTTTTTTACAGAATCAGCTTCTGCTTGATTCAATATCGGAGCTTCAGAAGAAGGTATGCCCTCATTAAGATTCCCTTGCGGTTTGCGTGCTGCATGTGTACGAGGACCACTAAGCAATTGAACCACCACAAATACACCCTTGCCAAAAAAATTGAAGGAACCATGCGCATTTTGCAGTGAGACGAATGTGTTTTTAATGAAGTTCAACGTGGACAGTCTGCTGGCAGCACTGTTATGTTTTGTTGTGCTTGAATTTTATTTGAACATCTATTTCGTCAACATTTACAAATCTGTCAACACCTGCTACCCTGCTGTAACAATATATTCTAAAACAAAATTAAGTTACAAAACGAAAAGAACAAATTACTGGACAATTTGAACCTAGTGAATGAGACACAATCAGTCTCAGGTATATACTGCAGGAAAAGCACCATGCTTTTAAGTGAATGGCATGTGAACCGCCAGCCATTGCGTTAAGAGAGAGAAAATTGAACGGGGAGTTAAGATTAGGGCTGTAAAACTGTGTTCAGGTGCACATCGTATGCGAAGGAATGCCTCAATAGCTGTTACATAGCACATAACCATGTAACAATGAAAAATAAAGCACTTAAGACTATTGGCAGTTACCGTACCTGGTCCGGCAACAAACCTGTGCTAACATTGTGTCAGGAAATGCACAATGTGGATATAGGTTTATGCTAACATGTTCTTACAATCAGCTGTCTTCTACTGTGCAGGAGAAGTCACTTACAGATCAGAATGACCAAATGCAAAAGGTAAAACTTCCTTTCTTGTTTACTGCAAGATGACTAAGTGTGGTGTAGGCTGGAGGCTAAACTCTTCTGTTGTTGGTATTTTTCAAAGCACCTCGTGGAAACAGAGAAAGAGAAAGACAACAGTTATGCTTTATTAAATACTCGTCACCGGGAGCAGCCAAATGGAGCAACAACAAGCTCACATTCACCTACAGCAGTAACGGTTCCAGATTCCATTTCGACTCTAATTATTGGGTATTATGCTTCCACTGTTTCTACTATATTTTGCTCCTGCATGTGCCACTGATATAAAGTAGAACAGTCTGCATTATTCTTCAGAAAAATACTGGCTATGTTTTCCTTCCTGTTCCATAATGATCTCATGCATGTCTAGCAGTAGATTAATTAGTAAATGATGTACATTTACCTCTGAGGACTTTGCAAAAATATTGACTATACCCTAGCTAACTCAAAATCTCGATGAATCGTTCCAATCGAGCGTTGTTAGTCTGTTGAATGGAGCCCTTGAGATAGTGTATTCATGCCTGAAAGCAACTTAGCTAGATGTTATGCGTTCCTGTAAATGGCTTTCTGTACGAATTACAAGAGCTAGCTTGTTTCACCTTGCTAGCCAAACTTGTCATGATACTGCGGTTGGATAATGCACTTACATTAGCAATGATCTAGCATCGTTACTCTTCCATGAAAGCCACTGTCTATTTTAGTCACGCCACCATTCCTCTTCACAATTGCAGGTCATATCAATCTAGAGGAGCGGGGGGGGAGGCAGAACCTCAACCGTCCCCGGCACAAGTAAACAGTGGCAAGCTGCCACCATGGATGCTCCGCAGTGTCAACAACAACACATGAAGGCTTCTGATCGATGCCCTCATGTCACTCCAGTCGACGGCGATATCTGCGCCGACACACGTCCACCAAGGCAGGCAGCCACCGCTGTGCAATCCATCTCCAGCGATCGATACCGGCGTAGCCACTATAAGATCATGTTGTCTTTGTTGTCAAATCTGTTTACAGGGAGAACGAAGTCTTAGCATTTCTGCACTACAAGATATCGTGTCTTGTTTCTGCGTTCACGGTTCCCTTTTTTGCTCCGATCGATGAACTCGGTCTTGTGGCTGGACCGTTAGCTGTCTTCTTTCCTAGCATTGTGTATGTTTCCTCTGTTCTGTGTACGCATTAATGGAGATGTGGTATGTGTTAGATCATATGGTGGTCGTGAATTTATTGATGATGAACAATTGACTTTTGAGTTGTATTGAAATTTGCGTTTGAAAAAATTTCAATCGGTGACCTTTTATAGAACTGGAATCGGTAGATTACGACTACGGTAGTACGAGCACCACGACTACAAAAGAACGACTACGTCTGGTAGTTCGATCGGTCTTGTGATGAATGGTTCGATCGGTAGGTCCGAAAGATAGACTTTGACCACGTCCGAACGACAGACTTCGACCACGTCCGACTTCGATTATCTCCGGTTTTGATCACGGCAGACTTCGACCACGTCCAGTTTTCGACAACAGCAATTCAACCATGGTATTTCAACCTTGTCATTCTTCGATCATGATATTTCGACCACGGAACATCGACTATGGCAAAACGATCATACCTGGTCAAAGATGGTAAGTTACTACCGATTGTTGCACATGCAAACCAACATGTGAAAGATCAAGCTCCGTTTAAATTAGTTTTGATGTTAATGACAAATATCATAATGTGATTTTAATGATAATATCATATACATTTATGTTGCTTCAATAATATTGACAAATGTATATATGAGACTAATATGTTTGTTGAAGTTTATTTATGATTAGTCTCATTTGATGGAAAGGTGAAATCAAAGAGGTATGCATTCGAAATTATTCTCTCATATATTAGTGCATTCCTTAAATCCAAAATATAGATTGAACTCCACAAATTTGTTCAAAATGAATATGTGCATATGTATTCAATATACATACTTGTATGCATACATTTAGGGGGAGCTATCTATATATTTTGGAGTTTCATGAGTATTGATCCATGCTTCTTTCAATATGCATATTTGGGATCTTTACTTTGAAATATATTGTTGGGTATATATATAACTTGTGTAGTTCATATATAATCAAGTATAATCAGGTTGTCAACTAACTTCTCCATTATATGTTAATGGTTGAATAGTCAAATGACAACCGGATAAGTAAGCTTTGTGTTTAGCCTAGAGTATACAAATTGTTGTGTACAAGTTGTATATTCGCAAATCAATCTTTATATCATGATTTATGGAGATTGTCACGAATTACCAAAAAGGGAAGATTGTTGAATCTTGTCCCTCCATTGCGTGTTAATGGTGAAGTTTGGTAATTGATGACAATTGTTTTGTGGACTAACGGTTTCCATGAGTTGGATGAATAGGTTAGGTTCCACAAATGAGCATGACTTGGGATGACTTCATGTGTTGAAGATCATCAAGTCAAGACGCGAGAAGAAGATAGATTCATGAGTTGAATGCTATCAAGAAGATGAAGGCTTCACGTGTTGAAGGCCATCAAGGTGATCATGTGTTGATCAAGCAAAGACCATCATGTGTTGATAGAGTTGATGTGAAAGATGCATTATGTGTTAATGCATATCAAAATGATGACCCAAGGCAAAGGTATGACTAGCTAGGGCTAAGGATGTGTTCCTAGTCTTTTACCGGTCTTGGTGTTTGGTTGGAAGACCGGATTGTTAGTATAGGTTGCCGTACTATTAAGAGGGGTCATGTCTAGTAGTTTGAGTCTCATCATGTGTTGATGGCTCATCCTCACCTCGCTAGCTCAAATTGACATGAGACTTGTATTTGCAAATGTGTTTTGCAAATAGTTGAAGCTCATGTGTTGAACATCTTCTAACATGGGACTATGCATTGCGAATGTGTTTTGCAAGTGCTTGAAGTCCATGTTTCTATTCTCTGTAATATGAGGCTTAGATTTGCAAATGTGTTTTGCAAATGGTTGTAGCTCATATTTAATCTTTAATGCCCCGATTTCAAAAGTGTGCAAATGTGTTTTGCAACTTGTTGGAAATCATGTGTGATCCTTGTGTGCATGATATCATAGTTTGCAAATGTGTTTTGCAAAATCATTGAGATATCTGACCGCCAGAAAATCGAATACCGGCTCAGATGAGCGGTACTACCTGAGTGCGGAAGTACCGACATGTGTTGAGCGGTACTACCGGCCCCGAAGCTCCGAGTCCCGAGCGGACTCTTTTTTCCAGAGAGCACCAAGTTTGGGCTCGACTCGAGCGGAAGTACTGCACCGACTTTGCGGTATTACCCATGAGCGGAAGTACCAAGCAAATGAACGGCGGTACTATCGCTCGACCGTGTAACGGCTAGTTCGAGGCTCGACATAGCCGTTACAACGCGTCAGTGGGCGGTACTACCGGCCATTGGCGTGGTACTACCGCCGTCCGAATTTTTCAGACTTTGCTCCAACGGCTAGTTTTCTTGTGTGGGGTATTTATACCCCCTTGAGGCCGGTTGGAGAAGTAGCTGGAGTATTCATTTGTGATCCCTTGAGCTAGTTTGAGGTTCTCCACTCTATTGTGTATGTGTTGCACTTTATGAGAGAGGAGAGGTGACCTAGAGTGCATGTGTTGCCTCTAGTTGTGGACTTCGTGTCCGAGTTGAGCTTGTGCATCCGTTGCACGTGGTGAGAGTCAAGCGAGGGGCTTGGCTTATTACTCTTGGAGTTTGCCAACTCCTAGACAGCGTTGGAGGCGTCGTGCACGGTGATCTTCTCAAGAAGCTTGTGAGAAGGCCCGGCGAAGTTGTGAAGGTTGGAGCTCACCTACCCGGAGCGGGAAAGAGCTACCACTAGTGGATTGAGGTGTTTCGGCTTAATTCGTGGAGCCGGTCCGATTAGATCGGGCTAACCTCAACGTGGATTAGGGGAGAGCGGCAACTCTCCGAACACCACGGTAAAAAGAGACCGTGTCAAAATGTGGTTTGTTTCCTTGTTCCCTATTTACATTCAAGCAATTTACATTCATAGAATTAAATTGATTGCTTGTGTTCCTAGGATTGCAAACCTTGACCTAGGATAGAATTTGGAGCTTTTAGGCGATATTCTTGTTGTAGGCGCTATTTGAGCTAAACCAAATTAATTTACGCTTCCGCATTATACACTTGGTTTAGGCAAATAGAAAAGCTCTTGAATTAATTAGCAATAATTTGTAGAGAATTTTTAAAGACCGCCTATTCACCCCCCCTCTAGTCGGCCACCTCGATCTTACAACATGTTGCAACAAAAAATGCAACAAACCAGAAATAAATCCGCAACAAATTTGGGAAGGCCACAATAAACTAGAATAGATAGTGCAACAAAATGACCAGATCAAACCAGCTTCAGCTGTGGTGGTGATGGGTTTGGTGAGCTATGAATATGGCGACGGCGAATATGACATGCTCAAGCCACCCTTTGGTGGGGGATCGAGTCTAGCCACGATTGATTGGCCTCCGTCAAGCTTGATTAGTGGGACAGTGGGGGAGGAGGAAGTCGCTAAGGGGAAGCGAGCGAGTGGCTGGAGAGGTGAGATCCGTGACCACCTCCACCTGCGCTGGGAACTTCGGGTGGTCCTCCAGTTGAAGTTGCAGCTCCCCTAGAAACAACTCCAACAGTCGCTGTAGCTCCCCCTTAAACTCCTCCGACCGTACTGCCCCACCCTGTGTGGCACACAGGGGAGCACAGAACTGACGACCACAATGGAGGGTGGGAGGCAAATGGTGAACAGGCAAGACGTGGTGGAGGTAAACCAAGAGGTGGAGCATTGGGAAGCGAGGACAGGGAGAGGGTGGGGTGGGAGGAGGGAGACACGAAGGTGGAGTGGCTCCTCCTCCTTATCTTCCTCGCAGCGGCTCTTTTCCTCACTCCTCCATCGTGTCCATCGCTGCCGCTGTCACCATGGCTATCTTCTCCATCTTTGACATCCCCCTCCTCCTCGTCTTCCTCTGTCGTCTGGCCACTGTGCGGCACCAGGCCTATCGCACAGTGGCCAGCAGGCAAGCCATTAGCTCCCGACCACTAGTTCTTAATCACCCATTTAATTATGTGTTGCTTAAATAATTTTTAGAGGCAGCAAAGTGGTGCAAAAAATTACGTAAACATTACACAACATAGCACACTACATAAGGAAACTCTATAAAAAATGTCATAGTTTTTCACGATCATTTGCTACCTCTAAAAATTCTTAGAGCGGTGCATAACTGCCTAATCGCCTAGTTAATTATGTGTCGTTCCAAGAACTTTTAGAGGTAGCAAATGCCTCAAACAATTGCGAAAAAATTACACAACGTTTTGTGGGCAGACGGTAGACCACATGTCGTCTGCTGGATGGGTGGCAGACGCCTGCCGTTTGCTGGTCGTACGGCAAGCGCCACCTGTTAACTTTTAGGCACTACCATTCGATGCAGAAGCGCTATTTTATCATTCCAACAGATATTTTTATAAATACTTGTGTGAAAAACGCTATATATATGGGAAAAGGTCTCCATTCACCCTTGAATCCTTGACGCTTTCGTACCTCCTTTTCTTTTCTTTTCCATTTTCAATCCTGACGCGATGGTTCCTGCGTGCTATTGTTAGTGCTAAGCTTCGAGATTAGTACTGCTATTCTTTTTTTTTCTTCTGGTTAGTATTGCTACTCCGGTACGGCCTTCTCTTTTCTTTTGACAATCCAGCTACTAATCAGGAGGCACTCGTAGCAGTGCACTAATCTTTATGACAGTTGTTTTACTAGTAGCCGGGTGTACTAGTAGCAGCACACTAATCCATTATATAATAAAAAGTATCGCTGATGCGTGTTGGGGACATCACCGCCGAACCGGGCCTTAATTAAGGAGTTGTTAGGACATGGGAAATGGGGAGGTTGCTTCGGGGCGGCTGCGCTTGCGCCGAGGGTAGGGTCCAGTCGAGAATGATGCTGCTGTCCCTTGCGTCTTTTCCACTTAGTGACGTTCTTAGGTCCCGCTTAATTTAGTTTAAGTTTTTATATTTTTATTTATTTTTTACTATTTCTAAATTTTATCTTTTTTATCTTTTAGCTTTCCAAGCCATTTCTTTTTTCCTGTATCCGTTTGTATTATTCATGATGAGCTAACATATTTTTCTATTTTTAATTTTTTTAAATTTAGTTATATCAAATAAGTTATTATCAGCTACATTGTAATTTCAGTCATAAATTAATTTGTTTCAGTCTAGCAATGGCACCATAGTGCTGTCAATAGTCAAGGTCGTCGCTGGTCTAGATGTAGACCAGGGTTTGCAAGGAAGATTAGGGTGGTGATCGGTTCGGCTGAAAGCTGAAGGCTTATGGCTGAAAACACTGTGGTGGTGAAAAAAACACAGAATGGAGAGAGCCTTATTTGACATAATTAAATTTAAAAAAATTAAAAAATATAAAAAATATGCTAGCCCATCACAGACAACGCAAACGAATACGAGAAAAAAGAACCGACAAAAAGCTCAAAAATCAAAATTCAAAAAAACAAAATTATGAATAGTGCAAAAATAAGCTTAAGCCAATAAGCTTAAGCTATATTGAGCAGGGCCTAGGTTAGTGGTTGATATGAAATTTTAGTTCGGTGAAAGGCCGACCAGGACATCTTACACTGTAGAAGCGGCGCGCTCGGCACAAAAAAAAAAAGTAACTTTACGTACTGCTACTCTTTTTTTCTTTTGATTAGTGCTGCTACTCTGGTACTGCCTTCTCATTTCTTTTCCCCTAGTGCGCAACTTTTGAGCTAAATGTTCAACGAACTATTGCCTTTGGGACAACCATCACCTCCATCTCTGTAATATAAACCGCACACTTGAACCCCGTCGTCCCATCTCGTTAGCAAAGCCAGATCTGGGCCAAAAATTTTCACCGAAAATGAACTTGCGTGACTGCGTCGTCGCGGGGCTCGGCCTAGCCAAGGAACAGGCGAAAGCCGCCATGGTTTCCACCGTCTCGTTAGCCAAGCAAGCCGATCTCCGCAAGCTAACCGAAGTGAACACAAGTGGTGGCGCCGTGGGAGCCGCGACGCTGGTCACCGTGGGCGCCATAGGCACCTACTTCCTCTGGCCCGCAGCGGCAGCCCCGGCCGCCGCCGCCGCCACGATGAAGGCGCCCGGCGCCGCCGGCTTCCTCATCTCCCGCGCGGCGTTCCTGGCGAACCCGCAGCTCTACTTCCAACTCCTCCGCACGGTTGGCGCTAAGGCGGCCGTCGTCGCTTTCGCGGCTCTGTAGGGAGGCGACGAGCGCGCTGCGCGTCTGCCGTTCGTCGCTTGACAGCGGAGCACTAGTGGTTTATCGGCCCATCTTCTGTACTTGGGCGCGTGTGGGAGGCCGAGATCTGTATGCATGGTGCAATAAAGGCCCAAGTTAGTGTTATCCCCAAATATCGAGTGCGTAGAGTTTCAAGTTGCTCTGTCTAAAACAGCTGCTATATGTATATATTATCGTGCTTGTGTTGATTTGCAAATCTTACTATTTTCTTTTTTACTTATTGTTTGAAACATGAATGCGGTCTTCAATACACACTTTGGGCTATTTTTTTAAAATTATATGTTAGTAAAATTATTAGAAAAGCACAATAATATGGAAGTATTTTTTTTGTAACAAATCTAGTTGTACCATTCTCACGCAACAAATCTAAATACTTTTGTATATATTAACTGTTAAAGAACGAGGGAGCATGATATATTACAAGATCCAGTCATCCCATTTTTTTGTCCCAGCTGCCTTTGATCGTCTCTTCTCCTGTTATTTGGTGGCAAGAGCGGCTGGACGCAGCGGTGCCTTCGACTGCCGTCGGCTGCCATTGGCGAGATTCCAGGAGTCGGCCTCCCCGATGGCTTTTTGTGGAAGGTGCTATTTGGTTTCATTTTTAAAACTTGAGCGGAACATATCTCTTGTTTTATAAAACTTGACTGAAACTTTCTCCAAACTCGCTCTAAATTTAAATTTTGTTGAAACTCTTTCAAATTTGGAGGTTTGAGATTTTGAAACTCTGGTAAAACTCTTCTGAAACTCATTTTCAATCGAGGTTTGAGGTTTGAAATGTTGAAAGTTCAAGTTTTAGTCTTGGAACGCGTTGAAACTTCAAGGTTAAGTTTTGAAACTCGAAGCTCCTTTTTTGAAACTTCAAGCTTTTAATTGGAAACATACGATGAAACAATAAGTTTCGGATTTGAGACATGTTGAAACTTTGAAACCTCACGTTTCAGTTTGAGTACCTCCGATACCATTGTACTCTAGTACCTTCTACAGGTTAAGGCTAACATGCATGCACCAAAGCATGTATGGATTGCAGTGGGCAATGGCAGTGTGGGTGCACCTCTGCCTTTGAACTGAAGTAGCTAGGCTTCCAATCACATGTCCTGAATCATGGTTTAGACTTTGGACTGCTAAGTTGGAGAAATGGAGAGCAGTTCTATGCATGTCATGGAAAAACTATAATTCCTTGCCTTTTCAGTTTATCATACAAGTGTTAATCCAAAATTATAAATTAGAAAAATAAATAAATAAATATTAAATTCGTAAAAATGGGAGGCTCACTGATGGAATAACATTTCGCATACTTTCGGGCAACGACAATTTAATTATCGACTTGTCCTGGGCAAAAAAATGAATCGCATAAATGGATAACTTACATGGTAAGCTTACAACAGTACGACCGCTAACTGCAGACCGAATCCTTTTCTTTTTCTTTTCTGAAAAGAGAAACCAATTACCTTATGAGTCATACAATGGTGCTTACACATGCTTAAGGATGTCTTTTGGCCGATGGACAGTGGATCTTTTTAGCTGAATGTACGGTCGTTTTCCAAGTGGTTGCTTTTCCAAGCGATTCTTTCTTTCCGCAACTTTTTTTTTCTGAGTAGCGCTTCTATTAATTGAAGTCTTGCAAGTGTCGACTTGTCAGTCGTTACACGCACGCACTACTCACACAGAGAAGCCATCACTTTCCTGGAGACACCGGCGAGGAAGCTTTAATGAGACACCGGCGAGGAAGCTCCTATGATCTTAATGATCGTTTATTGAAATAAATTTATAATACCAAAGAGATGATCTCTGCAAAGTTTCATATCAGTTAAATCTATGAATCGAATGATCCATCGATTTTCGTTTTTGTTTCTAAACTAAAACAGTCGCGCGCTGACGCTGTTCACTGGCTGGAACGATAATCGGCTTTACGACCACGTTGGTTTTGATCACGATCAAATTCTAGACTGCATCGCGTTGTTGTCGACCGTGTTCAATCTTACGAGCGCTTCGTATTTTTTCCATTTTCGTTTTGATTCTAAACTGAAATAATCGGTGCAAACACTCTAGAACATCGATCGGTTTTACAACTACGTTAATTTTGACCACGGTCAAGTTCCAGATCGTATCGCACTATTCTCAACCACTTACGACCGCGCTGGTAGTTTGATCACTTGTTGGCTTACGACCATCTTGGTTACGACCATGTTGATCATTTTGGTTGCAGACTGGTTCCGATCACATTGGTTGTTCGACCACTTGTTAGCTACGATCACGTTGATTATTTTGATTGCCGGCTGGTTTCGACCACGTTGGTTGTTCAACCACTCGTTGGCTTACGACTACGTTGGTTTCGATCACGTTGATCACTTTGGTTGCTGACTGGTTATGATCGCGCTGGTTGTTCGACCACTGGTTGGCGTCCGACCATGTTGTTTACGACCACATTAGTTTCGACTGCATCCATTTTTAGCCTTGTTGGTTTTGGTGTCAGTAGTTGTCGACTACGGTGATTCTCGTTCGGTAGTCAATTTTCGACCTCGTTGAACTTCCGAGTACATTGATTTTCAACGTACTGTCGGTTCTCGACTACGGTGATGTCCGTTCGGTAGATGATTTTCGACTACGTTGTACTTCTATCTGGTAGTTGAGTTTACAACCACGTTGTCAGCTTTCGATCACGTTGTCGAACTTCGAGCACGTTGTCAGTTTTCCACCACGATGTTTTTCCTGCTGCTTCGCTCTATTTCTTCTATTTTCTAGTGGAATTTTAACCCTAATCTTTATAGCTCTGTAGCTATCGGAGAAAAAGGTTAAGTGAATACTTGGGGGAGAATTTGAAAGGCACCATTCATCCCCTCTGTTGTCTGTCTGATCCTACATTTTTGCTGATGTTTTTTTGACTATGACTGATGATTTTTTGCTGAAAATAAATAGTAGCGAATGAAAGATATGGTTTTAGAAAGAGTATACGAGTGATGCAAAAAGTAAGAGAGATACGTACGTGAAATAGGTGCGAGAGAAATAGGATATGCGATGCGTCCGTGACTTCTTAACTTATCCTTAGAGTAAGACGAGAGTAACAGAAATACAAAATCCACTTAAAAAAACTATATGTTCATATTAACTTTATGTTTCTCTAAATAAAATCTAGAAACATAAATCAGTACGAATAGGGTCAGATACTGCCCATGGCTCTTCGAATGGCACGTACAGAAATACTAGTGCTAAGACAAATTAAGACACATCATTGACGTCAATGGTATTTTGTGTCCTTTGCATGCCGTTCTTCCATCAGGTGACAACGCGCGTGACGTCAACCACGGAATCCTATATCTCGTCATATACGTTGCGTCACCTTCCATTCACCCTTGAATCATGGATGCTTTCGTACCTCCTTTTCTTTTCTTTTCCATTTTCAATCCTGACTCGACGATTCCTACGTGCTATTGTCAGTCAAGGTACTGTTAGTGCTAAGCTTTGAGATTAGTAGTGCTATTATTATTTTTCCTTTTGATTAGTACTTCTACTCCCGTACGGCCTTCTCATTTCTTTTGATAACCCAGCTACTAATCAGTAGGCACTCGTAGCAGTACACTAATCTTATGACAGTTGTTTTACCAGTAGCCGGGTACACTAATCCATTATGTAATAAACACTTATTGAAGTTGTTTTACCACAGGTAAGAAAAAAATGATAAATAAACTAGAGATTCTACAGAAAATGAAAGTATCACTCGGCTGATGTTTAGATAGTACGTGTCGTGCTTGTTGATGTCAATAGTCAAGGTCGTCGCTGGCCTAGATGTAGATCGGGGTTTGCAAGGCAGATTAGATTATTGGTTGATATGAAATCTTAGGGTATGTTTATATTAATTTTTGCTTTTAGTTTTTAGTTTTAATTTATAAATAGTAATAACCTGTAGAAAAATACACGTGTGATTTTAGTTAATATAAATAAAGTTACTATAATATGTACTACAATTAACTATTATATATCATTTTAAAAAAGATACTTCATTTAAAAACTAGATAATATAGAAAAACTATTTACTGTAAAAAATAGTTTTAAAAATAATACGAACAACCTCTAGTTAGATGTAGGATAAACCAGGGATCTTACACTGTAGAAGTGGAGCGCTTGGCATAAAAAAAAGTAATTTTACGTACTGCTATTTTTTTTTTTGATTAGTACTGCTACTCCGGAAGTGCATTCTCATTTGTTTTTCCTAGTGCCCAACTTTTGTGCTAAAAATGTCGGACGAATCGTCGCCATTGGGACCCAGAGCAATCACTAATCAAAAGAGGGACTACGGACTCGCCAGCACATTTATTTACGTTCGGCTCTAACCGATTTCAGTTTTAAATTTTTTAATATTTAATTTATTAAAATTAAAAGCTATTTAAAATATATCAGCTTCTAATTTTGACTTATTTTAAATTTTAGTTTTTTTGGATTTTCTTCCCTTATTTTTTGTATTGTCTATTATGATATAATTGTTTTTTATATTTTTTCCTTATTTTTTAAAATTTTTATTTTTCTTAAAAAATTAACAGTCACTATAATATAATTTTAAATAAAAAAAATCAAAAGCTAAAGCTGAAAGTTGAAGCCTACAGCCGGTTGGGGCGGCCCTCCATCTCTGTAAGGCCTTGCTTATTTCAGCTTAATCTTCCTGCTCTTGACTTATTTTTCACTATTTCTAAATTTCATCTTTTTTTGGTTTTTTGACTTTTTTTAGCTTTTTTGCCGGTTGTTTTTTTCGTATTCATTTGCATTGTTTGTGATATGCTAACATGTTTTTTCTATTTTTAATTTTTTTAAATTTAATTATACGAAATAAGCTACTATCAGTAACAGTGTAATTTCAGCCAGTTACAGTATAATTTCAGTTATAAGCCACTTTTTTCAGTTAAACTGAGCAGGCTGTTAAGTTGATCGCTATTGAATAAAAGAAGTAGCAGTTTTGAGTTGTCTTTTCTGCTCGTGCACATATATGTGTTTATTTGTCTATGTGAGAGGGACATAAACAAGTAGTGTGTGAGAAAAAAAAAGCAGTGAGTGCTTCTTCTAATTGTGTGCGGAAAATTGGTGAGTGATTTTTTGAGAGATACAAGTCGTGTGATTCAACTCTAATAATTATTAAGGCGCCGGGTGGCGGGGCCTTCTGACATCCTGCGGTGACGCTGCCGCATTCGCTGCGTGAAGTGGGTACCTTGGTAAAAGCTGCCGAGAATGGCCTCCTCACGAACTTCGCCGGCTTCTTGGGTAGGGACGCAAGTGGGCTGGGCTGGGCCGACTTCTCCCATTTACTCGTATCATGTATAGATGAATAGCCTTGGGAAAATTATCCTGTATATGAAAAATATTTAACAGTGGCTAGATCGAACGATTTACGAAAGTCTCAGCATTTATTGTCACTTTCGTAATTATCAGAGGCCAATAGGCCATGCTGATTTTGAGGCCATGATTCATGTAATAAAAACGTGTTGGGTATGAAATGCCAGATGTAACACACTGGCAGCCCGCTAAAGCCAGTTACAGATAAAACAGGGCTGAGCCGGATTCGGGCCAGCGAAATTCCCGTCTTATTTTTGGTCGCATTATGTGCTTGGGCCGATCCAGTTAATTAAGTTAGCGTGTTGGACAGGGCTGAGGCCTGAGGCCCAGTATTCAGGAACTGGAGACAAAGGCATTACCGCCTAGTAGTACTTAGTAGTACAACATAGAATGCGAAACCTCTTGATCAAATGGAATATTGCGATCACCGAATGGTTTAATTAAAAAACTTGTCTATCGTCTAAACCCCTAAATTAGATATGAAGCCTTCGATGTTTCACCGGATGCATTTTCCTTTTCGCGGATCACGCGGCACCTCTTCATTTCTCTTAATTAAAATGTTTTAAAAAATGAATGTTTTTCTAAGCTAAGAAGATGATGCTAGGTACTTCAACATATTAACTAGATATAGGTCCTGGCTTTATTTTTTAGTTTTTGCCTCTAGCTATTTTGAAACTAAAAACTAAGCAACATTTCTTTTTAGTTTTTTTGTGGTTTTTCATTTTGGCTTTGAAACCCGAAATAAATGAGACAATTTCTCTAAGTGGATTATTCTTCAAACGACTTTCCGAATCCAAAATCATATATATCATCCCTATTAATACCTCTATTATTGTTCACCGTTTCAAAAATACATCTAAAAACCATCCATACCAACTAAAAAATACCGGCCATAGAACAAGGCCACCGTTGGCCTTCACGAGCATCCCGGAGAGTAAACAAACCTAGCGTGCTACGAATTTCTCGCTTCTACATTCTTCCAGTTGAATGCAGCGAGACCTGTCGGCCGCATGTCTTCTGGTGCACAGTAAAAACCACCTCCCATCACGAGAACACTTGTCGATTCATCGATGGTTCCCAGCTCGACACCTGTCCGCCAAGTGTACGTGGCATCGCACGTTCCACGGTCATTCGCCCCCTTCGGGAGGAAGCCGTGCGCGGTAGATAATGCGGTGGTAACCCAGCCTGCATCGCTCACTCTGCGTCTTGTACAACGAGATTATCGTTTCGTCACTCCCTGAAGCCCAAACCGAGCTAGGGCGCACGCGCGAAGCAAGTTAAGCGATGGTTCCCACCGCGATCGTAGCCGCCGCTGGTGTCGCGACCGCGGCCGCCGTGTGCGCCTACTTCCTGTGGCCTGATGATGTAGGCGCCGGGCGCCGGCGGCCTGCTCATCTCACGGGCAGCATTCCTGGCCAATCCACAGCTCTACTTCCGGCTGCTCCGCACTGCCGGGGTCAAAGCGGCGGTGGCCGCATTTGCCGCGCCGCGCTTTGGGCTGTCTATAGCTAAGTACGCCACTCTAACCGGCTACTTAGTGCAGTCGTGCGACTATATGCAGTACTAATGTTTAGTATGCAGTACTAATGTAAGTTAGCGTCTTAACTAGTGGTGGTTCCGGCCGGGTCCGTCCATGTATTATTTCGATCTTGCGATATGTTTGGAGCACATTTCTTCGATTGTATATTGCCGATCGTACGCGGAACAGCAAAAGGCTCCCGGTGGTTTCTTCTTTCCGGCTTATAAAATTATTTTTTAACTTTATTATATCAATTAGTATTTTAAAAATATTTTTTAATATAAATCTATAAATTAATTATAATAATATTATAATAACTTTATTTATATCGATTAAAACTATACACGAATAATACCACTTCATACTCTTCCAAACGAATAGTTTCTTTCAACCGACGGCTGCCTCCCGACGGGCCGTTATAATACATCCCCGATATATTTAGGTCTGTACTGGCCGCTACATTTATCTCCAGCGATATACAGAGAAGGCCCACGCCGACGCTACATTTATCTAAGGTAAGATCTGTCTATAATATTTGTCAACCTCATCCTCTGTACTCGGCGATAGTCAACGTCGTAGGCGTATTCTAAAAGCTCCGGTATCTACTCCCTGTGCTGGGAATTTATATAATTTTCACTCTTCTGGGCTTTTCTGTAAAAGTGTTAACTCCGTACTGGTTGTGGTTTAATAAACCAGTGGTTATACCCTACGGGGCCATCTCACCTTAAAAAAAGGGGGAGTGATTATTGTCAAGGCGACTGAAATTTTTTTATCTCTCAGTCACTTGAAGTTGCACTCTCAATCAACTATAATTGCAGTTGTTCTTTTTGGAGGAGGGCTGCAATTTTAGTTGATTGAGAGTACAATTAAGTATAAATTTAGTTGCACTCTGAATCACCTGAAGTTGCAGTTGTTTTTTTTTTGGAGGGGGGCTGCAATTTTAGTTGATTGAGAGTGCAACTTCAAGTGACTGAGAGACAAAAAAAATTTCAGTCGATTTGGTAATAGCAAAACCGAAAAAAAAGGTTTTCAGCACAGCTTGGTCACAAAGTCACTGAATTCAACAAAGCAACAAGTCAATAATTGTGCGATGCACACTAGTCTGATTGAACGGATCAGAATATATATGGTCCTTTTCTTGGTATACTATTGCAGGTGCGAATCACACTCATTTCTTTATTCCACGCATTTGCACTGTATAATCGAAAATGGCACTGTAAAATATTTTGAGTTCCCGTAATATGGGCACACGGGAGCATCATCATCTTATTCAAAAGAGGACAGGTACGAGCGTAAAAGTCCAAGCGAATCATACAGATCGGCTTGCTGTACGAATCCTCACACGTCGACATCTCCAAATCAAGGAAGTGCGAGCCCCGTTCCGCGAAACTTGTCACGGACGATCTCGTCCAGCCGCGTCGCCATCTCCGGCGTCATGTGGTTCGCCCAGTCTCCGGCGACCCCCTTCCTGAAGAAGGCGCTGCGCGGCATGCTGCAGTACGCCCCCGCGGAGCCGCTCTTGTTCACCTCCAGGCCCTTCATAGTGTCGAAGCTGCACAGCTCCACGACGGTCGCGACGGCGCCGGCGTCCTCCTCGGCGGCCGAGAACGGCCGGCCCATGAACTCCGCCAACCTCCTCACGTTCTTGCCCGTGTCCCGCAGCAGGTCCTCGTACTTTAGGAAGAGCACGCTGTCCGGGTGCGCGACGCTCGCGTGCCAATATGTGAGGATATGGTCCCAGACCGGGCCGGCCGCCACCGCGCCGTCGCAGACGGACTCGAACGCGTCGGCGAACGACAGGTCGGGCTGGGCGCGCCGAAGGAAGTGCCACAGGGAGACCACCATGTCCTTGGGATCCCTGCAGATGTACACGACCTTGCAGCCGCCGCCGGTGACCGACTCGGGTAGTAACGTGTACGGCATGTGCGTGTTCATGAGGCGTGGCGACGGGAGCACGTCGAGCTTGGCCTCCTGCCCGTCGGCGAAGATCTCGTCCAGGAACGGGATGCAATCGTGCGGGTTGAGGCGGAGGAGCGGGTGCTCGGCGGCCGGGTACGCGGCGCGGGTCATGGTGGCGAAGGCCAGCGCCTTGATCCACGTGGTGCCGCACTTGGGGTAACTGGCGAGGAGCACGTCCTCCGGGCGCGGCGCGAAGCGGCGCTGGAAGACGACGGTGCCCGGGACCCAGTGCTCCGGCAGCCAGAAGCCCTGGTACAGGCGCAGCTCCAGGATGGACTGCTGCCTGCGCGGCAGCGCGGCCACGAGGTCGCGGAACTCCTCCTTGCGAGGGCGCTTCGGGACCGTGCCGTCGTCGACGTCCTTGAACGGGACAGGGCCGGAAAGACCGGACGTGTCGGTGGTGGCGGCCATGGAAGGGAGAACAAAGAGAGCTCGCACGCTGGCAGAGAAGTGGACAGTGTAGTGGTCGATCACAGACTTGACTGTTTCATTCATCTGGGCGCGTATATGTAGGATGTGCCGACATGGCAAGGGGGTTGCAATCATGCATGTGCTTTTTTTGACTTTGATGGCCGCGTGCTACCTTGGCGTGCCCGTCAAGAAGCAGCGCTTCTTATGGTCCAAGCTCGTTGAAACTGAAGTAGGCTTCCAATCACATGTCCTAAATACTGGTTTAGACTCTGGTCTGGACTGCCAAGTTGGAGAAATGGCGAGCAGTTTTAAGCATCTCATGAAAAAGGTATAATTAAAAATTAGTGTGTCTGGTGGCGAGATAGGGTGGAACAGTGACGGACCCAGGATTTTACCAAAGGGTATGCTGCACCAAAATTTTCATATGCAATTCGGTAAATCTATTTGCCAATTCGGTAAATAATTATAAAATTTGCACCGTAATTCGGTATACATGCAATAAATAATATGATAAATCTTAAATTTAAGAATTAAGTTGAAAACTATAACCTCTTTTGCCAACCAGTTATCAGTTCGGATTAAAATTGTTGTCGTATTGCATATTTGCGTAGCACTATTTTCATACTAACTAAAATAGCATGTCAAAAGGACAAATGAGAGCAATCTTCAGGGTCTATGACATCTGGATTAAGAAAATCTGATCGTAAATACAACATAATCATAATCTTGATGAAAAGCAACATGAATTCAGAATGCATGAGTAACTAGAACACCAGAAACATAACGTAATTATTATATTGGGCATTGACTCGATACTAACCAGCACGTTCTGCGGCAGAGGGTCCCCGGCTTTCCTCTCTGCCAAGAATCGAACAAGTTCCTCATCGCTCCAAGAATTACTGATGCTCATGTGAAGTAATGCTAGCCTAGGAATTGGAGGACACATGATTAGCAAGGTTCTTGCCTCAGTGCTTCTTGGATTTAAACAACGAAAAGAAAGAAAAATAGCCATCGCTTCTTGGATTTCAACAACGAAAAGAAAGAAAAAAAGCCATCTATGGATCCTTATACGAAGGTCACAGAACAGGGCAAGTTGACTCATACGATCTTGAAAATCGAATATGGTGGCAACATCTATCTAATTAGCAAATTTCTTGCTGGGATAACTTTATAACTACCATGGTGGCAACATCAGATGGGGGAAACAGAGACTAAAACAGAGCAAGCACACGCAGTTTTACACATGAAATTTTTCTTTACAATTTTTTACATGTACGCAGAGAAAAAATGCTAATGGTCCATCTGACGAAAAAACAAACATATAAACAACAAACAAGAAAAATCAAGAGCACCCAAGAAACATTCAAGTGAGTAATCATCAGATTAACCGAAGCAAATTGAGTGGAACTCTAACAAAAACTAAACCCCGATCCCAGCAGGATAACAGAAACCAAATTCTCCTGTAAACAACCGTACGTGAAAGCGGAAAGAATTTACACAATCAAAGATTTCCATTAGTCAAACTGACGCATATGTAGTTGAGATCACAAGCATACATGGCAGGAAGAATAACAGATTGCAGCTAATCCTGACTTGCCTAACAAACTAGCGTCGGTTGTCTTTGTCGTGCCGATCTTACGGTGATCGCGCACAGGCGCCACATCCATGCACGGGGCGTGCGCGAGCGCTGAGGCGTTGGTGCGCTGCGCTGCGTTGATGGCGAACCTGTGGTATGCCGTGGCCCATCCGGCATACCCTGTAGATCCGCCCCTGGGGTGGAAGCTGCCGGTGCCACCTAAACAAGTGTTTGGTGGCGAGCAATTAACAATTTCCTTTCTGCTCGAGCTACTTTACGTTTATACACGCGGCACATTGAGCGCCTAAGTAAGTTTCGGCCGGTCGCGTGGCGCGGAGCCGGAGCCCGAAGGTGACACGACCGCCAGAGCTTGACTACTGTAGCCCGGTCAGTCGGTCCCCGCGGCCAGTGGTGCGGAGGCGCGGTGCCATGGAGCGCTGGAGCGGAGGGCCGGAGCGGCGGAGCGGAGAGCCCGGAGCCGGAGGTGATGACGCGGTGTAGCGGTTGGGCCCGCCGTGGCGCCGTCGAGGTGCCGGCGGAGCGGAGGGCCGGATGGCCAGATCTGGGATCCGCGGTGTCGCATGACGGCGGACCGCGGTGCGGCGCCGGGACCGGAGGGGCGAGCGCCGGAGCGGGAGCGGACGGGCGAGCGAGGCGGGAGGGCGGGCGGAGCGGGCGGAGTGCATGAGGGCAGGCGAGCGCCGAGCGAGGGGCGAGCGGCGGAGCGGACGGCCGGAGGAGGGGCGAGAATCGAGCGACGGCCAAGCAGGAGGCGAGCGAGCATCGAGCGCGGGCCGGAGCGCCGGAGCAGATCGACGTGGTCGGCGCCGAGTCGCCGGCCGGGTTAGGTGGATTGCGCGGCCGCTCGGCGCCGGGTGGGCGGGATTGGGGACCGGGTCGGGAAATGGGGCCGGGAGCGCGACGCAGGAAATGGGTGGGCTGCCTTCACGCAGACGCGGGCGCACGCGGAGTCGCGGACGCTGGCGGTCGGGCCGGCCGCCAAATTGCCAAATTGTGACCCTAAATAGTTAAATTGACCCAATTATATATATACATATGTAATATATCCCATATATACTAGATTTTTTGTTAAAAATTTTGGGTGTTCAGCTGAACACCCATGAACTACAGTAGATCCGCCCTTGTGCGGTGAGAGTGTGAGAAAGAGCATCACACAATACGAGAGAAGAGAAGAGAGAAGAAGTGAAGTTCTGTCCAGCTTGTAACCCTTTTCGATCTTCTTCAAGCTTATAGTTGGAGACTCAAACGTGCTTGAATTAACTTCCAAATTTGGGGGAAAGGAAAATACTGTTTCGTGGTGGATCACATGCTGCTTCACATTCACTCTTGAATATAGTGCCTCTGTAAGTTCATTATTTTACATTAGACAAAATTTCTATCATAATCATCGATCCAAAAAATCCTTGATTTCCGGTTGACATTAGACAATTTTTGAAAGGCAATTGATTGACATACGATCACAATAATTTGAAAGAACAATATAGTACCTTCAACTTCCCTCATAATTTGCCAACGACTTGTAGCACAACTATTAATGCTATTGGCGCATTAGATTCTGTCAAAAAAAATTGCATCCTCTAGCAATCTAGTTCTTGTAATTGTCTGGGTTGATTGTGCACGTATTTGCGCAGGCATATGATGTGTACTGCTTCTGACCTAGGAACAGAATGCGCGAATCCTCATGAAACCCGTGGTATTCCAGAGAGAATTCGGTTATACAATAAACGCCCTGGTGGTATCGGCATAGCATCACAGGTAAATTGTTCAATGATGGACACCAGCTAGCTCAAAATGCATGGTGACTTAGAGAAATAGCATATACAAGAATCTAATACAGGTGTAAAGATTACCAGTAATGACTACTATGTTGGAACCTGAATAGTATGTACGAATGAAGTAGTTGATTCAGTAAAGATTGAAGTTTGCATCTTTTGTCTTTCTGTTACTCATGTAGGTCAGAATGCTCTTTGGGGGCACTTGTACTTGCTGCGTTAGAACTCGTTTCGACATACAACTGCACTAGTGCTGCTGGCTGTCCGAATTGTATCCAAGTAAGTTTATTTGCTGTAATGAACTCATTATTGAGAACAAAAAAAATCATCATTTTAGATCTGATAGGTTTCTTCATTTTTTTTCCAGTCATTGACATGTAGTGAATATAATGAGGTTTTTGGACAAGGAGGCAGCAATTTTGATTCTGAAGGTTAATGATTTATGTTTACTAAATTTACCTGACCACCCTCCATCGTACTCCATTTAACGCAAAATCGTTTGTTCTGAGAGATTTATTGCGTGTGCAGGGAGTAATTGACTACGAAAGATCCTATTTTGAAGCGTAAGAAGGTTCTCATCAAAGCTGATCTACAAGCGAGGTATGACGAGGTAGCTACAACATTCGTTTCCGCCTCATGCGGCCCAGAGCCTTTCCGCGCAGGTTCCGGGTGGGGCCATTTGCGGAAGCTAGCCAGGCCCCATGGCCCAGCAGATCGTGTTGGCCGGCCCATTTGTTATGGCTTTTCTGCCGCTGCTCACGACTCGCAAAGTTATCCGTTGATAAAGTTGTTGGTGGGGTTTGCGGCAACCCACTAAATAACATGCAAGTCAACCCACTAAAGTTATCCGTTGATAAAGTTGTTGGTGGGGTTCGGAACCGTCATCACAGACGGTTCCTGAACCGTCAGTGTTTAGGTGTCAGTGATAGTTGGTAGTTATCACAGGCGGTTCCTGAGCCGTCTGTGATAACATACATTACAGACGGTCTTGACTACTAACCGTCTGTGATAGTGAGGTATCACGACGGTTGTTTATAAACAACCGTCGTGATACCTCACTATCACAGACGGTTAGTAGTCAAGACCGTCGTATCTGAGACTATCACGAGCGGTGTTTGTTTAAACAACCGTCTGTGATACTCGTCTATCACAGACGGTTAATAATCAAGACCGTCTGTGATATACACAATATCACAGACGGTTTGTGTTACTAACCGTCTATGATATTGTGTATATCACAGACGGTCAGTTGTAAAGGCCGCCTGTGATATCATTCACGACGCACGGTTTGTAACAACGAACCGTCGTGATACCATATATATCATCCATTTTATTTTCGCTTTTGGCTAGCCTCGGGATATGCTAGCCATGCCCTCCGAAAGCGACAAGCGGTGGATTACTGAGATAAATGATGATATAAGTTAATTGCAACTCATAGTAAATTACAACAAAATTCGATACACAGATGAATGTAACAAACGGCCAGCAGATCTCATCTGCGGGGTTTTTGAAAGAGACACCCGAAGATGTGGTTGATGACCGCGCTCTTAACCAGTTTCGAGCGCGCTCGTTTGCGATCCCGGCAAATGGCGGAGAGGCCTCCGATCGGATTGCGACCTCATCCCGCATCCTCCATTGCGGGATTTTACCCGCACCAGCAGATCCGAGTCCGTGAGGGTGCGTGTTTTTTGACTGAAGGTCCTTGTGCGCCGCACTTTGTTGTTCAAATTCGGTCGTCGTCTTCATCTGCACAAAGGCCTCCCATGTTTCCGGCGACACGAAAGGATACCGTGAAGGGCGTGACATCCTCGGCCACGTACTTTGTCACAAGAGTGCTCTTAAAATTCTTCCATGCTTTTCCCATCGCGAGGCGCGCCGCTGCACGAGTCCTCGTGCTTCTTTGGGAACTCGAAGCAATTTGTAAGTTCCTCCGTAGCTGATTTTGTGATCATTTGTCAAATCTTTCCACTTGCTATGGTGATGGAGACCCGTTGCCTTCCAATTATACCGCAGTAGTCCGAAATGATGACGCTGCTCGACGGTTCCAGAGGGACCCCATCCGGAGAGACCACCGTGATGGTCATTCGGGCCTGTGGCCATTTCGATACTCCTCGGCCACGTTTAGATTTCGCAGTCTTGGGAGCGTGAGACCCAGATGACGACGACGAAGACTGTGTGGACGCCATCTCTCTTCTAAGAAAAAACTAATTGCAGTGAGCTATGGGCCTTCCAAATAGACCTTGCAGCTAACAAGTAAAGATATATTATATGCTACATAAAATACATGTGAAGCATATATCATAAAGCTAACATGTGAAGCATATAACATAAAATACATGTGAAGCATATAACATAAAATACATGTGAAGCATATAACATAAAATACATGTGAAGCATATATCATAAAGCTAACATGTGAAGCATATAACATAAAATACATGTAAGCTACCATACTCTTTACGGTACAGGATACAATCATTCCGACATGCATGTATTCTTTCTACTTCCATTCCTAATGGACAAAGAATCTTCTTGGCTTGGTAGGTGGTTCTCGGCAACACATTTCCCGTTGGAAGCATGTCCACTAGGAGACCTAATAATGCCGTGAAACTCTTATCGGACCAACCATTGCTTGCCTTCAATTTTAGCAGTTCTAGAACTGATGACAACCTCGTGTATTGCGGCTTGCAGCCCAGGAACAAAGGTTTCTCCGAGTCCTCCATCAAGCCCTCGAATTTACCAAACTCTCTCTCACTATAGTTCCCTTCTGCATCACGTAACATCTGATCTAGATTGTCATCCTGCGACCTATCCTCATGATCCAGATTGTCATCCTGCGACCTATCCTCATGATCCAGATTGTCATCCTGCGACCTTTCCTCATGATCGAAAGAACAGTCCACAACTGGCATATCGTTGTCTCCCTCGACTATGTCATAAGAGCCGTCTTGTGTACTACTCTTCTCTTCACCGTGACTGGTCCAACATTTGTACCCTTTTCTGAAACCCCTTGAATCAAGTGAGCTTCAATCATACCGAGTTGCTAAACATCTTGAGATTATCACAATCAATACATGGGCAATACATATATTTCATCCCTTCTTCAACATATCCAACTCGGGCCCGCCCTTCTAAAAGCGACACGCCAGTAATGTACTCTTCACTCACACGGTTCTCAACATACATCCAGCTTCGGTCCATCTACGCTACACAAGTGACAAATGGGTGTCAAAAATGATTATTACCCCTACTACTAACCTCTGATCAGATCACTAAGAATGTTAAGCAATTGAGTACTAATCTCTGATCAGATAACTAAGAATGTTAAGTAATTAAGTATACTAACCTCTGATCGATCACTAAGAAGACGGTGATATTTTTCGCCTCAACTCCCTAAAGTCGCCGCCTTGCTCCACCGATGCGGCGCAATGAAGCAGATCGGTGTCGACATCCTTCAAGCAAGTACGCCAAGCAATTGATACTATGCGAATATCACGACGGTTCCAACCACAAACGGTGCAGAAAATGACATATCACAGACGGTTCGTATTAATAACCGTCTGTGACGGTTATTAATATGAACCGTTTGTGATACAAGCAATATCACAGACGGTTCAACTTAATAACCGTCGGTGATTGTTGCCTATCATAGACGGTTCACATAAATAACCGCTCGTGATAGTTACATATCACGACGGTTCTTAACACGAACCGCTCGTGATGCATACTATCACGAGCGGTTCGTGTTAAGAACCGCTGCGCGATTGTTTTATCACGAGCGATGCGTTAATACAACCGTCTCGTGATGCTCGATTCTTCGGCACCGACATTGCCGACTTATTCGATGGCGACTAAGTATCACATATGGTTCATAAGTAACAACCGTCTGTGATAGTTCAACACCGCCTTACTGACATATCTCAAAGGGGATTATTACCCTTATAGAGTAAACAACACCGAGTGAACCACCTGGCTATCAGCGCGATCTCTGTCTCCCCCTGCTCCCTCGGCGCACGTTCGAGCCCCCGCTAGCACCTCCATCGCGCACGTCCGGTTCATACTAAAGAACACACTCTTGCCGTAAGTGTGTCTTGTTTAGTGTGGACCGTCGTGCCACGAAGGGTTTGTTAGCTTGTCATCCCGTAATAGATCGATCCGATCAATGTGTTGTTGTGTTTTGTGCTTGCCTCAGATTTGCATGTTCCTCGACGATGCCGACTATCGTCGACATGTGATGTCGAGTGGATGAACTCACGCGTGACTAGTACCGGTGGAAAGGTTGATGGGGAGTTATTAATAAGGGCCTGGCCGTGGGAGGAACTGGTGCCAGCCATTCGATGTGGAGAGAATAGACGGGTGAGATCGAAATCCTGTGTATACGCCAATTATTGGTGACATGTGACTATTACACACCAATTATAAGTGACATGGGATTATCACAGACGGTTCTTAACAGGAACCGTCTGTGTTATCAACTTTCACGGGCGGTTCGTGTTAATAACCGTCAGGAACTTTCACGACAGTTCTTAACAGACCCGTCGTGTTATCTCGATTGGTATAGGCGGTTCGTATTAAGAACCGCTCAGGAAGTTCCTGACGGTTATTAATAAAACCGTCTGTGATGTCTCAATTATCACAGACGGTTCATGTTAATAACCGTCTATGAAAATATCACAGACGGTTGCCAGTAAAACCGTCTGTGATGTACCCGTCCAGTATAGCCTCTTCTGTAGCAGTGTTCGTTTCTTCGTTAGGCCTTTATCCATTGGGAGAAAAAAAAACAATTATTTGGTTATCATGTGGAAATGCAAGTGTAATCACACAGTTCAAACCAATTACAAATCCTGCGTGGTTCGCGTGTATATGGAAGTCGATGGCATTTTACAACCACCAGCTGCATGCATGTTTATATGTTCATGCTAAGTCAGAAGTCAGAACCAATTCTTGGGACAACGCTTGTGACTAGGGATGCAACTGGTCCGGTCCCTGCCTCATGCGGCCCAGAGCCTTTCCGCGCAGGTTCCGGGTCGGGCCATTTGCGGAAGCTAGCTGGGCCCTAAGGCCTAGTAGATCGTATTGGTCGGCCCATTTGTTGTGGCTTTCTGCTGCTGCTGCTCACGACTCGCAAAGTTATCCATTGATAAAGTTGGTGGGGTTTGCGGCAACCCACTAAATAACATGCAAGTCAACGTTGCTGTAAAAGTGCCACTGCATAACAATACTAATATCTAATGGTTGACTAATGTCTTGGGAATATTTTCAAAAAATATAAAGAAGTTCTGAAAAAATTCAATAGAACCTAAAGAAGGTATTCATATTCAGAAATTTAATTTATCAACTATCTGTTTGCATCAAACGGATACTCAAAACAATATAGAATAGATTACGTCACGTTCAAGAATTCACTTGGTTTGGACCCAAGGACCTCATCACAACTCCCAATTCTTTGCTGTTAATGCAAGGACCTCATCACGACTCTCAATTCTTTGCTGGTTATGCAGCTTGTAGCCCGGATACATGGAAGTTCACTGCAACATTACACCCGCCTGGATACATGAAAGTTGATAGCAACAAAAGGCGCAATACAAAAAAATTGCCAAGCTTGGTAGCACACAATCAACACAACAGAAGTTGGACCCACTGCTGCACTGATCATATAGATTCCCCCTTAAATTTTGCAAAATGATAACATGTTTCAGCCAAAACATACATACCCTGCATGGCTTCTAAGGGAACACCCCAACTTTGTACTTAAACTACAGTGTATAAAACTGATACTGAATACTAGAGTAAAAGATGTGATGGGCATGAGAGCATCAGGGTTCAGGTTTCAGGTTTCAGTTTTTTTGTTACTCGTCCAACAAGATGAGCATCCTCATTGTATTTCAGTTTAAACTGAAACAAATGATAAACTAGCACTGTTTTCTACTAAGATATGACTACAACATCAAGATCAATATACTGTTTTCTTTTCTAAAGAACATGAATTGACTAATGTTTTCTTTTCAACTAATGCGGCAACCAACATAATTGGAATGCTACCATTAACAAAATAGTGCACATAGTGTAACACCCCCGTTTTTGAGAACGGGAATATCATTACCTTCCGTAATAGCCCAGGAGTTCAGTTACGGACAGAAGAAGTATCATGTCTGCTCACGAACATTTAAAAGAAGTTAGTTTAATTAAAATAAGACTTAACAATCAATTTTAACAAATTCTAAGGGCGTCCAAGCTCAAAACTTAACTTACAATCAGAAGAACCAAAGAAAACTCCACAGGAATACTTGAGTGCGGCGTAACCCTAGCACAAGTACTTGTAACATCCTTTCTTCATCTGATCTCTGTGGTGGTGGGGAAAATAAAGTAAGACTGAGTACAGCCAATCATACTCAACAAGTCACATGAAAAATACTATTTAACTACATGAAAGAGTTTACCATAGAGTAGGGTAAGGTAGTTTATTAGTTTACGTGGATGCAATTTTATTTGTAAATACTTTGCTTTTAAACACAAAATATCAAATCATAAATTTCTTAAGGAATTTGGGGGTTTCCAAACTTGATTAACACACTTTCATATTTCCAAAACCATTCCAAATATACTTATGCTTCTCTATTGGAATCACCCATTAAACACATCTTCATATACCGGAAGTACGGTGTATTCGAATACCATTTACACATGACTCTGCAGAGTTGCCCAACTTTACCCACAAGATTCCTCAACTCCCGCGACAGAGTTAAGAAAACAAGGCATTTCACTGTTCATCTCTTTGTATAGCCTCTACCCGATAGACTGTAGACCCCTGTCACGGAATACGGTGACCTGACAGGGTGGAGCTTACCATTGTGAAAGTATGATTTTACCGCTTCTATACCACATATTTGCGACGGCTATTCTGTTTTTGGAACAGAATATATATTATATCCTTATAATAGATATTCAATCGATTTGAACAGCTAATAAACCAAATTTGACAAGTCAACGCTTGTGATTGAGTGATTACTATGTTCTTTACTTAGCATAAGAGTCTAGTCCTTATATTTTCACTAAGGCGACTTCTACTCATAAACTTATATTTGCTAATGCTTTCAAATTTTCTTCTTCTGGATGAATTGTCCATCATGAGGTTGATTGTGCATGTTTGAAGAACTCAACCTCCATTGGGTATATGTGATATTCCATAAAAGCTGCAGATTTTTAGTGACTATCACCACATGGACTGCTTAGTTGCATCTTGATTGTTATTGTGGTGATGTAGTACCATGATCCTTGATTGAACACTTCAATGGCTTTTCTAATGATATGTTTAGCTGGTATCTTGGTTTGTTGTTAACAACAATCAAATAGCTCTATGCCATGAGAATGATGCCCATATATTCATATTGCTCGGCTGCATTTACTGCAATTGAAGGACGGTATACAAGAGGTTACTCTATAAACTCAGGTGAGATTAGTGTGTAATGATCCTAATGACTCGGTTTCCTGGATTCGTCTCTGAGGACGCGTGTCATGCACAAGCACGATGCTACGTACGCCCGGGTTGACCTCCCTTTCCAGGGTGGCTTCCTGCAGGGGAGCACAGTGCAACTCATTCACTGGCTTGGCGACTTCGCCCATGCGTGCCCTGTGCAGCTGCTGTGCTTAATTGGTGCTCTAGGCTCGCCAGCAGCTGCACAGCCACTCCGCTCCAACCGCACGAAGCCAAGACACGACTTTTGCTTCCATCTCCTCGGCCGGAATGCACTCGCGCACTCAACTTGCTGATCATCTCTTTCGTGCGATCGCGATCCTGGATTGCACGACACTGATCATCTCCTTCGCATGTGCTCCTCCCTTTTAGAGGTGGCGACGGCCAGAGGCGTTGACTTTCATCGGTTGCGGGACGATATTGTTAAAGTATAAATGAATTATTTGTTTTTCTTCGTCAACGTAGCTTTTTGGGTAAACTAGCTAATACATACAACTTAATATGGTATCAGAACCAAGAAGTCTTGAATTTCAGATCCAGCTAGTACAATTAAAAAATAATAATTATAGCTTATTTCTATTCCACGTCTTATGAGGCATGTGATACTTCTTTTCAACGTCTTAGGACTATGAGAGACTACATATAACGAGAGTATTAAAGTGTAAGTAAATTAACCGTCAGTCGAGTGAACTAACTTGTGCATATAACCCAATAGATATGATATGACTCCATCCGCCAGTGCTACCCACCACTACAAGCCGAAACCCAGAGATGGATGGATATCTCCGGCTGTTGCCGTGCATGCGTTTGCTCCGGACGCCTCGTGCAAATGGCTGCGACGACCACTGCCGTAGTGCCATTTTGTGCACTTGTCTGGTGTTGACCACCATCTGATACGCCACACATTCAGCAGCCGCTTATCGTCGTAAGCGCTCCTTTTTGGAGAGATGCAGACGCTGACCTCGGATGATATGACTCCACCACTGCTACTAGGAGAAACCAGCTGTTGCCGCCCAGCTACGCCTGCAGTGGCTGCTACCTTGCTATGGTGGCGTTGACCACTACAATCCATTAGTATTAGCGTTGTGCTGTGCTGGCAGTGGTCAAGCCAAGAGATTTTTTCTCTTTTTTTTTCTGAGAAGGTCGAGCGACTCTTTAGACAGTCCAATTGTGCAACAAAAAAAAAACTTTTTTAGTATTGCTTTCTGACGGGAAGGAGGAAATTTTTATGGCATATTTGGAATACAGGGTTTTCACAAGAATTCTACATAAATATTGCAGGAAACATTTCAAATCCCGCATAATCTCTTCATGCACCCAACGGACCTTAACGGTTGGTCCCCCACTGCTGGCACATATCCTCTCATCAAATTTAAATGTTTATAATAAAGGTGTGTACACTGTATAGTTTACTCTCTTTTTTTCGTGTTTGCAAACCCCCCCACACACACGCGCGTTGGCAGGAATGGCTCAACTTTGATTGCCGCAGGCACAGGTGTCCTTCCAACTAGATTCTCACATAAGAGGGACAGTGACCCAAACCTAATTAGAGACGTAAGCCAACCCTACTATACTATCCCTTGTGTCCCACAATATAAGCATAGGAGCATATCTAGTGCAAACAGACTATTCAGTACTAACATTAAACGTAGCCGTGAGCCATTGGATCTCACGCGGATGGCTTGGATGCAGGCGGGCGGGATGCCTCTCTCTTTTCCCCGGCTGCCTCAATCTCCACTCTCTAAGCTCAAACCGTCGTCCCCCTCTCCAATCCACCCCTGTCGCCACCTCTGCATCGCCGCCCCCCTCTCCACCACTGACCCGATGCCGTGGTCGAAGTGTCGTGGTCGTGGCGTCATGGTCGTGGTGCCGTGGTCGTGGCGCCGAGATCAAAGAGTTGTGGTCATGGCACCGTGGTCAAAGAATCATGGTCGTGGCGCCGTGGTCGAAGTGTCATGGTCGTGAGGGAGAATCTCGGGACAGGAGGGAGGAGCTCGGAGGCGGCGGGGAGGTCGGATCTGATGCTAAGGGGGGATGAGGGAGGATCTCGGGGGCTGGAGGAGGAGCTCGGGGGTGGCAAGGAGGCCAGATCTGGCTGTGAGTGGGGTGGGAAGGAAGGAGGAGCTCGGGGCGATGGCGCCATTGGAGAGGGAAAGGCCAAGCAGCGGCCAAGCCTGAGAGGGAGAGGCTAGAGAGGAGGGACGCGGTGCAAAACACTAAAGGGGAGGCGGAGGGTTAAGTGCAAAATGCATAAGTGGGTAGTGCATCCCACTGCCCAGAACTGAGCCGTTCGGGACAGATCGGACAACTAGTGTTCGCGTTTGCACGTTACCACTGAATAGTCCATTTGCACTAGATATGCTCCCTATAAGTATTTATTCTTCGGAAGCATTGTTCCACAGTATAAATCTATTGCGGAGATTAATTCGTGTAATTATTATAATATTTTCATCATGTACCCATCCTTTAAATCTGAAATATAGATGGATAGTTGCAGTATGCTATTTAATAGATGCATGCATGGTCCAACGACATTAGCATTTTCTTAGATTTATGTTTTCTTAATCTATGCATATAGCGGGTTATGAACTTATATTGCGGCACGAACGTTACTCCCATGCAATGAAGGGACTCTCCTTTTTCTTGGCAAAATTGATTGTGGTCCTCCCTGCACAGAAACACTCACGCAGTCACACACAAGAAGGCAAGAAGCCCCAGATGGTGCCAAGGCAAGCAAGCGCCTGTCATCCAATTAGCCGGGGAGATCTTTCCCTGGCCAATGGAATCCAGGCTCACTTGCCCTGCCCCTAAAAGGGCAGTGGAAACTTCCACCCAGTGCTCCATCCTTATCCTGGCCTGCCTTTCCTGCCTTGGCCCTTTCCTGCTGCCTGTGAGTGAAAGCTAAGTGCAACTAACTGCTTGCTCATCCATGCCATGCCATCAAGGATAACAAAAACATTTGGTTTGGGAACAGCTTGAGCATATCTATGTGCGTGGCCTTGTGTTAGCATTGCATAGAAAAAAAGGGGTGAGGTGGTGACAGATCACAGATGAGATCATGAGATCAGCAGTTTGCATGTCATTGCTTGCACATTAAGGAATACGCACGCAGCCTCTGGATAGTTTATTTTATGTCTTGGCTAGTATCCATGTGTCAAACTTTGAGATATTGGGGGAAGGAATACCAGGGAATCATAGACCTGCTCCAACCGGCTCTTTTGGCGTTGGTTCTGGTTTCTGCTTTAGAAATTAGAAGCTATTTTGAATATATCGATTTTTTAAATTAGGTTTTTTGATTTTTTTTAAGCTTTCTTTTGGCCTTTTGCTTTTTTCTTTGTTCCTTTACATTATCCAAGAAGATATAACGATTTTATTATTATTATTTTCTTTTTTTAATTAAATAACTTATAAAAAACTAACAATCGCTACAGTGTAATTTCAACTAAAAGTCAAAAGCCGACAGCCAAAAAATCCGGTTGGAGCGGCCCGTTTAGGTCCTGCTCCAAGCAGCTTCGGCTTCTAGGTTTTTTAAGCATAAGTCATTTGAAATGTGTCCCTTCTAATTTCGCTATTTTTCTTTGTCTCTTTTTCTTTTTCTTTATATTGTCCGTGGAGATATAATAGTCTTTCTATTTTTCTTATCTATCTTTATTTTTTTTAATTGAATGAATCTAAAAAACCTAACAGTTGTTACGGTGTAATTTTAGGCAACAGTCATAAGCAGCTGTTTCTAAATCCTACACCTGACCGGACGAAGTTCCTTGTCCTTCAACAAACCAGTTTCTCTTGACTAGTATATCAGCAGTAGAAGATACTAGAACTTCGAAGACTCGGTATTACATTTCAAATACATAATTTTTCCTCAAAGGATTATCCATGCCGACACCTGAGATCACACAGCCGACACCCTAGATTCCAGATTATCTCCACAGCAAAGCACCAATCACGTAGTACTATAATCCAGCCGGAAAAGGAATGAAAAAAACATGCATAGCCAGTTGGTCACCACAGAACATTAGGGATAGATACCTCATTAGCAATTTAGCACCTTGTCAAATTGCACCATTGGGTACAGGTCACCCAAAGCTCATTTTAATGGTGCAGATGATGGGATCATCAAGAGGTTAAGGAAACTAGTAGTAGTATTAAGCACATCATTAACTCATTTCAGCACATTAAAAGCACAAAAAAAAGATTAATTAACCCGGCACCACCTCCAATTACCAACGACACCAACCAACCAAGAAGCGAAGCCTCCTCTTCATGCAGCAGGATGCCAGGAACAGTCATACCCTGTCTTGCCTGCCGAACCCTGACGACGATGTTGACCCGCCGCCGGTGCCGGCACCGCCGTGGCCGTGGCCGTACCCGCCTTTCCCTCCCATCGCCATCTGGTGGTGCGGCGGCTGCGGGTACCCTGCCGTGGACGCGCCAGGAGGTGACCCGTACATCGGCTGTCCCATCATCATGATCATGCCGCCGCCGCCGCCGTACATGCCGTAGCCGCCGGCATCACCGCCGCCGCCATTGTTCCTGGACGGCTCCTGCTGCTGCGAGCCGGAGCCGGAGGAGGCTGCGCCGACGGCCCCGGCAGCGCCCGCCTTCTCGCCTTCGAGCTCGCGGAACTTGTGGAGGTAGAGCTTGAGCGGCTCGATGTAGTCCTCGAAGCCGAGGGTGGTCATGGCCCAGAGGAGGTCGTCGCCGTTGATGGTCTTGCGCTTCTCGCGCTGGCACTTGTCGGAGGCCTCGCCGGTGATGAAGGAGATGAACTCGGACACGCACTCCTGCACCGTCTCCTTGGCGTCCTTGGAGATCTTGGCGTTGGCGGGCAGCGCCTTCTTCATGATCCGGCTCACGTTCGCGATCGGCAGGAACCTGTCCTGCTCCCTCGGCGACGAGAACTCCGCGTTGCTCGGCCCTCCGGACTCGTTGTCGGAGTCCGGCATCCCCGCCGATCGAGCCAAGAAACAGGGCAACCAACCTCTCCCCCCTCCCTTCTCCGGTCAAATTAACTCCGAGGCTGATCAAACGGTCCTAACCGAAACTAGACTCACTGCGTTCCAAATCAACAACCCCAAGAACACCAGTATAAACGCATCAAACGCAGATGGAACGAACGAACGAGAGAGACGAGAGGATTTGTAGGGTCGGGGGAAGGAGGAGGAGGAGGAGGAAGGAGTGAGGTGGGAGGGAGAGGAGGGGGGTTTGAGAGGGGGTGGAGGACGGCAGGATCCGTCGGATGAATCGTGGGGATAAGAACGCATCGAGGGGACGACGTGGCGTGTGATGGACCGTTTGTTTGTCGATAAGTGTGGGCCAGCGCGCGCGCGCGATGCCGTCCGTCGGCGCCACGCTGGAGGAATCCGGGCCGTCCGAGTGGGCCAGGGGACGCGCGGGTGATTCATACCAGTATACCACCGTGGGAGGTCTGCCACGTAGGGTGCAGACGTGGAGCAGTGCGTCTGACGTGGCCTTAGCCCGTGGACCGCTCGGAGCAGAGCGCTGCGGTAGCAAAGGAGTGTAACGTACTCTTCCTCCGACGCTTTTTTACATTCTGTGAAAGAAGCTCGCTGTCACTTCTCTATTATTTTGATACCTGCTCAACTTTTTAGTCGCATCTCAATCAATGTTAATGACGACAAGATGTATGTAATGTAATTAAATGGCGTAATTTTCAATTTCTTTCGTCAGAAAATATCTTATCAGAGACGAATTTATCGATACAATGGTCTCATGTTTTTCTTTTGGAATAGCTACATTTGTTCCACGGTGAAAAAGGTGCTAAACCTTTTGTATTACCAAAACTCTATCTGCTTATTCTATTTGCATGAACGATCTGGAGTGCTGGACTTGTGTATAGTCCACTTTGTCTCTGAGATGGTCAAATTAATGAATCAACAATACTTTTACGTACATAACCATATCCATTAGCTCTAGTATATTTTACCGCACGAAATGTAACAAAAAAAATTCATAGTGCAGTTGTACACTGAGGCTCACTGTCTCCAAATATTGGCGAATTCGACTTGTCCCCATCGAAAATCATACCACGTCACCCGGGCCACCACTAAGCAAGCGTAGATCCAAAATATTAACCTTAGCCTTTCGCCACTAACCAGTAACTACCAACCACTCTGGAAAGAAGAGCGCTTAGGAGTGATGCAAGTGGGCTCTTTTTTTTTACAGTGTGGCAGATAGCTTTCCACACTATTACGAGTGTTTATATAAATGTATTGAATATCAATAAATTGTTTTAAAAAGATGATAAAAAATATTTTATTTATTTGTTAAAAAACATGATAAGTCATAAGCTAAAAATAAAATAAGGCCAAAAGCTAGCCGGTCAAACCTACATAACTTTGACAAGTGGCACGAGTCAAGTGTCCTCCCCTTCCGCGCATTTTCTATGATATATATTCTGTAACAAGTGCTCGTAACCCCTCTTTAACAAAAATCCCTTTTGTCAAAAGAAAATTCATCCCCCCTAATTGTTCTTCTCTCTTTTTTTGTAACGAATGTTCCACTGCATCTAGATACGTTGCATTTCTTAGCTATGATATTTTGTAGATTTGTAAAACTTGAGACGCATTTAGCCGTTTGACCGTTTAGATGGTGACAATTGGTATATGGGATGTTCTTTTTGGCTACGGCTTATGGATTTTAGTTGAAATTTTTGAATTTTGGCTATTTACGGTACAGATTACGGAGAGACTGATACTTACTTATGATTTTGGCTGGTACAGATGTTAGGTTTTTAACGTGTACTATGTTTAACTTGTAGACCATATCTTAAGAAAATACTCCGTTTAAAAGTTAGATACTGTAACAAAAATTAAAAGTCGTCCGGCTTGTACACAGCCGAACAGGCCCAGTTGGTGACCGGATCCTCTGTATAAGTATTTTTTTTTTTACGCGTAGAACATGTATGGGTTGCCGAAATTTGCGGTTTAGCATGTATCACGAAGCAAAGTGGCATCATAGTGATGTTGATGGCCATGATCTCCTAGTTAAGGAGAAAGAAGTTTCAATACACGCCTATGTGAGATTCTAGTTGGCAAATTGTAGCGTATGCATTACTCTGGCCTGCTGCCCTTACTACGACAGGAGCTGATCGTGAGATGAAACAGACAGTGTTCTATTCGTTATTTGTCGCCATCTTTACTTGAAAAACGTTGTACTCGAGGAATCTAAGGCGTGTTCAGTTTTTTTTTTCAATTATGACGGTGAATGTACCATACGCATTACCACGCACGCATCCAGAGATCGGCTCCTGGGCGGCGGAGTCGAACTCCGACGTCTATACCGACGGGCCAACGGCCGGTCTCAACGCGTGTGTGTATCTTGTTGTTCTCCGGCGACTTGATCTTATTCCGATCATGTCAACACGGACGGTCAAGATGCTCCTCTCCCTGAACTGAGAACTCATGCGCACGCAGTTGGCCTGTCGGTTCTCCAGACCCGGCGAATCAATCATGCTTAGCCATATCTAGTCAACGGAGAAGCAGTAGGCACCAACACAAGAATCTGTTCTCTGTTGCTACAAAGCACTGAAGCAGATGCAGGCGAGGTAATGGGCCCACTGGCCAGTAGCTGCGTGTCCGAAGTGACGTGTCGGTGCCTGGCATGCATCAGGAATCTCCTGCCTTTGAGGGGACCACGAACAGAGTGTTAATAGGGTTTAAGCTCTAGTTCCCAAATAGGTGAGATCTCAGTCTATTCACCGAAGAGTAGCTCCACGAACACACTGTATAATATTTGGTATGGATTGTTTGGACTATGGTTGTCCATAAGTTTGCGGCTGAATTTTTTTGGGTACTTGTTGCTTATGGTTTTTTGTTTTTATAAATTAACTGATTTTTAAACGGTGTGTTTTTTTAAGATAAGGTCTACAAGTCGATTGTAGTAGATAATGTACCGACTTCAGCTATATCGGTCAAAATCACGTATAACTGTCTTTCTTTTCGTACTCTCTCGCGCGAACAGACAGAATTCAAAAGCTATAAGACAAAAGCTACAGACTAAAAGAACCCACCGTCCTAAACTATGATATCGTAAAGACTAGATTGTACCAGTCCTAAAACAATATTCTTAGTACTTCCGTAGCAGGGGGTTGCAAATCGGTCTCCTAATATGTCTCGTGTACTTTATACTTTTGTAGAGAGCCCTTCTATGGCAATTTCATCGGAAACTGTTTAATTACCATCAGAATTTAAGAAAAAAAATCCCGCTTTTCAAATGGAGCCTTATGGTGGCAGAGGATCCTAATCCGCTGCAGGCTCGTTGCGTTGCCATACAACCTCGTTGCCACACAACTTAATTTCCACAGCAACTAGACGACTGATTAATCGGACTGATTGATTAGCCAGTGAGTTTATTGTGTTTTTGACTGTGGATTTGAGATATATATGGCAACCGACGAGTGACGGGGCGGCTGGCGTCCGGTGTGAGGTCGTGCATGCGTGGGCGGCGCCGGCGGATTAATGCGGTTGAGATCGACGAAGCCGGCCGGCCGGCCGGGTTGCCCGGTCCAACCGGTAATCGCAGCCACGCAACTAGTCTTCGTTTGTCTTGCGTCGGAACAGTGGTTTAGGGTTTCTAGTTGAGTTGACCTGACTATCTATGCCACTATCTATGATTCTTTTTTGGCTGAGTGGCTGAGTTGACAACAACTTCAACCTTACATATCTCAAAAAAGAATTCAGCCTTGCACGACTCAGCGTTGTTGGACAAGACGCCACGGCCCTGTGGGTGGGTCCGTTTTAGTGCTTGTTTCGAACGTATCTATCTCACAGGAAACAATATAATTTATATGGTATCTCTTCAGATTTCTCCGTTCCAAACATAGCCTCTTAATTTCAGTTTCAAAGGGCTGGGGTGAACTAGCTTTACGAATCATTAGCCCTAGCTCCCTTGTTCAACATTCTGACAGGTACGCCTACACCATGCAGAACTAACTTTCGCGAGGATCATCGGATCCACAGCGACGACCAGCTCACAAAAGCTTTTCCAATATATGTCGAACCACTCTATCAATCTTGCCGCATTACCTTCCATCTTGTCAAAACTTCTACCGCGCCTGTCATGTCATCTTATTACGTCACATTCACGCCCGATCGATCGAACTGTCCTAGCTCGGATCCAAGCCAAGCTATATGATCACATGTATTGGAGCCCAACGGGCAATGAACCGACCAAATAGCGATGCACGCACGGCCGGTTGCCATCATCATCGTCATCTCAATAGTGACACACGGACACCGCCATCTCATCTGCTTGCTGTATCCAAACTGTAGCACATCACATACCGATATAAGATACTACTGTAGAACGTTATCGCCAAAATAAAGAATAAAAATAAAAGCAATAATAAAAATCATGAGAAAAATAAAACTTAAAAAGTATTTTAATAGAGAACCAACAGAAGTTGAAATAAATAACTGAAATAAATGTTTGAAATATGGGACCGATGTACTTTTAACCAAATAAAAAACAAATAAACTAACAAATAGTGGCAAGCCACGGTGCTGAAAACTCGAGTGCTCCCACCCATGCATGATGTTATCACTCCACTAGCCTTTTAATGATATGATAATAGACAGGTAACTTTAGTGGTATGATAATTATACTCAATGACAATGGTAACAAGTAATCATGGATAAAATGGTATGCGGAATGAAAAGGTTACGGCCACGAGGTACTTGCCTTGAGCACGTTTGGCAGACTCACTAGCGAAATGCCATTTAACAACGTGAACGGTCGTTCGGCTCAAGCGGGACGCCGCTCGACCGAGCGGAACGTCGTTAGGCCGCGCGAAATGACGATAGGCCGCGCGTACGACCGTTCGGCCGAGCGAAACGCCGTTCGGCCACGCCAGCTGTCGTTCTGCTGCCGGTCGCGGCTGTCCCGCCACGGCCAGCCGCCGCCAGCGCTTCGCTCGCGCCGCCACACGCTAGCCCGAGTGCTGCTCGCCGTCTACCGCTTGTGCCATCGGCGCCGCCGCCGGGGTCCTTGCGCCGCCGCTCACGGAGTGAGAGAGATATAGGTTAGATAGGAGAGAGAGATAAATGGGTTAGATAGGAAAGAGATATATGGGAGAGAGAGAGGGTTGATTATATTAGAGATACGAGAAATTCGGGATAGATTCTCTCTCTCTTTTTTTTGGGTACTACACAAACATTGCTTCCCATCGGAGAGGTGCAGGCGTGCAGCTCATCATTGCATGCTTTGGTGTATTTGCGTATTGGCGTATTGGAGGGGACATGAAAAAGAAGGAAAAATCATCGTGCATCATGCATGGGTTCGGCCATAGAATATGTCGTCGCTAGTGCTTCAAATGGCGCCCTGTCGGCTACCTAGCTACAAAGATGATGGTTGACTTGCAATAGATATTTGCACTTGCACACCACCAAGCTTGGTTGGGAGGACTATTTGTTCATTCCTGGAGCTTAGGCTTAGATAGCTAGCTACGACGTCGAAGAAATCATCATTCCTAGTCAGCTGTCAGGTCAACAAGTGGAGGATGTGGCCAGTGGCCTCTTCTGTTTCATCAAAAGGTAGAGTACATCATACCTGAGAGATTTTGTTTCTTTTTGGAATGCAAGAGATTTTCCTTTTTTATTGATGGAAGTATAAATGACCTTGTAGACCTAAAAAAAATGCTGTCTTGTTTTGTGCTTTGTGATTCGAAGAAAAAAAACCAATGTGGAACTCGCGACGTTGAAGTTAGCCTTGCCGGGAGGATTGGGCTAGAACCAATTTATCTGCGGTCGAGGCCCAACAATTCGATGTGGATCAGATTGGCTCCCATCTGGTTTGGGCCGGATACAGGCCGAGCCTAACATAGCTTATCCAATGAGAACCAAGACCTCTGATCATATTTTTTAGGTCTAGTTCGAAGTTAATAGCCAAGCCTTCCACGGCATCCGCGCCCCACAACGATAAGTTCTGAAATCTGAAGCCCTTGGCTTGCACCTCAGAACAAAAATGACTTTTTCTTCAGGTGAGTGTGCTCATTTGACACAAAAAATGACAGTGAAATTGTGGAGAGGTTACTTGATACTTGAGCCTTGGGGGCGTTCTTTTCGGCTGTGGTTTATGGCTACGGTTTATAGCTGAAATTATTGTGTTCTTTTTATATGATGACTTATAGTTAAAGGTGTCGTTTTCTTTTGTTAGGAATAGGCCAACCGAATTAGCAGCCGAATAAAACCGTCCATATGTTTGTTTCCATCATTTTGTTATTATCTTTTGTTGTATTTGGCCAACCAAATTAACAAGCATATGTATTTTTCTCTTCGATGAAAACGTGCTGACAACACGTTATACACACACACACGTCAGCCACAAAGCGACTCATAAGGCAGTGACGCTCGCCAAAACTTGTTCAACGACCCTAAAGCCTACATACAGCGTCAAGCCAATGTAAGCGTCAATCAGGTTAGCAAGAATGACATATTAGAATTGAGAAACAAAGAGTACAACACCTCTTCCTACTGCACGCACCACGGCACATCTACAATAAACTGTTAGTACCAGCCGATGAACGGATACTTTCGCTCGCTCTGATTTTTTCAGGGATTACCTTGTAACTGCTAGTTTTGGTTAGTTGGGGTATAAATACTCTTCTACCTGCTCAAGGACAGATGTAAGAGACTCCATTGAACACCTTGAGCGTTGAGTATTGACTCCATACCTCAATTTCACATCGTGCATTCATTTGAGGTGGTTGAGCCAAAGTTAAGTGCATGCATCTTAGTTAATCACTTTGACACTTGATCGCCGTCAAGTGAAGCTGTGATTTATTGCTTCTGGTACTTGCCGGCACCTAGACGGTTTGACGGGAGCTTGTGTGGTGACTTATTCAAGAAGGTTGTGAAGAAGCTCGGTATCGACTTATGAGTGTTTTGGTGTCCACCATCTCCAGAGTGGAGGAAGAACAACCACTAGTGGATTGAGGAGCTGAGGCTTTATTCATGGAGCCGGTCCAAGTCACTTGGGCTTTTCTTAACATGGATTAGGGAAAACCGGTAAGTTTTCGAACACCATGGTAAAATATGTATGTCAATTGGTTATTTCTTTTTCTTCTTTCCGCACTTGTATTTCTATCATATTGTGATTGTCATATTTATTTGTGCTAGAGATATACATGTAGAGACTTATGCTTGTAGTGCCTTAGACATAATAGTATTGTGTATGTTTGAATTGCTTTAAAATCTTACTAGACTAAATTATGGTAATTATTTTTAGAAAGCAATAATTTTTAGAACCTCCTATTCACCTCCCTCTAGTCGGTTATTCTTGATCCTGCATGGAGGGGGAGACAAGAGTGAGGGAGTGGCTCGGGGAAAAGGAGGTGCGCAGGAACCCACCGAGGTCGGACGTGTCCGCAACGAGGGCGGCGGCAGGCGAGCATGTTGGATCTGGGGGAGGAAGGCGTGTGGCATGTAGGAGAGAACCCTAGCGAGGACATACTTGGAGGGCTGTTTTTTTGACATGGAGAGCATCGCTTATGCAGTTTGCCTACGTCCAAATAAGCCACCCGTTCGATGGAGCTCACGGCTTATGGGGCATGAACCCTAAACCATAAGCTATGGGATAAGCTCTCCCAAACGACCCCTAGATCTCATTTAGGTGAGTGCAAGTGCTCATTCGCCACAAGAGCTAGGTGGGTGTTGTTCTCGTCTCCCTACCTAGACATATTGTTCAGTTCCATTTGTCAGGCAAGCTTGTGAATAAGCTAAGCCAACTCAAACGGACCATGACATACACGACACAATTGAGGCTGTGTTCAATATGGCTTAAGCTTATTTTTGCACTATTCATAATTTCGTCTTTTTCTGAATTTTTGACTTTTTTACGGTTTTTTTGTCGGTTCTTTTTTTCTCGTATTCGTTTGCGTTGTCTGTGATGGGTTAACATATTTTTTATATTTTTCAATTTTTTTAAATTTAATTATATTAAATAAGCCTCTGTCAGCTATAGTGTTTTTTCATCCAACTACAGTGTTTTCAGCTATAAGCTTTCAGCCGAACCGATCACCACCTGCCTGTTGTTGCAACCGGTGAAGTCTCCAAATTTCCAGCGCACACACGTCTGCCCTTTTTTGGCTATGGCTGGCTAATGTTTTTTATTGTGGCTAATGTTTTTGTTTGTGCATTTTAAGATAACAGCGGACGATGGAGACACCGATGTGAACAGTGCATACGACTTTAACCACGAAAAACCATATAAAAAATTCAGTTTAAGAAACCTTTCTATTTATCTTGATTTTTAGAGAAGTAAAAAAAGGCGAAAGCTAAGGCTGAAAATACTAAGGTCCCTTCGTTTGAACGAACACGCGCTTCCGGCTTATTTTTACTATTTATAAATTTTGTCTTTTTTTGAACTTTTAGCTTTTTTGAGTTTTTTTGCCGGTTCTTTTTTTCTCGTATTTGTTTGTACTATCGTCATGGGATAACATATTTTTATATTTTTAATTTTTTAAATTTAATTATGTTAAATAAGCGTCCGTCATTCTGATGTTTTTTCAACCAAATTACAGATCTTTTCAGCCATAAGCCGCTAAAAATAAGCCTAAATGATCACCACATAAGTCTTAAACGTCTCTTTCAGACAGGAAAGCACGACAGCATCCGCTCGGTAACGTCATATCACTAGCCAGACGAGCGCCTCACCTCGCGGGGGCGCGCCCGGAAGGCGACAGAGATATGGCGTCGTCAGATCCCCCGCCGCCTGCGCCGGCGCCGGGGAAGCCCCCGCTGCCGTGGCGCGTGCGCCTGCTCGCGCGTGCCGTCTCCACCCTGCACTCCGTGTCCCTCCGCCGCGACGGCACCGTCAACCGCTTCCTCCTCTCCCTCTTTGATCGCGTCGTCCCGCCCGCCCCCGCCCCCGACATCGCCGGCGTGTCGTCCTCCGACCACGCCGTCTCCGACAACCTACGCGTCCGCCTGTTCGTTCCAACGGCCGTTGACGGCAGTAACCAGATGCCGGTGGTCGTGTACTTCCACGGCGGCGGCTTCGTCTTCCACTCCGCGGCGTCGGCGCAGTATGACGCCCTGTGCCGCCGCCTCGCCTCGGCCGTCCCGGCGGTCTTCGCCTCCGTCGACTACCGCCTCGCGCCCGAGCACCGCTTCCCGGCCCCTACGATGACGGCGAGGCGGCCCTCCGCTGGGCCCTAACCGGCGCCGGGGAGCGCTTCCATCTCCCCGCCGCCGTCTTCGTCGCTGGCGACAGCGCTGGAGGCAACGTCGCCCACCACGTCGCCGCCCGCCTGCCGGGCGGCGTGGCCGGGCTGGTCGCCGTGCAGCCGTTCTTCGGCGGCCAGGCGCCTACCTCGTCCGAACAGCGGCTACGCGACGCGCCGTTCGGGGCGCCAGAGCGGCTGGCGTGGCTGTGGAGCGCGTTCCTGCCGCCGGGAGCCACGCGGGACCACGAGGCGGCCAACGTGCCGGCCGCGATCCGGCGCCGCGCCGGGGAGTGGCGCGCATTCCCGCCGACCATGGTGTGCGTCGGCGGGTGGGACGTGCATCAGGACAGGCAGCGGGAGTACGCGGACGCTCTCCGCGCCGCCGGCGCGGAGGAGGTCCGCGTTGCGGAGTTCCCGGACGCCATCCACGCGTTCTACATGTTCGAGGACCTCGCGGACAGCAAGAAGCTGGTGGCCGACGTGGCCGAGTTCGTGAACCGGCGCGCCGAACACCTCAGAAACGCGCGCTCTAACCGCGAGTAGTTCGTGCTCTCGTAGGCTTGTGGTGGAACACGGTTACATGGACGTGCATACCACTAGCTTACCGCTGAACTTATTCATCTTTTCTTTTCTTCTGTTCTAGTTCAGTAGTGTTAGCTTGATGTCTGTGTGTTGTGTTCGATTCATCGTGTTGTGCTGCTGGTGATCAGAAATTCAGAACTCTGCTTGTGGGAGAGACACGAGTTCATGGCCCATGTTCGGATGTGAAGAAAAAGCTTGGTTCCACAGTGACTTGCAGTGCGTTGAGCAGGAGACGATTGAATGCACTGGATGCTTGTGCTCCACAATGTGAAGCTTGTGAACGAGCTATTTTTGAAAAAAAATAAGCATAGCGTGGTAATATGACATTAACGGCAATGGAACTGTACGCGACAATTCAAGAGCTGTGCTACTATGCTAGCACTAATTTCAAAACAAATAAAGAGATAAATAGCATCTTTCTACTATTTATCATGCTTTAAAAACTATACAAATTATTATTAAGAAAAGCATAAAAGCACCTTCTAAAGATATATATACACAACTATGCTATGATAGTAGTATTATTTTTCAAAACGATATGAGAGCCCATGCGAGCGAGGATATGTATGTACTCAGTTTGGACAACCACTGAAGTAAGGTCCACGATCTGCAGAAGATCAGCATGGGCTGAGCCACTCCTCTCTGCCGGATTTCTCAAGAATTGCCAGGCTTCTAATGGGCAAAAACAACATGAGATATTTCTCACTGAACCTACAGTCGTGGACATGGCTATTAACTCAGTCTACCTACCCAATTGACCTGTTGAACTAGTGAAGCTATTCCCAAACCATGTCCTAGATTGCTGCTGGGTGATCCTCCTCCTGTTCATGCATTGCGGTCCAGGCTTATTAGCATATAGGACATGCAAAATCTATCTTTCATTGTCTGTCGTAGGGAATCAGTTTCTGGCAACAGTAGCTTGCAGCATCAAACACCAGAGTATGAGCGTAGCTAAGCGAGGGACCCAAAAACACAGCAACATTTTTTCTCCTTTCCCTACGAGAGTATAAGCTTTACGCTTCCAAAAGAAAGAAGAGAAGGCAGTCGTTTCCATGAAGCCTCACACTCGTCCTAATTAAGCTACTAGTGTTTTGCAAAAACATTTTAGGTGAGTTTTTTAGGCTGATGGGCGATGGCTTATGGTTTAAATATTTGAATTATGGTTGTTCGCGAGAGACAGTATACAGACGAAAATAGTCGTATGCGATTTTGGTCAGTACAACTGAACTCAGTATATTTTTTACTATAATTTTTCTATTCACCATGTCTTAAAAAATATATCATTTAAAAACTAGTTATTATAAATAGAACAAACATAAATTAAATAAAAGCTCAAAAGAATCCGGCCTTTGATTCTCTGCTTTCTGGCTATACCAGACTGTTGAGACGATTAAGCTGATGGATGAATAATGGGCATGATTTCTTGTCCCGGGAGGTAGCATTTGCAATTCCTCTCCACTCATATGACTGCTTGACTGATATGTTGTTTGATTAGACCAGACAAACAAATCTGGCCAACCAAAACACACTGCACAAACATGTTCTTTAAAGTATTTAATAGTCATAGGCATCTGTCTTCGTACACAAGACCAAATTGGCCTCCTTCATCTTGACAACTTCTGATTTTTAGTTTATTATTTCTAAATTTCGTTTTTTTATTTTTTTAGTTTTTTTATCGGTTCTTTTTTTCGTATTCGTTTATATTGTCTGTAATAAGATAATTTATTTTTAAAAAATTTAGTTACGCTAAATAAGTTATTATCAGATATCGTATAATTTTAATTATAAATCAGTTTATTCTAAATCAACCGAGCAGCTAGAGAGTGTCGTTACTTCCACTTCCAAATTTCCAACCCATCACATCCCGTACCACACATCAGGCCACCACTCATTATTCAGAACATAATAATGCAAGATTTCTTCAGTACTTGGCTGAGAATTGACGAGCAAACTTCTCGACTCTTGGACGCTTTTGGATTTTTGCAGCACTAGCTTTCTGTCCGGAAGATCATATGCCAACGCTCAAATCTAACGATCAATGATTCAGTGGCATGTTCATGTTCAAGATCGACTTTAAGAGTAGTCAACTTGCCCCATCAAAATATACTACTTACTATATTATCGCTATCATTTATCACAAAAAGGCTAAAAGAAACGAAGCTAGACACCAAGAACATCACAACTGTTCACATGCACAACTCAACGCCTAAATAAACAAAAAGGCATAGGCATAAACAAGAAGAAGGCGACACACAAAAAAAAAAGAAGGGTTTTTAACACGGGCCAAGCATGAGTGAGTGACCACACACACACTGATTGAGTGATTGCTCTCTCTCTCTCTGTCCATGGCATCAATCGCCATCACATGACGCCGCACCCGGCGTTGGGGTCCTCGCAGCACGGCTGCTGCTGCTGGTAGTACGGGTGCCGGTTGCCGTAGTACCACCCCTGGTGGTCGTACACCGGCACGCCGTAGTATGATGACTGATCGTACGCCGGGTTGTAGCTGTAGTAGGGCACCGACCCTGCCGGCGCCGGCCAGATGGACGGCACGGCCACGCCCTGCGCCGTTGCCACAGGCGGCATCATCATCGGCGGCGCTATCGGCTCGCCGCGCGGCGGCTCGGGGGCCTGCTTGGCCTTCTCGGGCTTCGCGTCCGCCGCCGGCGCGTCGTCGAGCTCGAACCTGACCTTCTTCTCCGGCTTCGCGTCCTTGGCTTCCTCCTTGTCCGGCTTCGCGTCCTTGGCTTTCTCCTTGTCCGGCTTCGCAGCGTCCTTGTCTGCCTTGGCCTCCTTCTCCGGCTTGCCGCCGTCTTTATTCTCCGGCTTGCCGGCCGGTTTCGCGGCCTTCGGCTTATCGCCGTCGTCTTTGGGCTCCTTCTCCTTGCCCTTGATCTCCATCTCCTTGATGAACCGGCCGGCCTTGCAGCAGAGCTTCCTGCAGACCTTCTCGGCGTCGAACGGCCCGGAAAGCGTCACGGCATTGCTCTTCTCGTCGAAGGAGATGGTCTTGATGTTCGCCTTGTCTGTACAAGCCAATCAGACGATCACTCATGCATGGATGGTCGTCGACAACTCAAGTTACCGGAGCACAAGTTTTTCAGTCCACAGGGCAGTATTGCACAGTAACTTGCGAGGTTAGAAACATCCGCTGACATGTGGGCCCAACCATGGGAGGGTGAACGACACTGCGAGGGGGTTAGGCCCACATGTCAGTGAGGGTTACCGGGTTCCGTGACAAAACGACTGCCCTGTGCAAACTGTGATTGGTGATGAGAGTGATGATGGTAGCTACTACAATACTGTACTGTACCTTGGATCTTGCAAATAGCCTTTCTGATCGCCTTGTAGCATCGCTCGCATCCAAGGTCAACTTTGAGGACAACCGTGGAGATCTACGATGAGATCGGGGGGATTAGATGGTGGTAAATGCAGTACTATAAAAGTAGATCCAGGATGTGGTACTTGACAATTCTTAACAGAATGAATTGACTAATCCTTCAACCAGTGCGTTTGGAAAAGATTTAATATTGTGCCTAATAGAATGAATGAATGAATTAGCTAATTCTTAACAAGTGCGTTTGAGAAAAAAATTGCCTAACAGAGTGAATGAATTAGCTAGCCCTTTGTGACATGCCGGCCCTCTTGAGATTAGCCCCTGGTGGTCATAAGTGTGTGTCTAGCTTGAGATTCATCAACATATGAACCTGAGAGGTTAAGGGTAGCAATCCTTGGTTGATCATTTTGCATAAGTTAAGATTAAAATACAAATCAACTTAATGTTGGTTACTTTTTTTTAAAGATACTTAATGTTGGTTACTACTAGTTAGAGGTGTCAATTTCCCCGTGGGGCCTGAATTTCCCGCCAGAGGCAGACCGATCCCTCCGAAGGGGAACCAGGGCAGCTCTTTCAACGGGCTTCGGTAAAAAAAATATTTTTAATCTAATAGATTATATTTATATAGCAGATTGTATTTTTTGTATATTTAACTAAAATTTGAATCTATATATTAAAAATATATATATTTTAAAATATGACTAGATGATTATAAATTAATAAATAAAATTATATTATTACTATTTAAAAAATAATTTAGCATTTTTAATCCGTAGGGATCATGGGTCGGGTCCCGTGGGGACCGGGGACGACCCTAACGGGGACAGGGCTAACGGACCGGGCTAGTGGGGGATCAGGGTGGAGCCGTGAGGGCCACCCTACTAGTATAACCTTTGTCCTGGTGTGAAACAAAATGAGGGGATGTTTTTGCCGTGGGACTTGGGATGCTCAGAGAAAAACCACCTCTGAAAAGAAAAACAGTGGACGAAATTGAGCTAGGAAAGATTCAACGTCTTGAAATAGTGTACATAGAAATGTGAAAAGGATGTTTGGTGGTGATCCTTCTGTAGTTTTGTTCAAAAGATGATGTGAAAACTCGGAGAATCTTCGCATGAAAGTGGTTGGGGAAAAGGAGGAGAGCTCCCGTCAGAGATATTTTCTTGCTACTTGCCATACCTCTGGTTTGAGTGCTTGGCACCTCATAGTTATTCAAGTTTAGACGGAAAAACGTCGTGCATCAAGCTATAATCTCTAACAAACCAGTAAGGTTGTCTATCAAACATGACACTTGTTTGTAAAAACAAAATGATTTTTTTTACCCTTCAACTCTGTTCTGACCATAAACCCAATTGAAGAGGAGCTAATACTGCAAGAACGAACTAAGGAAGGAGCTGGTACTGAAAAAGAAATCATAGATCAACACCACCGAAGAGGACCTGCACAATTACTCTCCAGCAAAACAAGACATGGGCATTTCTTCGACCAAATAGAACTTAAAAACAGCGCATGAAAGATCAAGAACACGCATGCGGCAAATCGAGAAGGAAAAAAAAAACAAGTAGCAGCAGGCACCATGACTGATCGGCGTTCTTACCTTGTCTGCCATATGAGTGGCGCTTGGGCCGTCCTCACCCTCGCAGTCTGGAGTACTCTGGAATGGAGAGGTGACGGAGAGCGACAAGAAGAGAAGAGGGGGCGGTGCTGGTTGCGGCGTTTTAACCTGATGATCTCTCGCACGCAGACGCACACGCACATTCAATTAATCTAAGCACCAACCCCGGCCGACCGACGGGTGGGCCCTCGGTCCTCGCGGACCTTTTTGACCCTTGTTAGCTGTGCAGCATATGCAAGTATTGTCAGTCGGTGGACCTCTGGGTTGGGGACACACGTTTCACAGAAAATAAGGGTACTGCAATTCACTTCTAGAATCAAGAAATGAAGCAATATGTTATTGCTATCTGTGGAAACGATAGACACGGCCCTCCAGGGCAGAACTAGCTAGGGTGCCAGATATACTTTGCCACCCTATTTTTTAAAAAAGTTATGTATGTATTCTTAATACTTAGTAGTTATATATAGTTTTAGTTTAGACTTTTATGTAATTCTATAATACTTTAGTAAATTAGATGTAAATTATATTCTATATCCTCTGTTCAGATTTTGTAGACTTATATCTTTTTTCTCTATCTATGTGACGCTGTATAAACGTACGAAAGTATTTTATTCTATTTAATTGTTATGAACTTTTTAGTTTCTAAGTTAAAAATCAAATGTCTGATTTTCTATCTATTTGTTATATTATGACTGTCATGATGAGTACAATAATTCAAAGTTAATATAAAATATTTTACTTATAAAACTCTAAAGGCATATGTAACATAAATAAGCCGCATCAACATGTTTGATCATATATGATTTCCTCCGTGTTAACGTTTGATCAGCTGATAATCACTTAATAGCCGATATTTTATTCTATCTTTAAAAAGCAATGACGTATATTCAATATAAATTTTTTTAGCTCCGCCTACGTTTCTTCGCAGTCATATGAAACGTACAATTCATAGAGCTGAAAAGGTTAAAAAAGAGAGCAAAAGCAAAAATAAACTTCATACTCTTGGAAAAAAGAAACGTCACACTCAAGGCAGTAGTATGACTTCAAGCAGGTGAGGTAACGTTAGCACTTAGCAGTAGTGATGTGTGCCGGCCTGTGTTGTTTTGTCTTGGAAAGGAGGGCCATCTGTACCAAGTGTTTCTGTGCAATGCATACATCAAAGGCGGGCAGCCAAGCCAAGGCAGCCACCGAAATTGACATCTCGCTTGGCGGCGTTCTCCACCGTGCCCGAGTTGGACTTTTGATGGGGTTTTGCCGTCGGCGGTAGCGACCGGCACACAGGAAACGAAGACGCAGCAGCAGCGACGCGCTCCTGCAGCCACGGCGACACTGGGAGCGTGCCGCTCCGATCAACTGTCGAAACGGCGACGGAACGACGACGTGTTCCAAACGACGATGTGATCGGATTAGGCCACCAACCGGAATAAATAAGACTACTAAGCTTATAATACATTTGTAGCGCCTTTTAATTCACTTGCGTAGCAATCTGGAACAGAAAAAGGGCCTTTTCTCCAAAGTGCTAGACTACTCATCTGCCATCGTCGCATTGGGCTCGCCAGAAAAATGTCGGAACCTTCCTATGTCCTGCTAGCTTTAAGCAAGGTGGTCAGAACTCGCAGCTTCCTCTGCTGATCGGATCTGTTCCCCTCACATGAAGAATCTCGAACGAGCATGAGCCCAAAAACGCAACACAGTTACGAGAAAGACACCGTGCCGCGCGGGCGGTGGTGCCCGCCTGTGCGAATAGCGGCGGCGTCGTGCGCGTTTGCGCTCGTTCTTACGGCATATGCGTCCTCCTACCTAACACGTTCCTCGCAAAAAAATTTTCTTCTACTTGTGAGTCGGTGTCGGTGCTTCCAGCTTCAGCGATCGCATTGCTCTTACCTGTGAGTCGGTGTCGGTGCTTCCAGCTTCAGCTGTCGCATTGCTCTCACTTGTGAGTCGGTGTCGGTGCTTCCAGCTTCAGCTATCGCACTGCTAATGTGAGCATCTGAGAGCACAGTTCCAACGAATACCATACCCCTCCTCCGTCCGCTTGCAAAATTGCAATCGTCGATGGGGATGTTACTGCTAGTTTTTCTACTCTGATGTGCAGTGCGTTGTTGCGCTTTCGTTCTCAGGAGCAACACAGGCCCGTGCCCGTCCATGTCTACAAATTGAGATATATATATATATATATATATATATATATATATATATATATATATATATATATATACATGCCCGTCCGTTTGTCCCATGCACTGAACATATCTCTTTCTGCACGCAAAATATTTCTCCACCATCGTGAGTTTAAGTTATCTTATCACCTTCGTTTTTTGTGTGTTTAATGCATATGGCGCGATCAACTTGTCGCGCTTTAGGGGAATTTTAGAGCACGATTCATGCTGAAAGAAAAGGGCATCATGGTTTCCGAAGGTGGCTTGGTTGCTGTCTACATCTCACTCTTCTGGAATGCTTGTTTCTATTGGCTCTGCTTGATTAAACAACGGGGAAAAATTCCGATTGGTTGTAACCGATCGAATAGGAAAGAGAAATTTGGGGACTGGGGAATGAGCACTGCTCCTGTGAACGAACAGACAAAGAATTAATGATTTGATTAATATCCAAACAATATAAAAAAGAGTACAAATGAGAGGAAAAAGAAACAGGGAAGACGAAACTTGCCTTTCAGATGAACAATGAGGTCATTACTCACTAACGTTTTACCTGATTCACTAAACGGAACAAATAGATGTAGAGCAGGTAGCTGTAGTGTACTACCAGTTGGTCGACTCAAAGCAAGCAGCAACTTTTAATAAACTGTGCGTCGTACATGTACTGGACAATCTCAATGCATGCGCCATAAGTATCATCAACCAAGAAGAAACAGGGAAGACGAAACCTCCCTTTCAGAAGAACAATGAGGTCATTACCCACTAACATTTTACCTGATTCACTAAATGGAACGAATAGATGTAGAGCAGGTAGCTGTACTGTACTACGAGTTGGTCGACTCAAAGCAAGCAGCAACTTCTAATGAACTGTGCTTCTGTACATTTACCGGACAGTCTCGATGCATGCACCATAAGTATCATCAGACCTCATCAAAGCCGAGGGTTTCGGATAAACCAATGAACTAGACCTCATCAAGGACACACGCAAATCGACCCTGCATTGATTCCAGAGCGATGGAGCTCAAATGTTCAATGCTAGCTTAACCAATCATGCATTGGTGGTCCATGGCACCATTAGGCATCACGAAGAACGGAAGAGGCTGAGCACTGCTGAAGTGACTCGCGTGCAAGTTAGTGGAACTGTGAGGGATATGGACCAGACCTGCGCATCAGGTCTGAACTAGAGAGCATCGAAGCACACACAGAAGTGAAACCTGATAGAGTGATGCAGAGTTGCCACGCATGATTCGGCCACTCGTACTTACCAACGCGAAAATGCTGATGAAAGAGGATTGAACCTTAACAGGGACTAGGTTGCATTCCATATATCCTTGGTAGGCTTGGCAGTTGGCACTAATGCAGCAGTTCATATCTGGGCCTTTGTTAGTCAATACTCGAGCTCTGTACATCAGTCATCAGCTCACGGCTCTTGAATCCAACCCAATGAAATTGGCGAAGGTCAACTGTTTGGTTGAAACCTGCAAGAGGGTAGCTAAGTCAACTTCCACGCGCCCCCGGCCCACTCACCCAGCTCGCATCCCCTTCCCATTTCGCAGCCCATTACATCTTGATGTCCTAAAGTTCCTCCACCAAGTTGTAATACTAATCATCCCCCAAATATATATACTTAACGTCAACTGATTGAGGTTAGTTTTTGCCTAACGCAAATGTTACTAACAAGGAAACCTAGAACTAATTTACACACCTAAAATAAGAAGGTTTCCCGTGGGAGGGTGTCCTCTTTTGAAGCTCGCAGCTAAAGTAGATGCCACCAAGGACACCTTTGAGAATGGTGAGCAGAATGTGAAAACCTAATGTGTTAATTTGCTTTCATTTGAGTGGTTTACAAATGTCACCGTAGAACAAAGGCTACAGACCTCTAATACTTGCGTCAGGTGCGGTTCACTGTAAAAAAAGGGCTATGGACTTCTAGTCATAAATAACTAAACCAACCAAACAAACTGAGCATGGAACATTATTCGTACAATGTTGAAATACTATCATGCCTCTTCTCGATACCAACATGAAACAGCCAAATAGAGTAGCAACAAAACGCTGAATATTGTTCGCCCTTGGCCTGCAGAAGTTTACTCTCCCAATTATAAGTGGTTTCACACGGATAAGAGGCAGGTTTCCTCACTGTCGTAGGTTTTGTTTGCAGCAATAGACACTCTGTCGACTATTTTTCTGTGCTTAGAACTTATGATTGTGGTTTTTGAATTTTAGTCTGCTCGTGAGAGACAGTATGTATAGTAAAATAGTCGTATGTGATTTTGACCGCTACAACTGAACTCAGTACACTTTTTACTACAATTTATCTTTAGACCACGCTTCAAAGAACATACCATATTTAAAAATCTACTGTAGCTACAGTAAATACCATATTTGCAATAGTTTCATTTTGCACCATCGGAGACACTCTAATGTTGCACTGTACACTATATTGTTGTACTTTGCCCCAACCGGTTTATTTTAAGGTCCAGCTAGACTTGTTCACGACAATATATGCATATGGCCACTTCGCCACGGCCAAACAGCCACGCAAGCAAGCCCCATGCTTACAGGGTGCCACGGTTTGTCTAAAAGAGAAACCTGAGACTATCCTTCATCTACCCAAAGAGACCTGAGACCATCTCCATTTGTCCAATATATAACATCCCACTATCCTTCGACATGTACCCATCTGTCACAAAATATAACCAAACAAATTAGCTCTGGTGCCACGTTAGCATGGGGCTTGCCCGTGTGGCCGGAGTGATATGGCCCAAATATTGGCAGGAATGAGTGTGGTTGAACCTTGAAATGGACTGGCTGGGGCAAAGTGCAACATTAGAATACACTAGTTAAAGATCTGTGCGTTACAATAGAGTCATAAAAATAATGAGATAGAACTTCTGGCCAACTTCACACATTAAACATTAGAGAGCAAGCGAACGAGTAGATTCTATCCCATTCTCTACAGTCTACACAAGTACACACATACATTCATCTTTGCTCCTGGGTAAATTACAGCAAGGCGAACAGCAAATCGAAGCGAACGAGTAGACGCAAGTTGCCAGCTCAAGTTGCTCGATATTAACACCAGGCAGGCAAGTAGACGCTAGTTGCCAAGTTGCTCGATATTAACACCAAATAGTTGCATTAGTTATAGATCTCACCTGTGCTAGCTAAAAAAATGCTCTCTAGTTACCTTGAGCTTTCAACACGAGCTGCGCTTCCACCGATGCGTACATCCATTCCATCCGCTGGCACAGGCGTACTCCTGCCTGTATGTGTAGATGAAGTCAGAGTTGCCGACCATGGCGTTGAGCACCTGCGACACGAGGAACCCGCTGCCGGCGACGACCGCCAGGATGAGCAGCTCCACGATGGGCTGCAGCACCGTGTACGCCACCCCCGTGCTCGCCGTCAGCACATACATCACGTACCTAGTGTGTGTTTTTTTTTGCTCTTCTCGTTCAAACAGAGATACAATAAATAATATCCTAGGCTGAACATGAGTGAGCATCAATCAACACATACTTACAACAAAAAAACCAAGCTTTATTACATAAGTACGGCTTAACAGCCAAGTTTAGACACAGCGGACGTGTAAATCCAAAATTATCTTACAATACAAAAAAGTTCTTCGTATGCGTACTTGAGCGAGACTAAGACCTAAAAACATTGGTCATCGATGAAGTAAGACACTTCCGGATCTTCATCAACAGTTTGTTCATCGTTGTCCTATTACTCTTTTATTTGTTGTTTAGCAAGTAATAAGCGCAACCGTACCCAGTAAGTTACAAGGATAAATTATAATTTATCTACTTGCCAAGAGTGTCAATGGATGGGAATATACTTGTTTTATTAATGGGATTATGGATGCGATTTTATTTATAAATATTTTAAACAAGAAATAACAAAACAATAACTTCTTAAGAATAAGAGGGTTTTCATCAGTTGATTACTCAGCTTACTCAGATTAAAACATAAGCAAATATACTTATGTCTTACTATTGGAATCACCCATTAAACACAGTTTCATTCACCAGAAGCACAGCGTATTCGAATACCATTTATTTTACTCTGCAGAGTTGCCCAACTTTACCATAAGATTTCTCAAACTCACAATGTCATGCAATAGACACGCTTCAGCTTGCGTGCAATTGAGTTGAGAAAACACGATTTTTCACTGCTCAATTCTTTATATAGTCTTTACCCTATAGGCTATGCACCACATAAACTCGGGTATCCACTAGTCAATTCAGAACGCTCCCGCCCAATTTGTGTGGACCTACTATTGTTAAGTATGGTTTATCGTTCCCATACCATACCCTTCACTCCTGCCTCCTGTAGATATTCCATTGAGTTGAGCAGCTACTAGACCAGGATTGATAAATCAACACTTGTGATTGAGCGATTTCTGTGTTATTTACTCAGCATAAGGTTCTAGTCCTTACTTTTCACCATGAGGCAGCCATCCACAATCTAGATCAACTATGTGGAGAATAACTAGATGAGGTGAATAGGCGGTCTTAAAAATTTTCGTGTGAAAGTTGTGTCAGTTTAGTTTTGCTCGGACTAAATTTTCAGTGCTGATATGAAGATGTGGTATGGCTACTATTATAACTGCTATACGACCACACCTCTGTGGTATGACCACACTTATAGTTGGCGGTAGGACCAAACTAAGAGGTAAAATCTTGTTTTGCTCTGTTTTTCATAGAGATTTTATTGTGATGGTCTAGTCTCTGATCTTCATAACTCTTTCATAACTATTAGAGTGAAATAATCATAAATTTTTTAAAGAAAAAGTTTTATAAGTGGCTGTTGTTTGTGTGACCTTCTAATCGTCTCCTCGGTGCTGCAGAAATGCACTCGGCATGTATCTTTGCATTCTCCGTTCTTTGACAATATGCTTGAGGCAATGCCGTGATCAATTCGTAAGTCCCAATTCAGTTGGAAGTTTTCTTACAGAAAAGATATAGCTATTTGCCTTATTTTGTGGTGGCATAACAATCCCTATAAAATTTAGAAACAAAATATGTCATATGACACAATTCGTGTAAGTTAAAAGGTAAAACTACATTCGTATCCTTACTGTATGTTATTTTTCTGTAAATAACCAACTGATATGATTTGGCTAAGCTCTGTGGCATTGAGCTTATTCATTAAAAAATAGTGAATTTGATAAAGTGGATTTGGTTAGTTTTTTTCAATTCTGAAAAACATTAAGCTACATCAGCATATAATTGTGATGTTCATGCTCGCTTTTTTAAGGAGGGTGTTCTAGTTTTTGATATATATTTCTGTTATTTTAGATTGTGGCTAATATCCTTTGAATACGACTGATAGGTCTAATAAATAGTACCGACTGATAGAAGGCAAAGCTAAAAATCAGCTGAAAAACCAAAAAGAACAAAGCCTACACGTGTTGCACACATGTTACCTAGAGTTGCTACGTACATTTATTGGTGTCATGTTGGTATTAAAATTATACCTATAGCAATGCTACCTTTGCTCACAAGGAGCTTTTCCTGTGCCAAATGGATTGTAGCCCATTTTCATGTTAAATAAGCATTTTTAGCTGATATTTACCCTATAGAATAATCCATTTTTTTCACCCACACAAGAAGACAACTTTGAAAATTGGCTCTTTTTATTTCATATATCTTGTGTTTGATCTAGGTCACGTTGTCACCCCCTACTTAGGTCCCATTTAAAATTGTTGTGGTTTTTGGCTAATTACGAGAGAGACTGAACGAGTAAGAGATATCTATGTTGAGAAGCCACTTCATTTAAAATAGTTTATACAATGACTTCTATAAACGATTTATAGAAACCACATTAAAAAATTACTCCATTTAACTTCCAATTTTTAAAAACCAAAAACTAAAAGTTATTTAGAGCGGGTCCTCATTTTTACCACGCTTAATAGTCCCATGAAGGGGTGGTTGAAATTTGGTGTATTTTCACGCTTCAAGTGTTGTACTTATCCATACTTGAATTTCTACAATTTTCTATATCTAAGACTAAAACCGAGTGATAACCTAAATGCAGTTCACCCCGAGTAAAACTATGAATCCATAACCCATTCATCAGCTCACTGCTGTTTTCGACTCTTCCATCAATTTTACAAGACGAAAACCAGAAACATTTGATTTTACGTTCACCCACCACCTATTTGCGCTTTTCCAACTATAGTTTATGATTTTTTAATCTTAATATGAATATTTATGCAAATGAATCGAAAATCGATAGATTGTTTCTAAAATACTATCCGATAAGCTGCTTTAAAATGGTAACAAAAAATCATCTTATTTATTTATTCAGGAAAAGTAATTAATTTTAAAAAAATTAAAAAATTTATATCATCGTAAATAATACAAAGGAATAAGAAAAAAATAAAAAACCCAAAGAGCTAAAATATCATAAAAATAAAATTAGAAAACTAAAAGCTTAAGCCCATATTTAGCACACATCACCCCCTATTACGCCCCGCAGGAAGCGCGCGCGGAGGGAGCATCCACGTCACCCCGCGAGAGCCCTCCGCCCGCCGCGTGCCTCCCGATTCTTCGTACGGTCGGGCGACCCCTGCGGTGTTGTGCTGCTTCGTCGGTTCGCTGTTGTGGACGCCGCGCGTTTCGTTCGCCCGACCGGTGGATTTCTTGCCGTCGCGTGTTTTGCGACGCGTGTATTCCATTATCGCTTCCGATCGTCCTTTGCGTGGCGGACCTCGCCAGAAATTTTCCTTTCGCCTTTTTGCTTCCGAGATACGTCCATCTGTGTTCTGCCTTTTGGGTTCTTGCTTCCGCTGCGTTCGTCCGCTTCTCGTTCCGCTTTCCCCTTTGCCTTTCAGATCCTGGGTGGGTTGCTTTCGACTATTTGCTGCCGCTTTGTCAGATTCCCGGGTGGATTGTTTTGCGGCGATTCAACTTTTTTTGTTGTTACACTATTTGTTTGATGCCCTTGTTTGCGTCATGCAGGCCCGTTCTCGGTTGGATCGTTGTTGTTCCGATCTTTTTTGATTCTATCACGTGCTATCTAGGGATCCTTCTGCTTGGGGTGTTCTCCTTAAGGTACATCATTTCTACATACCTGTCTGAATTGGCATTCTGTTCAGATTTTGTGAATAATTATTTTACCATATCTCCTATTTTAGAATGTGGTTTATTTCTTCATATCTATGTTGTTCACCTTATCGTTATTTTCGTTCACCTGTAGATCTGCTGCTTTTTGTATCCATCGAATGCAGAACGATTCTTGAAATCGCCGTTCTTTACAGCTTTTTTTATTCTGCTGCCGACCGTTCGACCATCCTTCGTTTTGTTATCCTTAAGGTAAATTACTTGTACATAAGAATCGATTACGCCTTCTTTGGTTCGCTCCATTTCATGCCCTTGTTTGCGTCATGCAGGGCCGTTCTCGGTTGGATCATTGTTGTTCGGACCTTTCTGGATTCTATCACGTGCTATCTAAGGATTCTTGCTTTCGTTGCTTATTGCTTGGGGTGTTATCCTTAAGGTAGATCGCTTGTATATACCTGTCTGAATTCACGTTCTGTTTAGATTTTGTGAATATTTATTTTACCATGTCTCCTATTTTAGAGTCTGGTTTATTTCTTCATATCTATATTGTTCACCTTATCGTTATTTTCAGTTGCACATACATCTGCTGCTTTTTATAACCA